>CP106727.1:119425592-120675592 GCA_025506655.1 Gossypium rotundifolium | reverse complement strand
GGTTAGGTAATAATAGTGATTTTATAATCAAAGTTTGTGCATGTAAGTTAACTTGTTGGATTCATTGTTAATGATAAGAATAAGTAGTTACAAATTATAGAAATGTTATCATGTATATGGCATGTTCGGGTAAAATGTGAGAATAGGTTTGGATATGCGAAATGGTATAATAGGTATATGTCATGATGTATATATATTTCGATAATTGATGGTCAACTTGATAGTTTAAGGTTGGATCTTATTTATGTGTATAAGTGATAGACTAATAAATAGAAATGTGGCTACTTTAATTCGGTTAATTATTAGTGAAAATTTGCTATGCTTAGGTATACATTCGGTTATAAAATGGTACGATTGGGTTGATCACATGAAAATGTTACAAGCTTATTTATATATGGATAATATTAGTATTTGAGTATCTATGTTAGGTACTCGAATATTAATAAGTTGATATGCATATGATTTGAATTATGTGCTTTGTAAAGTATGTATAAATTGTATAACTTGTGGCATGTTTATTTGCTTGATAATATGACTAGATATGATATGGTTACGGGCAAAATTTATAGGTACGATCTATATATATATGATTTTGACTCGGGTGAATGTTTGAATCTGCACTTATCTTTGGTAATACCGAGTTACCCTAATCCGATAATGGACTCGGGTTAAGGGTGTCACATTTAATTGGTATCAGAGCTACGGTTTAGTCGGTTCTAGGACTATCGTAGCGCTTGTGAGTCTAACTATACATGCCTTTATTGTATATTTGATAGTGTGGTGACTTCTGACATTTCAAACCGTGTTTTATATAGTAAATGGATTCCGATCTTGACAGAGCCGTAGCATATGATGTAGAGAGTGTAGCGCCCAATCATGCACATGGATCAGCGCCGATAGATTCTAGACCTGTCTCGGGTAGCCACGAGGGGGAGGCTAAACAAGCCTTCTACCAGATGATGAATGAATGGTTTACCCAGTTCGTTTAGAATAATTCGGCTGTACAACAACCTCCACCCCCGAATAATTCAACTTTTGTACTTTCAGCACCCCCGATGATAGATCCGATGAGATCTAGTAGGCCTCCTGTTGATAAAATCAGAAAATATGAGGCCGAAGAATTTAAAGCTAATGATGATGATGACGCTGAGCGAGTTGAGATGTGGCTTGATAATACCATTCGGGTACTTGATGAGTTATCCTGTGAATAAAATCAGAAAATATGTGGCTTGATAATACATTCTTATAATGTCAATATTAATTGTAAAACACTTTGAAACCACATTTGTACCCAAAATCTTAAAATTGACCATTAATGACCCAATTTTCAACTTTTATTTAAAACATGCGATTATTGGCTAAAAACTCAGTTTTAAGGACTAGATAGCATTAAAAACTAATAGAAAGATGAACCGTTACCTTCAATGATGAAAAACCAAGAGTTTGGTAAAAAATTCGTGAAATTGAAAAAACCCGAAAGCTAAACAATGGAAAAATCTATGGTATTTTTGGCTGTTTTTATTGAATTACTATGGAAGTTTTTGGCTTAGGTGATGATAAGAATCAAAAGGATAAAGGTTTAGCAAATAAAATTGAAGGAGAGAACTTGGGAGAACAAGCGACAACAAACAAAACAATTGGGAGAAACTAACATGAAAAATTTTAGGTGGGGGTGATATTAGGTTGACTTTAAATTTTTGGTAAAACTGCTTCATAACACACAAAATTTTAACCCTTTTACAAATCAGTCCTTATTTCAAAATTGAAAGCCTTTTTAGTATCTTTTTCAAAAAGTGATTTAATTTTCAAAATGCCACAGACAAAAACATTCTGAATACCATGCTAATGAAAATTTCGAGCTCACTAGAGCTAAAATCCCTAAAATACCCCTAAAACTCCTTGGCCCAATTTTAAGGTGTTACAATTCTCGCCCTCTAAAAAGAATTTCATCGTTGAAATTTACTTGAGCTAAATAAATAAGAATATTGTTGTCTCATCGTATCTTCGGCTTCCCAAGTAGCCTTATCTGTCTTGTGGTTGCGCCACAAAACCTTAACCAATGGAACCCTCTTGTTTCGCAAAACCTTTTATTTGTAAGCTAGAATCTCAATCGGTTCTTCCTCATAAGTTAGGTCGGTTCAAACCTCAATCTCTTCTACTGGCACAATATGGGACAAAGTGAACGATACTTTCGCAGCATTGACATATGAAAAACATCGTGAATTCACTCAAGTTCTGACAGCAACTTGAGTCAATAAGCTACCGAACCAATCCTCTCAACAAGTTCATAAGGTCCAACATACCTTGGACTCAATTTACCTTTCCTTTCAAACCTCAAAACCTTCATCCAAGGTGAAACTTTCAAGAACACCTTATCGCCAACTTGAAACTCGACATCTCGACATTTTAAATCTGCATAAGATTTTTGCCTATCAGACGCTACTTTTAACCTCTCACAAATCAACTTTACCTTCTCTTCAGTCTTACGAACTAAATTCGGTCCAGCAACAAGCTTATCATCTAATTCTATCCAACTCAAAGGAGTTCTACACTTTCTACCATACAACGCTTCAAATAGTGCCATATAAATGCTCACTTGAAAACTATTGTTGTAAGCGAACTCTGCCAAGGGAAAATATCGCTCCCAATTACCATTGAACTCAATCACACAAGTTTATAACATATCCTCTAAAACTTGAATTACTCTCTCTAATTGGCCATTAGTTTGAGGATGATAAGCCGTATTGAAACTGAGCTTCGACCCCAAAGCCTCTTGCAAACTCGTTCAAAATCTCGAAGTAAAACTCAGATCCTTATCTGAAATAATCGAAACTAGAACCTTATGAAGACGTACAATTTCAACAATGTACAACTCTGCCAACTTCTGCAAAGAATAATTGGTACGCACAACCAAGAAATGTGCACTCTTCAAGAATTAATCAACTATAACCCATACTGCATCATTCTTCGATGGAGTCAAAGGTAAACCCGAAATGAAATCCATAGTAATCCTTTCCCACTTCCCTTTAGGAATCGCAACTAGTTGTTACGAACCTGAAGGAAATTGATGCTCTGCCTTAACCTTTTGAGAAACCAAATATCGAGACTCAAAATCCGTAACATCACGCTTCAAACCAACCCACCAATAAATCTCTCGAAGATCATGATACATTTTACCACTACCGGGATTCATAGTGTAAGGGCTACTATACGCCTTAGTAAGAATCACATGCCTCAAATCTACATCACTCGGCACACACAATCTATCTCAAAAATTCAAAATACCATCGCTGCGAACATCAAAATTTCCCTTAACACCTTGCTCAACTTGTCTAATCCTCTTTAACAAATCCCCATCTAATAGTTGTTGTAACAGCCCAAATTTCGATGAAATCAAAACAGTGGTTTCGAGACCACAAATTTGAGTCGAAAATAAAATTTAATTTTATTTTATTATATGGTCAGTATTATGTTAGAAAAGTCATGTGAAAATTTTGGCACGAAAATTGTATCGATTGAGTGCTTAATTATGAGGACTAAATCGCATAAAATGCGAAAGTTGAATTCTAGTTGCTATAAGGATTAAATAGCTATGGGATTCAAAACTTAAGGTCCTTATATGGTAATTAGACCATTAAGAAAAGTATGTAGATTTTTCTTGGTGACTCATCCATGAAAATATAGAAAAAGGGTAAGGACTAAATTGGAAAGTGAAAATTTTAATTAATTAGAAGATGATAAAATAATTATCATCTTATTTTTTCATCTTCTTCCCCAAAATAAAACATGGAAACCCTAGGAGAGAGAAAAGAAAATTTTATGGCCAAATTAGGTAAGTTTCCTTATCCCGTTTTTAGTATTTTTAATATTTTTAGAATCGAGATAGTCTAGCCTATCTATTTGGGGGATTAAATTGAAAAGTTATCAAGATATGAAAAATGGGTCATGGATGTATATGCTGGAAATTAGAAATTTATGGTAGAAAATGAAAGATTATTGATAGAGAAACAACTCTTACAAAGTGATTTTTGATGAAAGCATGATTTAGGGACTAAAATGTAAACTTGTGAAATTGAAGGAAAAATTTTGAAATTTTATGAATACATGTGTTGTAAATTTTGTAATGGGACTTTGGTTAGGCTTGGAATAGGGAGTAATTTGCACAAGTTTCATTTTCCGATCCTAGGGACGAAAATGGAATTTATGGAGAAGTTAGGGGCAAAATAGTAATTTTGCCTAGAGTAAAAAATTGAGTCCACTTGAATGTGAAATCTAATAAATTGATGTCAAATTTACTCGTATAGAGCTAGGATAGAGAAAATTCAGAGCTAGGACGAGGAAAGAGGAAAATGTCGGATTAGTGGATTTTACTTATACGAACATTGTCGAGGTAAGTTCGTGTAACTAAAATATGCATATTGTAACAGCCCGATTTTGGGCCTAGTCTGAACAGTGGTTTTGAGACCATAAATTTGACTTAGTAAAGTTTATTTTTATTATATTTTTATGGTCTACAGTTTTATGAAATGAGTTCTTAGAAATTTCGTTCGAAAATTTTGACGTTTGGGCACTCAATTTAGTTAAAAGGACTAAATTATAAAAGTGTAAAAGTTGAGTTCTACATGCTAGAGGTGTCTAATTGCTATGAAATTTTAAATTGAAGGTCCTTAGATGGTAATTAGACCATTTGTTAAGTTAGTGGACAAAAATGGACATGGTGAGATAAAATTTCAAAGTTTTAAGTGAAGGGCATTATGGTCATTTAGTAATTAAATGAATTAAAAACCAAAAATCAAGCCAAAATTTAGTCCATCTTCTTCATGCTTTGCTAAAAATTAGAAGGGAAGCCATAGCTAGGGTTTGGCCACTTTCAAGCTCGATTGTAAGTCCGTTTTTGTCCCGTTTTTAATGCTCTTTATATTTTTGAAATCGTTATCAATTGATCTATCTATTTTTACCATTAATTTGAGATATTCTTGAGGTCTAGGGTTTGACCCATGTTTTCATGTGTGTATTTTGATGTTTAATGGTAGATTATGCAAGTTTAATATTAGATAAACAACTTTTGCTAGGTGATTTTTGATGAAACTGTCAAAAGGACCTATTTGTAAAAAAATTTCAAAATGTGTGTAAAAGTGTGATTAAATGAAAAATGTGGGCTGTTATAAACATGAAAGAGGTTTGTCTAGGTTTGGGTTTTGATGAAATAGAATAGATTTCATTTTACGAGCCTAGGGGCCAAAATGTAAAAATGTCAAAGTTTAGGGGCAAAAATGTAATTTTTCCATAAAGTGATTTTTGGACTAAATTGAGAAATTTGGATAATAAATGAGTTAAATTTTCTGTTATAGATCAAGAGAATCGAGGTTCAGACCTAGATCGGGGGAAAAACAAGGTGTTTGATGATTATGTCCATTTCTACTATTTTTGTACCGAGGTAAGTTCGTATGTAAATAAAGCATTGTTTTATTTATGTTTTTAATGCTTTAATATTGTATGAATTGTGATTGACTCCTCGGATGTAATCGATAAAGTTTGACAAGTGAGAAATTTCGGTTGAACCTTAGGAATAGGTAGGATACGAATGCCATGACATTAGGGTTATTTGAGATTACATGTAAGACCATATTTGTGATATGCCATCGATATGAAACTTCGTGAAAGATCATAGCTGGGCTATTGGCATCGATAAGTGATCCCATGTAAGACCATATCTGGGATATGGCATTGGTATAGTATTGTGTGTGCGGGAATCCTTTAGTATTCCAAGTGGTTCAACTGGAAATTCAACGAGTATGTCAAAGTTGTGAAAGATTATGATTATGTTGTGAGTTTATATAGGTATGAACGTAAAAATCATTTACTAATGAGCTTGATATGTGATTAATCCCTCGGTAAGGTTATGAATGGGTAAGTTATGATTAGAAGATCTTGATACTATTTATGCCAAGTTCATCATGTTTATTTGTATGATACATGTGTGATTATAATGTTTATTATTTGCATAGAACTTACTAAGCTATACAACTTACTCCCCTTTCTTTTCCCTTGTCTTATAGTGTCACTAAGCTAGCTCGGGGATCAGAAACTGTCGGAGATGCATTCACACTATCAACTTAATATTTTGGGTACCATTGATTTTGATATTTTGAGTTATGGCATGTATAGGGACTTGGTCATTTTTGTTATGTGTCATAATTGATTTAGCCAAATGTTTTGGCTTATGTTGGCTGATAATTTATTTTGTAAATGACCATTGAAATTGACTAATATTGGTATAAGTATATGCATGCTGTAACAGTCTGATTTAGGGGCTAGTCAGAATAGTGGTTTCAGAACCACTAATCCGAGGTTGAAGAAAATTATTTTTATATTATTTTATGAGTTATAGCATGATTATATAGGTGCATGAAAAATTTTGGTGCTTTAATTTTAGCGATTTCATGCTTAATTGCGAAAAAGGACTAAATCGCATAAAAGGCAAAAGTTCTATTTTACAAGCTAAAGGTTTTAAAAGCCATCGAATATTAATTTGAAGTATTTAAAGTGCAATTATCCCCTTAAATATTGGTTGGCCAGCCATAGGGGACAAAGAGTTGAAAAATGAGTCAAAGTTGGTAGAAATTTGGTGACTAAATTGATGTTTTATAATAAAATAAAGAAAAGAAAATATCACCTTTTCTCTCCATCTTCACCACCAAAAATTTCAGCTAAACAAGGGGTTTGAGAACTCAAAAATTTCAGCCAAGCTTTCTCCTTGCAAGTAAGTGCTTTAATGGTCATTCTTTGATAATTTTTGTACTTTTGAGACCCTTATAGCTTGAGCTAGCTAATGAGGGGGCTATTTTGCAAAATGGTTGATAACCTAGTGTTTTTCCATGAGAGCATTAGTTTTGATTTCTGAAATTTTATGAAATAAAATGAGTCTTAATTGTTAAATAAACAACTTTTGTGAAAGGTGTTTCCATGAAAACACTTAAAAGGACCTTTTTGTAAATGTTGTAAAATAGATGGTAATTGTGTGAAATAATGAGTATTGGAAGTTGCTATAAGAGTAATAAATGTTCAGCTAGGCTTGTTAAAGGAGGAAATTTGATTAGAATTGAATTACGAGCCTAGAGGTAAAATCATCATTTTGTGAAAGTCTAAGGGCAAAATGGTAATTTTGCCAAAGTATGATTATTGAAATGTGTTGATTAATGTAGTAATTAAATGAGCTAATTTGCTATTATATATCAAGAAGAACAAGGAGTTAAGCTTGACTGAGGAAAAGGAAAGGTTTCGAACTAGATTGGCAAATTGGCCCATTTTGGTATCGAGGTAAGTGTGTGTGCAATAACTTCAACATCATGCTAGTACGTTTTAAAATGGTTGAATTCGTGAAGATGAATAATATGTCTATGAAAATGAGTATTGATGATCAATGAGAAAATGATAAAAATTCTTGATGTTGAAGTCTCGGTTGGGCTTTAAAAAGTGAGAGGATTTCATCATCAAGACATGAGATTGTTAAGGTCCCGTATAAGACCATGTCTGGGACATGGCCACAGCACCAAATAGAGATTGTAACACCCCAAACCAGGCATAGATGTTATAGCTGAATCTGGTGTGTCACATTGAAGTGTTTTTTGAAAACCATGTTTTCATTGAAAACCCTTCTTGAAATTTCAAACTGCTTGGCATTTAGAACTTGTAGAAAACCTCAGTTTGCGTTTGTTTATTTTCAATCGAGGTTTATTAAAAAGTTATTACCTTTAAAACTTATTATTGTGAAAGCTTAATTTAAAGCAAATGATTTACGAAAACATGATATTTAAAAAAATTAAATTACGGAAATGTAGTGTTAGAAAATAGTTATTATTTTGGAAAATCGTGTTCTACTTCTAAGATATAAATCATAATTAAATCAAAGCCCAAAATTTAAAATCTAGAAATTATAAAGGCCTTATTACAACTCGAACCAACAAGCTCAATATTAAGTAAATGAGCTAAACAGAATAAAACTTGTGTAGTTGTGTGGCAGCCTCCGAGTCCCTTGTAGCTCCGAACCGTCTAACGCTGGGGATTACCTGAAAGGTTAAAAACAGGGTGAGTTTACTAAAACTCAATGTGTAATCCCCTTATTAAAAAACAATTAGTATATAGAAACATAATCAATATGGGCCTGAGCCCTATAACAGTAACAGTACAGTGTAGTTTGAGCCTTAACCCATTACAGTACCAGAATCAAAAACAGAATACATGTGGGCCTAAGCCCAATATAGTGACAATATCAGTAATAGAAATGCAACAATGCAATCATGCAACCCATCCCAATCCAGCCAACACACCACCCATACCAACCAATACACCATGTGGGGATAAAATCAACCCACCCAGCCAACGCACCAATACCAGCACCGGTTGCGGCACTAATTAGTAATGTATCAAAGCTGCTAGTAATCAGAATGGGTAAGAGCCGTAAATAGGATAGCTATAACGCCATGACTATCGTAATATGATTGGCACAAAGCCATCGGTAGCAGTAATATGACCAGCACATAGCCATCAATAACGCTTATATGATCAGCACACAGCCATCAGTAACGATAATATGATCGGCACAAAGCCATCAGTTGCAATGATAGGATTAGCATACAGCCATCAATAGCATCACAAAGAAAGTCGCCAAGAACGATATTGCAACAAAGTCATCGATATGATGTCGCAAAAAAGTCACAAGATAAAGATATGTGTCAAAGCCACCAACAATAAAGTGATTGTGGCGAGCCACCAAGATCTGATTTCGCCATAACAGTATCCCAAACCCATACAGTATGTCGTGTATGCAAAATGCCATGCTCAGAATCAGTCATACAGTCACAGACAGATCAGTCATTTACATCACAGACAAATCAATCATTTACACTCGATGGGCAAAATAGTCATTTTACCCTTTGGAGGTATATCGGTTAATTCAGCTAACAGAGGTATCACAGTCATTTTACCTACAGGGGCATCACAGTCATTTTGCCCTACAGGGGTATTACGATTATTTTACCCTACAAGGGTATTACGATTATTTTACCCTACAGGGGCATTACGGTCATTTTACCCTACAGGGGTATTACGGTCATTTTACCTACCTCGGGGTCTCAGTACAGTTAATGGCCTTTCTGAGGGCCTACACCTCCTCAAGCGACATAGATAATCTGTTTGGTCAAAACAGTGTAAATGGGCTTAAAGCCCAATATTCGGCCCAAATGGGCCCATACGCTCGTGTGGCCCATTTAGCCCAAATTCAGTCATGGCTATGTGAATGTTATAGCCCAATTCAGTAATTTCCACTCATCGTGGATTTATTTCGTGTGGGCTCACGAGCCCATTGGGCCCATATGACCCATTCAGCCTAACGAGGCCCATAACGGTCCAAGAGCACGGAACGCTCGTGGTGGCCTCTACAGTCTATAGCCCATGATTGTGGGCTCATTTACCACATGAGCGCTCGTACGCTTGTGAGGCCTCGAATGCCGAGGTTTTGGCTTTTTGGCTTTTGCCGACTCACAAAAGTGATAGTGTGATTACACACCCTTTTCGACTTTTAAGCCGACTATCATTTACGAAAAATAGTTGCACACACTCTTTCGACTTTACGATAGTAATGATTTATGGTGTACAGATACACACCTGTTTATGGAATCATGCGAGAAATCCCCAAGTACCAACCTTGCTTAACGACTGACTTTAATCTCTGAAGACCACCGATCAGGATTGATCACATGCCTATGCCAAATATCCTTAATGAGAGACAGAGTTTAATGACTTGAATAATCTTTACCCTACTGCGCTCCTCAGGATCTCTTACCCCAACGCACCCCACCAATTTGTTAAAATTCCAGCAAGATCGAACCACCACCTCTGGTGCACCGAAATGATCCACCAAACACTGAGTAGCAGACAAGAACCCGAAAGGGAAGAAGAAGGGATGGTCGGCTCAGAGAAGACCGAAGGAAGAATAGAATATTAGGGAAAAAGGAGACTATATTCGGCTAAAAGGGAAAAATAAAGGATAACTAAGAGGAGAAGAATAGTTTCGATAAAGGGAAAATATGAGAATGAGAAGAAAAAATAAGAGGTTTCGGTAATTGACATTTTCGACAAAATGAGAATAGCAGAGGAAAGAAACCTGAAAGGTACAGAGAGGCACTTGACTTACCAAGAATTAACCAAAATGATTTTACTTTACTAAGAAACAATAGCCATTGGGCCAGAAGGAAACACAAAAGAAGTAAAATGCCCAAAAGAAAGAAAACCAAAATCAGAACTACTCTCAAAAGCTACCTTTGCCGAAATTTTGAGTATTAACACTCTCAATTCGGTACTACACATCCCACACACTTCAAATTCCTAAATTTTCTCCACAAACCTCTCCACATATCACTCCCCATATTGCTCCTTGAATCCCTCCTCATATCTCTCCACAACTCCTCCATATGAATTTCACTGTAACACAACCACTGGCCGATCCATGCTGCAAAATAAAATACACCATTGCTCATCCCAAGACTTGAACCTCAGACCCATTGCCACACTTGTAACGCCACAACTACTGTACCAACAGGCTCTTTGTGTGTCATTTTTTGAACACAAATTTTCTTAAAGCCTTCATGCTAAAGCCAAGGTTCATTTAAGAGAAAAACCAAAAAATTTGCAAAAGCTAGGGTTTGAACCCAGGACTTATCAGACACTCCCAAACACTCCTAAATCACTTAACCATCAAAGCAAACAAGTAATTTGTGTCATTTTCTTGCACACATAAATATTTATGTGTAGTCTTCTAGCTGATCCCACAATCAAAGCCCATTCCTTCTAGGCCCAAATTCGAGGCGTTATAGAGATCCCGTATAAGACCATATCTAGGATATGGCATCAGTATCGGGATGTGACCCCATGTAAGACCACATCTGGAATATGGCATTGGCATCGTGTTTATGTGTATGATGATGATTGTGTATCCTTGGGTATTTCAAGTGATTCATCGAGATAAATAGTTAAGCTTGTACTAGAGATGAAATTAGTGCTAAAGCTATGTGATGAAGTGATTCAGGTACATATGAGTAATTCACGAGAAATGATTACGATATGTGACATGATATGTAATTGGTAAGAGTAAGCATGAGTAAGTTATGGAAATGTGCTTGAGACTTTGTGTTTTTATTCAATGCAAGGGATTGATGACATTATGAGCTTTTATGTTGCTATTTATTTCGTACAAACTTACTAAGCTTCATGCTTACCTCCCTCATTTCTTTTTTCCTTGTAGTATCGCCAAGCTAATTCGGAGATCGTAAGATGTCGGAGCTCGAAATCACACTATCAACTTCTCTTTGGTATAGCAAAGTTAGATTTATTTTGAATATGGCATGTATAGGAACTTGATTATTTTGTGTTATGTCATATTTGTTAGCCAATGTGTGGCTATTAATGTCAATCAATTCATTTTGTAAATGGTCATTGGAAATTGACCAATACTTGGCAAGTTTATATATTCAATGATGATGAAATCCATGAAGTGCATGCTTGTGTGGATGTCTTGATTTTGAGTTCTTAGACGTGCCTTATGGCTATGATGTATGTTAAATTGAATTGGTATAAGTGTGGTTGCTTTGTAGAGTGGCAATTGGCTTAGTAGTTAGCCTTACAATTGTCCACACGGGTAGACACACGGGCGTGTGTCTAGGCCATGTGTGACACACGATCAGCCTCATGGGTGTGGTGAGAGGCCGTGTGTCCCCATGCATGCTAGGTTAGCAAGTCAAAATACTCAGTAGTAAGCACACAGGCTGAGACACAACCATGTGTCTCAACCGTGTGGGAGACACGGCCTAGGACACGAGCATGTGCCCGGGCCATGTGAAGTCTACACCTGGAATTAGGAATTTAATTCGACACACAGCCTAAGGACACGGGCGTGTGCCTTGGCCGTGTGACCTTATTGAAGTGATGATGTCATAAATAGAATGCCAAGGTTTTCACACACGGGTGAAGACACGGGCGTGTCATGGCCGTGTGAAGGGCACGGGCTATGGAAATGGGCGTGTGTCAGGCCGTGTGAAAACCCCTGTAGGGTTGAAATATAAAATAAAATTCACATGTTCTAGGGACATGGGCCTGTGTGATTACATAGCCTGCCTACACGGGCGTCTCCCTCATCACACGGGCGTGTGGCCCTGTTTTGTGTCAAAATTTTCTAAGTGTTCAAGAGTTTCCAGTTTGGTCCTGAATTATTCCAGTGCAAGTTTAAGGTCTCGTAGAACTATAATAAGGACATTATAGTCTCGAATGAAAAGTTTTTAATTTGTAATGAAATTATATGGATTGATGTTGTATGTTTGAGCAAGTTAAGTATGGTAATGCCTCGTACCCGGTTCAAGTGTCGAATATGGGTAAGGGGTGTTACACATGCATATGATGATGCTTTTCATAGATGTGGGGAATCATATGATTTGAGTTGAGATATAGGTGATGTTTGTGTATGATAAATGATAGCATGTGAATAGGATGTTGATGCCTTAGTTGTGGCTGATTTGGTTGATAGTATATGCTTGGAATGGTTCTATGTTTGTTTTGTTTGTTTGTGCATGGAAGGGTGACAAAACAGCTTGGTAAATAGCCTTCTCTTTGTCCACAAGGGTAGACACACGTGCTTGTGTCTAGGCCGTGTGTGACACACAACATGCCCTATGGGCGTGTGTTCTGACCGTGTGTCCTCTGCACCTTAATTTTTGTAAAATAGAATGCTCAGTATTGAGCACACGGGCAGCATGTGTCTCGGTCGTGTGGACGGCATGGCCTCGAACACGGGCGTGTGCCTGGCCGTGTGAAGTCTGCACCTATTTTATGAAAAATCATGAAAATTAAATCGACCATACGGCCTAGCACACGGGCGTGTGACTCGGCCGTGTGGCACAAGTCAGAGAGCTCCCCATTTTGAACACGGCCTGTAGCACAGGCATGTCTAAGGGTCACACGGACATGTTCCTTGGACCACACAGGCGTGTGAGCCCTGTAACATGAAAATTTTTCTAAGTTTTTATAAAATTTTCTAAAGTTCTCGGTTTAGTCCCGAACCACTTCCAAGGCATGTATTGAGCCTCGTAGGCTCATTTTAGGGACGATATGAATGTATGTAAAAAGTTTTAAATTTGGATGGAAATTAATCTCGGTTTTGTATGTTTGCTTGTGTTTAAGTCTGGTAATGCCTCGTACCCTGTTCTGCTGTCAAATACGGGTAAGAGGTGTTACATTTAGTGGTATCAAAGCTACAGTTTAGTTGATTCTCGGACTAACGTAGGGTGTGTAAAAGTTTAGCTATACATGCCATAAATGAACTGTGATAGTGTGATGACATTTGACAATTTTAAAATTGTGTTTTCATATGGTAAATGGATCCCAATCGAGCTGAGGCTGATGAAGTTGAAAGTAATGCGCTGGCTTCCACTTAAAGGGTCACGCTGTTTGAAAGTAGACCTCCTACGGTTAGTTAGGGGAAGGGTGTAGGGACGCCTTTCTCCACATGATGAATGAGTGGTATATGGAATTTGTTCAAATAAATCCAAATGCCCAACCTCCTCTATCCTACCTATTCCCCGACCGTTTCCCGTAGCTCCACAAGGTATGGAATTTGTAAGAAGGAACAAGCCCTCGGTTGATAAGATTAGAAAGCACGGGGCTAAAGATTTTAGAGCTAATGTGGATGACGATCTTTAGAGAGCCGAGCTTTGGCTCGAAAACTCCATTAGGGTATTTGATGAGTTATCCTACACACCGGATAAGTGTTTAAAGTGTGCAATCTCACTTCTGAGAGATTCTGCATATCTGTAACACCTCTTACCTATGTCTGACGACGGGACTGGATACGAGGCATTACCATGCTTAACCTTACTTGAACTTGGAAAAATTTTCATCAAAACAGGGGCCATATGCCCGTGTACCCCTATACACGGCCTGGGCATACGCCCATGTGCTAGCCGTGCCTACCACAAGGTCTAGACACACACTTGTGTGTCTACCCATGGGGACAATTAGCAGGCCATCTACCAAGCCATTTTGCCACTCTACATCGCACACACACTCAAACTCCATTTCAAATCATTTCAATTTAAAAGATGATCAATTAATATCTCTAGGAATCTAAGAAATCGAGACATACACAAGAGCATACACTTCATGAAATTTACCTTCATTAAGCAAAGGATTTGCCAAGTATTGCAAATTTTGGTACCATGGGGAAGAAGATGGACATGATTTTTGGCTTATTTTCCCTTTTTATTCTTTAATTAACCAAATGACCAAAATGCCCTTAATGACCCTTTCTTAAGATTTTTCCTTCCCATGTACATTTTTGTCCATCATCACATATAATGGTCTAATTTCTAAATAAGGACCTCTAGGATTTTTCATAATTCTATTTCATACTTGAACCTTCTAGAATGTCACATTTTCTATACTTTGCAATTTAGTCCTAACGGACAATTTATTCACTAATTAAAAAATTTCTTCATGTGATTTTCACACAATCATGAAAATACCTCATAAGCCTTGTAAAATCATTTAAACACATATTTTCTACTTCAGATTTGTGGTTTCGCACCACTATTCTGACTAAGCCCTATATCGGGCTATTACAATTCTCCCCCTTAGGGATTTTTGTCCCCGAAAATCTTACCAGTGAAGAGATTCAAATACTGGTTCCTCATAGCCTCCTCAGGCTCCCATGTAGCCTCTTCTACCCCGTGCCTCTGCCACAACACTTTCACCAGGGCTATACTTTTATTTCTTAACTGCTTGACTACTCGGGCTAGAATCTTGACTGATTCTTCACCATATGTCATGTCAAATTGAATCTCAACCTCAGTCGGTGTAATCACATGCGAAGGGTCTGATCGGTAGCATCACAACATAGACACATGGAACACATCATGAATCTCATTTAACTCGGATGGCAAAGCCAATTGATAGGATACCGACCCTATTCTCTCTGTGATCTCATATGGTCCGATAAAACGAGGACTCAATTTGCCTTTCTGGCCAAATCTAAGAACTTTCCTCTATGGCAAAAATTTTAAGAATACTCTATCACCGACTCGATACTCAATCTCTTTCCTTTTTAGATCTGAGTAAGATTTCTGCATGTCAAAAGTAGCTTTTAAACAGTCTCGAATCACCTTTACTTTTTTTTTCAGTTTCTCTAACCAAATCAACCCGTAAATCTGGCTTTCTTTAAGCTCAGTCCAGTATAAAGGCGTTCAACATTTACGCCCATACAAAGCCTCATAAGGTGCCATTTTTAAACTTGACTGAAAACTGTTATTGTAGGCAAATTCTACCAACGGTAGATACTTTTCCCAACTACCTTGAAATTCAAGAACAAAGCGTCAAGCATATCCTCAAGTACTTGTATTAACCTCCTCATCGATTTAGGGATGAAAAGCTGTACTAAATTTCAACTTTGTGCCCATGGCCTCTTGCAACTTTTTCCAAAATCTAGAAGTGAATCTCGGATCTCTATCTGATATAATCGATAAGGGTGCTCCGTGTAGCCTAACAATCTCAGAGATATACAAGTTTGCCAACTTGTCTAGTGAGTAATCGACACGCACCGGTATGAAATGGGCTGACTTGTAAGTCTATCGACTACGACCTATACAACATCTTTCTTGCTCGGTGTCAACGATAAACCTGTTACAAAATCCATAGTGACTTCATCCCATTTCCACTTGGGTACCATTATAGGTTGTAACAAACCTGAGGGTACTTGATGTTTGGCTTTCACCTGCTGACAAATTAAACATCTTGAAACAAACTCAAAAATATCTTTCTTCATACTCGGCCACCAATACCGTTGCTCCAAGTTGTTATACATCTTGGTGCTACCCGGATGCACAGATAAGCATCCATTATGCACTTTATGCAAAACTTTACGAATGAGTTCATCATTTCTCGATACACATACTCTGTCCCTGAACATCAAACATCCGTCCGGATTGATCCAAAAATCAGACTTGACACTTGACTCGCATTGAGTCCTTCTGGTCTGTAAGTCACTATCATCCTTTTGAGCCTCGTAGATCTCTTGTAGGAACATCGGTCTAGCCCTCAGCTCAACTAGAATGAAACCATCCACTAATACAGTCATCTGGGTATTCATTTCCCTCAAGGAAAATAAATATTTTCTACTTAAGGCGTCGGCAACTACATTCGCCTTTCCTGGATGGTAATCAATGACTAACTCATAGTCTTTTATCAACTCCAACCGCCTTTGTTGCCTTAAGTTCAATCTTTCTAAGTCATTAAATACTTTAAACACTTGTGATCTGTGAATATCTGACATCTTTCACCATACAAATGGTGCCTTCAAATCTTCAATGTGAAAAAATGGTAACCAACTCTAAATCATGCGTCAAATAGTTCTTCTCGTGTGGCTTGAGTTGTCTAGAAGCATATGCTATCACCTTGCCTTCTTGCATTAGTACATAGTCCAATCCATTTAAAGATGCATCATTGTAAATTATGAATTCTTTTCCCGGTTCAGGTTGTACTAGAACTGGAGCCTCTATCAACATGGCTTTTAATCTCTCGAAACTCTGTTGGCACTTATCTATCCACTCAAACTTTACACTTTTTTGTAATAATCTCATCATCGGTGTAGCTATCATGGAAAATCCTTTGACGAACCATTGATAATAGCCAGCTAGGCCCAGAAAACTTCTAATCGCAGACATATTTTTCGACGGTTTCCAATCAACAATAGCTAAGATTTTTCCTGGGTCAACTCGAACCCATCTCTCGAGACAATGTGTCCCAAGAATCCAACTTCCTTTAGCCAAAACTCACTTTTATTAAACTTGGCATACAACTGATTATCTCGCAAAATCTACAAAACTGTCCTTAAGTGTTCGACATGCTCATGTTCATCCCGGGAGTATATCAGTATAGCATCAATAAATACCACAACAAACTTGTCTAATAATGGTCAAAAAATGCGGTTCATTAGATCCATGAACACCGAAGGGGCATTTGTCAAATCGAATGGCATGACTAGAAATTCATAATGCCCATACCTCATTCGAAAAGCAGTCTTAGGCATGTTTGAGTCCATCACTCTCAACTGGTAATATCCTGATCTCAAGTCTATCTTGGAAAACACGGTGTCTCCCTTCAATTGATCGAACAAGTCATCGATCCTTGGAAAATGGTACTTGTTTTTTGAAGTTATTTTATTAAGCTGAAGATAATCTATGCATAACCTTATAGAACCATCTTTCTTTTTCACAAATAGTACTGGAGCACCCCATGGAGAACTACTCGGTCTTGCAAAACCTTTATCCGTCAACTCTTCTAATTGTGCCTTCAATTCTTTTAACTCAGTTGGAGCCATTTTGTAAGGTGCAATTGATATGGGTGCAGTGCCGAGAGCTAATTCAGTACCAAATTCAACCTCTCTAACTGGAGGTAACCCTGGAAACTCTTCTGGAAATACATCTGGGTACTCACATACTACCGGAACTGATTCAATCTTTAATTTTGTTTCTTTAGCATTCATCACAAAAGCTAGATAAGCCTCATACCCTTTCCTTACATACCTCTGGGCTGACATGTGAGATATCACTACCGGTGACCTGTCTTGATCATCTGATTCAACATGAAAAGTGTCCCCATTTTCACATCTCAATTCAATATATTTCTTTCCACAATTTAATGTCACATCATGAGTGGTTAACTAGTCCATACCAAGAATGATATCAAATTCATCAAATGGCAAAATCATTAGATTTGCCTTAAAATAATGACCTCTAATCATTAATGGGAAATCTTTGCACACTTTATCAACTAACACACTTTTGCCTAAAGGATTTGAAACCTTTATCCCAAATTCTGTAGACTCTACGGGCATACTCATTCTAGATACTAATTTCATGCATATATATGAATGGGTAGATCCTGGATCTATTAAAGCAATAACTTTAGTATCATAGAGAGAAAAGGTACCCGTAATCACGTCAGGAGATGATGCTTCTTCGTGACTGCGAATGGCGTAAGTTCTCACAGGCCCTCGGCCCTCAGGTCTTGCAACCTGCTCCTTGTGAGTAGTCTTACTACTTGCCCCGCTTCCGGGGTTTCTCTGTGATTTCCCTCTAGTAGTGCCTCCCTGTCTTGCCTCCTGAGGCTTCTCTTTCTCATCCACTTCTGGATAATCTCTAATAAAATGGTTTAAAGACCCACACCTGAAGCAGGATTTTTCATTTGCTCGGCATTCACCGGAGTGATATCTGCCACACTGTGGGCACTCAGGTCTACTGGGTCAGGGGTTGCCAACACTAGCAATTGATGTAGTCTGGGCTTTGGACCCTGAGTACTGTTTACTCTTACTCTTATTTGAAAACCTGATTGAGGTAGCTGATCGGGTTGAGAAGTCTCTTGACTTCTTAGATGATGATTGAAATGTTTTGCTCATCTGTCTCTTTCTCGAGCCATGAGACTCCATCTCAGCCTTTCTTTTGTCCTTAACTAGGTCTTTAGCCTTGCAGGCTCTATCTACTAACAAAATAAATTCTTTCAATTCAAAGACACCAACGAACAACTTTATTTCTTCATTTAGCCCGTCCTCAAACCTCTTACACATAATGGCTTCCGAGGACACACACTCTCAAGCATACTTACTGAGTCTCACAAATTCACACTCGTATTCAGTTACTGTCATCTTTCTTTGCTTCAATTCTAGAAATTCCTTCCTCTTCTGGTAAAAAAATCTTTGACTTATATATTTCTTTCGAAACTCTTCTTGAAAGAACTCCCATGTGATCCTTTTCCTTGGTACCACTGACACAAGGGTATTCCAACACTGGTAAGCAGAATCTCTTAGAAGAGAAACTACACAGTTCATACACTCTTTAGGTGTGCACGATAGCTCGTCAAACACCTGAATGGTGTTTTCGAGCCAGAACTCTGCTCTTTCTGGATTATTGTCCTTACTAGCCCTGAATTCCTCAGCTCCTTACTTCCAGATCCTATCTCCCAGAGGATTTTCTCTTCTTACAACTTTTACTACTTGAGGAGCTACACGAGTAGGTTGAGGAATAGGTGGGGGCGGAGGAGGTGGAGCATTCAGATTTGCTCAAACATGCTCTGTGTTCCAATTACTCATTATTTGGAGAAAGGCCTATCGGGCCTCTTCCCCCTGACCCAAAGTCTCGGGTCTACTTTCAACTAGGGCGGTCCTTTGCGCGGGAGCCGGTGCATTACTTGCAGCATCATCAGCTACAGCTCGAGCGGGACCCAAATCCATTAACTATATCAAATACAATTTAAAATGTTAGGAGTCATCACACTATCATTACACAATCACTCTTACGTATGACATGTACAGCTAGACTCATACTCACGCTACGTTAGTCTGAGAACCGACTAAACCGTAGATATGATACCACTAAATGTAACACCTCTTACCTGTGTTTGACGACGGGACCGGATACGAGGCATTACCATGCTTAATCTTACTTGAACTTGGAAAACTTTTCATCAAAATAGGGGCCACATGCTCGCGTTAAATTAGGGACACGCCCGTGTACCCCTATACATGCCCGTGTCTTCCACTCGTGGTCAACACTAACTAATTTCACACGGCCTTGACATGCCTGTGGCCCTAGCCCGTGTGCCAAACCTTGTCATTCTGACTTATCCATACGGCCTATACACACGCCCGTGTGCTTCAGTCATGTGGCAACTTAAATTTTAAATGTAAGGTGCAAACCTCACACGGCCTGGCATACGCCCATGTGCTAGCTGTGCCTCCTACACGGTCTAGACACACGCCCGTGTGTCTACCATGTGGACAATTAGTAGGCCATGTACCAAGCCATTTTTCCATCCTATATCACACACGCAAACTCCATTTTAAATCATTTCAATTTGAAAGATGATCAATCAATATCTCTAGGAATATAAGAAATCGAGACATACACAAGAGCATACACTTCATGAAATTTACCTTTATTAAGCAAAGGATTTGCCAAGTATTGGCCTAACTCAAGACCATTACAAAATGACTTTAGTATCATACATAACTAACACTTTGACTAATAATTTCAACTTAAAAAAATACTCGAGTCCTATACATGCCATACCCAAAATAAGTCTAAATTGTTATTCCAAAATGATGTCGATAGTGTGATTCCGAGCTCTGACGTCCAATGATCCTCAAGCTAACTTGGCGAAACTACAAGGAAAAAGGAAGAGAAAGGGGTAAGCATATAGCTTAGTAAGTTTGCATGAAACTCTGGAATAATAATTTACTCAACTATAATCATTCATATCAAGAAACAAATATGACATAGCACCAATGAATAAAAGTACTTACTCGTACTTATTCACACTTATTCTTACTTGCTCTTACCCATCTCATGTCAATATGATCTGGTAACTTTTACTTACTCAAGATACCTGTATCACTGATTCATGTAGTTTAGCACATTTGCTAACATAACCATAAACTCACATCTTTATCATTCATATCATGAACGTCACTCAAGGCCATCCATAAATAAACTTGGGTCTAGGCTAACTCATATACTTGACTCTTTTGCTTATGAATAAATCAAATCATCATGAATCATCCAAACATAACATACGTAAGATTTGGTGCCAACACCATATCCTAGACATGGTCTTACATGGGATCATTCCCTAAAGCCGATGCCATATCCCAGATATGGTCTTATACGGGGTCTTATAACTCAATGTCAATCCCATGTCCCAGACATAGTCTTACACGATATCGTACTTAGATGTCGATGCCATATCCCAGACATGGTCTTACACGAGATCATTCTTTGGTGCTGAAGCCATATCCCTGATATGGTATTATACGGGACCTTTCCTTTCTCATATGCATACTTAGATATTATACTTATTTCGAAATATAATCGGAACTACAATTTGGCTTGTTCTCATCGTTTACTCATCGAAACCTTATAATCGATTTCATTCACAATAACATACATTAACATAATAATGAACGATTTCAAATATCAAACATTATGAAATACTAATTTATTACAAACTTACCTCGAATCTCAAAATGTGTCTTGATGCTCGATTTAGTCTTCAACTTTGTTCTTGCCTCGATTTCAATCTGGGATTTGTGTTTCTTGATCAATAATAATAAATTTCTCTTGTTAAACACATACATTGACTAAATCGACTCATAACTCATATTTTGGTAAAATTATGATTTTTCCCTTAAACTTTCACATAATTTCACTTTCACCCCTAGGCTCGTGAAATGATTTTCATTAAACTTTCTTACATTTCAAGCCTAGTTGAATCATTCTCTCAACTATAGCAACATTAAATTTCCACTATTTCACTCAGGTATGACCATTTCTATAACTTTAGAAATTGGTCCTTTTCATGCATCTTTCATGAAAACAACTTAGAAAAAGATGTTTATCCTACATCAAACTTTCATATTCTTCCATAAAACATAAAAATACTTGCATGTCATACATGGGTAAATTTTTGAACATAAACCCTAGCTCAACATATGGCTAGAAATAGCTAAATCGAGCTATGAGGTTTTCAAAAATACGAAAAACATTAAGAACGGGGCTAAGATGAACTTACTTTAATCTTGAAAATGAATAAAACCCTAGCTATGGAGTCCTTGCAAATTTTAGCACCATGGGGGAGAAGATGGACATGATTTTTGGCTTATTTTCCTTTTTATTCTTTAATGAACCAAATGTCAAAATGCCCTTAATGACCCTTTCTTAAGATTTTTCCTTCCCATATACATTTTTTTCCATCATCACATAAAATGGTCTAATTTCTAAATTAGGACCTCTAGGATTTTTCATAATTCTATTTTATACTTGAACCTTCTAGAATCTCACATTTTCTATTCTTTGCAATTTAGTCCTAATAGACAATTTATTCACTAATTAAAATATTTCTTCATGTGACTTTCACACAATCATGTAAATACCTCATAAGCCTTGTAAAATCATTTAAACACATATTATCTACTTCAAATTTGTGGTCTCACACCCCTATTCCAACTTAGCCCTAAATCGAGCTGCTTCAATATCACTGGTGGAATACACTGGTATCGGTGGTACCAAGAGAGAGGGTTACATGGAATTCTTTCAAGAGGAGTTCTAAAATAAATATATTAGTCAGCGATTTATCGATCAGAAATGTAAGGCATTTCTTGAGCTTAAATAGGGTCGTATGACAGTGACAGAGTATGAGTGAGAATTTGTAAGACTTAATAAAAATGCTCGAGAGTGTGATTCCACCGAGGCTATTATGTGTAAGAGATTTGAGGATGGATTGAATGAGGATATTCATGTGTTAGTTGGGATCTTAGAGCTAAAAGAATTTGTGGTGTTGGTTGAATGGGCTTGTAAGGCTGAATAGTTTAATAAAAAGAAGAGGAAAGCTGATCTTGAAGCTAGAGATTCGAGGAAAAGATCGATGAATAAGTCATTTCCATCTTAAAATCTAAAGAAATGTATTCCCATTTGAATGTTTCAGCAGGGTATTCACACAGAGATCGTGGGAAGCAACATTCGACTTTTAAATCTCAAGTTACTTTAATGGAAAGTGTGGGTAATGTAAAGTCTAATAGACCCGAATATCAATATTATGGAAGAATACATCCTGATGAGTGTAGAATGAATGACCGAGCTTGCTTTAAGTGTGGTTCTCAAGAGTATTTTATTCGAGACTATTTTGAAATGGTTGAGAAAGAAAAATTTTAGAGCACGAGGCCGAGTAATACTACTAATAGGGGTAGACCATCTAGAAATACTGAAAATAGAGCTAGTAGTAAAGGTTTGACAAAAGATATAGTTGTGAGATCCGAATCTTGAGCACCTGCTAGAGCTTATGCCATCCGTGCTTGCGAAGAGCGACATCTCCTGATGTTATCACTGGTACTTTTTCTCTCTCTAATACTAATGTAATTGCATTTATTGATCCTGGACCGACTCATTCTTATGTTTGTGTGAAATTAGTAGCTAGTAAGATCTTGCCAGTTGAGTTTACTGAGTTTGTGGTTAGAGTGTCAAATCCCTTAGGAAAACACGTATTAGTTGATAGAGTTTGTAAGAATTGTCCCTTGATGACTCCAAGTCATTATTTTCTGGCTGATTTAATGTTGTTGCCATTTGATGAATTCGATGTTAATTTTGGGTATGGAATGGTTGACACTGCATGATGCTGTAGTAAACTGTGAAAGAAAGATTATTGAACTGAAATGTGAAAATGGTGAAATTCTTCGGATTGATTCAGATGAGTTGGGTGAGTTACTTGTTGTGATTTTTTTAATGTCTGCCCAGAGGTGTGTAAAGAAAGGTTGTAAAGCTTATCTTGCTTATGTGTTGAATACAAAAGTTCTGAGTTGAAAATTGAATCAGTTTCGATAGTTTTTAAATATCCAGATGTGTTCCCGGAAGAGTTTCAGGGTTGCTAACGGTCAGAGAAGTTGAGTTTGGTATTGACTTAGTACTAGGGACCTTGCCGATATCTATTGCTCCGTATAGTATGACTCTGAATGAATTGAAAGAATTAAAAGCTTAGTTGCAAGAATTAATAGATAAGGGTTTTGCGAGATCGATTTTTTCTCCCTGGAGTGCTCCAGTGTTATTTGAAAAGAAGAAAGATGGATCTATGAGACTCTGTTTCGATTATCGACATCTCAAGAAGGTGACTATAAAGAACAAGTATCCTCTATCGAGGATAGATGACTTGTTTGATCAGTTGAAAGGAGCAACAATATTCTCAAAGATTGATTTGAGATCTGGCTACTATTAGTTGAGAGCTAAAGACTTGGATGTGCTAAAACCGCATTCAGGACAAAGTATGGGCATTATGAATTTCTAGTTATGCCTTTTGGATTAACTAATTCTCTTGCTATTTTTATGGACTTGATGAATAGAATTTTTCGACCATATTTGGACAAGTTTGTGGTTGTATTCATCGATGAAATTCTGATTTATTCTCGAGAAGAGATCGAGCATACTGAGCACTTAAGAATTGTATTGCGGACTTTGAGAGATAAGAAGTTGTTTGCTAAATTCAGTAAAAGTGAGTTTTAGCTCCGAGAAGTTAGATTTTCGGGATATATCTGTAACAACCCGATTTAGACCCTAGTTAGAATAGTGGTTTTGAGACCACAAATCTGAGGTCAGAATAATATTTTAATGTTATTTTGGTGTTGATTATAAGTGATATAGCCTGTGTGAAAATTCTGCGTGATAATTTTATCGATTGTGTGCCGAATTAAAGAAATGACTTAATCGCGTATAATGTAAAATGCTGTGTGCTGAGTGTTAAGTGCTTAATTGTTTTTGTCTTTATAATGAGAAGGACTTATGATGCAATTTGGCCATAATTGAGTATAATGGGCGGCATTAAATGATAACATATATGTCTTTATATGTTAAAATTATATGTTAAAAAAATGTATATTATTTTATATTATATAGTAAGGTCATAACAAAACAAATTAAGATATAGTGGGGTGGGTGTTCATCTTCTTCCACCGAATGTTGAAGAAGAAATAAGGGTTCTTAAGCTTTCAACTATTCGGCACACATTTTAGCTCAATCAAGGTAAGTTTTGAGCTCGATTTTTGATAATTTCTACATTTTCAAAATAGTTGCTTCATGCTCTAGCTAAGCCATGTTGTAATTTCATGAATTGATGATGTTTTTGTGATGAGTCATTGATGAATACTTGACCTATGTGTTAGTTGATAGTAAAATATGAAAACTTGGTGTTGAGCTAACATAGTTTGCATTGGGATTTTTAGTGAAATTGAGTATTTTGGGCTTAATTGAGAAAATGAGAAATTGAGGGACTAAAATGTGAAATAAATGAGATGTATGGATTTGTATGAGTATAGTAAGAATTCATCTAAACATGGGTGATATGAAATTATGTGTATTTGATGAATTTATGAAATAAGGACTAAAGTGTCAAAATGTGAAAATATGAGGGCTATTTTATAAAATACCCTAAATATGTGTGTGTGGACTAAATTGAATGAATAGGTAATTGAATTAGTGAATTTGAATGCGTATAGACCAAGAAAGGAGAGGTTCGGATCGAGATTGAGGCAAAGACAAAGTGCTCGATTAATTGATCATTTAGGTATATCGACGTCCGAGGTAAGTTCGGATATAATACGTGTACTTAGCTATGTTTAAATGTTGTGAAACGAATGGTTATGATGTTATTGAATTATAAATATTATGTGAGAAATGGATATATGTGGCACTAAGTGTGCGTTTTTGGAAATGTAATCGAGAAGATTAGCACTGTGTGTGCGAAATAATAAAAGCTTCGGCTTTGTGATTGGAACTTTACGGGCGATACCGAATTGAGTTTGAGTTTGGTTTTGTGATTGGCACTGTGTGTGCGAAACAATAGAAGTTACGGCTTTAATGAATAGCACTGTATGTGTGAAACGATAAAAGTTTCGGCTTATCGAATTGGCACTGTGTGTGCTACCGATATAAGTTCAGTTTAACATATTGGCACTAAGTGTGCAATGACAATTATGCTTCGATTTTGAAATTGACACTAAGTGTGCAAATTTATCAGAGGAATAGCAAAGGTTGAACTAGAGGCAATATCGAGAAATTGAGTAGAAAATTGGTGAGTAAATATGTGTTGATCAAGGTACGTTTGAACCTAAGTGGTTGATGATAGATTTTAGAGTTAAATGAATAGATATTTGAGTATATGGTTGAGAGTGATAATGTGTTTAGTTGTGTCTTTATCAATGTTATGGTTGGATAGTATGGAGAGTGAGTATCTAAGTGTTGGCTAAGGTATATATGATAACTATTTGTTGGTGAATTTGAAAGTAGATGGATGTAATGCTATGTGAACATTGAGCATACTTGAGTGAGTGTATCATTGGTAAATTAATCTAAGTGATGACTTGTTTTTGTTTATTGACTTGAGTTGTTGAATTACATGTATTATATTACGGACTTACTAAGCTTTGGAAAGCTTACTGTGTGATTTACTTTTTGCTTTACAGTGTCAGTAAAGCTAGCTCAGATCCGGTATCGTCAGTATATCAATCACATTATCGGCAATCTATTTTGGTACTTTTGAAAAGATGTGTATAGTGAAATATGGCATGTATAGGCTAGTCAATATGGCATGTATTGTGTTGTGTAATCCTTGCCATGTGACATGGCCAAAGGGTTGAATGATGGTGGTATATTTTTATGGTTATGTAAGTTGATGAAAGATGTGGTTAGAAGATGAATTTTGATATGATTTACATGAAGCTTGAATTATATATGTTTTGAGATGTACAATTGTCATTTTGAGTAGACTTAGTTGTGTTGATAATGAGCATGGAAGTAGATGGTGTAGTTGGTGTGTGAATAATGCATGAAATGGTATGTTTGAATGCCATTAGTAGTATGAATTGACATTACTTTGAAGCTTGTAGGTATGACCTTAGTGTGGGTGGCATGTTGGCCTTGCAAAGGGCATGTTATTCATACACGGTTATGGCACACGGACGTGCCTATTGACCATGGGATAAAGTCAATAGCTAGCTTAGGAGCACACGGCCATGGTATACGGGCGTGCCTGGTAGCTGTGTGAATAAGTCAGTATATTGCCTAAGAGCACACGACCTTAACACATGGGCATTCATGATGGCCGTGTGTGGAAGTCTGTATACATGCCCTGTTTGACACTGCCTGGACACATGGGAGTGTCTACTAACTGTGGGAGGCACACGGTCTGGTTGCACGGACGTGTGACCTTAACAGTGTTGAATAATGCTTGAAATTTCAAAAACTTTTGTAAGTGTTCGGTTTAGTCTCGACCTCTTTCTAACCTTTGTTTAAGGTCTCGTTGACCTCACTTAGGGACAATATGATTATGTTATGACATGAGTGATTGATGATCGACTTTGTGTCTTGAAATGGATGTGAAATGTGTTGATTGTTTAGTAACGCCTCTCAACCCTATTTCAGTGATGGTCTCGGGTTAGGGGTGTTACATTTTATTGGTATTAGAGCTACGGTTTAGTCAATTCTCAGACTAACGTAGCGTGCGTGAGTCTAGCTATACATGCCATATATGAAATTGCGATAGTGTGATGAGTTTTGACAGATGAAAATGTGTTTTCATATAGCAATGGATCCCGATAGAGTAGTTGCTGACGATGTAGAGAGTAACACGCCTGCTCCCTCTCAAGGGACGACGCCGGCCATATCTAGGCCAAATGAAAGTAGTGAGGGAGGAGAGGATAAGCAAGCCTTCTTCCGTATAATGAGTGAGTGGTTTTCAGGGTTTGTTCGAATGAATTCGGCTGCTCCACAACCTCCACCCCCACAAATACTTGTTATGCCACAAGTGATAGATCCAATTCGACTGAATAAACCTCCGGTGGATAAGATTTGAAAGTACGGGGCCAAAGAGTTTAGGGACACATCCGATGATGATGCTGAGAGAGCTGAGTTTTGGCTCGAGAATACAATTCGGGTATTCGATGAGATGTCGTTGACTTCTGATGAATGTATAAAATGTGCTATTTTGTTGTTGAGAGATACTGCGTATAATTGGTGGAAAACCTTGATATCCGTGGTTCCAAGAGAGAGAATTACCTGAGATTTCTTTCAAGTTGAGTTCAGAAAAAAGTATATCAGCCAGCGATTTATTGATTAGAAACGTAAAGAGTTTCTAGAGCTGAAACAGGGTCGCTTGTCAGTTATTGAGTACGAGCGAGAATTTGTGAGATTGAGTCGGTATGCACGAGAATGTGTTTCGACCGAAACTACTATGTGTAAACGCTTCATAGAAGGTTTGGATGAAGACATCAAGTTTTTGGTTGAGATACTTGATATAAATGAATTTGTTGTGTTATTCGAAAGAGCATGCAAAGCCGAGGAGCTCAGTAAAGAAAAAAAGAAAGCTGACTCTGAAGCTCGTGATGAAATAAAAAGATCTATGAGTAAGTTTTCTCAACCTTTGACAAAAAGATTTAGAGACGCAAGTAACCGATCAAATACTTAATATGGACATCCGAATAAAGATCGCCTAAGACTAAGTGTTGAACCGAGAATTCAAGCCCCAATTGAATCAAATGTTGATAGTGCCAAAAATAACAAATCTGAGTGTAGACAGTGTGGAAGACGACATGTGGGAGAATGCTAGGGAAAATACAACAATAGACTTTTGTTATAAATGTGGATCACGAGATCACTTTATTAGAGACTGCCCAAAGATGACTAAGGAAGAAAATGTTCAAAATGTGAGATCGAGTAATGTGATGGCAAGGGGTAGACCAACCAGAAATATTGGGAATGTTAGTGGAAATAAAAGAGGGACCACTAATACAGCTGTGAGATTAGAGGCGAGAGCACCTGCCCGAGCTTACGCCATACGAGCAAGAGAGGAAGCGTCATCTCCAGACATCATGACTGGTGCTTTAACTCTATTCGATACTGATGTGATTGCATTAATAGATCAGGGATCAACCCATTCCTATGTGTGTATGAATTTTGTATTGAATAATACTCTACCTATTGAGTTTACTGAATTTGTGGCAAGAGTATCGAACCCCTTAGGCAAGTGTGTCTTAGTGGATAAAGTGTGCAAGAACTGTCCGTTGATTTTCGAGATGTTTGCTTTCCGGCTAATTTGATATTGCTATCATTTGATGAATTTGATATAATTCTGGATATGAATTGGCTCACTTTGCATGATGCTATTGTGAATTGTAAAAGAAAGAGTATTGAATTAAGAAGTCAGAACGGTGAGATAGTTCGAATTGAATCCAGTAATATGAAATCGTTACCAGCTGTTGTATCTGCGATGAAATTTTTGAACTATATGAGAAAGGATTGCGAAACCTATCTGGCATATGTGATTGATACAAAGGTATCATAAAAGAGAGTTAAAGAATCCGATGTGCCGAAAATTATTTTTAGAACGAGGTATGGATATTATGAATTCTTAGTGATGTCTTTCGAACTAATGAATTATCCTACAGTGTTTATGGATTTGATGAATCGGATATTCAGACCGTGTTTGGATCGCTTTGTTGTAGCTGATTGCTGAAATCAGAGCTTTAAAATTTATAATGAATGAGATCGAACCTTGAGACTAACTCTGACAACGATTAAATGCAAGTGTCCCTATCGAACAGTAGTATAGCTTAGGCAAGACCGGATTATCGAACCCAAAGGAACTAAAAGTACTAATACTTACTTTCTTTTTATTATTTAGCCTAAAATATGGAGTGATTGGTTGATTTAATCTAGTTTAACGATTTCTAAGCTAATGGCAAAGACAAAAAGAAGGAATAGGGAAATAACTCGAAGAAAACTCAATTGATCACAACGATACCCTCAGGAAGAATCCACCTAGACTTCACTTGTTATTTAATACTGAACCATATGATTTATTTACTTAGTTTGATATGTAAGACTCCCTAACATATATTAAACCCTCTCTCGAGGCGAATAACATCTAACCCTAGGTTAATTAGTGGAACTCTCGTTCTCTTATAATAACCCCCTAGAATAGCAGTAAATCGATCTATGGATTCCCATATTAGGTTTCACCCTAATTCGAAAAAATCTCGTCACCTTATCTCTAGGCGTGCAATCAACTCCGCTTAATTATGCTAGATCTACTCTTAAGTAGGGTCTATTCCTCCTCCACCTAAGCACATCAAATTTGGATTAAGCATGCATAATTAAGAACAAACTAAGTATTTATCATATAATTTAGAAATTAATAACAAAATTCATCTAGGTTTCATCCCCTTTAGGTATCTGAGGGGTTTAGTTCATAATAAATAAAGAAAACATCTCAAGAGATAAGTTAAAACAAAACATAGAAAATCCCTAAAACTCCCTGAAGGAATTGAAGGAGAAATTCACCGTCTTGAGTAGAATTTCGGCTCTTCGAGATGGATCCACTTGGCTATCTTCGAGTGATTCCACAAAACGTGATCTTCCTGGCTCGGCTCCTTGGCCTAGCTCACCACCCTCTTTCAGGATGCACTTAGGGTGTTTATATAGACTTTTAGAATCCCTTACTTTGTCCCTAAGTGTCCTAATTTAAGTTTGCTTACTACTCGATGTTTGAATAAGCTTTAGAAAGTGTTTCTTTGGCTCTAAGTATCCAAATCTGAATAAAATTGCTCTCTCGTAACAGGGGCATGGCCATGGCACACGCCCGTGTAAGTCGTGGTTGGGCCATGTTTAGATCCTATTATTTTAGGCACGACCTTGTAGATCAGGATTCAGGTGTGTCTCGTAATTTGATAAGACACGGCCGTGTGGCTTGAAGTTTAGGTCGTGTCAATTTCCTCTTTGGCCCTAATTGGTCCGTTTTAAGCCTGTTTCTCGTTCTTTTCATCCTCGGGTGCTTTCCTGAGTATAAACATGAAAAGAAAGGATTAAAAGCACCTTTTTACATAAATCAAGGGCTAAATTATCCAAAAGCATACTAAATATGGGGTTAAAATATGTTACTTTTACGGTTTATCAAATACCCCCACACTTAAGCTTTTGCTTGTCCTTAAGCAAAATTCTCAACTTACAATTAAAACGAACTTTCCATAATTCATAATTCTTATCGACAATGTCTCATCATAATTCATAGATAATTTATACATGGATAATTCAACTCAAAGAGTCCAAAAGATTCAATCATGATAAGTCATACCTTTGTAGTACGAAAACATAGGTGTCTCCCCTTATCTAAGTAATTACCTTTAATTCAAAACCAACAAGGATTGACATCCTCACAAAAGATTCATTCAAATCACTCGAAGTGTTTAAGGTTCAAGAATAAGCACTCTAAGTCGAACCTAAAAAGTTAATCCCATAGGCTTGCCTGAAAATCAAATCTCCACCATTGAAATATGAGATGATACACAAATTAAAAGGTCTTTGACAAGGTTGTAATAGAGCTTAGGTTAAAGGTGTGGATAAAGGCTGAATTAGAAGGTTGAATCATCGAGATTGACCTGATAAATTACCTACTAGGAACACTGAACTAGAAAGTAAATGAATGAAAATTTGAAACTAATAATACGAGCTCTTCTTCAACAATTGGAATTTAAACACATGAGCTCTTTTAATCATATACTATTGCTTGAATATACTTTGGTTGGGTTTTTTTTAGGACAAACTAAAATAGAAACATAATGAAGAAAGAACTTAATCAACTGAATTAAACTAACCCGATCAAATTTTAATCAATCAATTGATCAAATCAATTCTCGATAGAAGGGTAGTTAAAAGAATGGTGATAACAAATAAAAAGGGTTTTGGGTTTAAAATTTAGCAGGTAAATAAAAAAAAAAGGTTGTTAGGATCAACGGGGTTCACTAGGGGTTGCTTTGTTAATGTAGGTCTTTTAGTGGAGTGAATGGGTTAAAACCTAGGTGCCTTTATCATCTCAGTATATCAAATCATTTAATGTGGTTTCGACATGTATAATCAAGGCAAGTTCTAGAATAACAATTCAGTGTTGACATACTCATAATTAATAAAGTGAGCATGAAAAAGAATATATGCTCTATAAGGGTCAAATCTCACAAAAAATTATGGGTATTTGACATCAATCTTGTAAATTTCAAACTTCAAGGTAATATTCAAATTCAGTTCAACAACCTAGGAAATTTTTAATTTTTGAAAAATAGACTTATCATGTTGATTCTCTAGTATTCTTCACGTATAAATCATCAATGCAAAATTATCAATGACTTATTTAAGATCTTATCAATAAAAATCATAAATCATTAGAAATTTCACCTTAATTAATAATATGAGAAACTTACTTAGGAACAAGACTAAAATTCGAGGATTTGAGAATAATGCAAAAGTCGTGTACTTTTACCCCCACACTTATGAACTCATTTGAATCGGTTATAAAATATCAAAAGAGAAGGAGAAATTATCTCCTTGTCGAGGAATGAAGAAATTAGGTAGCACGGAATATATAGCCAAGAAATCTAGTGGTTGGACTTTTACATTTGAATCGGTCTCCTCGAGGAAACTGTGGTTGGACTTTTACGCTTCTGTGGCATGGCTTTAGTGTAGCTCATGAGTCTTGGACACCTTTTCTAAGGAAAGAAAGAAAAATAAGGTAGAAAGAATGAGAAAAGAAAATGGGGAGAGGGGTAAGGGCTATGAGGTTTAAATAGATTTTAGCCTCTGATGCTATCCCACGCCCATTTATCTAGGGCGTGTTGCTTTACATGGCCGCATCGCACGGCCATGCCTGGAAGTAAAATGCCCGTGGTCAATAAGTCAGTGTTTTCACACGGTCGTATAGCACGACTGCGTTCTGGGTGTGTTGGTATGCCATGGCTGTTTGTCATAATGCCACGCCCGTTCCTAAATTGGCAGTGTTTTGGCATGGTTGGCCGGCATGGGCGTATGTTTCCCGTGTCTGATAGGACAGTAGATTCACACGGCCTTGGAGCACGGTCGTGCCAATTTTTTGGTTCCCGTGGGAGAGTTGTTGGATCCGTGACGTCGAAAGTGGTTGGGATTGATTCGCACGACTGCTGCTATGTCAGTGCAGATATTTTGATGGTCCACACGGCCACGGGTACGGTCGTGTGTAAGGCCGTGTGTCCTAGAAATATGCTCTTTTGGTTAATCTATAAAGAGAAAGAGAAAGAGAAAGAGAAAAAAATAAAATAGAAACAAATGTAAAAAGAAGTAGGGTTAGTGCTCGGGTTGCCTCCCGAGAAGCGCTCGTTTATAGTCTTAAGCTAGACTTTTCCTTGTACTTGAATCAGGGCAGTTTAAAGGTTTGAATATCTTTCCTCTTGCTTAAAGTTCTATTTTCTTGACAAGGTTGACGTCGAGAAGTGTTTACCTCGAAAGTGTTGAATGTTGGGTTGCTTACCTCTACTATTTCATGTGGGAAGATATTCTGTACCTTAAGAGGTTTTCTTACTTTGCCTTCAGGTCTGTTGTGATGATGTGTGGATCTGCTTTGTCTAACAATACCTGGTTTCCTATTTTGTAGTGGTTTGATGTTCCTACGATCTTTTCTGGTGGTTCCTCTGGTTTTACTTTGTGCGATTTTGGTTCTTTTTTGACTTGTGTCCTCTGCTCTTCTAAATTGTCTATCTTAAGGTCTTATTCCTTGTGTGATTCCTCTTTGTCACTTTGGGATCGATGAGTCGGCTCAGGGTTGTGCCTTTGTGGTGTTTCCTACGATAAAGGTTTAACAATTTGATTATCATCTGTATTCACTTTCTTACCTTCATCGATTGTTGTCCTGGCCAAGTCAAGAGCTTGAAGACTGATTGATTCGTCACCTACACAAAGTATGAGTTCTTCTGTGGCAACATCAATTTTAGTCTTAGCAGTTGCTAGAAAAGGTCTTCCTAAAATTAATGGGATTGTATTATCCTCATCCATATCTAAAACAACAAAATCTACTGGGAAAACAAATTTATCGATTTTGACAAGAAGATCTTCGATAATGCCCCTAGGAATTCTAATAGTTTTATCAGCTAATTGTATACTCATCCTAGTTTGTTTGGGCTTCCCTAGACCTAGTCGTTTAAATAATGTATAAGGCATGACATTTATGCTTGCCCCTAAATCAGCTAACGAGCTATCAATAGCTAAACTACCAATTAAACATGGAATTGTAAAACTCCCTGGATCTTTTAGCTTTCGTGGTAGTCTATTCTGTAACATTACTGAGCATGCTGCGTTTAATTCCACGTGGTGCTCTTCGTCTAACTTGTGTTTGTTAGTCAAGAGCTATTTTAAAAATTTCTTCGAGTCTGGCATCTGAGAAAGAGCTTCAAGAAGGGGTAAGTTAATATGTAATTTCTTTAAGAGTTTAAGAAACTTACTGAACTATTCTTCTGAATCATCTCTTTTTATTGCTTCGGGATAAGGTATGCGAGGTTGGTACTCCTTGATTTCTGGTTTTGGCTTTTCTTGTGTTACCTCTACTACCTTATTTTCTTGTATTGGAATGGGTTCCTCTAACCCTTTACTGTCATTAGCTGAGATGGCTTGAATTTGCTCCTTTGGGTTGATCTCCATGTTACTTGGTAGACGTCCTTGTAGTCGTTCTGATAGTAGCTTTGCAAGTTGTTCGACCGCATTAGTTGCTTCCTTCACTGACTTCGTAAGTTCCCCCATTCGATTCTCATTACTTTTAATTGTTTTCTCAGTTTCTTGGAACTGATTTTTTGTGTTTGCCATAAATTTTGTCAGCATCTCTTCGAGGCTTGGCTTTTACTCTTGCAGATATGGCTAATTTTGGAAGTTTTGAGGAGGTTGTTGTCTTTGATTCCCTTGATTTCCTTGGCCTCCTCATGAAAAATTTGGGTGGTTCCTCCAACCTGGATTGTAAGTGTTACTATAAGGATTGTTATTGGATCTAAAATTATTACCTATATAGTTTGTCTGTTCAGTTTCTGCATCCGGTTAGTAAGGTGTGTACTCAGGATTCACCACAGTTCCACTTGTGTTGCACTGCATGACTGGGTGTACCTGCAAGGAACATAAACTGTCAAGCTTTTTATTCATAAACTCTACCTGATTTGACAGCATGATCACTGCATCGAGGTTGTAAACTCTGGCTAATTTTGTCGATTTTGTCCTTGTAACTTGCCACTGATAGTTATTTAGTGACATCTCTTCAATGATCTCGTAGGCGACTTCAGGAGTTCTGTTGTTCAGGGTTCCACTGGCGGCTGAATCGATTAGTTGCCTCGTTGAGGGGTTTACACCATTATAGAAAGTTTGGACTTGTAGCCACAAGTGTAGACCATGGTGTGGACACTTTCTCAAGATATCCTTGTATCTCTCCCATGCGTCGTAAAATGTCACTAAATCCATCTGCACAAAAGAAGAGATATCATTCCGTAATTTGGCCGTTTTGGCCGGTGGGAAATATTTCAATAAAAATTTTTCGGTCATTTGGTCCCATGTAGTGATTGATCCTCGCGGTAACTAGTACAACCACTTTTTGGCTTTATTTCTTAATGAAAAGGGGAATAACCGAAGACGAATGGCATCATCAGAAATGCCATTTATTTTGAAAGTATCACAGAACTCTAAAATATTAGCTATATGAGTGTTTGGGTCTTCGTCCTGCAAATCGTCAAATTGAACAAATTGTTGAATCATTTGTATTGTGTTAGGCTTTAATTCAAAATTATTAGCAGCTATAGCAGGCCTAATAATACTAGATTTAGCTCCTGTTAAATGAGGTTTAGCATAATCATACATAGTACGCGGAGCATTATTTTCTTTCACATCTCGTCGTGGATTATTCTCATCCATCCCTTCAGTAGGATTGGATATATCTTCTCACTCTTCTTCTGTGTAATTCAGGGCTCGCCTAATTTCTCTACGATTCTTTCGAGCGGTAGCTTCAATTTCACTATCGTATTCAAAAGGTCCTGTCGGGTTCTTTCTAGTCATAAACTAGAGGTACCTGCTAGGAAAAAATAATGAAGAAATAAAATTAGCAAAAGATACTAAAATAATAAAAATATTGGCTAAAGTAATAAAAATAGAGCTTTCTTAATATTTCAGGTTCAAGAATTCGGCGCCAAAACTTGATCGCTAAAATTAGAGCTTTAAAATTTATAATGAATGAGATCAAACCTTGAGACTAACTCTGACAACGATTAAAGGCAAGTGTACCTATCGAACAAGCAGTATAGCTTAGGCAAGACTAGATCATCGAACCCAAAGGAACTAAAAGTACTAATACTTACTTTCTTTTATTTATAAAATATGGAGTGATTGGTTGATTTAATCTAGTTTACGATTTCTAAGCTAAAGACAAAGACAAAAAGAACGAATAGGGAAATAACTCAAAGAAAACTCAATTGATCACAATGATACCCTCAGGAAGAATCCACCTAGACTTCACTTGTTATTTAATACTGAACCATATGATTATTTACTTAGTTTTATCCGGAAGACTCCCTAACGTATATTAAACCCTCTCTCGAGGCGAATAACGTCTAACCCTAGGTTAATTAGTGGAACTCTCATTCTCTTATAATAACCCCCTAGAATAGCAGTAAATCGATCTATGGATTCCCATATTAGGTTTCACCCTAATCCGACAAAATCTCGTCACCCTATCTCTAGGCGTGTGATCAACTCCGCTTAATTATGCTAGATCTACTCTTAAGCAGGATCTATTCCTCCTCCACCTAAGGACATCAGATTTGGGTTAAGCATGCATAATTAAGAACAAACTAAGTGTTTATCATATAATTCAGATATTAATAACAAAATGCATCTAGGTTTCATCCTCTTCAGGTATCTGAGGGGTTTAGTTCATAACAAATAACGAAAACATCTCAAGAGAAAAGATAAAACAAAACATAGAAAATCCTTAAAACCCCCTGAAGGAATTGAAGGAGAAATTCATCGTCTTGAGTAGAATTCCAGCTCTTCGAGATGGATCCACTTGGCTATCTTCGAGTGATTCCACAAAACGTGATCTTCCTGGCTCGGCTCCTTGGCCTAGCTCACCGTCCCCTTTCAAGATGCACTTAGGGTGTTTATATAGACTTTTAGAATCCCTTACTTGGTCCCTAAGTGTTCTAATTTAAGTCTGCTTCCTACTCGGTGTTTGAATAAGCTTTGGAAAGTGTTTCTTTGGCTCTAAGTATCCAAATCCGAGAGAAATTGCTCTCTCCCGTAATAGGGGCATGGCCATGGAACACGTCCGTGTAAGTCGTGGTTGGGCCATGTTTCGATTCTGTTGTTTTAGGCACGATCGTGTAGATCAGGATTCAGGTCCTACCTCGTAATTTGACGAGACACAACCGTGTGGCTTGAAGTCCAAGCCGTGTCGATTTCCTCTTTTGCCCAAATTGGCTCATTTTAAGCCCGTTTCTCATTCTTTTCGTCCTCGGGTGCTTTCCTGAGTATAAACATGAAAAGAAAGGATTAAAAGCACCTTTTTACATAAATCAAGGGCTAAATCATCCAAAAGCATACTAAATATCGGGTTAAAATATGTTACTTTTACGATTTATCAGTAGCATTTATTGATGATATTCTGGTTTATTCTTGTGATAAGACACAACATGTCGAGCATTTAAGTATTGTGTTAGAGGCTCTGCGTGAGAAGCATCTGTATGCTAAGTGTAGTAAATGTGAGTTTTGGTTGCGTGAGGTTGGTTTCTGAGGCATATTGTATCAGCTGTGGGAATACAAGTTGACCCTAGTACAATCTCTGCTATTTTAGAATAGAAGCCTTTGAGAAATGTGTTTGAAGTTTGTAGTTTTTTGGGACTAGAGAGATATTATAGATGGCTCGTGAAAGGCTTCTCGATGATTGTGACTCCATTGACGAAGTTGCTACAGAAAGATGTTAAAGTTGAGTGGTCAAAAAAGTACCATCAGCGTTTTGAGTAGTTGAAAGTGTTGTTGACGAAAGCACCAATGTTAGTTCAGCCTGAATGAGGCAAATAAAATTATAGTTTACAGTGATATGTCATTAAATGATGTAGGCTGTGTGCTGATGTAAGTAGGCAAAGTTATTTTTTATACTTTGAGGTAGCTAAAACTGCATGAAAAGAACTATCTGATGCACGACCTTGAAGTAGTCGCAACTGTGTTTGCGTTAAAGATTTGGCATCACTACTTATTTGGTGAGAAATGTTGTGTTTATACCGATAATAAGAGTTTGAATTACTTGATGACTTAGAAAGAATTGAATTTGATATAGAGAAAAATGGTTAGAGTTGTTGAAAGACTATGAACTTGTAATTGATTATCATTCGGGTGAAACTAATGTTGTAGCTGATGCTTTGAGTCAAAAGTCTTTATGTACCTTACGAGCAATGAGTGCTCAGATAGATCTATGTGATGATGATTTAGAAAAGTGATGATGATTTAGAAAAGTGATGATAAAATGATAGCAAAATGAGATCAATGTGATTTAAATTCAGATTTAGAGTTTCGAGTAGATAGTGATGATTGTTTGAGATTTAGAGACCAGATTTGTGTTCCAATGAATTCAGAGTTGATTCAGTTAATCTTGAATGAAACTTATAATAGTCGTTTGACTGTACATCCAGGAAGTATGAAAATGTATAACGATCTGCAACAGCTTTATTGGTGGAATGATATGAAAAGAGACATCTCCGACTATGTGACGAAATGATTAGTTTGTCAGCAAGTTAAAGCTGAACATTAGGTCCGTCTGGTTTGTTATAGACTTTGTGTCAGGATTGCCTTTGTCTCTGGGAAAGAAAGATGCAATAGGGGTGATAGTTGATAGATTGACGAAGTCAGGTTATTTTATTCGATGAGAACAAATTATTCACTTGATTGATTGGCTGAATTATATATATTAATGAAATTATGATATTTACGAAATTGAAGAGCCTATGTGGGAGCCTGAGAATGTTATGAGAGAGCAATATCTACATTTATGCACTGGTAAGATTTTCAGGACGAAAATCCTTAAGGGGGGAGAGTTGTAACAGCCCAGTTTAGACTCTAGTCAGAATAGTGGTTTCAAGACCACAAATTCGAGGTCGAAATAATATTTTAATGTTGTTTTGGTTTTGATTATAAGTGATATAGCCTATGTGAAAATTCTGTGTGATAATTTTATCGACTGTGTGCCGAATTAGAGAAAGGACTTAATCGCGTAAAATGTAAAATGCTGTGTGCTGAGTGTTAAGTGCTTAGTTGTTGTTGTTGTCTTTATAATGATAAGGAATTATGATGGAATTTGGCCATAATTGAGTATAATGGGCGGCATTAAATGATAACATATATTTTTTTATATGTTAAAATTATATGTTAAAAAAATGTATATTATTTTATATTATATAGTAAGGTTATAATAAAACAAATTAAGAGATAGTGGGGTGGGTGTTCATCTTCTTCCACCGAATGTTGAAGAAGAAATAAGAGTTCTTAAGCTTTCAAATATTTGGCACACATTTTAGCTCAATCAAGGTAAGTTTTGAGTTCGATTTTTGATAATTTCTACACGTTTTCGTAATCGTTGCTTCGTGCTCTAGCTAACCCATGTTGTAATTTCGTGAATTGATGATGTTTTTGTGATGAGTCATTGATGAATACTTGAGCCATATGTTAGTTGTTAGTAAAATATGACAACTTGGTATTGAGCTAACTTAGTTTGCATTGGGATTTTTAGTGAAATTGAGTATTTTGGGCTTAATTAAGAAAATGAGAAATTGAGGGACTAAAATGTGAAATAAATGAGATGTATGGATTTGTATGAGTATAGTAAGAATTCGACTAAACATGGGTGATATGAAATTTTGTTTATTTGATGAATTTACGAAATAAGGACTAAAGTATCAAAATGTGAAAATGTGAGGGCTATTTTGTAAAATGCCCTAAATATGTGTGTGTGGACTCAATTGAATGAATAGGTAATTGAATGAGTGATTTTGAATGTGTATAGACCAAGAAAGGAGAGGTTCGGATCGAGATCAAGGCAAAGACAAAGTGCTCGATTAATCGACCGTTTCGGTATATCGACGTCCGAGGCAAGTTCGGATATAATACATGTACTTAGCTATGTTTAAATGTTGTGAAATGAATGGTTATGATGTTATTGAATTATAAATGTTATGTGAGAAATGGATCTATGTGGCACTAAGTGTGCGTATTTGGAAATGTAATCGAGAAGATTTGCACTATGTGTGCGAAATAATAGAAGCTTCGGCTTTGTGATTGGCACTATGTGTGCGACACCGAATTGAGTTCAGTTTTGTATTAATGCACTAAATGTGCGATGTCATTTAAATTTTGGCTATGAATTGAGGCACTAAGTGTGAGATTATAATTAATGAATTGCACTGTGTGTGCGAAACAATAGAAGCTATGACTTTAATGAATAACACTGTGTGTGTGAAACGATAGAAGTTTTGGCTTATTGAATTGGATCTGTGTGTGTTACCGATATAAGTTCGGTTTAACATATTGGTACTAAGTTTGTGATGACAATTATGCTTCGGTTGTGAAATTGGCACTAAGTGTGCAAATTTATTAGAGGAATAGCAAATGTTGAACTAGAGGTAATATTGAGAAATTGAGTAGCAAATTGGTGAGTAACTATGTTTTGATCAAGGTACATTTGAATCTAAGTGGTTGATGATAGATTTAAGAGTTGAATGAATAGATATTTGAGTATATGTTTGAGAGTGATAATGTGTTTAGTTGTGTCTTTATCAATGTGATGGTTGGATAGATGGATAGTGAGTATCTAAGTGTTGGCTAAGGTATGTATGATAACTATGTGTTGGTGAATTTGAAAGTAGGTGGATGTAATGCTATGTGAACATTGAGCATATTTAAGTGAGTGTATCATTGGTAAATTAATCTAAGTGATGGCTTATTTTTGTTTATTGGCTTGAGTTGTTGAATTACATGTATTATACTACGGACTTACTAAGCTTTGGAAAGCTTACTGTGTGATTTATTTTTCTGCTTTGTAGTGTTAGTAAAGCTACCTTGGATCTGGGGATCGTTAGCATATCAATCACACTATCAGCAATCTATTTTGGAACTTTTGAAAAGATGTGTATAGTGAAATATGGCATGTATAGGCTAGTCAATATGGCATGTATTGTGATGTGTAATCCTTGCCATGTGATATGGATTAAGGGTTGAATGATGATGGTATATTTTTATTGTTATGTAAGTTGATGAAAGATGTGGTTAGAAGATGAATTTTGATATGATTTACATGAAGCTTGAATTATATATGTTTTGAGATGTATAATTGTAATTTTGAGTGAACTTAGTTGTGTTAATAATGAGCATGGAAGTAGATGGTGTAGTTGGTGTGTGAATAATGCATGAAATGGTATGTTTGAATGTGATTAGTAGTCTGAATTGGCATTGCTTTGAAACTTGTGGGTATGACCCTAGTGTGGGTGGCATATTGGTCTTGCAAAGGGCCTGTTATGAATACACGGTTATGACATACGGGCGTGCCTAGCTTAGGAGCACACGGCCATGGTACATGGGCGTGCCTAGTAGTCGTGTGAATAAATCAATATATTGCCTAAGAGCACACGACCTTAGCACACGAGTGTGCTTGATGGCCGTGTAAAGAAGTCAGTAAACTTGCCCTGTTTGACACGGCTTGGACACATGGGAGTGTCTGGTAACTGTGGGAGGCACACGGTCTGGTTGCACGGGCGTGTGGCCTCAACAGTGTTGAATAATGCTTGAAATTTTGAAAACTTTTGGAAGTGTTCGGTTTAGTCCCGACCTCTTTCTAACATGTGTTTAAGGTCTCGTGGACCTTACTTAGGGACAATATGATTATGTTGTGACATGAGTGATTGATGATTGACTTTGCATCGTGAAATGGATGTGAAATGTGTCGATTGTTCGGTAATGCCTCTTAACCCTATTTCAGCTGATGGTCTCGGGTTAGGGGTGTTACAATATCGTTTCAGGTGATGGTATTAGGGTTGATCCCAGTAAGATTTTGACAATTGTTGATTGGAAACTGCCAAGAAATGTGTCCGAAGTCAGAAGCTTTTTGGGCTTAGCTGGATATTACCGACGATTTGTTAAAGGATTTTTGATTATTGCTACTCCTATGACAAAGTTGTTGCAAAAAGATGTCAAATTTGAATGGTTAGAAAAATTTCAGCAAAGTTTTGAGAAGTTGAAGGCATTATTGACTGATGCGCCGATTTTAGTACAACCAGAACTGGGAAAAGAATTTGTGATTTATAGTGACACATCACTGAATGGATTAGGATGTGTGTTGATGCAAGAGGGTAAAGTGATAGCTTATGCCTCGAGATAGTTGAAACCGCATGAGAAGAAATATCTGACGCATGATTTGGAATTAGCCGCCATTGTGTTTGCTTTAAAAATTTGGAGACACCATTTTTACGGTGAGAAGTGTGATGTCTTTTCTGATCTTAAGAGTTTAAAATACTTGATGACTCAGAAAGATTTATACTTGCAACAACGAAGATGGCTCGAGTTACTGAAGGATTATGAGCTAGTGATTGACTATCACCCGAGTAAGGCAAATGTAGTCGCAGATGCATTGAGTAGAAAGACCTTGTTTGCTTTGAGAGCGATGAATACACGGTTGGCTTTGTCCGATAATGGTTCGATCATAGCCGAGTTGAGAGCCAGACCATTGTTCCTTCACCAAATTTGTGAAGCTCAGAAATGTGACAGTGATTTGCAAACCAAAAGAGTTCATTGTGAATCGAGTAGTGATTTAGATTTTCATATCGGATCCGATGATTGTTTTGTAACAGCCAGATTTTGGGTTTAGTCAAAATAGTGGTTTCGGGACCACAAATCCAACTCAAAGAAATTCATTTTTATTATATTTTTATGGTCTATTGTTTTATGGAATGATTTTTTGAAAATTTCGTTCGAAAATTTTGACGTTTGGGCACTCAATTTAGTCAAAAGGACTAAATTGTAAAAAGTGTAAAAGTGAGTTCTACATGCTAGAGGTGTCTAATTGCTATGGAATTTTAAATTAGAGGTCTGTAAATGGTAATTAGACTATTGGTTAAGTTAGTGGACTAAAATGGACATGGTTTGGTATGTTTTCAAAGTTTTTAATTAAGGGTATTTTGGTAATTTGGTAATTAAATGAATTAAAAAGCCAAATTAAAAGCCAATTTTTGTCCTTCCTCATGGCCAAAATTCACATGGGGGAAGCCAATTTTAAGTCCGTTTTTGCCCCGTTTTAATGCACTTTACATTTTTGAAGTCGTTGTAACTCGATCTATTTATTTCTACCATCAGTTTGAAGAGATGTCAAGGTCTAAAATTTTTCCCATTTTGAACATGTATGTATTTTGATGTTTGATGGTAGAAAATGCATGTTTGTTGATTGTTAAATGACTTTTGCTAAGTGACATTTGGTAAAAATGCCTAAAAGGACCTATTTGCAAAAGTTATAAAATATGGTGTAAAAATATGAATAAATGAAAATTTTGGGCTATTATAAGCATGTATAAGGTTCGACTAGGCATGGGTATTGAAGAAATTGAGTACATTTCATTTTATGAGCCTAGGGACTAAATTGTAAAATGTTAAAAGTTTAGGGGCAAAAATGTAATTTTTGCCATAATGTGATTTTGGGCTGATTTGAATAGTATAGTGATTACATAATTTAAATTTGATATTATAGATCAAGAAAAATGAGGTTCGGACCTAGAACGGGAGAAAAATGAGTATTTGACGATTTAGTCCTTTTTACCGTTTTTATGCCGAGGTAAGTTCGTATGTTCAATAAGCATTAAATTATATGTGAATAATTGATTAATTGATATAATTATGGTAAGTGTTATATTATTGAAACGAAATGTGAATGTTATTGAGTACGATACCACGAAAATGACCGACAGAGACTCGATACAGTGAAAGTCCTGGTTGAACCTTAGGAATAGATAGGATATAAATGTCATGACATTAGGGTTACTGAGATTATGTGTAAGACCATAGCTGGGCTATTGACATCGATACGATATTACATGTAAGACCATATCTAGGATATGGCATTGGTACAGTACTGTATGTACCCAAGTATCCTTTAGTATTCTAAATGGTTCAACGGGAAATTCAACGGGTATGTTAAAGAAGAGAAAGAGTATGATATGTTACAAGTTGGTACAGGTATGTACGAAAAACTCAAAGGAAATGAATTCGGTATATGATGAACCATTGGTAAGAATGTGATTGAGTATGTTATGTTCATGAAATTGTGAGTTCATGATTTCCACGAGAATGATTTTGTGAAAACCTTGTGATTATTAGTCTATACTTGTGATGTATGAAATTCATGATAAACTCGGGTGACTATTATGTGATTGGATTTCAGGCCAAATTGAGTTATGTTATAGCATGTTTTATTCATGCAAATTGTGATTTATTGGATATGAGAAGATGGGAAGATAAGAACTTAGGCAATTGAAAAATGTTAAAGTATATGCTTGAAATGTAAATACTCATAATTAATGTGCATGTTTACTATGAGGTTTGAAATGATAATTTTTTGCTGTAATGTTTTGCAAAGGAGAGATTATGGTTGTTAGGCCAATGCCAAGATATGTTAAGTTATGCTTATAAGTTGATAGAGCAAATATTATGATTGAATAAGGATAATAACTGTGATATTTATAGTAATTTGTATTATCATGTGTTTAAATTTGTTGGACGTGATAAAGGATTTGTAAGAGTCACTCATTATTTTCATACGGACTTACTAAGCTATATAGCTTACTCCCTTCCTTTCCCATGTCATTTACGGTTATTAAGTTAGCTCGGGTTAGAGATCACCGGAGATCGTATCTCACTATCAAGCTATCATTTTGGGTATAGGTGAATTCAAGTATTTTAAGTCTATGACACGTATAGGGACTTAGTCATGTGTTGAATGTGTCACTGTGATTGTAGCCAATGTGTTCGCTTTTGATTGTCAGGTGTTTGTTTGATAATTGGCCATGTAGATTGGTTCATTTGGGCTATCATGATTGTAAGCCTAAGTATATATATGTGTGCTAATGAATTTGGTGATATGGTCATGGTATGCTTAGTGAATGATAGAAATGTTATTTATGACATGGATGTGTGATGATTTAAGGCAAGTGTACCTATCGAACAGTAGTATAGCTTAGGCAAGACCGGATTGTCGAACCTAAAGGAACTAAAAGTACTAATACTAACTTTTTTTTATTATTTAGCCTAGAATATGGAGTGATTGGCTGATTTAATCTAATTTAACGACTACTAAACTAAAGACTCAAAGACAAAAGAGAATGAATTCGAAAATAACTTGATGAAAAACTCAGCTGATCACGACGATACCCTCAAAAAGAATCCACCTAGACTTCACATGTTATCTAACACTGAACCATACGATTTATTCACTTAGTTTGATCTATAAGACTCCCTAACGTATATTAAACCCTCTCTCGAGGCGAATAATGTCTAACCCTAGGTTAATTAGTGGAACTCTCATTCTCTTATAATAACCCCCTAGAATAGCAGTAAATCGATCTATGGATTCCCATATTAGGTTTCACCCTAATCCAGTAAAATCTTGTCACATTATCTCTAGACGTGCGATCAACTCCGCTTAATTATGCTAGATCTACTCTTAGGCACGGTCTATTCCTCCTCCACCTAAGCACATCAGAATTTGGATTAAGCATGCACAATTAAGAACAAACTAAGTATTTATCATATAATTCAGAAAACAAAAACAAATTCATCTAGGTTTCACCCCCTTCAGGTATCTGAAGGGTTTAGTTCATAACTTTAAAATAAAACATCTCAAGAGAAAAGATAAAACAAAACATAAGAAATCCCTAAAACCCCCTGAAGGAATTGAAGGAGAGATCTGCCATCTTGAGTAGAATTCTGGCTTCTTGAGATGGATCAACTGGCTATCTTCGAGTAATTCCCTGAATTAATTGCTCTGGCTTCGGCTCTTAGGCTTAGCTCACCCCCCTTTCAAGATACACTTAGGGTGTTTATATAAGCTCTTGGAATGCTTTACTTGGCCTCTAAGTGTCCTAATTTAAGTCTGCTTCTTACTCGGTGTTTGAATACACTTTGGAATATGTTTCTTTGGCTCAAAGTATCCAAATTTGAGTGAAATTGCTCTCTCCTGCGGCAGGGGCACGACCATGGTACAAGCCCGTGTAACTCATCTTCAGGCTGTGTCTCGATTCTGTTGATTGGGGCACGGCCGTGTAAATCATGGCATGGTTGTGTGAAGTAATTTGACGAGGCATGGCTGTGTGGCTTGAAGTCCAGGACGTGTCGATTTCCTCTTTGGCCTAAAATGGCCTGTTTTAAGCCCGTTTCTCATTCTTTTTGTCCTCGGGTGATTTCCTGAGTATAAACATGAAAAGAAAGTATTAAAATCACCTTTTTACATAAATCAAGGGCTAAATCATCCAAAAGCATACTAAATGTGGTCCTAGAATATGTTACTTTTACGGTTTATCAAATACCCCCACACTTAAGCTTTTGCTTGTCCTCAAGCAAAATTCTCAACTTACAATTATAACGAACTTTTATAATTCATAATTCCTATCAATAATGCCTCATCATAATTCATAGATAATTCATACTTGGTTAATTTAACTCAAAGACTCCTAACGATTCAAACAATTCTAAGTCATATATTTGTAGCACGGAAAAACATAGGTGTCTCCCTCTTCTAAATAATTACCTTTAATTCAAAATCGACAAGGATTGACATCCTCACTAAAGATTCACTCAAAGCACTCGAAGTGTTTAAGGTTCATGAGAAAGCACTCATAAGTCGAACCTGAAAAGTTAATCCCATAGGCTTGCCTGAAAATCAAATCTTCACCACTGTAATATGAGATGATACACGAATCAAAAGGTCTTTTGACAGGGTTGTAACGGGGCTTAAGTTAAAGGTGTGGGTAAAGGCTGAACTAGAAGGTTTGAAATTGAGATTGACCTGACCAATTACCTAACAAGAATAATGAACTAGAAGATAAATGATTGCTTTGAAACTAGTAATACTACTATTGATAATACTTTTAATACGAGCTCTTCTTCAACAATTAGAATTTAAACACATAAGCTCCTTTAATCATATACTACTGCTTGAATATACTTTTTTTAAGAACAAACTAAGCAAATAAATAATAAAGAAAGAACTTTGTCAACTGAAATAAACTAATTCGGTAACTGATCAATTCAATTCTCGATAGCAGGGTAGTCAAAAAGAATGGTGATAATAAATACAAAGGGTTTTGGGTTAATATTAAGCTGGTAATTCAATAAAAAGGGTTGTTAAGATCAACGGGGTTCACTAGGGGTTAATTATGTAGGTAAGCTTTTTAGTGGAGTGAATGGGTTAAAACCTAGGTGCCTTTATCATCTCAATATATCAAATCACTAATGTGGTCTCGATAGGTATAATTAAGGCAAGTTCTAGAATAACAATTCAGTGTTGACACACTCATAATTAATAAAGTGAGCATAAAAAGAATATATGCTCTATAAGGCTCAAATTTCACAAAAAATTATCGGTATTTGACATTAATCTTGTATTCAAATTCAGTTCAACAACCTAGGAAATTTTTAATTTTTGAAAAAATAGACTTATCATGCTTGATTCTCTAGTTTTCTTCACGTATAAATCATCAATGCACAATTATCAATGACTTATTCAAGAGCTTATCAATAAAAATCATAAATCATTAGAAATTTCACCTTAATTAATAATATGAGAAACTTACTTAGGAACAAGACTAAAATTCAGGATTTGAGAATAATGCAAAAAGTCAGGTACTTTTACCCCCACACTTGAGATGTACATTGCCCTCAATGTACAAAGATAGATAATAATTATGTAATAATAAAATCAAAAGAGAAGGGGAGAAGTAACACTTCCTGAATTTTGGATGATTCCGGGAGTTGGTAGTGGTCGTGGTTGCGGATAACTTGGAAGGTGGTGTCCTTGGTGGTGGTGGTGGTGTTTTCTATGGGCCTGGTGGAGTGGCTACCAAAAAGCATTTTGCTAGATGAAGAAATTGGGTAGCCTGGGAATATATAGCCAAGAAATCTGAAGAAACATTAAAAGAATACGACTAATATAATTAAGGACAAGAAAAATAAAGAGACGGAGACTAAGAAGAAAACTGAAATTAAAAGAAAATACAAATGGACTAAAAAGTCCTTATTAACAGATGGCTCGCGAGGTGGGGGTGATTTCTAAGGCTGTGGTGTGTTGATGATGGTGGAAGTGGCTAGCATCGTTTAGAACCTAAAACCAAGAAACTAAAATAGGGGTGCTTAAATTAAGTAGAAGAGAAGTACAAATAAGGAAAATAAAGGAGAAGAGAAAAGAAAAATAGAACCAAAGAGGTTTCTGAGACCCTTGGCATGTTGAATGACTGAAGCTACCGGCATGAACTCATTTGAATCGGTCTCCTTCGAAGAAACTATGGTTGGACTTTTACGCTTCTTCGGCATGATTCTAGTTTAGCTCAAGAGTCTGGCCACCTTTTCTAAGGAAAGAAAGAAAATGAAAGAAGAAAAATGAGGGGAGAAGAAGGAGGGCCGTGGGGTTTAAATAGGGTCTCTAATCTAGAACGTTGCCATGTCTGTGGACCGAGGGTGTGTTGAATTACACGGCCACATCGCACGGCCGTGTGCCTAGGCGTGTTTGCTACCCACGCCCGTTCTCCAGGTGCCACGCCTATTTTTAAAAAGGCAGTGTGTTGGCACGATTGGGCAGCATGGGCGTGTTTGTCCCATGTCTGATAAGTCAGTGGCTTCACATGATTGTGGAGCACGGCCGTGCCAATTTACTGGTGCCCGTGAAGGAGTTGTTGGATCCGTGGCATTGTGTGGTGGTTGGGGCTAATTCGCACGGCCTCTGTTGTGTCGGTACGGTGGTTCTAGTGGTCCACACGGTCACAGACACGGCCGTGTATAAGGCTGTGTGGCCTTGAAATTTTGCACTTCCGATTAGTTTAAAAGGAAATAAAAAAGGAAGGGAAAGAAACTGAAAATAAATTTGAAAGTAAATAGTGTTAGTACTCGAGTTGCCTCCCGAGAAGCGCTTGTTTATAGTCTTAAGCTGGACTTTCCTCGAATTAGAAAAATTAGGGAGGTTTAAAGGTTTGAATATCTTCCTTCTTGCTTAAAATTTTATTTTCTTGATAAGGTTCAAGTCGAGAAGCGTTTACCTTAAAAGTGTCGAATGTTGGATTGCTTACCTCGACTGTTCCATGGGGGAAGATATTGTGTACCTGAAGAGGAATTTCCTTGCTTACGTTTAGGTCTATTGTGCTGATGCGAGGATCGGCTTTGTCGAGCAGGACCTGGTCTCCTATTTTGAAGTGATTTGATGTTCCTATGAGTTCTTCTGGTGGTTCTTCTAGTGTTACTTCGTGTGGGTCTGGTTGTTCTTTGACTTGTGTCCTTTGCTCTTCTAAATTGTCGATCTTAAGGTCTTGTTCCTTGTGTGATTCTTCTTTGTCGCTTTGGGATCTGTGAGTCGGCTCAGGGTTGTGCCTTTGTGGTGTTTCCTTGGATAAAGGTTAAACAATTTGATTATCATCTGTATTCACTTTCTTACCTTCATCGATTATTCTCCTGGCCGAGTCAAGAGCTTGAAGACTGATTGATTTGTCACCTGCACAAAGTATGAGTTCTCCTGTGGCAACATCAATTTTAGTCTTGGCATTTTCTAGAAAAGGTCTTCCTAAAATTAAGGGGATTGTATTATCCTCATCCATATCTAAAACAATAAAATCTACTAGGAAAACAAATTTATCGATTTTGACAAGAACATCTTCGATAATGCCCGTAGGAATTCTAATAGTTTTATCAGCTAATTGTATACTCATCCTAGTTTGTTTGGGCTTCCCTAGACCTAGTCGTTTAAATAATGTATAAGGCATGACATTTATGCTTGCCCCTAAATCAGCTAATGCGTTATCAATAGCTAAACTACCAATTAAACATGGAATTGTAAACTCCTTGGATCTTTTAGCTTTCGTGGTAGTCTATTCTGTAACATTGCTGAGCATGATGCGTTTAATTCCACGTGGTGCTCTTCGACTAATTTGCGTTTGTTAGTCAAGAGCTGTTTTAAAAATTTCCTCGAGCCTGGCATTTGAAAAAGAGCTTCAAGAAGGGGTAAGTTAATATGTAATTTCTTTAAGAGTTTAAGAAACTTACAGAACTGTTCTTCTGAATCTTCTCTTTTTATCGCTTTGGGATAAGGTATACGAGGTTGGTACTCCTTGATTTCTGGTTTTGGCATTTCTTGTGTTACCTCTACCTTACCTTTGTCTACCTTATTTTCTTGTATTGGAATGGGTTCCTCTAACCCTTTACTGTCATTAGCTGAGATGGCTTGAATTTGCTCTTTTGGGTTGATCTTCATGTTACTTGGTAGACATTCTTGTGGTCATTCTGACAGTAGTGTTGCAAGTTGTTCGACTGCATTAGTTGCTTCCTTTACTATCTTCATAAGTTCCCCCATTTGGCTCTCGCTACTTTTAATTGTTTTTCAGTTTCTTAGAACTGATTTTCTGTGTTTGCCATAAATTTTGTCAGCATCTCTTCGAGGCTTGGATTCTTCTCTTGCGGATATGGCTGATTTTGGAAATTTGAAGGAGGTTGCTGTTTTTGATTTCCTTGATTTCCTTGGCCTCCCCATGAAAAATTTGGGTGGTTCCTCCAACCTAGATTGTAGTTATTACTATAAGGATTATTATTGGATCGAAAATTATTACCTATATAGTTCATCTATTCGCTCTCTACATCTGGTTGGTAGGGTGGGTACTCAGGATTTGCCACTGTTCCACTTGCGTTGCACTGCATGACTAGATGTACCTGCGAAAAACACAAACTATCAATCTTTTTATTCATTATCTCTACCTGTGTTGATAGCATGGTCACTGCATCTAGGTTGTAAACTCCAACTGATTTTGTCGGTTTAGTCCTTGTAACTTGCCACTGATAGTTATTCAGTGACATCTCTTCAATGAACTTGTAAGCCGCTTCAAGAGTTTTATTATTTAAAGTTCCACCGGCGGCTAAATCAATTGATTGCCTTGTTGAGGGATTTACACCGTTGTAAAAAGTTTGGACTTGAAGCCGCAAAGGTAATCCATGGTATAGACATCTCCTCAAGAGATCCTTGTATCTCTCCCATGTATTGTATAACATCTCTAAATCCATCTGCACAAAAGAAGAGATATCACTTCGTAATTTGGCCGTTTTGGCCGGTGGGAAATATTTTAATAAAAATTTTTCGGTCATTTGTTCCCATGTAGTGATTGACCCTCGTGGTAACGAGTTCAACCATTGTTTGGCTTTATTCCTTAATGAAAAGGGAAATAACCGAAGGCGAATGGCATAATTAGAAACACCATTTATTTTGAAAGTATCACAGAACTTTAAAAAATTAGCTATATGAGTATTCGGGTCTTCGTCCTGCAAACCATCAAATTGCACAAATTGTTGAATCATTTGTATTGTATTAGGCTTTCATTCAAAATTATTAGCAGCTATAGCTGGCCTAACAATACTAGATTCAGATCCTGTTAAATGAGGTTTAGTATAATCATACATAGTATGTGGAGCATTGTTTTCTTCAACATCTCATGGTGGATTAATCTCGTCCATCCCTTCAGTAGGATTGGATCTGTCTTCTCGCTCTTCTTCTGTGTAATTTAGGGCTTGCCTAATTTCTCTGTGATTCCTTCAAGCGGTAGCTTCAATTTCACTATCGTATTCTAGAGGTCTTTTCGGGTTCCTTCTAGTCATAAACTAGAGGTACTTTCCATGAAAAGGAAGAAAAATAAAATTTAGTACAAATAATAAAATAAATTACGAAATAAAATAATGGCTAAAGTAATAAAAATAAAGTTTTTTTAATATTTTAGTTCCCCGGCAACGACGCCAAAAACTTGATCGTGTGTCTATCGAGTTTTAGAATTTATAATGAATGTGATCGAACCTGGAGACTAACTCTGACAACGATTTAAGGCAAGTGTACCTATCGAACAGTAGTATAGCTTAGGCAAGACCGAATTGTCGAACCCAAAGGAACTAAAAGTACTAATACTAACTTTCTTTTTATTATTTAGCCTAGAATATGGAGTGATTGGTTGATTTAATCTAATTTAATGACTACTAAACTAAAGATCAAAGACAAAAGAGAATGAATTCGGAAATAACTTGATGAAAAACTCAGTTGATCACGACGATACCCTCAGGAAGAATCCACCTAGACTTCACTTGTTATCTAACACTGAACCATACGATTTATTCACTTGGTTTGATCTGTAAGAATCCCTAACGTATATTAAACCCTCTTTCAAGGCGAATAACATCTAACCCTAGGTTAATTAGGTGGAACTCTCGTTCTCTTATAATAACCCCCTAGAATAGCAGTAAATCGATCTATGGATTCCCATTTAGGTTTCACCCTAATCCGATAAAATCTTGTTACCCTATCTCTAGGTGTACGATCAACTCCGCTTAATTATGCTAGATCTACTCTTAGGCAGGGTCTATTCCTCCTCCACCTAAGCACATCAGAATTTGGATTAAGCATGCACAATTAAGAACAAACTAAGTATTTATCATATAATTCAGAAAACAATAACAAGATTCATCTATGTTTTATCCCCTTCAGGTATCTGAAGGGTTTAGTTCATAACTTTAAAATAAAACATCTCAAGAGAAAAGATAAAACAAAACATAAGAAATCCTAAAACCCCACAAGGAATTGAAGGAGAGATCCACCGTCTTGAGTAGAATTCCGGCTTCTTGAGATGGATCAACTGGCTATCTTCGAGTAATTCCCTGAATTAACTGCTCTGGCTTTGGCTCTTTGGCCTAGCTCACCCCCCTCTTTCAAGATACACTTAGGGTGTTTATATAGGCTCTTGGAATGCTTTACTTGGCCTCTAAGTGTCCTAATTTAAGTCTGCTTCTTACTCGGTGTTTGAATACACTTTGGAATATGTTTCTTTGGCTCAAAGTATCCAAATTTGAGTAAAATTGCTCTCTCCCGTGGCAGGGGCACGACCATGGTACATGCCCGTGTAAATCTTCTTCAGGCCGTGTCTCGATTCTGTCGATTGGGGCACGGCTGTGTAAATTGTGGGATAGCCGTGTGGCTTGAAGTCCAAGCCTTGTCAATTTCCTCTTTGGCCCAAATTGGCCCATTTTAAGGCCGTTTCTTGTTCTTTTCATTCTCAGGTGATTTCCTGAGTATAAACATGAAAAGAAAGGATTAAAAGCACCTTTTTACATAAATCAAGGGCTAAATCATCCAAAAGCATACTAAATGTGGGCCTAGAATATGTTACTTTTACGGTTTATTAGTTATCTTGAAAGTAGTCAATTATGACTTAGTAAATTTTGTGAGTGTGATAGATGTGGATATTATGTTGGTTATAATTGTGGATGATTTGGTTACCTAAGTATGTTATATATGTGCCTTGTATTGGTATAAGTGTATGGGTGTACAAGGGTGACAAATGGCTTGGTAAATAGCCTTTAATTTGTCCACATGGGTAGACACACGGGGCATATGTCTAGGCCGTGTGTGACATACGGTCTGCCCCACGGGCATGTGATCTGGCCGTGTGTCCTCTGCACCTTAATTGCTGTAAAATAGAATGTCCAGAATTGAGCACACGAGCATGTGTCTCAGCCATGTGTGCTACACAGCCTAGAACACGGGCGTGTTGCACAGCCGTGTGGCACAAGTTAGAGAGCACCCTAAATCAAACACGGTCTGAAGTACGGGCGTGTCCCAGGGTCACACGGTGTGTCCTTTGGACCACACAGGTGTGTGAGCCCTGCATCTAGCAAAAAATTTCTAAATTTTGTAAAAATTTCTAAAGTTTTCAGTTTAGTCCCGAACCACCTCCAAAGCATGTTTTGAGCCTTATAGGCTCATATAAGGGACTTTATGATTGAATACGGATGGTTTTGATTTGGACACAAATTTATAACACGGAATTGTATGATTGCTTGTGATGTAAGTTCGGTAATGCCTCGAGCCCTATTCTGGCGTTGAATATGGGTAAGGGGTGTTACATGTTTTATGTTTCGAGGTAGAATTTGTGTATCGAAAAATGATGAACTTATTCAAAAAATTATTCATGAGGCGCATAATGGTTGTTTATCTGTGCATCCGGGTAGTACAAAAATGTATAATGATTTGAAGAAATTATATTGGTGGTCAGTTATGGAACGAGATATTTCAGAGTTCGTTTTGAGATATTTAGTTTGTCAACAAGTAAAGGCCGAACATCAAGTACCTTCGAGTTTACTTCAGCCAGTGATGGTGCCCGAGTGGACATGGGATAGGATTACGATGGATTTTGTAAAGGGTTTACCTTTGACTCTGAAAAAGAAAGATGCCGTTGTCTGGGTTGTTGTTGATAGATTGAAAAAATTGGCTCATTTTATATCGGTACGTACTGATTATTCACTTGATAAGCTAGCTGAATTGTACATTGCTGAGATCGTGAGATTGCACGGGGTGCCTATTTCTATTATTTTGGGTAGAGATCCGAGGTTTACATCTCGATTTTGAAAAAAGTTGCAAGAAGCTTTGGGTACAAAGTTGAACTTTAGTACCATATTCCATCCATAAACCGAGGACCAATCAGAGAGAACGATTCAGGTTCTCAAAGATATGCTTCATTGTTGTGTTTTAGAATTCAAAGGTAGTTGGGAAAAATATCTACCTTTAGTCGAATTTGCTTATAACAACAGTTTTTAGTCGAGTATAAAGATGGCACCGTATAAGGCATTGTGTGGCCGTAAGTGCCGAACACCTTTGTATTGGACCAAGCTTAGTGAGAAATAGATTCATGGGGTTGACTTGGTTAGGGAAACCAAAGAAAAGGGAAAGGTAATCCGCGATTGCTTGAAAGCAGCTTCAGATATACAAAAGTCGTATGCAGATTTGAAAAGAAAAGAGATCGAATTTCAGATTGGTGATAAAGTATTTCAGAAAGTATCTCCATGGAAGAAGATTATGATATTTGGCCGTAAAGGCAAGTTGAGTCCATGTTTCATCGGGACGTATGAAGTTATTGAAAGAATAGGGCCAGTGGCATATTGGTTAGCTTTACCGACAGAGTTGGAAATGATCCACAACGTGTTTCATGTCTCTATGTTACGCCACATGTGATTTCTCCAACAGAGGTTGAGATTCGACTCGATATGACTAACGGTGAAGAACCGATCAATATTTTGGCTCAAAAAATTAAACAATTGAGAAATAAAAACATAGCCCTAGTTAAAGTTTTGTGGAAACGACATGGAGTTGAAGAGGCTACGTGGGAACCTGAGAAAGCTATGTGAAAATAGTACCCAAACCTATTTTCTGGTAAGACTTTCGGGGCTGTGTGAAGTCTGCACCTATTTTATGAAAAATCATGAAAATTAAATCGACCACTCGGCTTAGCACACGGGCGTGTCTAAGGGTCACACGGACGAGTTCCTTGGACCACATCGGCGTGTGAGCCCTCTAACATGAAATTTTTTCTTAGTTTTTGTAAAATTTTCTAAAGTTCTTGATTTAGTTCCGGACCACTTCCAAATAATGTATTGAGCCTTGTAGGCTCATTTTAGGGACGATATGAATGTATGTGTAAAGTTTTAAATTTGGATGGAAATTACATCTCAGTTTTGTATGTTTGCTTGAGTTTAAGTCCAGTAATGCCTCGTACCCTGTTCCAGCATCGAATACGGGTAAGGGATGTTACATATATTTACATGCTTGTTTTGATTGTGATTATGTAAATTGTATGAATGTTGTATATATATATATATATGAAATGATTACATATCTGATCAAGCCCAATAAATAAAAATGTTCAAATTAAATGATAATGCTCGATAGATGAAAAAGGGTAAACGATGAAAATTTTGCCTTTATGCTAGGAATGAATGTGGAATGTGATCCTTTGAATTATATGGATGTTATAGACGTATTAAATAATCACATATTGAAAAGTTCTTGAAAAAGTTAAATCCGGTTGAATATATGGAAAATCGATGGATACGTGATTTCCCAAAATGAATGAGGTACTGCATTTGTTGCGTACAGGATTTAGCTCGGACGAGTAATCTTATAAACCTCATTATAAAAAAATTTAGCCCGGATGCGTAATCTTGATAAAAGTCCTCTCGAGCATATGTTATGGATTGAATTTTGCCCGGACGGGTAATCTAGATCGAGCTCCTTAGAGCATATGTTGTAAAAAGGGATTTAGCCTGTACTGGTAATCCCGCTGAATACATGTGTGGCTAGAGAATGTACTCTCTAAAATAGTACCTTATGGGTACCATTGAATATGAATTGACGAATCCTGATTTGTACGCCTCGAGTGTACTACCTGTGTATCCATCAATAATTTAAATAAATTAAACGGGCAAAGTTTTGATAAGGGCAAATATGAATTTAAGAAAATTTTACATAGAATGATATATATATATATATATGATTCAAAAATATGATATAAAGAGAATATTACATGAAATGCAAGAAAATGATGATATATGACAAGAGATGTATGAAAGTATGAATAGATGATATTTGTACATGAAAGTTATTAGATGAAAATGTTCATCCTTGGTTGTAGACTTGTACACTTTGAATGTATCACTACTCATGTGACATTGATATTTTGAGTATTATGAATAAAGTTCTGCTATGAAATAATCTAAACTCGAGTTGAGTTATATGAAAATATACTTAAGCTATAACAATGTGATTTATACATATTGTGGAAAGCATATATGTGCATGGAAGCTTGATTATTGTTTAGCTCATACTTGTTTTTGATGTTACTATGGAAAATATGACTAACAAGGGAAATGAGGATATGTGTAAGGCTTGAGGTCAAATTAAGTGAATATGGCTTACATAGTTACCTCAAAATAGGATGAATGGTAAGTTAAGTACCATGTTATACGGACTTACTAAGCTTGAGGTCAAATTAAGTGAATATGGCTTACAATGCTTACCCCATTGTATTTTCCCCTGTTTTAGATTAAATCAAAATTTCTTTGGATTGGAAGCTTGGTGGAGATCACTCGCACTATCCATCGGCCCATGTCGGTACAAAATGGTAAATCAATTGCGGTTGTAATGGCATGTATAGGATATGTTGGCCATATTGGCAGGTAAATGTAAATGATGCTTGTAATCTAACCATTGGAATGGCTAATAATGGTTTGATTTGATATATTTGTAATGTCATACTATGGTAGCTACACATGTGTTAAGTAATTGATCAAAATATGCCTATCATATGGGTTAAACCAAGGCAATATTATGAACATGTATGCATATAATGGTATACCATGTTGAATGATAGAATTTGTTTGATTTGAATGCTGAAAATGGTTAGTATTTAGATGTGTGATTCAAGTGCAGGTCATGGGTGTGATTTTGGGTGAGAAATGAAGCTAGGGATGACTTTATTTTGTCTACAGGGAAGACACACGGGCGTGTATCTAGATCGTGTGTGACACACGACCTACCCCATGGGCGTGTGGCCTGGCCGTGTGTCCCTTGCACCTTAAATTCGAGAAAATAGAATGCTCGGAATTGAGCACACGGGCAGAGACACGGGCGTGTGTCTCAGTCGTGTGAAACTTACACCTAATTCAAGTTGAATTAATTAACCACACGGCCTAGCACATGGGTGTGTGGCATGGCCGTGTGGCGCAAGTCAGAGAGCACCCTAAATTGAACACAGCCTGAAGCAAGGGCGTGTCCAAGGGTCACATGGGCGTGTCCCTTGACCACACAGATGTGTGAGCTCCGCACCTTGGAAAATTTTTGGAATTTTGAGAAAATTCTTGGAGGTCCCGATTAAGTCCCGACCCGATTCTAACACTTGTATTAGGCCTCGAACGTCTAATTAAGGGACGTTATGAATGATCTCAGTTTATGAATAATGATTGACATGATTTATCTAAAAATGTTCTGAATGTTCCGGTAATACTCCGTAATCCTATTCTAGCGACAGACACGGGTTAGGGGTGTTACATTTAGTGGTATCAGAGCTATGGTTTAGTCGATTCTCAGACTGAATGTAGTGTATGTGGAGTCTAGAAATACATGCCATTATATAACCTGTGATACTGTGATATCTCCCGATTCTGATGAAAATTATTTTGCAAATAGACAGAGATGCCTTCCAATCGAGCTAATTTTGATGACTCCGAAAAAGATACCCAAGTATCTTAGTAAAATATTACTTATGATGAAATAGAATTTGAAAAGGTATGGATAAATATTTTATAGTACATGAGAATGATAAATGTTGTGTTATATGAGATTATATATGAAAGTTAATTTTTGAGTCTTACGATCTCCACCCCCTTACCAGTATAGTATTATACAATGAAATTCACAAGATTTATATGGATTAAGCTCATGAATGTGGAACTAAAGAGTTCAAAGGCTGAATGACTAATGATGTAGTTAGAATGAGAACGGGTTAGTAAGTAAAGATGGTATTAAAGAGATATCAAATTTTTTGAGGATTATTCTGAATATGTGATGTCATTAGTAAGGAAGAAGTTGTTTATGAGTAAACGACTTATCCAGACATGATATGTACAGATCGGATTAGTCAAAAATTCCTCTGAATTGACTCTTTCAGTGAACTGAATAATGTAAGATTGTTGATGACCTTATTAGTCATGGAATAGTGATGAAATTGCACCAATATTTGAATGCAGCTGTTATAATCAGGGATATTACAATATAAGTTCTGTTATTATCAAAGGCATATGAAATTGTGCATGTACAGATGCAATATTTGTCGTATTGAAAGGCTAGTAAATCATGATAGATGAAATTACTGTAAATCTAGTTAATTCATGAGTGGTATTACTCTATCATACTTGGTCTTTTTAATTCATCATGATTGATATAAGATATGATGATAAGATTCATGTGATGTTATTTTCTACTTCTACTGATTGAAGCCCTGAATTACAAATATGCAAAATTATATTATCTTTGTCACAGTTGTTTCTACTGAGTATGTGTGATATTGATCTTCTGAATTTTCTCCGAGATGTCATCAATCTCTTTATTATTCAAGCATGGTTTTTTTGTGAAAGATATTCATTGGTCAATGGTAATTATACTTATTACTGCTATGAATTCTGACTTGATCATGGGAATTTGGTAATATTGAACATAGGTTATAGAAACTGTATTATTGCACTAGATGATATTGGATCCACCTTGGTATTAATCTTTTATTTGAAAAATAGTATTGAAGTTGAGGTATTGTTCCATTTATATTGTGGAAAAGTCAGATCTATTATAGTATTATGGTTTTAACCTATCTGATGATTGTGAACTCGAAATAATTAAAAGCTTCGATATCCTTTTTAATATTTGTGAAAGTGTTTTCTATGATAGCTACATCAATGATATGGATATTACAGAAAGATGTAAGATTTGAATGGACTGAAAAATATTAGTAAAGTTTTGATCAATTGGGAGCCCTGATGACCGAAGCCTCAGTTTTGGTTTAGTCTGAATCGGGTAAGGAATTTATTATTACAGTGATACATTATTAAATTTATTAAACTGTGTTTTGATGAAAAAAGGTAAAGAAATGGTCTATACTTCCAGACAGATAAAACTACGGAAAAGAATTACCCAAAATATGATCTTGAGTTCACAATTATTGTGTTTGCACTAAAAATTTGGTAATAGTATCTATATGGTGAAAATATCATAGAAGTTCTGATTATAAAAATTTGAAGTATATGATATTGCTAAAAGATTTGACCTTGAGATTTTGTATATGGCTTGAATTGTTGAAAGATTGTGATTTGAGAATTGAATATCACTCAGAAAGAGCAAATGTGGTTACAGATATTCCGAGTAGAAAATTTCTGTATACTTTGCAAGCCATGGATATCAATTATGATTGTCTGATAATAGCTCAATTTTAACTGAGTATAGAGCTAAGCTGATGTTTCTACAATCGAACAATGAAACTCAAAAAAGTGATAATGAGTTGTAAGTCAAATGAATATAGTGTGAAATAATTTCTAATTCAAAATTTCAGAGTAGAACTAATAAATATCTGTCATTTAGAGACAGAGTCTGTGTACTAAAGAATTTGGAGCATGTACTGGAAATTTTACATGAATGATCAAAATGGTACTATGTCTGTTTATCTGGGAAATAATACAATGCACAATGATTTCAAAAAGATTTATTAGTAGCGCAGAATGAAATGTGGTATTTCTGAATCTATATTTTAATGCTGGATGTATCAGCAAGATAGAGATGGTACTTTCAAGATGGTTATAGTCAGTGAAAATACCGAAATGGAAATGAGACAAAATTACTATGGATTTTATATCAGGATTCTCCCTGACCATGAAAAAGAAATATATGAATTGAGTAATTGTCAATTGTTTGACGAAGCTTGCACATTTTATCCTAGTATGAATAGATTTCTCACTTGATATATTGCTTGAATTGTCTATTTTTTTAAAGATTGTCAGATTATATGATGTGTTAGCTTCATTATTTCTGATAGAGATTTATAGTTCATATTCCAATTCTAAAACAAGTTACGAGAAACTCTGAGTATATGGTTACATTTTAGTACCGTATTTCATTTTTAGACGGTTGATCAATCTGAACATATAATTCAGATTTTGGAAGATATACTTCGATATTGTGTACTTGAATTTGAAGGTAACTGAGAAAAGTATTTGCCTTGGGTTGAATTTTCTTATTATAATAGTTGACAGTCAAGTATAAAATTTTATTGTACGAGGTTTTATATGGTCACAAATGCAAAACTCCGGTGTTTTGGACGGAGTTCAGTGAGAAAAGATACATGTAGTAGTTTTGATTCATTGAACCCAAAGAGAGATGAAATGGACCTGAGACAGTTTAAAAGCAATATATGATCGTCAAAAATTTGATGTGGATCTAAAATGAAAAGAAATAGAGTTTCTGATGGTGACAAAGTGTTTCTAGAAATTCACCATGAAAGAAAGTTCTTCGGATTGGCTGTACATGCAAAATTAAGTCTGCGACTTACTGGGTCATATGAGATTATTGAAAGGAATTGAACCTGTTAAGTATTGATTAGTATGTTTATTAGAGTTTTACAAAATTCACAATGCTTTTCATGTGTGTATGTGTTACAATAGTATCGATCAAACCCATCATCTATTATTTCTCTGATAGATATTGAAATTTAGCTTGGCATGACTTACAGCGAGTGACTGGTTGAAGTTCTGGCATGTGAAGTGAAAGGAACGAAAAATATAAAGATAGCTTTAGTGAAAGTTCTTTGACGAATGATATGATGTAGAGAAGCTGCTTGGGAAAAACTGGATGGAAACATGAGAAAGTAATGTTGGAATCTTATTACTGAAAAGATTTTCGAGGATGAAAATCCTTAAGGGGGAGAGTTGTAACAACCTAAATTTCGGTGAAATCGGAACAGTGGTTTTGAGACCACAAATTCGAGCTGAAAATAAAATTTATTTTTATTTTATTATATGGTCCGTATTATGTTAGAAAAGTCATGTGAAAATTTTGGTACGAAAATTTTATCGATTGAGTGCTTAATTTAGAGAAAGACCAAATCGCATAAAATGAAAAAGTTAAATTCTAGTAGCTATAAGGATTAAATAGCTATGGGATTCAAAACTTAAGGTCTTTATATGGTAATTAGACCATTAAGAAAAGTATGTAGATTTTTCTTGGTGACTCATCCATGGAAATATAGAAAAAGGGTAAGGACTAAATTGGAAAGTGAAAATTTTAATTAATTAAAAGATGATAAAATAGATATCATCTTATTTTCTCATATTCTTCCCCAAAATAAAACATGGAAACCCTAAGAGAGAGAGAAAACTTTTCATGGACAAATTGGGTAAGTTTCTTTATTCCCTTTTTAGTAATTTTGATATTTTTAGAATTGGGATAGTCTAAACTATCTATTGGGGGGATTAAATTGAAAAGTTATCAAGATATGAAAAATGGGTCATGGATGTATATGGAAATTAGAAATTTATGGTAGAAAATGAAATACTATTGATAGATAAACAACTTTTACAAAATGATTTTTGATGAAAACATGATTTAGGGACTAAATTGTAAACTTGTGAAATTGAAGGAAAAATTCTAAAATTTTATGAATACATGTGCTGTAAATTTTTTAATGGGGCTTTGTTTAGGGTTGGAATAGGGAGTAATTTGCACAAGTTTCATTTTCCGAGCCTAGGGACAAAAATGGAATTTATGAAAAACTTATGGGCAAAATGGTAATTTTGCCTAGAGTAAAAATTGAGTCCACTTGAATGTGAAATATGATAAATTGATGTTAAATTTACTCGTATAGACCATGATAGACCAAATTCAGAGCTAGGATGAGGAAAGAGGAAAATGTCAAATTAGTGGATTTTACTTATATGAACATTGTCGAGGTAAGTTCATTTAACTATGTATATTTACATGCTTGTTTTGATTGTGATTGATTATGTAAATTGAATGAATATTATATATATATATATATATATATATATGAAATGATTACATATCCGATCAAGCTCAATAAATAAAAATGTTCAAATTAAATGATAATGCTCGATAGATGAAAAATGGTAAATGATGAAAATGTTACCTTTATGCTTGGAATGGAAGTGGAATGTGATCCTTTGAATTATATGGATGTTATAGATGTATGAAATAATCACATACCGAAAAATGCTTGAAAATGTTAAATCCCGGTTGAATAAATAGAAAATCGATGGATACGTGGTTTCTCGAAATGAACGAGGTCTTGCATTTGTTGTGGACGGGATTTAGCTCGAACAAGTAATCCTATTAACCCCATTATAAAAAGGATTTAGCCTAGATGGGTAATCCTGATAAAATTTCTCTCGAGCATATGTTATGGATTGGATTTTTCCCGGAAGGGTAATCTAGATCGAGCTCCTTAGAGCATATGTCGTAAAAAGGGATTTAGCCTGGACTGTCAATCCCGTTGAATACTTGTGTGGCTCGAGAGTGTACTCTCTAAAATAGTACCTTATGGGTTTCATTGAATATGAATTGATGGATCCTAATTTGTACGCCTCGAGTGTACTACTTATGTATCCATCGAAAATTTAAATAAATTCAACGGGCAAAGTTCTGACAAGGGAAAATATGAATTTAAGACAAATTGACATAGAATGATATGTATATATGATTTGGAAATATGATATAAAGAGAATATTACATGAAATGCAAGAAAATGATGATACATGACAAGAGATGTATGAAAGTATGAAAAGATGATATTTGTACATGGAAGTTATTAGATGAAAATGTTCATCCTTGGTTATAGACTTGTATACTTTGAATGTATCACTACTCATGTGACATTGATATTATGAGTATTATGAATAAAGTTCTGATATGAAATAATTTGAACTCGAGGTGAGTTATATGAAAATATATTTTAGCTATAATAATGTGATTTATATATGTTGTGGAAATCATATATGTGCATGGAAACTTGATTGTTTTTGAGCTCATACTTGTTTTTGATGTTATTTTGGAATATATAACTAACAAGGGAAATGAGGATATGTGTAGGGCTTGAGGTCAAATTAAGTGAATATGCCCTACATAGTTACCTCAAAATAGGATGAATGGTAAGTTAAGTACCATGTTATACGAACTTACTAAGCATACAATGCTTACCCCATTTTATTTTCCCCTGTTTTAGAGTAAATCAGAAGTTTGTTGGATTGGAAGCTCGGCGGAGATCACTCACACTATCCATCGGCCCATATCGGTACAAAATGGTAAATCAGTTATGGTTGTAATGGCATGTATAGGATATGTTGGCCATATTGGCATGTAAATGTAAATGATGCTTGTAATCTAGCCATTGGAATGGCTAGCAATGGTTTGATTTGATATATTTGTAATGTCATACTATGGTAACTACACATGTGTTAAGTAATTGATCAAAATATGCCTATCATATGGGTTAAACCAAGGAAAGATTATGAACATGTATGCATATAATGGTATACCATGTTGAATGATAGAATTTGTTTGATTTGAATGCTTGAAATGGTTAGTATTTGGATGTGTGATTCAAGTGCAGGTCATGGGTGTGATTTTGGGTGAGAAATGAAGCTAGGGATGACTTTATTTTGTCCACATGGGCAAACATACGGGCGTGTGTCTAGACCATGTGTGACACACGGACTACCCTATGGGCGTGTAGCCTGGCCGTGTGTCCCCTGCACCTTAAATTTTAGAAAATAGAATGCTCAGAATTGAGCACACGAGCAGAGACACGGACGTGTTTCTTAATAATGTGTGTTACACGACCTAGAACACGGACGTGTGTCTTGGCCGTGTGAAACCTACACCTAATTCAAATTGAATTAATTAACCACATAGCCTAACACACGAGCGCGTGGCATGACAGTGTGGCGCAAGTTAGAGAGCACCCTAAATCAAACACGGCCTGAGGCATGGGAGTGTCTAAGAGTCACAAGCGCGTGTCCTTTGGACCACATGGGCGTATGAGCCCTGCACCTCATGTAACATCCTGAAAAGGGCCTATGCATTTTGGCCAAATTGTGCGAAGAGACATGTTTTATGTGTTTTGGAATAAATTTGGAATGATTTCGGAAACCTGAGGATGTAAGGAAATGAAAGGAAATGTAAGGAAATGTATGGAAATGTATGAAAATGAAGATAGAAATGAAAATGGAAATGGAAATGGAAATGAACACTTTTGGAAACTTAGACATTTTTGGAAAGTGAACATTTTGGAAACCTAAGTAAATTAGGAAAGTGAACATTTTGGAAACCAAGCCAAAATAGGAAACTTGAACATTTTGGAAACTTGAGCATTTTGGAAACCTGAACATTTTGGAAACTTGAACATTTTGGAAACTGAACATTTTGGAAACACGAACATTTTGGAAACCCGAACATTTTGGAAACCTAAACATTTTGGAAACACTGAAAATCTGAGCTGCGAAAATTTTAGGAAACTTAAAATTGACCCGGAATGTTGAATTTAAGAGCCCAAAGGAACTTAGGGCCAAGTTACCCTAAAGATATAAAGTACATGAAATTTGACCCAACAACGGGCTTGGAAATGTGGCCTGAAGATGCCACATAAGGCCTTAGGAAATGGCCCACATGCAAAAGGTTTTGGGCACGAGTTGAGACATCCAGGAAGCAAATAATGAAGGCCTTATTTTGCTTCCAAGGCTAGGAGGTGGGACGGCACAAGCATGTTGAATAAGAGGAGTTTTACTTCGATTAAAACTCGTTTAATTAAGTGTTAAGTAAAGGGATTTCTTTTAATAAAATAATTAAGGAGATAAAGGATGGATAAAACACTCTTAATTTAATTAAAGTGATAATTAAATGATAATATTATCAAAAAGAGGAGTGGTGGCCAAGTCAAGGACTCTTGGCCTAGCAAATTTGGCTATAAAAGGAGAACCCAAGGTCTTTTTCTCTCATCTTTCCAAGTAGCCAAAAATCCTTTGCTCTCTCCCCTCTGCGAATTTTCTTTCTATCTTTTCTTCTTCTTTTTCTTCATCTGTCAAGCCAAAACCTTTTCTTTTGATCCCGATTAAATCTCCATAGCAAAACCTCAAACTCTAGGCAAGGAAGCAATCGGTCAAGGCATTAAGGATCTTTTACAACTGTCGAATACAAGGAGGAATCCTTGAAATCTAAGGATCCAAGGTAAGATAATTTATTCGATTAAAGGTTATGATGTATATGTTAGATTAGATCTAACATGAAAATTTCGACAGACATATAGGGCAAGGAATTCTCTTGATTTGGAATTTGTATGGTAAGTGATATTCGCCAAGGCTTAATTTTGGTATTTGGAATTATTTTTCATTATTTCAAAAGCGAAAACTCACATGGTTACATGATTTAGTATTAGCGATTTCAAGGAAAAAGGATACTAGTAATTTGGATTTGATTTACAATCATCCAATTCGGCAACAAGGTAAATAATACAAATCCTACTAGGATTTGGTCTTTAAGCCAAATAGGTTTGTTAATATGTTTTAATAATTGGCCGAATATAGGAGATAAAGATCTAGATCGGTAGATCGTTCTTCTGATTTCAAGGAACCTATTAAACGAAAAAGGTGTGTACCCCTACTATCCTTCGGTATTATATGGCTAAATATTTTATGAATAATAATGTGAATGTGGCTATGTACCATAAATGTGGCAAAAAGTACCTGGTTCGTTTCCTACTTCTGATAGGATTGTGAAAAATGTTATTTAATAACATGCGAATATATGAATATGAACATGAAATTAAGTTATGCAATATATATGTTTTGGGGCATTCGGGATTTATGTGAAAGGGGGAGAACAGGTGTTGACTTTGATCTCACCAACGAAGGTGTTGACTTCGGTCTCACCAACGAAATATGTTGACTACGGTCACATTGCGAAATTTTGGTAACTTCGGTTACAATAGTGTCAATGACACAACGTTTAAATTTGATTATAGTGTCTAATGACACAACGTGGAGAGTAGCGGATGGAGGGTTGACTTATTAGTCCCCACGGTGTGAATGGCAGGTACGGGTGGTGTGTAGCGGATGGACCATTAGGATTGGGCTGGGTTGCATCATTTATCTTTATATGAATATGAATTTGATATGAACATGAATGCAGATTTATTGAATGTTAGTATTGTGTGCACATTGAGTCTGCTTGACTCACCCCATTGTGGGAATTATTTTTGGGTGATGAGCGGGATTGACTGGGTAGGTAGACCATGAGGTGGCCATGCTACATGCGAAAATTTCATTTATTTTGGACTTAGTTTTATTTTTAGTTACTTTTATTCTATTTTGGGTTTTACTTGATGTAATAAGGCCTTAAGGCCCAGTGGATTATTCTTTATGTTTGCTTACTGTTAAGTTTCAAGCTAAGAACTATATTGGATGTATTTAATTAAATGGGCTTCCAAGGTTAAATAAATGGGTTTCCAATCTAAGCCCAATCCACAACAACATTTTCTAAAAATTCTACGAATTTTCTCTAAGCAACGAATGATTTTGAAATCGGTTTACTTTAGGAACATACGGATCCGGTCCATTCTCGGGGCCGGGTGTGAATGTTTCGATTTGTATCGAGCCAGTTTTAAACTTCGGCACCGTGGGCTAAGGCCCAAAACGTTTTCAAAGCGAGCCAAATGATTTTCTTTGAAAATAAGCGGGCTTTTGGCATGGCCCTCAAGTCTCCGACCATGATCCACCGTAAGTACCCTAACTCTATGTGTGATTCGTGAACTGCTTAAGGGTAGAAAAGGCATGGAACGTAGAATAGAATGATAGGAACTTGAACCCAGGATTAGTCTACTCAAACACAAATACATAAGACTTAATACACTAGACAAACTCGTGATTAAGTCACCGAGCTAGGTGTGGTAACTGTTGCGCGCATGTCTAGGAGTGGATTCATGAAGAGCTTGGTATTTAAGCGGTCCTAGTGACTCACCTCCTCTTTACTCGAATCCTACAGTGCGTGTAGCAACTTCTCACCTAATTAAGAGGGCTTAGTCACAAGCAAAACCCAATAACTAAAACCCGAAAGGACTAGCCGTATTTTCTGAAACCCTAATTTTAAAATTTCTAAATTACCCTCTTGATTTGAAAAGAATATTTTATAAATTTTCCTAAAATATTTCGATTTACAAATTTACTAAAATACCCTTAGTGGTAAAATTACAAAAATGCCCTTGGTTTATAAAATGTTCAACTACTCAACAACTTTACCAAAATTTCATTATTTTATAAACATTCAAAACCCTAATTTGTAAAATATCAAAATACCTTGATTTTGGAAAATTACAAAATTGCCCCTAACTTACAAAATTACCAAAATGACCCTAATTTCCAAAATTTTGCAACTTCATCGTCTTTGGAAAATAAATTTCTCCAAAAGAACCTCAAAGTTTTGCAACTTCGAAATATCCTCGATTTATTAAAATTTTATAATTTACCCGATTTGTGGAAAAATTACCAAAATACCCCATGTCCAAAAATTTCGAAATACCCTCGGTTTCAAAAATTTTCCAAAATACCAGAACTTAAAAGGACCAAAAAATACCTTGTGACAAAATCACCAAGGAACCTTATCTTGACAAATTACGAAAATACCTGGGACAAATTACGAAAATACCCGGGTAATGGAAAACAACAAATGAAAAACTACAACGTTTCTCGAATGAACTAAGGTTCATAGTTGTTTGATGGATGTATGAGTGAATGAAAAGACTGTATGCATGTATGAATACGAAAGAACCACTCCTAAACTCCTTTTCATAAAATTGTTCGCGGTTAAACAGTGGAACAAAGTACTAAGGCATAAAACTCTTTAATCAGATTAAATTGCGACGTTAGTAATGAGTTCTAGTGGACGTGGTCGAGGTAGTATCTAAGAAATGTGTTAGTTTTGTTAAGATCGAGTCTTGCGTAAGCATAGTCTTGGTGAGAAGGATTGTACGATTGTTAGTAAGTAATTTCGAGGACGAAATTATTTTAAGGGTAGAAAGCGTAACATCCCGAAAAGGGCCTATGCATTTTGGCCAAATTGTGCGAAGAGACATGTTTTATGTGTTTTGGAATAAATTTGGAATGATTTGAAACACGAGGATGTAAGGAAATGAAAGGAAATGTAAGGAAATGTATGGAAATGTATGAAAATGAAGATAGAAATGAAAATGGAAATGGAAATGGAAATGAACACTTTTGGAAACTTAGACATTTTGGAAAGTGAACATTTTGGAAACCTAAGTAAATTAGGAAAGTGAACATTTTGGAAACCAAGCCAAAATAGGAAACTTGAACATTTTGGAAACTTGAGCATTTTGGAAACCTGAACATTTTGGAAACTTGAACATTTTGGAAACACGAACATTTTGGAAACACAGAACATTTTGGAAACTGAACATTTTGGAAACCTAAACATTTTGGAAACTGGAAAATCTGAGTCAGCGAAAATTTTAGGAAACTTAAAATTGACCCCTAATGTTGAATTTAAGAGCCCAAAAGGGAACTTAGGGCCAAGTTACCCTAAAGATATAAAGTACATGAAATTTGACCCAACAACGGGCTTGGAAATGTGGCTGAAGATGCCACATAAGGCCTTAGAAATGGCCCACATGCAAAAGGTTTTGGGCTGAGTTGAGACATCCGAGAAGCAAATAATGAAGGCCTTATTTTGCTTCCAAGGCTAGGAGGTGGGACGGCACAAGCATGTTGAATAAGAGGAGTTTTACTTGATTAAAACTCGTTTAATTAAGTGTTAAGTAAAGGGATTTCTTTTAATAAAATAATTAAGGAGATAAAGGATGGATAAAACACTCTTAATTTAATTAAAGTGATAATTAAATGATAATATTATCAAAAGAGGAGTGGTGGCCAAGTCAAGGACTCTTGGCCTAGCAAATTTAGCTATAAAAGGAGAACCCAAGGTCTTTTCTCTCATCTTTCCAAGTAGCCAAAAATCCTTTGCTCTCTCCCTCTGCCGAATTTTCTTTCTATCTTTTCTTCTTCTCTTTCTTCATCATCAAGCCAAAACCTTTTCTTTTGATCCTGATTAAATCTCCATAGCAAAACCACAAACTCTGGGCAAGGAAGCAATCGGTCAAGGCATTAAGGATCTTTTACAACTGTCGAATACAAGGAGGAATCCTTCGGGAAATCTAAGGATCCAAGGTAAGATAATTTATTCGATTAAAGGTTATGATGTATATGTTAGATTAGATCTAACATGAAAATTTCGACAGACATATAGGGCAAGGAATTCTCTTCAGATTTGGAATTTGTATGGTAAGTGATATTCGGCCAAGGCTTAATTTTGGTATTTGGAATTATTTTCATTATTTCAAAAGCGAAAACTCACATGGTTACATGATTTAGTATTAGCCGATTTCAAGGAAAAGGATACTAGTAATTTGGATTTGATTTACAATCATCCAATTGACAACAAGGTAAATAATACAAATCCTACTAGGATTTGGTCTTTAAGCCAAATAGGTTTGTTAATATGTTTTAATAATTGGCCGAATATAGGAGATAAAGATCTAGATCGGTAGATCGTTCTTCGGGATTTCAAGGAACCTATTAAACGAAAAAGGTGTGTACCCCTACTATCCTTCGGTATTATATGGCTAAATATTTTATGAATAATAATGTGAATGTGGCTATGTACCACAAATGTGGCAAAAAGTACCCGGTTCGTTTCCTACTTGATAGGATTGTGAAAATGTTATTTAATAACATGCGAATATATGAATATGAACATGAAATTAAGTTATGCAATATATATGTTTTGGGGCATTGGGATTTATGTGAAAGGGGAGAACAGTGTTGACTTGATCTCACCAACGAAGGTGTTGACTTGGTCTCCCAACTGAAATATGTTGACTACGGTCACATTGCGAAATTTTGGTAACTTCGTTACAATAGTGTCAATGACACAACGTTTAAATTTGATTATAGTGTCTAATGACACAACGTGGAGAGTAGCGGATGGAGGTTGACTTATTAGTCCCCACGGTGTGAATGGCGAATGCGGGTGGTGTGTAGCGGATGGACCATTAGGATTGGGCTGGGTTGCATCATTTATCTTTATATGAATATGAATTTGATATGAACATGAATGCCTGATTTATTGAATGTTAGTATTGTGTGCACATTGAGTCTGTTGACTCACCCCATTGTGGGAATTATTTTTCAGGTGATGAGCGTTGTGAATGGTCGGTCCAGGTGAGACCATGAGGTGGCCATGCTACATGCGAAAATTTCATTTATTTTGGACTTAGTTTTATTTTTAGTTACTTTTATTCTATTTTGGGTTTTACTTGATGTAATAAGGCCTTAAGGCCCAGTGGATTATTCTTTATGTTTGCTTACTGTTAAGTTTCAAGCTAAGAACTATATTGGATGTATTTAATTAAATGGGCTTCCAAGGTTAAATAAATGGGTTTCCAATCTAAGCCCAATCCACAACAACATTTTCTAAAATTCTCTAATTTTCTCTAAACAACGAATGATTTTGAAATCGGTTTACTTTAGGAACATACCGATCCGGTCCATTCTCGTGGTAGGGTGTGAGTGTTTCACTCGAAATTTTTGGAATTTTGTGAAAAATTCTTAGAGGTCTCGATTAAGTTCGGACCCGAGTCTAACACTCGTATTGGGCCTCCAGGGTCCAATTAAGGGACATTACGAATGGTCTCGGTTAATGAGTAATGATTGACATATTATTTGAAAATGTTTTGAATGTTCTGGTAATACTCCGTAATCCTGTTCCGGAGACGGGCATGGATTAGGGGTGTTACATTTAGTGTTATCAGAGCTATGATTTAGTCATTTCTCAAATTGAACATAACTTATGTGGAGTCTAAAAATACATGCCATTATATAACCTGTGATACTGTGATATCTCCCGATTCTGATGAAAATTATTTTGCAAATAGACAGAGATGCCTTCCAATCGAGTTAATTTCGATGACTCCAAAATAGATACCCAAGTATCTTATGATCCATATAAATGACACACTTCTCTTCATATAATTAATGACGCTAAAAGTTTAGTGCGAATACCCTAAAAACTAATTCCAAATCATGAGTGGGATAATTATGCTCATGTGTCTTCAACTGTCTCGAAGCATAAGCCACAACTTTTCCCTCTTGCTCAACACACAACCAAGTCTCAAATACGAAGCATTACTATAAACCATAAAATATTTTCCAAGCTCTGGTTGAATCAACATTGATGCCTTAGTTAAAATTTCCTTAAGCTGTTCAAAAATTTTTGCCTTTCATCAGCCCATTCAAAAACCACATCTTTCTGAAGTAGTTTCGTTAAGGGTGAAGCAATAAGAGAAAACCCTTTAATGAATCTACGATAATAGCTAGCCAAACACAAGAAATTCTGAACTTTAGTAACAATTCTAAGCGGTTTCCACTTTAAGATCGCCTCAATCTTATTTGGATCCACTCGAATCCCTTTTGCTGACATAACATGGCCTAAAAGCGCCCCTTCTTTAAGCCAGAATTCACACTTACTCAACTTCTCAAGTAACTGCTTATCTCGTAGAATCTGTAAAACAACTTTTAGATGCGTGTCGTGATCCTCCTCAGAATGAGAATACACTAAAATATTATCTTATGATGACAATAGCAAATTGATCTAAGTAGAATGGAATTCTTAGTTCATCAAATCCATGAATGTAACGCCTCGCAAATTAGGCCTAGAATAAATGGGTTTCGTGTGTCGAGAGAATGGATTTTGTTGATTGGGAAAAAAAAAAGGGAATATTGAATTAAGTGTGTTTAAAAAAATTATGATTTCATGTTTAGTTTAATTTTTAGGTGATTTAGGAAGGGTTGGTGTGTAACACCCTTACCCGTAATTCCTGCCAGAACCGAGCCCAAGGCGTTATTATATTAAAACCACATGGTCCCCACTTAGGCCCATCGTGACTACTCTCTTAAGTCACCTCAACAACCTCATTCTCTACTTACGAGGCCTCACTCAAACTCATGAGGTTTCTCGAGGCCTTATCGAAAACTTCTACGATTTTAAAATTTCTCCACCTAAACAGGGACTACACGCCTTGTAAAGTGAGACACGCCCGTGGAGGTCACCCATGCCCATGCCCTCAACCCGTTAATGAAAACCCAAGCATACTACCAATGCCCCATGGCTAGGGCGCACGCCTGTGCTCACCACTCGTGGTGAACACTGAATACCTTACACGACCTAGAGTCTAGACACACGCCTGTGTGGCTAGCCCGTGGCCTATACTACTTGAAATTGTTAAAGAGACACGGCCAAGGCACACGCCCATGATCTGGCTGTGTGTCACACATGGCCTAGACACATGCCCGTGTGTCTATCCACATGAACAAGAACAAAGCTATGTGCTAAGCTCTTCCCACCCCTCAAGTTCATACAACATATACTCATTCAACTCATCCATAAAAAATTCATATTAAAACATAATCTCACATGGTTATCTACATCTTTTCATATAATAAGTTAGCCAATAACCATGTCATTATACAAAATAGATTATCCATCTAAAGGCCAACACATCTTAGCCATTACAACAACATTCACTAACTTGTCTAGCCCCTATACATGCCATATACAAAACATTGAGTCTAATGTACCGGAGTGTGTTGATAGTGTGGACGATCTTCCATTTGATCCACATATTTCGAATCAACCCTTTTTCTCTATAAGACAAGGAAAAAGAAAGGGAGTAAGCTTTGAGCTTAGTAAGTTTACACATAACAATTTAAGCATTCTAGTATAAGCTAAACAATAATTAGCATTGTACTATCAAATAAATTCACATCACAACTATGCTTATTCTTTCTATCCTTTACCATATTTCCAACACATCATGAGTCGCATACTCATAATTATTGACATGCACCCCTGCATTCAATATCACATTTACTTGTAATACATCAGATCATTATTTCTTAATAATACATCCACACAGCTAATTTACTCAATAATATATCCACACAAGTAAACCACACCGCTAAATTCTCGGTGGTTTTGCACTTAGCCCACTACAATCAAACTATAGGGTAGTATCGCACTTAGCCTACCACAATCAAATTATAGGGTAGGATCGCACTTAGCCTACCAACAAAGTAATCATAGTGGTTCTACACTTAGCCACTAGATAATATACTTAACGTTAGCATCACACATAGCCCAGCCCATTGTCGTTAAGTATTAGGGTGGTATCACACTTAGCCTACCATCAAGTATTATCACTACACATTTACTTGTCTATTTTACAATTCATTCATCCATTCCACTTGAACCACATCGGTTCTCAATCATTCTCAGTCATGCTATACACTAACTAGCATAAAAAAATTGTAAGTATGAATGCATTATTTACGTATAAACTTACCTCGGCACTCAAAAGTATAGAGATGTGTAATTTAGTCCACCACTTTGCTCTTGCCTCGGTTTCGATCTGAGCTTTGTCTTTCTTGATCTATAATGAATAAATCAACTTATTCAATACACACATTGACTAAATTGGCCTTTCTATCACAATTTAGCAAAATTACCATTTTGCCCCAAAACTTTCTCATATTTATGCCTTTGGCCCAAGGCTCGTAAAGTGATTTTCATTCAACTTTCGAGCCTTTCATGCATATACAAACTATTTACTAAACTAAAGCAATCATCAATTCTCACTAAATCACACATGTATGACCAATCTCAAGACTTTCACAAACTAGTCCCTACATGCATTTTTTATGGAATTCACTTAGCAAAAGATGTTTCTACTACATCAAGCTTTCATATTCTTCCATAAAACATCAAAATACATGCATGTCATACATGGGTGTATTTTTGAACATCCATCTTAGCTCAACATATAGCTAAAATAGCTTACTCATGCTACTAGGACTTCAAAATCGAAGAATATAAAAAGCGAGCTAGAATACACTTACTAGCTAGCTTGAAAAGTTGAAGAGCCCTAACAATGGCTTCTCTCAATTTTCGGGAGCTTGGAGAAGAAGATGGATGAAATTCTATCATCTTTTCCCATTTAATCATTTAATTGACAAATAACCAAAATGCCCTTTTTGTCAAACTTTCAAATTTTAACCCATTCATGCCCAATTTTGTCCAAAAATTAGAATTTGGGAAAATTACAATTTAAGGACCTCTAATTGATAATTAAAAACTATTTCATACAAATAGCTTCTAGAATATCACATTTTGCAACTTTTGTAATTTATTCCTATTGGAAAATTCAACTGTAATTTAATAAAATTGCTTCATGAAACTTTCACACTAACATGCAAACATGGAATAAACCTTAAAAACTCATACATATACCTCATATTTGTGGTCTCGCAACACTATTCTGACTAGGTCCTAAATCGGGATGTTACAAGTAGTGTTGGAAAAGTCCTGGGCTCGATCTAGGGCTTTAGCAAAATATTTTTTTTTACCCTTAAGTGAGGTTGGTGTTAGTCAGAAGGCTTTTAAAATATTTTTGGGTTAAAAGATAGCACAAGGAACTAGGTGGTTTGGTGGCCTCGGGCGTTCTGAACAAGCTGGTGGTCAAAGGTTCAAGTCCTGGACTTGGCAAATTTTTTTAATTGCTCATATGTTAGTATGAAGCCCAGAGTTTAGGCCTTCTAATTAGTTGGGTCTGATTCACGACACATAGAAATGCCTGACCCAGTGGCAAAGGTGTTAGGAGCAGGAGGGGGAGCAGGGTTCTAGTCGTGGCATGCGCTAAATGTTGGTTTCTTTAAGTAAATCTGGAGCACGGCAGAAAGGTTTATAATTAATTAGGGAGAAAATATGACTCAAATAAAGCGGGCGGCGCAATGGCAAGGGGCATGTATCATAGTGAAGAGGTTAGAGGTTCGAAGCTGGGTGTTGGCAAATATTTTTAGATTTCTTTGGATGATTCGGTCGCTGGGAAATAGGCCTTAAAAGAAGTTGAGAATGGAACATGTCATAAGAAGGGTTGTGGTGCAGTGGCGAGAAGCGTGCTATGGATCTGAGTGGTCGCAGATTCGAATCACAGTGGCTGGTAGCGTGTGATGGTGCCTAGAGCTCTTGGTTTTGAGTTGCCTTGTGCGCAATAACTTGCTATTTTGCTGTTGGCGTGGGGAAGGTGTTTGAAGTGGACTGAAACACCAAAGGATGGCTACTGTTCGGGGAAAGTAATTTGAATGTAATTCAAATTGGATTTTTGGCTAAATAAAGGAATTTTTGGATGATGATGAAGATAAAATTTGGAGAAAATAAAGAAATTTAATTGGTGATAAGTTTGAGTCGACTGGGGAGTGTAGGTTTATTTTATTTTATTTATTTATTTAGTATATATATGTGTGCCGTATGGGTAAGTAGGGCATTTGTTGCTTCTGTGTGCTTTAGTTGATTAATTAGGGGAAAATTCCTTCCAATCTCCCAATTCTTTTTAGTTTCTTTCCTTTTGGCAAATACCCGAGTAATCACAATTTCTTTCTTTTTCCAAACAAAAGCGCCTAGACCGAATTCTCCTTCCCTCCCACAATTTTTCTTCTATTGTCGAATTAGAAGAGAAATTCTCTCATTGGGGTTTTATTCTTTGTCAAACCAATTTCTTCTTCTCCATTTGTAAAACTGAATCTCACTTCTAAAAATCACACTCTATAATCTAAAATCTTGTGGGCAAGTAATCTTGCTGTAACATCCTGGAAAGGGCCTATGCATTTTTGGTTTAATTGTATGAAGTGACATGTTTTATGTACTAGGAATAAATTTCGAACATTTCTGGAAACCCGGAAATGAATGGAAATGAACATTTTTGGAAACCTGAAAATGTATAGAAATGTTAAGTTTAAAATGGAAAGTGAACATTTTGGAAACTAGGAAATGTAAGGAAATGATTTGGAAATGATTCAAAAGAGGAAAGTGAACATTTCTGGAAACTTGGAAATGTAAGGAAATGTCAAGTTTACAGAGCCGAACGAAAATTTTTGGAAACTTAGAAATGACTTAGAAATGTCGAGTTTTAAAGTTGAAAAGAGGAAATTAAGGCAAGGTGGCCTTAAAAGAAAAAAAAAGTTTGTGAAATTTGACACACAAACAGGCTTGGAAAAGTGGCCTGAAGATGCCACTTAGGGCCTCTGGAAATGGCACCATATGCAAGGTGTTGGGCCTGGGTTCGAGTCACTTGGGAAGCAAATAAAAGGAGTTTTATTTTTGCTTCCAGAAGTAGAGGAGTGGACGGCAAGGCTTCTAGAAAAGGGAGTTTTATTCCCTTTAAATTTCTACAATTAATGGGATAAATAAGGATTTAAATTGGATTATTTTTTGAAGAGATAATAGATGGATAAATATGGATTTATCCTTTTATTTTGATAGATAAGGAAGAGATAAAGAGGACTATTATTAGTATTATTTTATTAAGAGACAAGAGATAATAAAGGATATTTCTTTAATTATTTTAAATTAAAGAGATAAAGCTATCAAATAAAGAAGAGTGGTGGCCAAGTAAGGGACTCTAGCCTAGTAAATTTGGCTATAAAAGGAAAAGAGAGCCATTCATTCATTCACTTTTCCTTTGTCGAATTTCTTAAGCAAATTCTCTTCTCTCTTGAATTCTTTCATCATTGTTCTTCTTTCTCTTTTCAATTCTTCACAAAGCGAAAGCGTAATCCCCTAGTCTTGTCGAATTTTCCTAAGTTTTATATCTTCCTCTTCTTTCTTTAAAAAAAAAACCAAAAATCCTCTACTGTTCATCAAGAAGCCAAAATTTTAATCCACATCAAGGCCATAGCCGAATATTGTTAAAGGCTCAAGCAAGGATTGTCGATTCCTAAAGTAAGGAGATCTTTCAGGATTTACTAAGTGTCGACTACAAGGAAGGAGAAGTTCTTTTCCCGAAGGTACACCATAAGCCGCGTGTTCCCTAGTTATTCGGTGAATTTTGGGATTTAAGAATCTAAGGTAAGTCATATTTAACATACGGCTAAGGGTTATTTGTTGTGAATAAATGTTAGAAATTGATCTAACATGTAGTTATAGGGATTTCGACAGATGGATACAAGGATTTGGGTTTGAGAATTTCAAGGTAAGTTTTAAGAATACTAATCCTACTAGGATTTGGATTTATGGCGAATGGCTTTTTATTAAAGTAGTAAGTGATTAATCAAATGTAGGAATTTGAGATCTAAGGCGAGATCGATTTGGGATTTCAAGGAATTAGTTAAGCAAATCGGTGTGTACCCTACCCTAAGTTTTGATAGGTTCATGGCTATGTTTAAATTAAATGTATTATTAAGAATGTGTGTACCCACACTATTTCATAATATGTGTTATGGCTATGTTTAATTAATATATGTGATATTAAGAATATGAAAGTGGCTAAGGTACCATGTTATGGTACTAAGTACTCAGTCGTTTCCTACTCCTACTAGGAATATGAAAATGTTATTTGTAACATGAGAATATGTTAAGAATGTGAATTGTGGCATGTAATTGCATAATATGTTATGAAGCATATGGGTTTGTTTGAAAGGGAAGTGAAAAGTGGTGACCTAAGACCACGATGAATCAATGTGGGGACCTAAGCCCATGATATCCGAATGTGGGGACCTAAGCCCACGATATCCGAAAGTGGTGACCTAAGACCACGATGTCTGAATGTGGTGACCTAAGACCACGAATGCGGTGACCTAAGACCGCAATTTGGAGTATAGAGGAAGGAGGGTCGACTTAGTAGTCCCCACGGTGTGACTGGCAGGTACAGGGGTGTGTAGTGGATGGACAATTAGGTTTGGGTTTGGGAATGCATCATTAATTGTATTCTATGATTTGAATGTGTATCATTTGTATGCCTGATTCTATTATGACTTAGTGTTGTGTACACATTGAGTCTGTTGACTCACCCCGTTGGGGAATATTTTTCGGTGATGGCGATAATGGACCAAGATTGGCGGGAGCTTAAAGGTGGCCATGCATAGCAAGAAATTTATGATTTGGACTTTCAATTTATTTTAAGTATTTTAAGTTTTACTTTGGGATCATTGATATAATAAGGCCATTGTGGTTTACTTTATTTTTCTTTTATTTATTATGTTTATGGATTTTTATCAATTAAAGTTTTAGTAAATTCCTTTTAAAATTAACTCTAAATGTTTTGTCACCTTAAATAAATGGGTTTTAACATAAGATAAATTTGTTTTCAACTCAAGCCCAACCCAAACAATATTTTTTTTTTTAAATCACACAAGTTTTTCCTAAGTAACAAAAGAATTTTGAACCGGTTTACTTGAGGAACATACCAGATCCGGTCCAGGCTCGTGGGCCGGGTGTGGGGTGTTTCAGTTCTAAGTTTCCAAAAATTTTCGTTCGGCTCTGTAAACTTGACATTTCCTTACATTTCCAAGTTTCCAGAAATGTTCACTTTCCTCTTTTGAATCATTTCCAAATCATTTCCTTACATTTCCTAGTTTCCAAAAATGTTCACTTTCCATTTTTAAACTTAACATTTCTATACATTTTCAGGTTTCCAAAAATGTTCATTTCCATTCATTTTCGGGTTTCCAAAAATGTTTGAAATTTATTCCTAGTACATAAAACATGTCACTTCATACAATTAAACCAAAAATGCATAGGCCCTTTCCAGGATGTTACAGTTCTACCCCCTTAAAATAATTTCGTCCTCGAAATTACTTATTAACAGTCGGACAATCCTTCTCACCGCACTATGCTTACGCTGCGCACTCTGATCTTAATAGAACCATCATACTTTTTAGGCACAATCTCTAAGTTCACGTCCCCTAGAACTCATTTCTAACGTCGCGATTTAATCTGATTAAAAAGTTTTATGCATTAGTACTTGTTTCACTTGATTACCCACGAAGAAGTTTTATGAAAAGAATTTTAGGAGTGATTCTTTCGTATTCTTACATGCACACAGTCTTTTCATTCATACATCCATCAATCAATTATGAACTTTCGTTCATTCAGAGAAATGTTGTAGTTTTCATTGTTGTTGTTTTCTCACTACCCAGGGGTATTTCCGTAATTTGTCCTACAGGGGTATTTTCGTAATTTTTCAAAAGAAAAAGTTCCTTGGTGATTTTGTCAAAAGTATTTTGGAATTTTAAATTCCGTATTTTGGAAAATTTTGAAATGGGAGGTATTTCAGTAATTTTAGAGCTTGGGGGTATTTTGGTAATAAACCAGGATAAACTTGTAAAGTTTAATAATTCCAGGGTATTTCCCAAATTTTGCAAAACTTTGAGAGTTCTTTTTGGGAATTGTACTTTTCAAAACGATAACGTTGCAAAAATTTTGGAAATCAGGGTCATTTTGGTAATTTTGTAAGTTAGGGGCAGTTTCGTAAATTTTTTCCAAATTAGGGTACTTGGATTTTTGCAAAAATAGGGTTTTTGGATACTTTTACAAAATAAGAGAGTTTTATTGAAATCGGGGTAATATGGTAATTTTCGAATCCCAAGGGCATTTTAGTAATTTTCATAAATCAAGAATATTTCAAAAAATTTTATAAAATCGTGTTTGCAATTCAAAAGTAATTTTAAGAGTTTTAAAACTAGGTTTTTATGAAAATACGGCTAGTTCCCTTTCGGGTTTTAGTTAGGGTTTAGCCTATGACTGAGTCCTCTTGGTTAGGGTGAACCGAAGCTACGCACTGTAGGATTCGAGTTGAGAGGAGGTGAGTCACGATTTGCTTAAATACCAAACTCCCACGAATACCAATCCTAGACATGCGCACAATGGTTGCCACACCCTAACTCGTCGACTTAGTCACAGGTTTGTTTAATTAGGCATTTAAAATCTTATGTAACTTGTTGGGGTACATTAGTCCTAGAGTTCAAGTACGTATCATACTAATCTACTTCCATTTCTACCCTTCTACAATTCATACAATAATTCACACAAGAGATAGGGGTACTTACCTGGTGGACTGCGGGTCGGAGACTTAGGTGCCATGCCATAAAACCTGCCTATTTTCAAAAATACTTCCATAAAACTCATTTGGGCTCGATTTGAAAACATTTTGGGCCTTAGCCCACGTGAGAGAGTTTTAAAACTGGCTCGATATAAATCGAAACACCCACACCGGCCCACGAGCACGACCGGATCTCGTATGTTCCTCAAGTAAACCGGTTCAAAATTCTTTTGTTACTTAGGAAAAACTTGTGTGATTTTAAAAAAAATATTGTTTGGGTTGGGCTTGAGTTGAAAACAAATTTATCTTATGTTAAAACCCATTTATTTAAGGTGACAAAACATTTAGAGTTAATTTTAAAAGGAATTTACTTAAACTTTAATTGATAAAAATCCATAAACATAATAAATAAAAGAAAAATAAAGTAAACCACAATGGCCTTATTATATCAATGATCCCAAAGTAAAACTTAAAATACTTAAAATAAATTGAAAGTCCAAATCATAAATTTCTTGCTATGCATGGCCACCTTTAAGCTCCTGCTGACCCGGTCCATTACTGCTCATCACCTGAAAAATATTCCCCAACGGGGTGAGTCAACAGACTCAGTGTGTACCCTACCCTAACTTTTGATAGGTTCATGGCTATGTTTAAATTAAATGTATTATTAAGAATGTGTGTACCCCACACTATTTCATAATATGTGTTATGGCTATGTTTAATTAATATATGTGATATTAAGAATATGAAAGTGGCTAAGGTACCATGTTATGGTACTAAGTACTCAGGTACGTTTCCTACTCCTACTAGGAATATGAAAATGTTATTTGTAACATAAGAATATGTTAAGAATGTGAATTGTGGCATGTAATTGTATAATATGTTATGGAGCATATGGGTTTGTTTGAAAGGGGAAGTGAAAAGTGGTGACCTAAGACCACAGTAATCTGAATGTGGGGACCTAAGCCCACGATATCTGAATGTGGGGACCTAAGCCCACGATATCTGAAAGTGGTGACCTAAGACCACAGTAATCTGAACGTGGTGACCTAAGACCACGAATGCGGTGACCTAATATCGTAATTTGGAGTGTAGCGGAAGGAGGGTCGACTTAGTGTCCCCACGGTGTGACTGGCAGGTACGGGGGTGTGTAGCGGATGGACAATTAGGTTTGGGTTTGGGAATGCATCATTAATTGTATTCTATGATTTGAATGTGTATCATCTGTATGCTTGATTCTATTATGACTTAGTGTTGTGTACACATTGAGTCTGACTCACCCGCTTGGGGAATATTTTTCGGTGATGAGCGATAATGGATGGGTCGGTAGGAGCTTAAAGGTGGCCATGCATAGCAAGAAATTTATGATTTGGACTTTCAATTTATTTTAAGTATTTTAAGTTTTACTTTGGGATCATTGATATAATAAGGCCATTGTGGTTTACTTTATTTTTCTTTTATTTATTATGTTTATGGATTTTTATCAATTAAAGTTTAAGTAAATTCCTTTTAAAATTAACTCTAAATGTTTTGTCACCTTAAATAAATGGGTTTTAACATAAGATAATTTGTTTTCAACTCAAGCCCGACCCAAACAATATTTTTTTTTAAAATCACACAAGTTTTTCCTAAGTAACAAAAGAATTTTGAACCGGTTTACTTGAGGAACATACCAGATCCGATCCAGGCTCGTGGGCTGGGTGTGGGGTGTTTCACTTGTGGCGGTAAGAGAGCAAATCTTTCTTTGTTCAACAAAAGGGGTAAGTTTTAATCGCTTTATTATCTTATTCTTAGCCGAAACCCTTATGTTTCTCTACCGAATCATTGTTGTTTCTCTACTGAATTGGTTGTTGTTTCTTTTACGAGGTACTCTCCTTGCGCTTTGGCTTTTGGTGTGGTAAAGTCCTTAGTCAATCTGTAAGTTTACTCATCTATAATTCTTGGATTAATGGTTGGCCGAATATGGTTAGGATTGGTTAAGAGTGACTTTTGATGGATGTAAATCACTTGGCTATGCAACCTTTGATAGTCAAGGTTCTTTAACGCAGATCTTGGAGTAAATTACAGTTAGTGAATAAGTGAAGGGTTGATAGGCTTAATCGTTCAAGGTAAGGAATTGGTATGTTTTCGGCTTTTGATAAAAAAGGAGAAACGATACTAAGCGTATGATTAACTGCTAGTTTTGATTGATCATAGGTTCGTGGCTAAGGGGTCGTAGCGTGCTTCACAATTAAAGGTGTGTACAAACACTATACACACATGATATCGGCAATGCCGAAAAGCCAAAAAGCCAAAAAGCCAAAAAGCTGAAAAGCCGAAAGTGCCTCAATGGGCCCAGTGGGCCTTGAGGCTAAGTTTTGTGAAATTGTTTGATTTGGTTATATGAATTGAGTTAGTCATGCATGTTACATGATCTAGAGTTTATTTGGGCCTAATAGGCCATATGAATGAGATCTGGGCCTAATGGGCCATATGGATGTGATTTGGGCCTAATAGGCCATATGAATGAGATTGGGCTTAGTGGGCCGTTTGCATGTATGTAGGCTTATTTGGGCTTTGTATATGGGTTTGGTCTTAGTATCTGATAACTGCTAAAACATACATAAAACTTAAACACATAATTACAACCGTGGACAAGTCATAAGGTTGAAGTGTGGTAATGGGTATATGCATGTCTATGATTGGATCTAGAGAGAGCTTGGTACTTAAGCGGTCTCAATGACCCACCTCCTCTTCTCTGGAATCCTACCTGGTGCATAGTACCTATTCACTTTGGCCAACGGGGATTTGTTAGTGGACCCAAGTAAGTACTAAATTCATAATACTAAAAAATGACCGAAATGCCCTTGAGGGCAAAAATGACTAAAAATGCCATATTTGATATATGTATGACTTGTATATGTATGATTTGATTCATTCATGAGATATTATGCTGCATTTGGGTGGGGATTTTGATACAGAGAGAAGATATGTGACGATTGCATAGCCGCTTGACGACCGTGGATCCAACGAAGGCTTTTAGCCATCGAAGGCTTTATAGTCACCGCAGGCTTTTTAGCCACCGAGCAACCATGCTGCACCGATAATACCGAGGGCTGTGTGCCATTAATATGGGATTCATGCTGTAATTATGGGCTTTGTGCCAATACCAAAGGCTTTATGCCGATTATATTACCCTAATTGATGGCTATGTGCCAATCCTATTACAGTTACCTATGGCTTTGTGCCAAATATAAATGCTACTGAAGGCTTTTAAGCCCAATTTATGATTCGCAGCTTTGCTGCAATGATTGAGTTAGTACCGCAACCGGTGCTACCATTGGAGTGTAGGGATGGGTGGGTTGATATTTATATCCCCACAGGAGTGTAGGGTTGGAAGAGAAAATGGAGTGCAGGGTTGGATTGGGATGGGAGCATTGCATACATATGTTATTATTAAGATATGGGCTTAGGCCCAAATGAATGTTATATGTTTTGTTTGCTGAGGGTTGTACACACTGAGTTTCAAAACTCACCCCCTCTTTTATTTTCTCAAGAAATCCCCAGTAGGTGGTTCGACGGATGGAGGGACTTGGAGGTGGCCAGCTAGCAAGATGTTTTGAACTTGGTTTTCTTTATAGTTTTTGAGTAATTTGATTATTTTAAGTTTGGTTTGTAATAAGGCCTTCCCTCTGCTTATCGTTACTTTGATTGCTATACTTTACATTTTAAGAAACGGAACTTAGATTTATTTCTTATAAGCTTATATCAAATTTTCTTAAAACGACTATTTTTATTCAAAATTAAGCTTCCACTAGTAAAAAGTCTTACTTTTAAAATAATTATTCCTAATAAAAAGACCAATTTATTTTGAACACACATAGTTTTGTGAAACAACTTTAAACTGGGTTTTTACTCCAAAAGTCTTTAAGAAGGGTTTTCAATGAAAATAAGGTTTTCACAAAAACACTTGAATGTGACATCGCCAGATTCGGCCATAACGTCCAGGCTGGGTTTGGGGTGTTACAATGAATGTGGGAGGGGCATTAGTTAAACTGAATGGCATGACAAAAACTCATAATGCCCATACCTACTCCTAAAAGTAGTTTTCAATACATCAGACTCCTTCACCTTCAAATGATAATACCCAAATCTAAGATCAATCTTTGAAAACACTGTTGAACCTCGTAATACATCAAACTCCTGAGCTCCTTTGGCGCCATGCGATATAGCACAATAGACGCCGGTGTAGATCTAGGATAAAGCTTAATACCAAAGTCAACTTTACTTTTAGGTGGAAAACCCGACAACTTTTCAAGAAACACATCAAGAAAATCCTTAATAGTGCGAATATCCTGAACACTCAACTCCTTACTAACTGAATTCATCACACCTTTTCCCATAATTTTCTCAGCCTTTATAGCCGAAACCACATTAGGCATAAATCTTGGTCTTTCTCCAACAACAACAATCTCTAATCCAACACTATTCTTCAAAGTAATTCTCTTTGTTTCAAAATCTACCTTAGCCTTATGCTCAGCCAACCAATCCATACCAAGAATCACATCAAAACCATAGAACTATAGTTCAATTAGATCAACAGAGAAAACATGCCATTGAATCATAAGGGGACATTTATGATAAACTTTATTCACTACCACACTATTGCCAAAAGAACTAATAACAATCATACCCAAATAAATAGTCTCTATTGGAATCCCTAACTTACAAGCCAATTCACTCAAGATGTACAAATATGTTGAACTAGAATCAACCAAAGAAAACCATGGAGTGGACTGCAAAGTGAAAGTACCTGCTATAACATTAGTTGGATCCTAATCCTTCGGTTCCCTAATAGCATTAACCCGAGCTGGGCCTCTAGATTCAACCTGTGAAGCAATAGTATGAGCAATAGTCCACTGCCCAGTTAGTTTCCCATGAACTATACCACGACCACGACCTCTAGCGAGACGGAAGTAGGTGCCAAACTTTGAGTCTATCAAACCTCAACTCTATTCGGGCAATCCCTCAGAAAATGTTCCTTTAAACCACACTTAAAATAACCACCTGTCAACTTATGACACTCACCAAAATGTCTACACTAACAATGTGCACAAAACAGCCATCCAGAACCACCCATTGAACCACCAGTACAACCCACAACATTACTCTGCTGCCTAGACTAACTTGGTCGAAACCCACATCTCGTACCCCTACCAAAAATATGATTTCCATGCCCTCTCTTAGGTGGTTGACTAGGAGCATCATCAGAAGTCCTCTTACCAGATTCAATAACCACATAATGAGGCGGCTCAACTAATGTCTCTTCAACTGCTTTAGCTCTCTCAACTAGCTCATCAAACATCTCCACATTCTGAGCTACCAAAGAAACCCGAGTCTCACAATTAATCCTAAATTGAAACCTCTTACAAGGGTCCCTCTCAGAAAGAAACATCTCAAGAGCATACTGACTAAGTTACATGAACTCTGCCTCATAGCCAGCCACTAACAAATCACCTTGAATAAGACCCAGAAATTCCCGCTTACGAGCCTCTTGTAAACTCGAAATTGTATAGGGTTTTTCTATATTTTTTTACCACTTTTTACTTAATTATTATGTTTATCTCGAGTGATTATTATTGAAATAAGTGAATTTTACGTAATTAGTAATTTTAGACATGAATTTGGAAAGTATGTGAAATTATGCTTAATTATATTATTTTCATGCATATTTTATATTAATTCATGTTAATTTATTAATGTATGTATTTTTCACTATGTAGGTAGGCTATTGGAGACATGATTTAAATAAATAAAAGATGTTCATGCACAAATTCTCCATGTGGATGGCAAGACAATGAAAAATGTATAGGGTTGACTACTTGACCCAATAAAGAAGGTGATAAAAGAAGGACATGTCTACTAAGTTATTGGACTGAAAAAATCGTTCAACAAGGGGAATTAAAAACCCAATTTCAGTAGCTGATATTTGCTGCCCAAAATGTGTTTGGGGATATTTAATGGAAGGTCTCTGCAGTTGGAAAATAATTAGAATTCAGCCCAACAACTTCTCTAACACCCCTAGCCCATATCCATCACCAAAATAAGGTTATAGAGCATTATCAAAACTTTTCAGAACATTTCAAGATAAATTTTGTAATTCACTATTCGTTAATCAAGATTGTTAAGAATGTCCCTTAAATGGACCCTCGAGGCCCAGTACGAGCATTAGAATCGAGTTGGGACTTATTAAGAACCTCTAAGAATTTTTTGCAAAATTTTAAAATTTTCCTAAAGTGTAGGGCTTACACGCTCGTGTGGCCCATGGGACACGCCCGTACAACTCTTAGACACGCCGTGTCCAATTTAGGTTGCTCTCTGAATTGCACCACACAGCCATGCCACACGCCCATGTGCTAGGCCGTGTGCTTAATTAATTTAATTCAAATTAGGTGCAGGTTTCACACGGCCATAACACACGCCCGTGTCCAAGGCCGTGTCTCCCACACGGCTGAGACACACACTCGTGTCTTTTCTCGTGTGCTCAATTTTAGACATTCTATTTTGCAACAATTAAAATACAGGGGACACACGGCCAGACAACATGCCCATGTACCAGGCCGTGTGTCACACACGGTGTAACACCCCAAACTCGGCTTAGAAGTTAGGCCCAAATCTAGCGTGTCACATGGAAGTGTTTTTCAAAACCATATTTCTTGTTGTTAAAACTTGTTTGAGAGTTTAAGCCTCTTTGTTAAAACTCAAAACACTTAAGCAATTGCTATTCACTTGAAAACGTAATTACTTTTAAAACCTTATCTGTTGCAGAAGCATATTTAAAATAAATAATTTATGAAAAAGATTAAATTGCGAACCTATTTTGAAAATGTGATGTTTAAAAATTCAGTTGCAGAAGCATTTTGAAAACGTTGCGGAAATGTAGTGTTTTGAAGACAATTATCATTTTTGAAATCGTATTCCACTTTTAGCAGTTAGAAAACATCATAAATAAATCTCACAAATAATAAGTTAAAAATTGAGAGGCCTTATTACAACCCAAATCAAAATATTTAAAAGTAAATAATCAAAATAGCAAGCATAAGCAGTGTGTGGTCTTCTCCGAGTCCCTCGTATCTCCAAATCCTCTAACTCCAGGGATTACCTGCGCAGTTAAAAACGGGTGATTTACGAAAACTCAGTGCATAATCCCCTAACAGTCTGGGCCTAAGCCCTATTCAATAACAGTGGGCCTAAGCCAAAGCTCATAACAATGCAGAACAGAGATGCAACCTAACCCAACCCAACCCAGTCCAGCCAGCACACCACCCGTACCAGCCAACACACCATGTAAGGACCAAGTCGACCCACCCAGCCAGCTCACCAATCTTAGCACCGGTTGCGACACTAAGTCAATAGAACGACTCGGTGTCGTGGACAAAATGACTGAAAGCCATAGATATTGTAGCAATACTACTAGTTAATAGAACGGCTAAGAGCCATAAATAGAATGGTTATAAACCATAATCAGGATGGCACAAAGCTATCGGTAACTGTAATAAGATCAAAACTTAGCCATCAGCAACGGTAGTATAATCGACACACATCCACGGGTAATTATGATCGACACAGAGTCATCAATATATATATGTTAGGCACATAGCCACGAGTAAATATGATTGGCACAAAGCCATAATCAAGATGTCACAGAGCCATATTTAGGTTGGCACAGAGCCATAATCAGATTACGCGGCCTTAAGCCGTCCGTCGGTCCACAGTCGTCATGCGACCCGCGCTACCTCAACAGATCAATACTGGATCCACAATCATCATGCGGCCCGTGTGACCCTATCAGATCAATACTGGATCCACAGTCATCATGCGACCCGTGCGACCCATCAGAACTTCCTCCATATCAATGTCTCAACCTCATGCAATATGTCGTGTATGTCATGCTCAATCATTACACGTGTATGCAAAATGGCCATGCTCAGTAACAATCATTTAAACATGTAATAAAAGCATATCAGTCATACAACCACAGTCAAATTAGTCAACTCATAGTCTAAGTCAGTCATTTACCTATAAGGGCAAAATAGTCATAATACCCTATAAGGGTATTTTGGTAATTTTGCAAATTAGGGTATTTCGATAATTTTGCAAACCGAGGTATTTCGGTAATTTTATAAAATAGGGGTATTTTGGTAATTTCAAAAATTAGGGTATTTCGATAATTTCACAAACCGAGGGTATTTCGATAATTTTGCAACCCAATGGTATTTTGATAATTTCATAAACCGACGGTATTTTAGTAATTTTATAAAACAAGGGTATTTTAGTATGAAACACCCCACACCCGACGAGAATGGATTCCGTATGTTCCTAAAGTAAACCTGTTTCAAACACATTCGTTACTTAGAGAAAATTTGTAAATTTTTAGAAAAACTATTGTTTTGAGTTGGGCTTAAATTGAAAACCCATTTATTTAATCTTGTAAACCCAATTTGATGTAACATGTTCAAAATAGTTCTTAGCAAAATATTAAAAAGCAAAGTAAAGACAAAGAATAATCCACTGGGCCTTATGGCCTTATTACATCAAGTAAACCCAAAATAAAATTTAAAAGTATTGAAATTAAATAAAGTCCAAGTTCAATAAACTCTTCAATTGATGCATGGCCTCCTCATGATCTACGCCCGGTCATAATTCCCACAATGGGGTGAGTCAGCAGACTCAATGTGCACACAATACTATCATTCAATAAATCAGGCATTCATGATCAAATCATCAAGTCCATGTAATAATGAAATTATGATGCAACCCAAACCCAAAAACCTATATGCCATCCGCTACTCTCCACCCGTACCAACCAACACACCGTAGGGACTACTAAGTCAACCCTCCATCCGCTACTCTCCACGTTGTGTCAATAGACACTATTGTAACCGGTTACCAAAATTTCGCAATGTGACCGTAGTCGACATATTTCGCAATGTGACCGTAGTCAACATTTTTCGTGGGTGAGACCGAAGTCAACACCTGTTCTCCCCCTTTTTCATAAATCCCGAATGCCCAAAACATATATACATATATAGCATAATTTAATTTCATGTTCATATTCTTATATTCGCATGTTATTAAATAACATTTTTCACAATCCTAACAGAAGTAGGAAACGTACCTTGGTACTTTTTGCCACATGTGTGGTACATAGCCATATTCATATTATTTTTCATATCATATATTAAAATATTTAACCATAATATATCGAAGAATAGTAAGGGTACACACCTTTTTCGCTTAATAGGTTCCTTGATATCTTGAGAATCCCGATCTAATTTTTAGATCTATTAATCCCTATATTCGGCCCATCCATTAACACATATTAATAAACCCCTTTTTTAAACAAAACCAAATCCTAGTAGGATTTGTAAGGAAAAACTCACCTTTGCCGATTTGGTGATTACACAAATCCCGGAAGTTGGGGTTTTCCTCTACTTGATATTCGGCCAACCCTTGTAGTTCAACATGGTTAGTTTTTCGGCTTTTCAATAATTAAGGAATTAATTTAGATGATCTCACCACCATTGGCGAATGTTTAGAGGCTTACCTTATAGATTTCCAAATCCGAAAGTTCCTTTTGTCTTGAATCTCTTCGAAATTCCTAAAATTCATATGTTAGATTCGATCTAACTTTAATAAGTAAGAAGTTGGCCTTTGCCGATTGTGCCTCACCTTAAATCCTTGATTTTGAAATCCCAAACTCTCCCTTTTCATTCGCCATGAGACATAGAAAGGTTATTTCCTTGTTCTTGATTAAAAGATTTTAGAAGAACAAAATTAATTGTTCTTACCTTAGATCCTTGCTCTTTGTAATTGATGATGGTAGAAATCTAAGGAATCATGGTGGATTCGCCATGAACAAGAATGGGATTAGTACCTTGATTTTGGTAAAAAGAAAAGAATAGAAGTTGACTAATCCACAGATCTTACCTCTTTTTGATGTTGTGGACGATTCCTCCTCTACTTAGAATCAATAAGGATTGAATTTTGATAGTAGAACGAGGAAGAAAATAGAAAAAGAAAGGATGGTTCCTTGCTTAGGAGAATTCGGCAATGAGAGGGGGAGTGAGAGCAAAGTTTCGGCAAAGTTGATGAATGAGATGAGAGTATCACTTTTCCTCTTTTAACTGAAATTGTTAGACCAAGAGTCCAAAACTTGGCCACTACTCCTTTACAAGTGATAATATTATCATTTAATTATCACTTTAATTAAATTATAAGTACTTTATCCATCCTTTATCTCCTTATTTATTTTTATTAAAAGAAATTCCTTTACTTAACACTTAATTAAACGAGTTTTAATCGAAGTGAAACTCCTCTTATTCAGCATGCTTGTGCCGTCCCACCTCCTAGCCTTGGAAGCAAAATAAGGCCTTCATTATTTGCTTCCTGGGTGTCTCAAACTCAGGCCCAAAAACCTTTTGCATGTGGGCCATTTCCTAAGGCCTTATGTGGCATCTTGAGCCACATTTCCAAGCCCGTTATTGGGTCAAATTTCATGTACTTTATATCTTTAGGGTCACTTGGCCCTAAGTCCCCTTTGGCTCTAAAATTCGGCATTCGGGTCAATTTTAAGTTTCCTAAAATTTTCAGCAGCAGCTCAGAACTTGCCATTTTCTTACATATCCAAGTTTCCTAAAATGTTCGGGTTTCCAAAATGTTTAGGTTTCCAAAATGTTTAGGTTTCCAAAATGTTTAGGTTTCCAAAATGTTTAGGTTTCCAAATGTCTAAGTTTCCAAAATGTCTAAGTTTCCAAAATGTCTAAGTTTCCAAAATGTCCATTTCCATTTCCATTTCCATTTCCATTTCCATTTTCATTTTCATTTCCATTTCCATGCATTTCTAGGTTTCCAAAAGTTTCACAAATTTATTCATAGTACTTGAAACTTGTCATTTCATACAATTAAACTGAAATGCATAGGCCCTATTCAGATGTTACGTTCTACCCCTTAAACAAAATTTCGTCCCTAAATTTCCTAACTAAAATAATTGAGGGTATTGCTGTCTCATCGCCTCTTACATCTCCCATGAAGCCTCTTCCGTTCCATGATTGCGCCATAGCACTTTGACTAGGGAACTGCCTTCTTTCGTAGTACTTTCACATCACGTTCCAAGATCCGAATCGGTTCTTCCTCATAGGATAAGTCCGCCTTAGTTCCACCTCTTCAACCGGGTACCACATGGGATGGATCCGATCGATAGCGACGTAACATGGACACATGAAATACGTCATGCATTTGTTGCAATTCGTGGCAACTCTAATTGGTATGCCATCGCCCAATTCGCTTTAGTACTTGATAAGGCCCTATAAATCTTGGGCTTAGCTTTCCTTTATGACCAAACCTCATTACCTTCTTCCAAGGAGAGACTTTCAAGAACACTTGATCTCCCACTTCAAACTCTATTTCCTTTCGCTTAAGGTCCGCGTCGACTTTTGCCTATCGAGGCTTCCTTCAACTGCGTGCCGAATTAACTCAACCTTCTCTTGATTTACGCCACCAACTCGGACCCAAAACTCGGCGTTCTCCTAACTCGGTCCAACAAGTAGGTGTTCTACACTTCCTTCCATACAATGCCTCGTGTGGTGCCATCCGAATCTTGGCTTGATAGCTATTGTTGTAGGCGAATTCAGCTAAAGGCAAGTAATCCTCCCAACTTCCTCGAAATTCCATTACACGACCTCTCAACATATCCTCCAATACTTGTATAACTCGTTCTCATTTGCCCATCGATTGTGGATGAAAAGTAGTGAAGTCTAGCTTAGTGCCTAAAGCTTGATGAAGTGCTTTCAAAATCGAGACGTAAACCTTGGGTCTCTATCGAGATGATCGACTTGGTACTCGATTGTAATCTCACGATTTCCGCCACATACAACTTAGCCAACTTCAAGAGAATAATCCATTCGACCGGGATAAAGTGTGCGGACTTGGTCAAACGGTCCACAATCACCCATACCGAGTCTTTCTTAGTAGGCGTGGGGGAAGCCCACTAACAAAGTCCATGGTAATTCTTTCCACTTCCATTGGGGAATTTCGATTGGTTGGAGCAATCTGATGGAACTTGGTGTTCAAATTAACTTGCGACCGTCAAACATTTCCCCGAATTGGTCACTTCTCGCTGTCGGACCACCAAAATTGTTCCTTAGATCTCTATATGACTTGATGCCTCCGGGATGCGGGGCATAGGGGCTACCATGCGCTTCCAAGAATCTTTGTCTCAACTCCTTATTCTTCTATACAAACTTTACCCTTATAGCACAATACTCCTTCATTATTGACATCATAATCCTCTAATCCTCTTGCATGCTTCTTTGCAACTTAATACTTAAGTCATCATCACCAACCGTCTCCTCCTTCACTTCCTTTAGCCATGTAGGCCTAACTTGTAATTCCGCCAATGCACTTCCATCGTCATATAGACTTAAGTGAGCGAACAAAGCCCGTAGGTCCGCTACAACCTTCCGACTTAGGGCATCGGCTACTACGTTCGCCTTGCACGGATGATACTCTATTGAGCAATCGTAGTCCTTCAACAATTCCACCCACCTTCGTTGCCTCAAGTTCAACTCCTTCGAGTTAATAAATACTTAAGGCTCTTGTGGTCTGTGTAGATAACCGACCTTTCTCCATAAAGGTAGTGCCTCCAAACCTTAAGGGCGAAACCACTTCTGCTAGCTCTAAGTCATGAGTTGGGTAGTTAAGCTCATGAGGCCTTAGTCACCGAGACGCATAAGCGACTACTTTACCATCTTGCATTAACACACGACCTAACCCGTGTCACGAAGCATCACAAGACACCACAAATTCCTTTCACGCTTCCTACTGAATTAACACTGGAGCCTCACAAGACCTTCTTAAGCTTTTCAAAGCTCTCTTTGCTTTAGTAGTCCATTCGAAAGGTACTTCCTTCCTTAGTAACTTGGTTAAAGGCGCGGCTATTGACGAGAATCCTTCCACAAACCTTCCGTAATAGCTTTGCCAAGCCTAAGAAACTTGGATTTCACCACGGACCTAGGTGGCTTCCAATCCAACATCGCTCGATCTTCCTAGGGTCCACTTATTCCTTCATGGATACCACATGCCCTAAGAATGCCACCTCCCTAAGCCAAAATTCGCACTTGCTGAATTTGGCATAGAGCTTTTCTCCCTTAGTACTTCCAACACGACTGGAGATGCTCATCATGCTCTTCCTCCGACTTCGAATACACCAAAATATCATCGATGAACACGACGACGAATCTGTCCAAGTAGGGTTGGAAAATCCGATTCATCATGTCCATGAACGCGGCTGGGGCGTTTGTCAACCCAAACGCATCACCACAAACTCAAGTGACCATATCTTGTCCTAAAAGCGGTCTTATGAATATCAGCCTCCTTCACCTTCAACTGATGGTATCCTGACCGTAAATCAATCTTCGAAAACACTGCGGCTCCCTTCAGCTGATCGAACAAGTCCTCGATCCTTGGCAAGGGGTACTTGTTCTTAATGGTCACTTATTTAATCGACGTAGTCTATGCACATCGCATAGTTCCATCCTTCTTCTTCACAAAAGAACCGGTGCTCCCCATGGAGACACACTGGTCGGATGAACCCACGATCCAACAGTTCTTGGATCTCGAGCCTTTAGCTCCACTAACTCCTTTGGTGCCATTCGGTATGGAGCGATGGACACGAGGAGCTGTCCCGATAGCAGTTCAATTCCAAATTGACCTCCGTGCCGGGGTATTCCAGTAACTCCTCCGAAACACATCTACAAAATCCCTTCTTGTCCCTAACTCCATTAACACCTTCCTCCTTCCCACCTATCGCACCTACAAAAGCTAAGAACGCTTTGCAACCTTTCTTAACCATCTTCTCAGCCTTCAGTGCCGAAACTACATTAGATAAATAATTCCTCCTTTCTCCGATCATTATTACCACTTCATCCTCCGGGGTTCTTAATTCCATTCGTTTAGCCGCACAATCCAACACGGCTCGGTGTTCCACTAACCAGTCCATTCCAAGAATAAGCTCAAACTCTCCGAAGGGTAACTCCATTAAGTCCGCTCGAAAGTTCACTCCCTGAATCTCTAGGGGCACATTCCGAAAGATCTTGTCTACCACTATAGTTTGGCCTAATGGGCTTACTACAGTCATCAGTCTATCAGAGAGTTCAGAGTCTAGGCCTAGTGTTTTCACTATACTACTTGCAACATAGGAATGGGTCGAGCCCACATCAATCAAAGCAAAGTAGGGTTTGTCAAAAATAAAGAACGTACCGGTTATTACGTCCGGCGCGTCTCCATCTTCCCTTCGGCGAACCGCATAAACCAAACCCGGTTGTCTTGCATCAAGATAGCATTGGTACCTCGACCACAGTGCCACGGCCTGCTGTGCCACTACCACAGTTATTCAACCACGGCCCGTGGAGGTCAGCCGTCGCCTCTCACCGGTCCTGCTAGCATTCGAACTACCTCGGCTTTAATCTTCGTTGTTTGGGGCAATCCCTAAACATATGGTCCTTGGACCCACACCTATAGCATGCTCCTATCTTTTCCAACACTCCCTAGATGCCTCTTCCCACAATACTCACACAGACGAATCGCCTACTTGTATCGACTTGTTGATTCTCAGGGCCCGTCATCCCGAGGCCTCTTGTAACCCTTTCCCGATGACCCAAACCCTCTTTTGGCCTTATTCTTGTCCACAGTGCGCTTAGTAGCATCCTTAATCCTCGCCACCTTGGCCTTTTCTACCAACACGTAAAATTCCGCTCGATGCGGTGCTATTAATGATCTTAAATCATTTCTCACCCGTCCTCAAAAGCGAACACGGCGTTCATGCTCGATTGCCACTACCCTCGAGCATAGCGGCTCAACCTCGAAATTCCGCTCATATTCTGCGACGGACTTACTCCCTTGCACCAACCCTAGAAAAGCCTTCCTCGCTCATCAGATACCGTTCCCATACTTCTTCCGAAGGCCTCTTTAACAAATTCCTGTGTCGATTTTCACCACGATGCCATCACGAGCAATCAACCACCATTGATACGCTTCATCGCGTAACAATGCCACCATCCTTTCACTTCTCCTCCGAGTCAAATCAAGCTCATCCATTATACGCTCGTTGCCTCCAACCAATACTCACCAGACTTGGGTGCCACATTGGATACTCTCAAACATTTCGCTCCATTAGCTCGAGTCGTTCGGTACCGACTTTCGATTTCCTCCATTTCCACCGCCTATAACCGGTGGATCATGGTTTGGAGACTTAGGGGCCATGCCAAAACACGCTTATTTTTCAAAGAAAATCATTTGTATTTTGGTAATTGTTCAAAATAGTTCTTAGCAAAATATTAAAAAGCAAAGTAAAGACAAAGAATAATCCATCGGCCTTATGGCCTTATTACATCAAGTAAACCCAAAATAAAATTTAAAAGTATTGAAATTAAATAAAGTCCAAATTTGATGGGCCTCCTCATGATCTACCTACCGGTCACACCGCTTTGCTCATCACCGAAAAATAATTCCCACAATGGGGTATTCGATAATTTTGCAAACCCAAAATTTCGCAATGTGACCGTAGTCGACATATTTCGCAATGTGACCGTAGTCAACATTTTTCGTGGGTGAGACCAAGTCAACACTGTTCTCCCCTTTTCATAAATCCGAATGCCCAAAACATATATACATATATAGGTTCATATTCTTATATTCGATAATTTTATAAAATAGATATTCGGTATTTTGGTAATTTCAAAAATTATGGAAATATTTGGATTCGGTAATTTCACAATCCACGGATCTTACCTCTTTTGAGGTATTTCGATAATTTTGCAACCCAATGGTATTTTGATAATTTCATAAATATTATCATTTAATTATCACTTTAATTAAATTATAAGTACTTTATCCATCCTTTATCTCCTTATTTATTTTTATTAAAAGAAATTCCTTTACTTAACACTTAATTAAACGATTTTAGTAATTTTATAAAACAAGGGTATTTTAGTAAATTTGTAAACCAAGGGTATTCTAAATAGAGATAACGATGCGAAAATGGTTTCCAAAATGAGGTTTCCACATTCATAGTACTTGAAACTTGTCATTTCATACAATTATGGGCATAGGCCCTATTCAGATGTTACATAGTAAATTTGTAAACCAAGGGTATTCTAAATAGAGATAACGATGAGAATGGGCTGAGGGCCCATTCTCGGCCCAAATGGGCCTACACGCTTGTGTGGCCCATGTAGCCCAAATCTAGCCACAGATATGAGATTCACATAGTCTAGTCCAATATTCACTACACAATCATACAACTTATCCGATTGGGCCCATGGGCTCATTGGCCCCACATGGCCCCTTTCGGCCCATCGTGGTCCAAACAGCCTAAACCCACAAGAACACTCATAATGGCCTCAACTATCGCGTCGAAGCTCCCACACGTGTGCTCGCACGATCGTGTGGCTACCATCGCCGTGTGACCGGTATTTCGACATTTGCCGCTCTACAACTAGAGTAGTGCGAAATACACACCTAATAAGAATCTGGAGTTAATCCGCGCTCCGAACACTCCTATGCACAACACCAACCAATGTATGCTGACCCCCTCATAGATCGCTCTATTTAAAGCCAGCTTCTCGCCTACTCTCATGCTAGCTTCTCGATGTGGGATCCCTCCATCAATCCTAAAAAATCGTCCCAATTTAGCAAAATAGTCACCTTTCGTATGCAAGAGGTTTCGAACTCAGGCTCCCCTATAACTTAATCCATGCCACTAGCCACCTTACCAACTAGTTCATTGTGTAACGAAACAAACTCAACTAAATATAAGCTTATGGGCCGAAGTCTAAGTTCATTTAAAAAGGAAATCAAAATGAATTGCAAGCGCCAAGACTTGAACCCATGCTCCCTTGCAACCTTAATGACACCTTGCCACTAGACCACTCACTTCCTTATGTCACATTTTATTCTTAAATATTCTTAAAGCCTACTCACTAACAACCAGAGTTTTATTCACCTAAACAAAATTTTTTTCCTAAAGCCCAGGTTTGAACCCAAGACTTCATGGAAGCCCTCAACCTTCCAAAATCACTCACCTAATAGGTCCAACTTGAAATAGTGCCATTCTATTGTTCTCAAAAATTTTAAACGCTCTAATGCCCAAGGTCCAATAGGCCCAATTCTACTAGGCCCAAATTTGGGGCATTACACACGGCCTAGACACACACCTGTGTGTCTAACCATGTGGACAAAATAAGGCCATTTCCTAGCCTCATTTCTCACCCAAAATTTTCTATCTTCCTACACCAACACTTACAAGTATAATCCAACCAATTGCAAATATAATTCAAGTCAGTTTCTATCATCCCAAACTAATACATTTCATCATATATTTGTTTCTAATGATTTACCTTTATGTAATCTACATAATTTGCAACATTAGATATTCATACTTATCATTTTAGTTAATGTATTTATTCAACCATAACATATATCAAAACATAAGTGTATTAGCCATTCCAATGGCTAAGTTTCATTCATTACTTACACAATATCATTTGATTTAGTTAGCCTATACATGCCATTAACAACATAGGATTTTCATTTATACCAAAATGATTGGTTGATAGTGTGATGATTTGCTCAGACCAATGTCCAACCTTTCCAAGCTTTGAGCACTATAAATCAGAGAAAATAAAACCTAGTAAGCATATTATGCTTAGTAAGCTCGTATAACATAAACTAAACTTACCATTACATTCACTATATTAACCATACAAAACATGTTTTCCAACTATTTGGCAATTTGCCTATTTACATACATTCAACCAACATGTTGGTCACAAATATACCAAAATGCATAGATGAGCTCATCATGCCATATGCGTATTTTATTTGCTGAATTATTGAATTTTCGATGGATATTTCAAGTAGTACACTCGAGGTGTACAAATCCATTATCCATCAATTCATATCCAGTAGTACCTTGTAGGTACACTCTCGAGCCACATATCACACAGCAGAATTACAAGTCCAGGTTCAATTCTAGCTGTGACATATACTCTAAGGGCTTTGCCAGATTACCAGTCCAGGCTAAATCATTTATATGACAAAGAATTCCTTATAGAGCTCATTTTGGATTACCAGTACAGGCTAAATCCAGTCAATTAGGATTACCAGTCCAGGCTAAATCCTAATTGAAACATATACTCGAGAGGCTCATTTCGGATTACCCATCCAGGCTAAATCTATTATGCAACACATGTAGTTTCATCAGGAAAATCACCTATTTATCCATCAAAATTTTTTATTCAAGGAATTCAACCTTTTTTCAATAATTTTCCAAACATGTATCTTTTTGTTCATTGCCATGTCTGTATAATTCACATACATGATTTCGTATAACATAATCAATGTAATATACATTCAAACCAATACATTTCTATACTCATTTAAGTTATACGAACTTGCCTTGATATTTGTTCGTGTCTAAAATCTACTAATCCGAAATCTTTTTCTTTCCTCGATTTAACTCTTTGTTTGGTACTTTCGGATCTATATAAATGAATTTAATAATCAATTCAATCCATTTCATATTTTATTGAACTCAATTTACAATCTAGACAAAAGTACCATTTTGCCCCTATACTTTTAATTAATTCTAATTTCGTCCCTAGGCTCGGAAATTGAAATTCATGCAATTTAATCCTTATTCCAAGCCTAATAAAAATTCTAATATAACTTTTACAGCACATGTATTCTCAAAATTTTAGAATTTTCCATGGGTTTTACCATTTTTCAATTTAGTCCCTAAATCAAATTCCCATTAAATTTCCCTTTGTAAAAGTTGTTTATCTATCAACAACCTTTCATTTTCTACCATAAAATTTTAAATTTCAGCATATTCATCCATGGAAAATTTTCTATACTTTGATATATATCCAAATTAACCCCCCAAATAGAGAAATTAAGCTTTCTCGATCTAAAAAATATAAAAATTACAAAAAACGGGACATAAGAACTTACCAATTTATGCTTGGAAAGCTTGTTTTATCTCTCTTAGGGTTTCCATAGATTTTAGGTTGAAGAAGATGATATAAAATGATGATATTTCATTTAATTTAATTATCATCTTTATAATTTTTCTATTTCCAATTTAGTCCTTAACCTTTTCTAATTTTTCCATGGATGATTCACGAAAAATATCTACATATTTTTCATCAATGGTCTAATTACCATTTAAGGACCTCAAGTTTGAATTCCATATCTATTTAATCCTTATAGCTACTAGAATTCAAATTTGACATTTTATGCAATTTAGTCCTTACTACGATTAAGCACTTATTTGATAAAATTTTCTTATCAAAATTCTCATGCAATCTTTCTACCACATTACTAATAATTTCATAATATTAAAATATTTTATCTTTTTGGCTCGAATTTGTGGTTAGGAAACCACTATTCTGACTTCACTAAAATTGGGCTGTTACAACTCTCCCCCTTAAGGATTTTCGTCCTCGAAAATCTTACCAATAAAGAGATTAGGGTACTGCTTTCTCATGGTATCCTCCAGCTCCCAAGTAGCTTATTCAATTCCATGTTTTTGCCAAAGAACTTTTACTAATGCCACCTTTTTATTTCTCACTTTTTTGTTTCCTGTGCCAGAATCTTGATCGGTTCTTTAGTATACGTTATATCAGACTAAATCTTAACTTCTGTTGGAGAAATAACATGTGAAGGATCCAGTCGATACCATCGTAACATTGATACATGAAAGACATTATGGATTTTATCAAGCTCTGGTGGCAATGCTAATCTATATGCAATCGGTCCAATTCTTTCAATAATTTCATAGGGCCCGATAAATCTTGGACTTAATTTTCCCTTCCGTCCAAATCGAAGAACTTTCTTCCAAGGTGACACTTTTAAGAATACTTCATTACCAACTTCAAATTCTATTTCTTTTCTTTTAAGGTCAACATAAGACTTTTGTCTATCAGAGGCTGCTTTCAAACTATCTTGTATTACCTTTACCTTTTCTTCTATTTCTCAAATTAAATCAACTCCAAGAATCTTCTTTTCACTATGCTTTGTCCAATACAGCGGTGTTCTACATTTCTGACCATACAGAGCTTCATAGGGTGCCATTTTAATACTAGAATGATAACTGTTGTTATAAGCAAATTCAATCAAAGGTAAATATTTTTCCCAATTACCTTCAAATTCAAGTACACAACACTGTAACATATCCTCCAAAATCTGTATAACACGTTCAGACTAGCCATCTATTTGAGGATGAAATGCAGTACTGAAATGCAATCATGTTCGCAATGCTTCTTGTAAATAATTCCAAAATTGGGATGTAAACCGGGATCTCTATTAGAAATAATAGAAACTGGCACCTCATGTAATCTAACAATCTCAGAGACATATAATTCAGCAAATTTATCTAAAGAAAAATCCATACATATTGGTATAAAGTGTGTAGACTTTGTTAACCGATCGATAATCACCCAAATAGCATCTTTCTTCCTCGAAGTCAATGTAACACCCTTAACCCGTAACCGTCGCCGAAATAAGTTAAGAGGTATTACCAGACTTGTAACTCAGTTCAAAACAATCATTTATCAAATATCATATCAATTCAATAAATATCATTCATTCACATTCAATATGTACTTAAATCAAGCATACAAAGCTTAAATTAGGCATTCGGGACTAAATCGATAACATATGAAAATTTTGAAAACTTAGAAAAATTTTAACATTTCAAGTATCACACGCCTGTGTGAATAGGCCATGTGCCTCAGATGGCTAGTAGACACACCCGTGTCTTAGACAGTGTGAAAACATGGCATACATAATGACTTGTGTCACACGACTGAGGACATGCCTGTGTGCCAGGCCGTGTGAAAACTGGAGAGGATATTGACTTAGGTCACACGGCCAACCACACACCCGTGTGTCTAGCCCGTGTGCCCTTTGAAATGGCTATACACGCCCGTGTGTTAGGCTGTGTGCCATTTAGGGGGATATACTGACTTGTACCACACTGCCAGTCACACGCTCGTGTGTAAGACCATGTGGAGCATACTGACTTCAACCAATTTCAACACCAGGGGACACACGGCCGTGTAACATGACTGTGTGTCATACAAGGATGAGACAGACGCCCTTATCTCTGCCTATGTGAACAAAAATAGGCCATTTTCTTAGCCATTTTCCACCCTATTTTTACATGCATACTCAAGCATAAATTGCAATATTTCACAACTCAATTGGCAGCCAATACATAACATCTCAAACATATTTTATACCATTTTCACATAGCATTCAAAGACCTAAATAATATTATGCATTTTCATTCATGTGACTAATTCAAATCAAGTCATCAATTGCATATTTCCATTCCATCAACTACTTGCCAAAACATACCATATCTATAAACTCATACATAAACAAAACATTATACCAAATTAAGCCAAATCACATGGCTTAAACTTATTCCATAACATGTACCAAAATCAATATATCAAATAACCTTAACTATCATCTTATAACTAGTCTATACATGCCATAGTTACTAATATCCATAAATTCAAAGATACCAATTGACAACTAGATAGATGCGTATCTCTGACTATATCCGAATCGAGCGAGCTACTGTACCTTTATAAAACATGGAAAAGAAATAGAGTAAGCTTTATAACTTAGTAAGCCCGTTAAGAATTTAACTTACCATTTATAAATAATCAAACAAATAAACAAAGTAAATCAATTTCACTTGCCAAATGCCTATACAGAAACATTCATCAATATGTTAGGCTTATAAATACATGCAATCAACCTTCATCTCAATTTCATGCATCAATTGATTATATCAAATTCATATTTCATGTACATCGTTTGTAACATTTCACTCTCAATCTTATAAACAATAATTCATTCGATAATAGTAACTCATTCGTAATATCAGTAATTCATCTTTAATATCAGTAATTCATCCGTATAACACTTAACTTTTTCACATAACCAATAATAGAATTTACGCCAGTTGAACCTATTAGAATATAGATGGATACTCGAGTGATATGCATTACATGTAATAATCAGTAATCCGTCAATTTGTTATCATTTCTACTCTTTCGAGCCATGATCGGTAAGCTCCTCTTGAGCTGATGAACAGTCAGCTCATACGAGCTGAGAACAGTAAGCTCTTATGAGCTGATATATTGGTAAGCTCATATGAGCTATGGTGAGTCTGCAACAAATGCAGGAGCTCGACCAAAACAGTAACCCTGGTGACATGTCACTCGTATCCTACGAATTCTTACGGTTCAAACGGGGCTCGGTAACCATCAATATAAATCAATTAGGCATTCGTGTTCCAAGTATATCAATTCCTCAATCATATACATACATTTCAAATAAATACAAATATTTAAAAGCTCGATTCTAATTATATGAACTTACCTCGTTCGCTGTAACGATGAATTAGGTTAACTAATCTGATACTTTATTTTCTCTCGTTTTAGATCCAAATCTCATTTATCACAATCTATATAATATCAAAATTTACTTATTAATTATCATTTCACTCAATTTAGCACAATTTACACATTTTAGCAAAATTACATTTTTACCCCTATTATTTCATATTTTTGCAAATTGGTCCCTATTACACAAAATTGCAAATTCATGCAATTTAATACAGTTACATGCTTAGCCAAATTTTCCTCATATTACTTGAAGCCCATATTTCCAATTTATTCACACTTTTAAACACCACATTTTACATTTTTACAATTTAATCCTTATTTTGCATTTTTGTCAAAAATCACTTTACAAAATTAGTTTAACTATTAACAATTAATCAACATCCATTATCAACCATTTAAAAGCTCAAGCATTCAACAATGGCACTTCGTGAAATCTTTAACAATTTTAAAAATTAATGTACGGGCTAGAATACGAAGCAACGATCTCAAAAACGTAAAAATCATTAAAAACGGATCAAAAAATGACCTTAATTTCTCAAAATAGCTTGGCCAAATGAAGAAAGTAAAAATGGAGTTTTATTCACCCTAATTTTGGTTGATGATGATGAATGGAGAAAGAATTTGGTTTTGTTTTATTATAATTAACCTTATTTACCAATTTACCTTAATAACCTTTAAAACTATTATAAATTACACCATTTGCCATGCTATCATCATCCACTAACCTATAAATGGCCTATTTACCATTAAGGAGCTTTACTATAAGGTTATATAGCTATTAGATACTTTTAGCTAATAGAACACAAGTTTTAAACTTTAAGTGATTTAGTCATTTTTACCTAATTAAGCATTCAAACATTAAAATTTCTGTACGAAACTTCCACACAATAATTCTATCATCCTGTAAAATTTAATAAAATAATAAAATAAGTAATAAAATGTTCAGAACGAAAGACTAAGTAATGTGACGGCTAGAAGTAGACCACCGAGGAGCATCAGAAATATGAATGAAAGCCAGAGAGGAACGACTGATACAACTTTAAGGTCAGAAGCAAGAGCACCTGCCTGAGCCTATGCTATACGAGCATAAGAGGAAGCATCATCTCCAGACGTCATCACCGATACTTTCACTTTATTTGATACTGATGTCATTGCATTGATAGATCCAGGATCGACTCATTCTTATATGTGTATGAATTTAGTATCGAATAAGACTCTACCTGTTGAGTCTAATGAATTTGTGATTAGAGTATCGAACCCCTTAGGCAAGTGTGTTTTGGTGGATAAGGTGTGCAAGAATTACCTGTTGATGTTTTGTGATTTATGTTTCCCAGTCAATTAATGTTGCTACCATTTGATGAATTTGACATGATTCTGGGAATGGACTGGCTTACTTTGCATAATGCCATTGTGAATTGTAAGAGAAAGAATGTTGAATTGAAGAGTCAGAATGGTGAGATAGTTCGAATTGAGTCTAGTGATATGAAAGGATTACCAGCTTTTGTATCTGTGATGAAAGCTATGAACTATGTGAGAAAGGATTGTGAAGCTTATTTGGCGTACATGATTGATACAAAAGTGTCGGAAAGGAAAGTTGAGTGTGTGCCTGTGATATGTGAGTTTCCAAATGTGTTTCTAAAAGAGTTATCAAGGTCACCTCCGATTAGAGACGTTTAATTTGGTATTGAGTTAGTGCCGAGAAGCGCCCTATTTTGATAGCTCCATACAAAATGACACCAACAGAATTGAAAGACTTAAAATCTCAGTTGCAAGAATTGACCGGCAGAGGATTTGCACGACCTAATTTTTCACCCTGAAGAGCTCCTGTATTATTTGTGAAAAAGAAAGATGGAACTATGAGAATGTGTATTGATTATCGACAATTGAACAAAGTGACGATAAAGAACAAATATCCGTTACCTCGGATCGATGATTTGTTTGATCAGTTGAGAGGAGCTATAGTATTTTCTAAGATAGATTTGAGACCGAGCTACTATCAGTTGAGAGTTAAAGAATCCGATGTGCCAAAAATTGCATTCAGAATGAGGTATGGACATTATGAATTCTTAGTGATGCCTTTTGGACTAACAAATGCCCCTGCAGTGTTTATGGATTTGATGAATCGAATATTTAGACCGTATTTGGATTGCTTCGTGGTGGTGTTCATTGATGATATTTTGATTTATTCGAGTGATGAGACGTAACATGCCGAGCATTTGAGAATCGTGTTACAAACTCTGCATGAGAAACAGTTGTATGCAAAGTTTAGCAAGTGTGAATTTTGGTTGCCCGAGGTCAATTTTTGGGGCATATTGTGTTCGCTGCTGGGATACGAGTCGATCCGCATAAAATCTCTATTATTTTGGAATGGAAGCCTCCGAGAAATGTGTCTAAAATCTGTAGTTTTTTGGGACTAGTGGGATATTATAGACGATTTGTGAAATGCTTCTCAATGATTGCGACTCCTTTGACAAAGTTGTTACAGAAGGATGCTAGATTCAAGTGGTTAGAAAAGCGTCAACAGAGTTTTGAACAGTTGAAGTTGTTGTTAATAGAAGCACCAGTGTTGATTCAACCTGAATCAGACAAAGAGTTTATAGTTTATAGTGATGCATCATTGAATGGTTTAGGCTGTACGCCGATGCAAGAAGGAAAAGTCATCGCTTATGCTTTGAGACAGTTAAAACCGCATGAAAAGAATTATCCAACGCATGATCTTGAATTGGCTGCGATTGTATTTGCATTGAAGATTTGGCGTCACTATTTATTCAGTGAAAAATTTCATATTTATACTGATCATAAGAGTTTAAAGTATTTGATGGCTCAGAAGGATTTGAACTTGCAACAGAGAAGATGGTTAGAATTTTTGAAAGACTATGAACTTGTGATAGATTACCACCCAGGTAAAGCTAATGTTGTGGCTGATGCTTTGAGTCAGAAATCATTATATACCTTATGAGCTATGAGTAATCTGATGGATCTGTGTGATGATGATGCGGTTGTAGCTGAATTGAAAGTAAAACCGTTGTTTATACAGTGGATATGTGAGACTCAGAAGATTGATAATGAGTTGTTAGCAAAAAAAGTTCAATGTAATTCGAATACGAAATCAGAATTTTGAGTTGATAGTAATGATTGTTTGAGATTCAGAGATCGAATTTGCATTCTGAGAAATTCAGAGTTGATTCAAATGATTTTGACTAAAGCTCACAATGGTCATTTGACTGTACATTTGGGTAGTACGAAAATGTATAATGATTTGAAACAGTTCTATTGGTGGCATGGTATGAAGAGAGATATTTCTGACTTTGTGTTGAAATGTTTAGTTTGTCAGCAAGTTAAGACTGAACATCAAGTTCCATCAGGTTTATTCCAACCGATTATGATTCCTAAGTGGAAATGGGAGAGGATCATGATGGACTTTGCGTCGGGTTTACCCTTATCTCCGAGCAAGAAAGATGCAATCTGGGTGATAGTTGATAGATTAACGAAATTAGCTCATTTCATTTTAGTGAGAATCGATTATTCTTTAGATAAGTTGGCTAAATTGTATATCGATGAGATTGTGAGATTGCACGAAGTACCGTTATCTGTAGTGTCTAACAGAGATCCGAGATTTACCTCACGATTTTGGAAGAAATTACAAGATGCTTTAGAAACAAAATTGCATTTCAGTACTACTTTTCATCCACAAACAGATGGTCAATCCGAGCGAATCATTCAGATTCTTGAAGACATGCTGAGATGTTTCATACTTGAATTTGAAAGCATGTGGGAAGGCATTTATTGTTGATTGAGTTTGCGTATAACAACAATTTTTAATCTAGCATTAAAATGGCACCATATAAGGCTCTTTACGATCGAAAGTGTCAAACTCCATTATATTGGACCGAGCTGAGTAAGAACAAGATTCACGGGGTTGATCTTATAAAAGAGACTGAGCAGAAAGTGAAAGTAATTCGTGATAGTTTGAAAGCAGCCTCAGATCTTCAAAAGTCTTATGCAGATTTGAAACAAAAGGATATTGAATTTGAGGTTGGGGATAAAGTGTTTCTGAAAGTATCTCTGTGGAAGAAGATACTTCGATTTGGCAGAAAGGGCAAGTTGAGTCTGAGGTTCATTGGGCCGTATGAGATCATTGAATGAGTTGGACCGATTGCTTATAGATTGAGATTGCCATCTGAATTAGAAAAGATCCATAATGTGTTTCATGTGTCAATGCTTTGACGGTACAGATCAGGTCCATCTCATGTGATTGCTCCTACTGAGGTTGTGATTCAGTCAGACTTGTCATATAGTGAAGAACCGATCTGAATTTTGGCACGAGTGACTAAAGAGTTGAGAAACAAAAGAATTTCCTTAGTGAAGGTATTATGGCACAAACACAGAATTGAAGAGGCTACGTAGGAGCCTGAGAACGTTATGAGAGAGCAACATCCACAACTATTCACTGGTAAGATTTTCGGGGATGAAAATCCTTAAGGGGGATAGAGTTGTAACAGCCCAGTTTAGACCCTAGTCAAAACAGTGGTTTGAGACCATGAATCTGAGGTCGTAAAAATATTTTAATGATATTTTCTGTGTGAATGATATGTGACATAGCCTGTGTGAAAATTTTGTGTGATAATTTGATCGTTTTAGTGTCGAATTAAGAGAAAGGACTTAATTGCATAGAGAGTAAAATGCTGTGTGCTGATTTGTGAGTACTTATATGTTGTGGCTTTGAAAAGATAGAGGTTTTATATGGCAAATTAGCCATTTCTTTTGTTAGTGGACGGTATTAGTCCATATTAACCTTTGAAAATGTGTTTTATAAGTTTATATTATAAGGTTAAAATGAGAAATTATTTATTAAAGAATAATAATATGATAAAACTAGGAAAAAAATAGATGTTATTTCATGCATTCTTCCACCGAAATTCAAAAGAAAAGAAAGATTAAAAGCTCTCATACATTCGGCTACTATCAAGCCAAAATTAAGGTATGTTTGAGCTCAGTTTTTAATAATTCTATGTTTTCGTAATCGTTGCTTCGTGCTCTAACTAGCCCATGTTGTAATTTTGTAAATTGATGATGTTTTTGTGATGAACCATTGATGAATGTCTGAGCTATGTGTTAGATGATAGTGATATATGAAGACTTGGTGTTGGATTAACATGTTTTGTTTTTAAATTTTTGATGAAATTGAGTATTTTGGGCTAAATTGTGAAAAGTGTAAGTTGAGGGACTAAATAGAAAATTTGATGAAATAATTGGACTTATATAATTCCTAGAGAGGTTTGGCCAAGCATGTGAATGTGTGAAATTTGTGAATTTGATGATTTTGTGAGATAGGGACTAAAGTGTCAAAATGTGAAAATATAAGGGCTATTTTGTAAAATGCCTTAAATATGTGTGTTTGGATTAAAATGAATGATTTGGTGATTAAATGGATTGAATTTAAATGTGTATAGACCAAGAACGGAGAGGTTCGGATCGAGATCGAGGCAAAGATAAAGTGCTCGATTAATCGACCATTTCGGTATTTTGACATCCGAGGTAAGTTCGGATATAATACTAGTTGTAAACTTTATCTATGTGATATAAATTGAATGGATGTATATGTATCTATGAGATTTGAAATGCTATGTGATGAACTGAGATAAAGGGGCACTAAGTGTGTGAAATTTAAAACGAGAAAAAGATGATTGGCACTGTGTGTGCGAAAAGATAGAAGCTTCGGCTTATCGACTTGGCACTGTGTGTACGATACCGATATAAGTTCAGTTTAACGTATTGGCACTAAGTGTGTGAATAAACCAATGCAATAGCAAAGGTTGAACGAGAGGTAAAATTGAACAATTGAGTAGCATAAATGGTAAGTAACTATGTGTTGATCAAGGTACGTATGAACCTATGTGGTTGATAATAGATTTAAGAGTTGATTGAATAGATAATTGAGTATGTGGTTGAGATTGATAATGTGCCTAGTTGTGCCTTTATCTATTTGATGGTACATATATATATACATATCGATGTTGTTGTATTGAGTAATATGTATTATATTACGAACTTACTAAGCTTTGGAAAGCTTACTGTGTGATTTGTTTCTCTGCCTTGCAGTGTCAGTAAAGCTAGCTCGGATCTGGGATCGTTAGCTTCTCAATCACACTATCGACATTCTATTTTGGTACTTTTGGAAGATGTATATAGCTAGAATATAGCGTGTATAGGCTAGTTAATTGAATCAAATTTGAGATTTGTAAGTAGCCATGAGATGTGGCTAGATATGTGATAGGTTTGGCATGAATGAATGTGGTATATATATGATGCATCTTTTGGCATGATTTGTAGATTGATAAATTTGCTATTGAGTGGTAACTTTGTGTTGATGAATGCTAGTAGGGGTAGTGAGATTTGGGAATGAATTATGCTTGTGATAGAATAAGTATTGGTATGGAATTGGGTATGATTAGAGTTGGTATTGATTGCATGTTTTAAATTGCTAAATTGGTATGCTTTTAGATGGCAATATGTGCATGAGATGTTTGGTTGATTGGCTTGTAGGTTTGACCCTAAGTGGGTGGCATGTTGGCCTTGCAAAAATGGCCTATAATGTTGCACGGTTGGGGCACACGAGCGTGTCTCGGACCATGGGTAAATTGGCAGAATGTGGCTTAAACTGCACACGGCTATGGCACGGGTGTGCCTACAGGTCGTGCAAGAAATGGCAGTATATGACCTTATAGGACACGGCTTTAGCACACGGGCGTGCTTGTTAGCCGTGTTGATTTTGGCAGTATGTAACCACGGGGAGGTCACACGGGTGTGTCAGGTAGCCGTGGGAGAGGCACAGCCTACCCCCATGGGCTTGTCTCCCCTATATTCTAGAAAAGATTCAATTTTTCATGAAATTTTATATGTGTTTTGATTTAGTCCCGACTCGGTTTATAAGCATGCTTAGGGTCTTGATGACTCGTTTAAGGGACACTATGATTGTATATGAATGTGTTTGATGATGTTTGACTTTGTGTCGACATTTAGAGGTTAAATGTTCTGATTGATCGGTAATACCCCTTAACCCTATTCCGACGATGGTTTCGGGTTAGGGGTGTTACATGTTGTTCTTGGAATAAGGTCTATAGAAAACTCCGCTTCTTTAACCGGTGGCAAACCAGGTAATTCTTTCAAAAACACATATGGAAATTCACACACTACTGGCACTGGCTGAATCTTTGACTCAGTTACCTTTGTGTCCAACACATAAGCAAGATAAGCATCGTATCCCTTTCTGATACATTTTTGTGCTGTTATTGCTGAAATCACATTAGACAACCCATCTAATCTATTAGATTCATCATGGAGTAACTCACCATTCTGACATTTCAACACAATGTATTTTTGTTTACAATTCACTACTGCATCATGCTGGGTTAAACAGTCCATTCCCAAAATTACATCAAATTCATCAAAAGGCAGTAACATCAAATCCGCTAAGAAGCATTTACCCTTTACCATCAATGGATAGTCTTTACAAACTTTATCCACCATCACACATTGACCTAGAGGATTTGAAACTTCTACCACAAATTCAGTGAATTCAATGGGTAAATTTTTAACATTTACTAATTTTGTACATATATATGAGTGTGTGGAACCAGGATCAATGAAAGCAATAATATCCGTGCCAAGTAAAGAAAATGTACCAGTAATGATGTCTAGGGCAGAGGCATCCTCTTTGGCACGTATAGCATAGGTTCTTGCTGGTGCTCGTGCCTCAGATTTAGCTGTTGAATCTTTTGTAGCACTTCGGCTACTACCAACATTTGCAGGATGTCGTGGTGGTCTACCTCTAGAGACAGTATTACTCAACTTTGAAATCTATTCAACCTCTTTTTCCCTTCTTTCCAAACAATCTCTGAGGAAATGATCAAAAGAACCACATCGGTAGCAAGCCCCACTCTTTGGACGACATTCCCCAAAATGAAACTTATTGTAGTAGTTACATTTTGGCTTTGGATTTCCTACACTTCCAACATTGGTTACTAATGGGGACGATGATCTCGGGTTGGAGAGTTGAGAACCCCACTCTTTTCCAGAATATTCAGCAGATGCAGTAAAAAGATCATGGTATCTCTTTAATTTCTTCAAAATAGATGATTGGGATTTTCCCATAGGTCTCTTTCCAGAAATCTGAGCTTCTCTTTTAGCTTGTTTCTTTTCTTTACTAAGTTCTTCTGCTTTTAATGCTCGATCAGCAAGTACTACAAATTCTCTTATTTCAAGAATACCAATCAATAGTTTAATATATTCATTCAGCCCTTCTTCAAATTGTTTACACATTTCAGTCTCAGTTTGAACCCATTCTTGAGCATATTTACTCAGTCGAACAAATTCCCGTTCATATTCTAACACTGCCATGTTCCTCTGTTTAAGTTCTAAGAATTCTTTTCTTTTCTGGTCTAAGAATCTCTGACTTATATATTTCTTTTTGAATTCTGTTTGAAAGAACTCCCATGTAATATTTTCTTTCAGAACAACAGAAGTTATAGTTTTCCACCAATAATAGGCTGTGTCTTTCAGTAAAGAAACTACACATTTCAGACAATCAGCTGGTGAACAAGACAATTCATCTAATACCCGGATAGTATTCTTTAGCTAAAACTCAGCCTTTTCTGCATCATCATCTATAGTAGCTCTGAATTCCTTAGCCTCATATTTTCTAATGTTATCAACCTAAGCCTTACCAATTTTAACTGATTCAGTACCCTGTGGTGTCTCAGGAATTGGTTGAGGAGCAGGTGGGGGAGGTTGCTGAACAACAAAATTTGTTCTTATATATTGTGTAAACCATTCATTCATTATTTGAAAGAATGCAGCTTTTCCCTAATCATCTTGGCCCTCAAACTCGGGCCTTCTACTACTAGATGTAGCTCTTTGTATGAAAACTTGAGCAGTACCCTCAACTTTCTAAGGATCAGCTCTATCTCAGTTAGAAGATATTTACTATATGAAAAATACATTTAAAAATGGTCAGGAGATATCACACTATCACCATTATATAATGGCATGTATAGCTAAACTCATACATGCTACGTTAGCTTGAGAACCGACTAAACCGTAGCTCTGATACCAATAAATGTAACACCCCTAACCCATATCCATCGCCAGAAAGGGTTATAGAGTATTACCAAAACTTTTTAGAACATTTCCAAATAAATTATGTAATTTACTATTCATTAACCGAGATTATTAATAATGTCCTTTAAATGGACCCTCGAGGCCCAATACGAGCATTAGAATCGAGTTGGGACTTATTCAAACCTCTAAGAATTTTTCGTAAAATTTCAAATTTTTTCTAAAGTGCAGGGCTCACACACCCGTGTGGCCCAAGGGACACACCCGTGTGGCTGTTAGACACACCTGTGTCTCAGGCCGTGTCCAATTTAGGTTGCTCTCTGACCTGCACCATACGGCCATGCCACATGCCCGTGTGCTAGGCCGTGTGGCTACTTAATTTAATTCGAATTAAGGACAGGTTTCACATGGCCATGACACACGCTCGTGTCCAAGGCCGTGTCACCCATACGGTTGAGACACATGCCCGTGTCTCTACCCGTGTACTCAATTTAGGACATTCTGTTTTGCAACAATTAAAATACATAGGACACATGGCCAAACAACATGCCCATGTACCCGGTTGTGTGTCACACACGGCCTAGACACATGCCTTTGTGTCTACTCGTGTGGACAAAATAAGGCCATTTCCTAGGCTCATTTCTCACCCAAATTTTTCTATCTTCCTGCACCAACACTTACAAGTACAATCCAACCAATCGCAAATATAATTCAAGTCAATTTCTATCATCCCAAGCTAATACATTTCATCATATATTTATTTTTAATGACTTACCTTTATGTAATCTACATAATTTGTAACATTAGATATTCATACTTATTATTTTAGTTAATGTATTGGTTCAACCATAACATATATCAAAACATAAGTGTATTAGCCATTCCAATGGCTAAGTTTCATTCATTACTTACACAACATCATTTGATTTAGTTAGCCTATACATGCCATTAACAAAATAAGATTTTCATTTATGCCAAAATGGTTGGTTGATAGTGTGATGATTTGCTCCGACCAATCTCTAACCTTTCCAAGCTTTGAGCACTATAAAACAGAGAAAATAAAACCTAGTAATCATATTATGCTTAGAAAGCTCGTATAACATAAACTAAACTTACCATTACATTCAATATATTAACCATACAAAACATGCTTTCCAACTATTTGGCAATTTGCCTATTTACATGCATTCAACCAACATGTTAGTCACAATATACCAAAATGCATAGATGATAACATCATGCCATATGCATATTTTATCCGCTGAATCATTGAATTTCTGATGGATATTTCAAGTAGTACACTCGAGGCGTACAATTCCATTATCCATCAATTCATATCCAGTAGTACCTTATAGGTACACTCTTGAGCCACATATCACTCAACAAAATTACCAATCTAGGCTAAATTCTAACTGTGACATATACTCTAAGGGCTTTTTCGGATTACCAGTCCAGGCTAAATCTTTTATATGACAAAGAATTCCCTATAGAGTTCATTCTGGATTACCAATCCAGGCTAAATCAATCAATTAGGATTACCAGTCCAGGTAAATCCTAATTGAAACATATACTCGAGAGGCTCATTTTGGATTACCCGTCTGGGCTAAATCCATTCTGCAACACATGCAGTTTCATCAAGAAAATCACTTATTTATCCATCAAAATTCAATATTCAAGGAATTCAACCCTTTTTCAATAATTTTCCAAACATGTATCTTTTTGTTCATTGCCATGTCTATGTATTTCACATACATGATTTCATATAACATAATCAATGTAATATACATTCAAATCAATACATTTCTATACTCTTTTAAGTTATACGAACTTACCTTGATATTTGTTCGTGTCTAAAATCTACTAATCCGAAATCTTTTCCTTTCCTCGATTTAGCTCTTGGTTTGGTGCTTTCGGATCTATATAAATGAATTTACTCATCAATTCAATCCATTTCATATTCTATTGAACTCAATTTACAATCTAGGCAAAAGTACCATTTTGCCCCTATACTTTTGATTAATTCCAATTTCATCCCTAGGTTCGGAAATCAAAATTCATGCAATTTAATCCTTATTCCAAGCCTAATCAAAATTCTAATATAACTATTACAGCACATATATTCTCAAAATTTTAGAATTTTCTATGGGTTTTACTCAAAATTTTAGAATTTTCTATGGGTTTTACCATTTTTCAATTTAGTCCCTAAATCAAATTTCCATTAAATTTCCCTTTGTAAAAGTTGTTTATCTATCAACAACCTTTCATTTTCAACCATAAACTTTTAAATTTCAGCATATTAATCCATGGAAAATTTTCTATACTTTGATATCTATTTAAATTAACCCCCCAAATAGAAAAATTAAGCTTTCCCGATCTAAAAAATATAAAAATTACTAAAAACGGGACATAGGGACTTACCAATTCATGCTTGGAAAGCTTGTTTTCTCTCTACTAGGGTTTCCTTAGATTTTAGGTTGAAGAAGATGATATAAAATGATGATATTTCATTTAATTTAATTATCATCTTTATAATTTTTCTATTTCCAATTTAGTCCTTAACCTTTTCTAATTTTTCCACGAATGATTCACCAAAAATATCTACATATTTTTCATCAATGGTCTAATTACCATTTAAGGACCTCAAGTTTTGAATTCCATAGCTATTTAATCCTTATAGCTACTAGAATTCAAATTTGACATTTTTTGCAATTTAGTCCTTACTACAATTAAGCACTTATTTGATAAAATTTTCTTATCAAAATTCTCATGCAATCTTTCTACCACATTACTAATCATTTCATAATATTAAAATATTTTATCTTTTCAGCTCGAATTTGTGGTTACGAAACCACTATTCTGACTTCACTGAAATTGGGCTATTACAACTTCCCTATTGAGACCGTCCCCTCTATAGCTATTTTTAGCTTGAAATTTGAATTCAAATTGAGAAGACTTGGTCATCCGTTTTCCTTGAAGTATGGCCAGTCACATGAGAGAGGGAAGGAAGGAAATTTAAACCTATTTTTAGTAAACTCAAACCTTTGCCTTCACCTATAAATACCTTGCCATTCCTCACTTTTCCATCATCCCTCATCACTCAAAATTCCTCTATCACTCTCAATAGTTTTCTCTCAATTTATTTTTTCTTTTTCCCTTGCATAGCCGTCCATCCCCTCTCCCATATTTATCCTTAAAAACTTTGTCAAAAGAACTCTTTAGCTGGCTACCTTCTAAACCCTTAGCAAAAGAAGCTTCAATCAGAACGGAGGAGCGCATTAGTCAGAATAGATCCGAAAGGCTGCTGAGCTGAGTGGAGTTTACTCTTTCCTCATGTCATTTATTTTAAACATGTTTGCTTTTTATGCTTTTGACATCAACTATGAAGTTTTAATTCCTATATGTTAGGATGATTATATTAATTTAATGAGATTTATTTAATTCATGTTAACATGTTTTATGCCTCAGTTGATTATGTTTTCAATTAATATCATGATGCATTTCATTCATTCGTGACTGGGTGCATTTAGATTAGTTGAGTGATCTTAACCAAATGACGGCCAATAGACGCATAATTGAAAAGTGCAATGCTTAATTTAGGTCATTAAGATCGGCTAAGTTAAGGTTCATAATATCTTTAGTTAGCTCTATTATCTTGCATGATTTTTAGATTTATGTAATTAAACTATTGTACACATAAATGTTCCTATGACCTTGCATAAATGCTAAGAAACCCTTAGTCTAATATGATCAGTAATATGCATATTTAACTAAGTAAAAGATCCAAGAGGACTTAATTTCGTTTCCAAACCCATAAGAGATCGAGTTTCCATAGAAGTAATTCTGAACATGTTAGCATGATGAAAGTAAGTTGATTTGATTAATATAATTATCCTAGCCCATTTTATGTTGATTGTTTTTGTTGCTAAATCAATTCATTCATATATTTAGGTAAATTGCATCTAGATTAGAATTGCATAGGGATCAATCTTTGCATCTAAATAATTTTACTTAGTTTAATCACGACCATTCAAATTATTAAATGTTTACATCAAATTGTGAAGTTATAATTTTACAAATATTTGGTTAAGCTTATACAATCCCTGTGGAGACAATAGCTCATTTTACTCACTTATTACTTGAACGACTTTATATACACTTGCGTAAACACATTAAAATTTGTTACACCTCCATGTACTACTCACCCATAAACTTTCTCTAAAAGACCTGAAGATAACATCCCCAAGTCAAACGATCAACAGTAGTAACTCTCTTAATCGTATTCCACCAACGATATGCCTCACAGTTGAGTAGGGACACAGCATAACCCAACTTCTCGTCATCATAACAGACATCTACTCGAGGATCCTTTTAACTCTTTTCAACCAGTACTCAGCTACGGTCAGATAAGTACCTTTTACACCAGAAAAATCTTTACCACCCAACTCTTGAAGATGTTCAAGCCCCAATTAACAAACGCATGATTGGCATGTGTAGAAGCAGGGTTAGCACCAACAATTCACTGAAATGCTCCAACATAGCTTCTATCAGAGGGCCTACACCCTCATCAAGTATGTTCACTCTACGCATTTGCACAGGAGGTGTAGAGGATGTACCATCCTCTTGAGCACTAGCTCTCACATTAACACGTCTAGAAGGCATATCTAATAATCTAGCACATAAACAAATAGGAAAAGGTGTAAGTGCTAGGGGAAATGATCCAAGTCATAATCCTGAAGCAAACTTTAGGATTAAATGCAATATGTTCCCATTTCTACCCCATATGCAATTCAATTAGAGATATTTTAAATAAATTCACACATTTTCAGACAATTCAAACAATAAGAGAAATTCAGACACATGGATTTCTAGATCCATAGGTTACGAAACCCTAATTTAAATAATAATCACCTAGGTCAGAGTGTTAGTGAACCTAGGCTCTTATACAAACAAATGTAGCACCTTATACCTGACTCGATTGTCGAGTTTGAATATCAGGATGCTATACCACCATCTCACATCACATACAGTATAAATGAGCTCATTCTTAAAGAAACATATTATAATTTAACATTTAGACAAGTTTTAAGTCAAATATACTCTTAATTATCATTAAGACTTGCTAAAACATTTTAATTAATCATATAATAATAGTTGTACATACATGAGGGTCACTTAGCAAAATTTTAAAATTGACTACGTAGGTATCGATACTAGAACATGTGTATTAGTACCGATTGAAAAATCGATACCAGAAATGCATTATGTTTCTCGCTTAAAAATGAAACTCCAAAAATTATTGATACCTTCCAATAAGTATCGTTAATTTTACCTCGAGTATCAATACTCATGATAAGGTATCGATACCAAATTACAATACTAACTTCCTACACATTAAAATATCATAGAGGTATCATTTTTGAAACTCAAATATCGATATCTCTACTCCAAACAGTAAAAATTCAACATATCTAAGCATACAAACCATTCCAACACAAGTCTATTTAACATGCATCTTTTACCATATCAAAGAAATGTTAAAATTACTATAGTAACAATTTCAAGCATCGAGAATAAGTTCGAGCAATAATCAACATATCACAATACAAATATTTAAATCCTAGGACCAAATAAGATTTGAAAACATCCAAAATATCATGGAAAATACCAACAAAAAGTCTACCACATTGCCTTTATTTCACAAATCATAAACAAATAATAAATCACCTATGAAGTATTACTAGAGTCTCACTTGGATCAATCCCTTGGAACCACATCGATTACACTGGAATGTTACTAATCTATAATGGATTAAAAGAAGTGGGTGAGCTTAGCAAGCTCAGTGAATGCCTAGAACATCTACCACGCGAACAATTCATCAAGCATTAACAAAACAACCATATAGTACAACCTCAATAGTTCCAAATCTAGTGTCATGCTATACACACTTAGGCTTTATTAGTTCATTTACATGGCAATCATATTCACATTTAAGCATATATCACCAATAAACATAGTTATAGATAATTTGGCATTTGAGCTGTGAAACGTAAAAGTGGGCCCTATCACCACTCATCGGATACGGATCTCTAAAACACCAAATGACTTATAGAGTCAAACATATCCCAAAAAGTGAAGCATATAGCTAACACTCTCCATCACACCGAACATGTCCCATTGAATGGAACTTAGCTCACATTTCCTTATCTCTCCAACATGTCCAAGGGCCTCAATGACCAAATCACATAACACATATAGGTGAGTACTCACAATCCTATGGCATACCAACTATATCCAATGGTCTCAAGGCCAAAATATCGGTTATTAAACACATATTTTACTTATCGTTTCTACACTTTTTCACTGCATAATCACACTAAAATCACGACATGATCACTGTCATATGGCATGTATATCATGCCCACAATCAACTTTTTCACAATAACCATCATAAGCTTATATCACATGTCATAATATCAATATTTAATCCACAATTTCACAACACATATTCACATGTTAAAACAAGTGTATGAGAAAGCTTACACTTGGAATTTAGAGTAACGGTTTAGGCTACTACTAAATTCCCAATTAATCCATTGAATCGTGTCCACAAGCAACTATTCTAAACACTCACCAATACGTTTTCGCCGAAATGCTAAAACTCAAACTAGCCTTTCTTTAGCTCGTTAAAGGTCCTAATGAATCCAAAACTTCAACACAATAATTCACACAATAATAAAATCAACAATCAGCTAAGGACTCACCTCAAGCAAGAAAAAACACAAGCCTAAGCTAAATTCTCACGTAACTGAAACCTTCGACATAACAAACTTGAAATTAAAATAACTTAGTCAATTCATAATGTTTTTGTCTAAAATAAATTCCATTCATCTAATTATTTTCCTACAAATGATTCTCAACCTTTAAACTATACAAAACTACTCAATTCATGGTATCAAAATTTTTAACATATTTATGATAATTTTCACAAAATTCACTAAAACTTAATAAGTCTTTAACGAAACTTCAAAGTAAGTTTAGAAACCTTCTAATCATGTCAAAAATAATTGAAAAAGGCTCTAAAACCGAGTTTTTACCCAAAATCTCAAAATTCATAATTAACGACCTAATTTTTGGCTTTTAGTTAAAACATGCGATTCATTGGCTAAAAACTCATTTTTAAACTATGTAACATTAAAAACTAATAAAAAGATGAATGGTTACCTCCGATGATGAAAAACTAAACGTTTGATCAAAAACTTGAGAAACCCATAAGCTAAGCAATAGAGAGATCTATGGTGTTTTTGGGTATTTTTCTTGAAATTCTATGGATGCTTTTAGTTTAGGTGATGATAGGAATCAAAAGGATGCAGGTTTAACAAATAAAATTGAAGGAGAGAACTTCGGAGAATAAGGGATAACAAACAAAGCAATGGGGGGAACTAATGTGAAAAACTATAGGTGGGGATGATATTTGGTTGGCTTTAAAATTTTGGTAAAACTTTTAAAATTTTGGTAAAACTACTTCATAAACACAACAAATTTTGGCCCTTTTACAAATCAGTCTTTATTTTAAAATTAAAAGCCTTTTCAATATATTTTTCAAAAATTGATTTAATTTTCAAAATTCCATAGAGAAAAACAGTTTTGAATACCATGCTAACGAAATTCTCGAGCTCATTAGAGCTAAAATGTAACAGCCCGATTTAGGGGCTAGTCGAAATAGTGGTTTTGGAACCACTAATCTGAGGTTAGAGAAAATTATTTTTATATTATTTTATGTGTTATAGCATGATTACAAAAGTGGATGAAAATTTTGGTGCATAAATTTTAGCGATTGTATGCTTAATTGCGAAAAAGGACTAAATCATATAAAGTGCAAAAGTTCTATTTTACAAGCTAAAGGTGTCTAATAGCCGTAGAATATTACTTGGAGGCCCTTATTGTGCAATTAGACCTTTATAAGATGGAATGGCCAGCCATAGGGGACAAACAATGTCAAAATTGGTCAAAGTTGTTGGATTAGGTGGATTAAATTGACTTGTATTAATAAAATAAAGAAAAGAAAGATATCATCTTTCATCTCCATCTTTTCCACCAAAAAAATTATCAGTAAAATAAGGGTTTGAGAACTCAAAATTTTAGCCAAGCTTTTCCCCTTGCAAGTAAGTGTTTTAATGGTCATTCTTTGATAATTTTTGTACTTTTGAGACCCTTGTAGCTTGAGCTAGCTAATGAGGGGACTATTTTGCAAAATAGTTAAGAGTATAGGGTTTTTCCATGTAAGCATTTATGTTTTTTTTTTTTTGCATTTTTATGGAAGAAAATGAATCTTGGGTGTTAAATACACAACTTTTGTGAAAGGTGTTTCCATGAAAACACCTAAAAAGGACCTTTTTGTAAATGTTGTAAGTAAGTGGTAAATATGTGAAATAATTGACATTGTGAGTTCTTATAAGAGAAATAAATGTTCATTTAGGCTTTTTATATGAGGAAATTTGATTAGAATCGATTTACGAGCCTAGGGGTAAAATCATAATTTTGTGAAAGTCTAAGGGAAAAATGGTAATTTTGCCAAAGTATGATTATTGAAATGTATTGATTAATGTGGTAATTAAATGAGTGAATTTGTTATTATAGATAAAGAAGAATGAGGAATTAACCTTGACTGAGGAAAACGCAAGGTTTCGGACTAGATCGACGAATTGGCCTATTTTGGAATCGAGGTAAGTTTGTGTGTAATAAATTCAACATCATGCTATTATGTTTTAAAATGTTTGATATTCGTGAAGATGTATATTATTTTTATGGAATTGAGTAATGATGTTCAATGAGAAAATGGTAGAAATTTATGATGTTGAAGTCCCGGTTGAACCTTAAGAAGTGAGAGGATACCATCATCAAGACATGAGATTGGTAAGGTCCCGTATAAGACCATGTCTGGGACATGGCCTTTGCATTGAATATGAAAATCGTGTAAGACCACGTCTGGGACATGGCATCAATATATGATCTAGTATAAGACCAAATTTGGGATATGGCATCGATATCAATATGAGACCCCGTATAAGACCATATCTGGGATATGGCATCGGCATCTAGAGATGACCCCGTGTAAGACCGTATCTGGGATATGACATTGGTGTCGTATTTATGTGAATGATGATGAGTGTGTGTCCTCGAGTATTCCAAGTGATTCAATGGAAGAAATAGTTAAGCTTATAATAGAGACGAAATTAGTGCTAAAGCTATGTGATGAAGTGATACAGGTACATGGGAGTAATTCATGAGAAATGTTTACGATATATGACATGTAATAGGTAAGAGTAAGCATGAGTAAGTTATGGCAATGTGCTTGAGACTTTGTGTTATTCTTTATTCCATGCAATGGATGGATGACATTATGAGCCTTTATATTACTATTTATTTCATGCAAACTTACTAAGCTTTATGCTTACCCCTCTCATTTCCTTTTTCCTTGTAGTATCGCCAAGCTAACTCGGAGATCGTAGGACGTCGGAGTTCGGAATCACACTATCAACCTCTCTTTGGTACAGTAGAGTTTGATTAATTTTGAGTATAGCATGTATAGGAACTTGGTTATTTTGTGTTATGTCATATTTGTTAGCCAATGTGTGGCTATTAATTTTATTGAATTCATTTTGTAAATGGTCATTGGAAATTGGCCAATACTTGACAAGTTTATATATTTTGTAACGCCTCAGAATTTGGGCCTAGAAGTATTGGGCCTTGAGCAAAGGAACGATTAGGAAATTGTGCAGAAAAGTTTATGTGAGCTAGAAAATGACACAATTAAATGTCTGCTCAAGTGGTTAAGGGTCCTGAGAGGAGTTGGAAAAGTCTGGGTTCAAACCTGGGCTTTAGTAAAAAAATTTGGTTTTAAGTGTATAAAACCCTAGATGCTTGGATGTAGGCCTTTAAAATTATTGTGTTAAAAAAATGACACAAGGAAGCATGTGGTCTAGTGGTTGTGGCATCATTAAGGTTGCAAGGAACCCGGGTTCAAGTCTTGGCTCTTGCAGTTTGTTTTGGCTTTTATTTTAAAGGAACCTAGATTTTGGCCTTTAGACCTTTTAATTTATTGAAGGTAAATTGTGACACAAAGAGAGTGGGTGATCTAGTGGCAAGGTGGCGTTGCATGTGTGCCAAGGAATCTGAGGTTCGAGGCATGGCGTACGTAATTGTATGTTTATTATGCTTGCTGCTTGAGCTGGGGAGGTGTTGGAATTGGACAGGAACTCTGTGGTTGAATTGGTCATAAGAATTTGAATTGAATTTGAATGGAGAGTTGGAGTAAATCAAGGAGAAAATTAGGTGGAGGGATTGGTGGAGATTTTTAAGGAATTTGAAAATGGAAGAAGTTGTAGCCGAATTGGGTAGCTGGTATGTGCATATTCGACTGGGGAGTCCTTTTGTGCACTTTCTGTAACACCCTATCCCGTGTCCGATCACCGGATTAGGGTTAAAGGCGTAACCAGACAGATCAGAAACATTTACAGAATTATCACATAGTCATTTATCAATCTCAAACATAAAATCCCTTAAGAAGGTCATCGAGACCTTAAAAATGCTTATACAAGGAGTCGGCACTAAACCGAAACACATACAAAATTTCATGAAAATTTAAAACTTTTCTAAAATACAGGGGACACACGGCCGTGGGGGTAGGCCGTGCCTCTCCCATGGCTACTAGACACACTCGTGTGTCTTTCTCGTGGCTATATACTGCCAAAACCAACACGGTCACCAAGCACGCCCGTGTGCTAAGGCCATGTACTAATAGATCACATACTGCCATTTCTCACACGGCCACCAAGCACACCCATGCCTAGGCCGTGTGCAATTTAAGCTATATTCTGCCAATTTACCCACGGTCTCAGGCACACCCATGTGCCTCAATCGTGTGACATTATAGGCCCCTTTACAAGGCCAAACTTCCACCCATAAGGGTCATACCTATAAACAAAATATACCAAGACACATCATGCATGAATGGCAACCAATAACATACCAATTTGTTCCTCCAACCCATGCATTTAATAACCAAATCATTCATATCATCTTTCAAATAATAACACATACATAACCAAGCAAAACTTTATCATATAACTAACCATAAACCTGACTATTTCATGGGCATTTAAAACATACCAAAACCATACATATGCCACATTCATCAAAGCATAATATGAACCAAAATGAACTTGCCAAAACACATGGCTAAGTTCACTTCCACAAACAAATACACATATCTAGTATATACATGCCATAATCACCATATACATTCCAAAAGGGTACCAAAATAAGTTTTGTAGTATGATGACGATCCTTGACAATCCAGCCTTCACTAGGTCTTGACGACCTATAAAAGCAGAGAAAATACACACGAGTAAGCTTTCAAAGCTTAGTAAGTCATATACCAATAAACTTTGCATAAGAAATATATATATACAATTTAATACATTTGCATATCTCATTCACTTAACACTTTATCATGCATATACATGATTCATACTTATGACTACTGTGGTCTCATTTATCAATTCAAACTCATTTGAAGCACATAGCTCATTCATAAGCTTTGTTGCATCTCATTCACATTATCCTATTCAAACATACCTTTCTTCAAATCATAGTCATATGCACACTTACCTTTCATGCATACTTAATGCACATTCAACGTACTTGAATCGGATATTCATTCACTTAATTGATCATAGCTCGGATATACCATTCGTATTGCAGACTTGCCCGTTAAACCCTTAGGAACCTAATAGGATACTCAGAAAGCTCGGAATAGTAGTACAATGCCAATGTCCCAGACGAGGTCTTACGTGCACTCATATATCAATGCCACTGTCCCAGACAGGGTCTTTCTCGTACAGATCATAACGATGCCAACGTCCCAGACGTGGTCTTACACGAGTCAATACGATGCCGATGTCCTAGACATGGTCTTACTTATATAGTTCATATCGATGCCTACGTCCCAGACGAGGTCTTTACATATAATTCATATCGATGCCTACATCCTAGATGAGGTCTTACACGAAATTTCAAATCAACACCAACGTCCCGGATGTGGTCTTACATGATAAAATAGAACAGATACCTATGTCATAACATGGCTAATCTTATCTATTCCTAGGTTCATACTGGACTTCTTAGCTTATCATTATAACAAACTTATGTCGAAATTCATGCACTTAGCATCTCATACTCATTCATTTTCATCGATAGACACATGAATACATATATTCAATTCAATACAGATCAGTTTATTTGCATAGTGACTTACCTCGGATTTGGTTTATCGAACTGAAACGACTACTCGGTTATTTTCGCTTTCCTGCGATCTAAGTCCGTTTTCCTCGGTTCTTGATCTAAACATATTCAGAATTAACCCTTTTATTCACCATTCCATTCAATTCAATCCATAGACACACATTTAGGGCTATTTGCAAATTAACCCTCATATTTGCACATTTTATCAATTTAATCCATTTTTCACGAAACATCAAATTCATAGAATCTATAGATACAAATGCTTGGACGAACCTCTCTAGGGACTATATAAGCCCAAATATTTCATAAAATTTTCAATTTAGTCCCTCAAATTACTATTTTAACAATTTAGCCCTATTTAGCTAAATTCATCAAAACTTCAAGAACATAACATGTTCATCTAGCTCAAATCTTTCATATATCATCCTCAAACATCACAAAGCTTGTAAAATCATCAATGGCATATTTCACATACATCATCAAAATAAAAAATTGAGACATGGGTTTGATAGCTCTCAAAGCAACGATTTCAAAAATGTAGAAATTATTAAAAACCGACTCAAAATATACCTTAATCTAGCCCAAGTATGTGCCAAATGTAAAAAGAATTCAAACCCTTCTTCTTTTCTCTTATTTTCGGTGATGAAGCATAAAGATGATATCATTTTAGCCTTAGTTATTTGTTTAATCATCTTTTATTTCTCAAATTACTAATTTATCCTTCCATATATCAAATAAGAAAAAATAATACTATGGTCGATATGCCATTTAATCATCCATTATCTTATGAATGGATTTATAACAACATAAGGCCTCCACCTTAAATAGCCACAACACATAGGTACTTTAACAATTAGCATGCTAGTTTTGCATTTAATGCAATTTCATCCTTTTGTCAAATTAAACACGCAAATAGACAAATTTGCTTACGAAAATTTACCACATGCTAATTCACACATCAACGGCACAGAAAATAATATTAAAATATTATACAAACTCGAATTTGTGGTCCCAAAACCACTGTTCCGACTAGGGTATAAACCTGACTGTTATAATTCTCCCCCTTAGGGATTTTTGTCCCCAAAAATCTTACCGTTAAACAGATTTGGATGTTGCTGTCTTATTGAATATTCAGGCTCCCACGTAGCCTCTTCTAATCCGTGTCGATTCCACAATACTTTCACTAATGGAATTTTCTTGTTTCTTAACTCTTTCACTTCACGAGCTAAGATATGGATCGGTTCCTTTTCATATGTCATATCAGATCGAATTTCAATTTCAGATGGGGCAATCACATGCGACGGATCAGATCGATATCTACGGAGCATTCAAACATGAAACACATTGTGTATCTTTTCTAGTTCGGAGGGCAATCTTAATCTATAAGCCACAGGCCCAACACGTTCAATGATCTCATACGGTCCGATGAATCTCGGACTTAACTTGCCTTTACATCCGAATCGAAGCACTTTCTTCCACAGAGACACTTTCAGAAATACTTTGTCGCCGATCTCAAATTCTATATCTTTTCGTTTTAAGTCTGCATAGGACTTTTGATGATCAGATGCTGCTTTCAAACAATCTCAAATTAGTTTCACTTTTTGTTTGGTATCTTTTATCAAATCGACCCCGTGTAGCTTATTCTCACTGAGTTCAGTCCAATACAGAGGTGTACGACATTTACGTCCGTGCAAAGCTTCATATGGTGCCATTTTAATGCTCGTCTGAAAACTATTGTTATACGTAAATTCAATCAATGGCAGGTATTGTTCCCACGAACCATTAAACTCAAGTACACAACGTCTTAGCATATCTTCGAGAATTTGAATAATTTGCTCAGACTGACCATCCGTTTGCAGATGAAAACCTGTACTGAAATGCAATTTCGTACCCAAAGCGTCTTGTAATTTCTTCCAGAATCGCGATGTCAATCTCGGATCCCTATCTGACACAATAGATAATAGCACCCCATGCAATCTCACAATCTCAGAAATATAAAGCTCAGCTAATCTCTCAGTGAGAAATCAGATCTTACCAGAATAAAATGGGCAGATTTCATCAATCGGTCAACTACGACCCAAATCATATCTTTCTTTCTAGGAGTCAGAGGCAATCCATAAACAAAATCCATTGTTATTCTATCCCATTTCCATTCGATGTCGAATCGGTTTGTAACAACCCGCATTTAAACTTGATGTTCTGCTTTCACTTGCTGACAAACTAAACATTTTGAAACAAAGTCAGAAATGTCTTGTTTCATGCCAGACCACCAATAGTGTTGCTTCAAATCATGATACATCTTTGTACTTCCCGGATGGACAGATAGGCGACTGTTATGTGCTTTGATCAAAATCAATTGAATCAACTCCGAATTTCTTGGGACACAGATTCGATCTTGAAATCTCAAACACTCATCAACAACTCGAAATTTAGATTCAGAATTCAATTCACACTGAGCTCGTTTCAACAACAATTCATTATCAACCTTCTGAGCATCACATATTTGCTGTACAAATAACGGTTTTGCTCTCAATTTAGCTATCATAGAACTATCATCAGACAAATCTAACTGAGCATTCAAAGCACTTAGTGCAAACAATGATTTTCTACTCAAAGCATCTGCAACCACGTTTGATTTACCGGATGATAATCTATCACAAGCTCATAATCTTTTAACAGTTCTAACCATCTTCTTTGACGCAGGTTCAAATCTTTCTAGGTCATCAGATATTTCAGACTTTTATGATCTGAAAACACATGACATTTCTCACTATACAAATAATGACACCAAATCTTCAACGCAAACACAATTGCAGCTAATTCAAGATAGTGCGTCGGATAGTTCTTTTCATGAGGCTTTAATTGTCTTGAGGCATAAGCTACAACTTTGCCTTCTTGCATCAAAACACATCCCAGACCGTTTAACGAAGCATCACTATAAACAACAAATTCTTTACCCAATTCTGGCTGTACTAACACTGGGGCTTCTGTTAACAAAGTTTTCAACTGATCAAAACTTTTCTGACATTTATCCAACCATTCAAATCTAACATCTTTCTGAAGTAATCTAGTCAATGGAGTAGCTATAGTCAAGAAGCCTTTAACAAATCTGTGGTAATAACCAGCTAAACCCAGAAAAATACAAATTTCGAACACGTTCTTCGGAGGTTTCTAATTCAAAATAGCATAAATCTTGCTTGGGTCTACTCAGTTCCAGAAGCTGACACAATGTGTCCCAGAAAGCTAACCTCGTGCAACTAGAATTGACATTTGCTGAATTTTATGTACAATTGCTTCTCTCACAGAGTTTGCAACACAATCCCCAAGTGTTCAGCATGCTCATTTTCGTTCTGTGAATAAATCAATATATCATCTATGAATACTACAACAAATTGATCTAAGTACGGTCTAAAAATTCTATTCATCAGATCCATAAAAATAGCAGGAGCATTGGTTAGCCCAAATGGCATAACGAAAAACTCATAATGCCCATACCTCGTTCTAAAGGTAGTTTTCGGAATATCTAAATATTTAACTCTCAACTGGTAGTATCTCGATCTCAGATCAATCTTTGAAAATACAGTAGCTCCTTTTAATTGATCAAACAAATCATCAATTCTGGGCAAAGGATATTTATTCCTTATGGTCACCTTATTCAACTGACGGTAATCAATGCACATTCTCATTGTGCCATTTTTCTTTTTCACAAACAGAACAGGAGCACCCCAAGGCGAAAAACTCGATCTAGCAAACCCTCTATCAGTCAATTCTTGTAGCTGTGACTTTAACTCTTTCAACTCTGTTGGTGCCATTCTATACGGAGCTATCGAAATAGGTGTCGTACCATGAAATAATTTAATACCAAATTTAACTTCACGAATCGGAGGTAATCTCGGTAACTCTTCAGGGAACACATTAGAAAAAACACAAACAATGGGTACTGATTCAACTTTCTTCTCGGATACTTTTGAATCAATCGCATAAGCAAAATATGATTCATACCACTTTTTCACATAACTCTAGCTTTCAAAACGGATATCACAGCAGGCAATCCATTTAAATCATTAGACTCAATCTGTATAATCTCATCATTCGAACCTCGCAAATTTATAGTCTTTCTTTTACAGTTTACAACGGCATCATGCATAAACAACCAATCCATTCCTCGAATAATATTGAATTCATCAAATGGCAAAAGCATAAGATCAGCAGGGAAACAGATATCTCGAAACATTAACGGATAGTTCTTACATACCTTGTCAACAAGGGGACTTTTACCTAAGGGGTCGATACTTTTATAGTAAACTCAGTAGACTCTACAGGCAAAGTCTTGCTGAATACTAAATTTATGCATATGTACGAATGCGTAGAACCAGGGTCTATTAAAGCTATCACAAAAGTATCATAAAGAGTAAAAGTACCCATTATCATGTCGGTGATGTAGCTTCCTCACGAGCTCGGATAGCATACGCTCTGACAGGCGCTCTAGCTTTAGATCTAACAACATTATCTCTCGTAGTTCTCTGACTACCACCGGCATTTCTTACATTCATTGAAGATCTACCTCTCACAGGTGCACTATCAGATCTCGGATTCTGAACAGTTTCTGACTCAACAGTCTCAGGACAATCTCGGATAAAATGATCAAGCGATTCACATCTAAAGCAAGCCTTGTCGTTTAATCTACAGCTTCTTGGGTGTCTTTTTCCACAATGTTTACATTCGGTTCTCTCTCGATCAATACCAACACTAGCCACTGAAGTTGCCAGAGCTTTGGAACTCACTTGCGATCTAACTCTTTTTCTATTCAAATGTCTCGCATATTCTCGGAAACGACTTTGATCATCTTTAAATCTCTTCAGAGTAGATTGAAATGGTTTACTCTGAAATCTCTTTCTTGTATCTCGAGCTTCAGACTCAACTCTTCTTTTATCCTTCCCGAGTGCTTCAGCTTTGCAAGCTCGGCCAACGAGTGTGACGAACTCTTTTATTTCTAGGATCCCAACCAGCAAATGAATATCTTCATTCAAACCATCTTTGAATCTTTTACACATTATAGCTTCAGATGATACGCATTCATGAGTGTACTGACTCAACCTAACAAATTCCCGTTCATACTCTGTAACAGTCATACGGCCTTGCTTTAGTTCCATAAATTCTTTTCATTTCTGATCGACGAATCTTTCACTGATATATTTCTTCCGAAACTCAATCTGAAAGAACTCCCATGTAACCCGTTCTCTCGGAACAACAGAAATCAAAGTTTTCCACCATTGATATGCTGCATCTCGAAGTAATGATTCAACACACTTTATGCATTCTTTCGGAGTTAGAGACATCTCATCAAATACCGGATCATGTTTTCTAACCAGAACTCAGCCTTTTCAGCATCATCAGCCTTAGTAGCTCGAAATTCTTTAGCCCCATACTTACGGATCTTTTCAACCGGAGGCTTATTTAACAGATTCAAAGTTACAGTCGAAGGTATATTGGATGTTTGAGGGGGAATTACCGGTGGCGAGGATTGTGAAATAGTCGGGTTATTTCTCATGAATTGAGTGAACCACTCACTCATCATCTGGAAGAAAGCATGTTTAGCTTCTCCCTCCTGACCGCTCATAGTCGATCTCAAATTAGAGGGCGCTGTCCCTCGCGTGGGAGCAGGCGTATTACTTTCTACATTGTCAGCTACGGCTCTTTCGGATCCATTGCCATACAGAAATCACATTTTATACGTCAGGATTCATCAAACTATCACAGTTCAAATATATGGCATGTAAAGCTAGACTCTGACACGATACGTTAGTCTTAGAATCGACTAAATCATAGCTCTGATACCAACCAAATGTAACACCCCTATCCCGTGTCCGATCACCGAATTAGGGTTAAAGGCGTTACCAGACAGATCAGAAACTTTTACAGAATTATCACATAGTTATTTATCAATCTCAAACATAAAGTCCCTTAAGAAGGTCATCGAGACCTTAAACATGCTTGTAAAATGAGTCGAGACTAAACCAAAACACATAAGAAATTTCATGAAAATTTAAAACTTTTCTAAAATACAGGGGACACACGGCCTTGGGGGTAGGCCGTGCCTCTCCCACGGCTACTAGACACACCCGCGTGTCTTCCCGTGGCTATATACTGCCAAAACCAACACGGTCACCAAGCACACCCGTGTGCTAAGGCTGTGTACTAATAGATCACATACTGCCATTTCTCACACGGCCACCAAGCACACCCATGTTGAGGCCGTGTACAATTTAAGCTATATTCTGCCAATTTACCCATGGTCTCAGGCACGCCCGTGTGCCTCAACCGTGTGACATTATAGGCCCTTTTACAAGGCCAAACTTCCACCCATAAGGGTCACACCTATAAACAAAATATACCAAGACACATCATGCATGAATAGAAACCAATAACATACCAATTTGTTCCTCCAATCCATGCATTTAATAACCAAATCATTCATATCATCTTTCAAATAATAACACATACATAACCAAGCAAAACTTCATCATATAACTAACCATAAACCTGACTATTTCATGGGCATTTAAAACATACCAAAACCATACATATGCCACATTCATCAAAGCATAATATGAACCAAAATGAACTTTCCAAAACACATGGCTAAGTTCACTTCCACAAACAAATACACATATCTAGTCTATACATGCCATAATCAGCCATATACATTCCAAAAGGGTACCAAAATAAGTTTTTGTAGTGTGATGATGATCCTTGACAATCCCGAGCCTTCAGTAACGTCGACGACCCATAAAACAGAGAAAATACACACACAGAGTAAGCTTTCCGAAAGCTTAGTAAGTCATATACAAATAAAATTGGCATAAGATATATTTATATATACAATTTAATATATTTGCACATCTCATTCACTTAACACTTTATCATGCATATACATGATTCATATTTGTGACTACTTTGGTCTCATTTATCAATTCAAACTCATTTGAAGCACATAGCTCATTCATAAGCTTTGTTGCATCTCATTCACATTATCCTATTCAAACATACCTTTCTTCAAATCATAGTCATATGCACACTTACCTTTCATGCATACTTAATGCACATTCAATGTACCTGAATCAGATATTCATTCACTTAATTGATCATAGCTCGGATATACCATTCGTATTGCAGACTTACCCGTTGAACCCTTAGGAACCTAATAGGATACTTAGAAAGCTCAGAATAGTAGTACAATGCCAATGTCCCAGACGAGGTCTTACATGCACTCGTATATCAATGCCATTGTCCCAGACAGGGTCTTTCTCGTAAGATCATAACGATGCCAACATCCCAGATGTGGTCTTACACGAGTCAATACGATGCCGATGTCCTAGACACGGTCTTACTCATAAAGTTCATATCAATGCCTACGTCCCAGACGATGTCTTTACATATAAGTCATATCGATGCCTATATCCTAGACGAGGTCTTACACGAAATTTCAAATCAACACCAACGTCCTAGACGTGGTCTTACGTGATAAAATAGAACAGATACCTATGTCATAACGTGGCTAATCTTATCTATTCCTAGGTTCATACGAGACTTCTCGGCTTATCACTATATCAAAATTATGTCAGAATTCACGCACTTAGCATCTCATACTCATTCATTTTCATTGATAGACACATGAATACATATATTCAATTCAATACAGATCAGTTTATTTGCATAGTGACTTACCTCGGTTTGGTTTATCGAGCGAAGCAACTACTTTCGGTTATTTTTGCTTTCCATGATCTAAGTCCATTTTCCTCGTTCTTAATCTAAACATATTCAGAATTAACCCTTTTATTCACCATTCCATTCAATTCAATCCATAGACACACATTTAGGGCTATTTGCAAATTAACCTTCATATTTGCACATTTTATCAATTTAATCCATTTTTCACGAAACATCAAATTCACAAAATCTACACATACACATGCTTGGCCAAACTTCTCTAGGGACTATATAAGCCCAAATATTTCATAAAATTTGTAATTTAGTCCTTCAAATTACTATTTTCACAATTTAGCCCTATTTAGCTAAATTTATCAAAACTTCAATAACATAACATGTTCATCTAGCTCAAATCTTTCATATATCATCCTCAAACATCACAAAGCTTGTAAAATCATCAATGGCATATTTCACATACATCATCAAAACACAAGATTGAGACATGGGTTTGATAGCTCTCGAAGCAACGATTTCAAAAATGTAGAAATTATCAAAAACTGACTCAAAACATACCTTAATCTATCCCAAGTATGTGCCGAATGTAAAAAGAATTCAAACCCTTCTTCTTTGCTCTTATTTTCAGTGATGAAGCATAAAGATGATAGCATTTTAGCCATAGTTATTTGTTTAATCATCTTTTATTTCTCAAATTACTAATTTATCCTTCCATATATCAAATAAGACAAAATAATACTATTGTCAATATGTCATTTAATCATCCATTATCTTATGAATGGATTTATAACAACATAAGGCCTCCACCTTAAATAGCTCCAACACATAGGTACTTTAACAATTAGCATGCTAGTTTTGCATTTAATGCAATTTCATCCTTTTGTCAAATTAAACACGCAAACAGACAAATTCACTCACGGAAATTTACCACATGCTAATTCATATCAACGACACAGAAAATAATATTAAAATATTATACAGACTCAAATTTGTGGTCCTGAAACCACTGTTTTGACTAGGGTATAAACCAGACTGTTACATTTTCGGCAATTGTAAGTGCTTGGAAAGGATTTCTTTTCTCCTTTTGGCAAGTGGTGGTCGAATCTTGTAGGTCAATTTCGACGCTTTGCTATTTCAATTTTTTGGCTTTTCGACTTTGTGTTTTCCTTTTTTCTTAAGTGGCCGAATACTTTATTTTTCCCTCGCACTGTCTTCTTTTTCTGTTTTCTTTTTACTATGGAAATCGAATGCCTTGGTAGTCAATAACCTTATTTTTTCTTCTCTTCTCCTTAACTTTTCTCTTGGCCGAACCCTGCTTTTTTTTTCCCTTAATTTTAATTCCTCCTTGGTCGAATACCCCTTTTCCCTTTTCTCTCTTTTCCTTCGACTCTTTCCAAGTGTCTCTCCTTGTATTGCTAAAACTGGATACTCTTTCCCTCATTTCGTTCTGTCGATTCTCTACGTTTTGTGTTAGCTGAACATTTCATTTTAGGGGTGCAATTATTCCATCTTGCCTCTATCATTCTCTGTACTTTTAGCTTTTGTGTGGGTGTGGCGATTGTTCTTTTCTTCTAATCTGGACTCTGCGTTTTTCTCAACAAGGTGTGTACACACACCACTCCAATTGTAGATTGGCAAATGCCAAAATCTCAAAATGTTGAGAAGTCAAAAGGCCGAAAGTACGGCTACGGATATCACACGAGTGCACGAACGCTCGTGTGGATAAGTCGATACAAGGATAGAGGTCACCATGAGCATCTTGTGGTTTAGGCTATTTTTGGGGCCAAATGAACCGAAGAGTGGGCCCGATAGGCCTGTGGGCCTTACGCGAGTAAATTTTATGGATGGATAGGAAATAATGAGTCAGCCATGACAATTACATGGCCAAAGGCAGTTTGGGCTAAATAGGCCACACGAGATTATGGGCCGCTTGGGTCGAATATTGGGCTTTGGGCCCAAATACACCGTTTTGATTATATATGTCATCTGTGTCGCTCGAGGCGACTGTAGACCTTTGGGAAAGTTATAAAATGACTGAAATACCCCTGTAAGGTAAAATGACCAAAATACCCTTGTAGGGTAAATTGACCGTAATACCCATAGGGCAAATGACCGTTATGCCCTTGAAGGGCAAAATGACCAAAATGCCCCTACATGTTATATGATTGTTATTGTATGCTATTTATGGTATATTTGCATTCATGTGATATTATACTGCATGGGGGATGGGATTATTGATTTGGAGGAAGTATATGATTTGTTAGCGTTGCATGGTCGCTTGACGACTATGGATCCACTGATGGCTTTAAGCCGATTATGTGATTGGTAGCTTTGCTGCAATATTAGTTAGTGTCACAATCGGTGCTACATAAAGAGTGTAAGGATAGTGGGGTCTATTAAATCCCCACAGGAGTGTAGGGTTGGATAGGAGACGGAGTGCAGGGTTAGTTTGGGTATTTATGCATTGCATATATTGATTCTAATATTGAGATGGGCTTAGGCCCAGATAGATGTGATATGTGACATTTGATATGGGTTAAGGCCCAACTGAGGCTATTATTGGCTAAGGCCCAAATGCCACCTTTACTGTGTTGGGCTTAGGCCCACATTGATTACTGTAATGGGTTTAGGCCCGGTTTGATGTGATGCATGCTTATGATTGATGAGGGTTGTACAGAATAAGTTTTCATAAACTCACCCCCTCTTTTTTATTTTTTAGGTAATCCTCAGTAAGCAGTTCGATGTACTGGAGGACTCAGAGGTGGCCACACTACGAACAACTTTAAATTTTAGCATTCTATTTTACCTTACTTAAACCGCTCTCTTATTGGGTTGTAATAAGGCCTCTTTTAATTTTTGGTTTTTAAATTAGGATTTTTAGTTTATTACGATTTAAATCTACTAGAAGTAGAACGCGATTTTCCCAAAATGATAACTGTTTTCAAAACACTACGTTTTCACAACTCAATTTTTAAATATCAAGTTTTCGTAAATCATTTGTTTTAAATTAAGCTTCCGCAACAATAAGGTTTTGAAGGTAATAACTTTTTAATAGACCTCAGAAAAAAATAAACTAACGTAACTGGGATTTTACTCAAGCTTTTAATTAAGAAGGGTTTTCAATAAAAACATGGTTTTCGAAAGACACTTCAATGTGGAATGCTAGATTCGGGCCTAACTTCTTGGCCGGGTTTGGGGTGTTACATATTCAATGATGATGAAATTCATGAAGTGCATACTTGTGTGGATGTCTTGATTTTGGGTTCTTAGAAGTGCTTTATGGTTGTGATGTATGTTGAATTGAATTGGTATAAGTGTGGTTGATTTGCAGGGTGGCAATTGGCTTAGTAGATAGCCTTACAATTGTCCACACAGATAAACACATGGGGGTGTGTCTAGGCCGTGTGTGACACATGGTCAGCCCCATCGGTGTGTTGATACGCTGTGTGTCCCCATGCATGCTAGGTTGGCAAGTCAGAATACCCAGTAGTAAACACACGGGCTGAGACACGGCCGTGTGTCTCAACCGTGTGGAAGACACGACCATAGAGCATGGGCGTGTGCCCAGGCCGTGTGAAGTCTGAACCTGAAATTGGGAATTTGGTTTACCACACGGTCTAAGGACACAGGTGTGTGCCTTGGCCATGTGACCTTATTGAGTTGATGACGTCGAAAGCGAATGTCAATGTTTTTCAGACATGGGTGAGGACACGGGCTTGTCATGGCCGTGTGAGGGACATGGGCCATGGACACGGGTGTGTGACCGACCATGTGAAAACCCCTGTAGGTTCAAATGAGAAATAAAATCCACACGAACTAGGACATGGGCGTGTGTGACCACACGGCCTGCCCACTTGGGCGTGTCCCTCTTCACACGGGCGTGTGGCCCTGTTTTGTGTAAAAATTTTCTACGTGTTCAAAAGTTTCTGGTTTAGTTCCAAACCATTCCATATGTATGTTTAGGGTCTAGTAGACCTATAAGAGAGATGTTATGGTTTCGAATGAGAAGTTTTAAGTAGGAATGAGATTGTATGTTTGAGTAAGTTAAGTACGGTTGTAACACCCCAAACCCGGTCTATGCGTTATGACCAGATTTGACATGTCACACAAAGTGAACATACATCTAGTCTTTTAAAGAAATCAAATTTTCAAAAAAAGAAACATTTTGACATGGAGTTATTAAAAACTGAGGTTGATTACTAAATCTAATAATTTGAGACATATAAGTTAAAACTTAGAAAAATTGGATTTAATAATTGGAGAAAAATTTAAAGAGTTTGAAAGTAATTTGAAAACAAAAATTTAAAATATTGTTATAGAAAAATTTTCGAGTTAAAAATATTTAAGAATGAAATCCTCTTCAGACGTTCATTTAAGAAAAATGTTTATTTCTATTTTTAGAAAAGAAATCCCACTTTAATATTTAAAGCGTATTATAAAATCCATCCATAAGTAATACATCCATAAAAATTAACCAGAGGCCTTATTACAACTTAACTTAAATAGTAAAAATAATAAAAAGTGCTTAAAAAGAAATCTGGTATATAAATAACCCATTATTCGTAGTATGGCCTCCACTAGGTCGTCCACGGTCCAAGCCCCCATCACTGGTCATTACCTGAGAAAGGTAAAGAAAACGGGGTGAGTTACTTAGAACTTAGTGTGTAACCAACTTACCATTGTCATTGGGCCAAAAATTCAATTAAGCATTTATTGGGAAAAGCCCATTTACAATCATAACATAATATCATATATAACAAGCATGTGTTATGCAATTTCCCAACCAAACCTAGTTTTCCATCCGCTACACACCACCCGTACCAACAAACTGTAACACCCCAAACCTGGCCTAAAAGTTAGGCCCGAATCTGGCGTGTCACAGTGAAGGAAGTTGAAAAGCTAAGCAATTGTTTTGAAAATTTTTATCAGATTTTTAAACTCCTAGTTCGTTGTTTGATTGAGAAAAATGTGATTTACTAAATGACCGTTTAAAAGTTGTTATTATTTTGAAAAACTGTTTTGTTATGAAAGTTGAACTTGTATCGTTGCGTAAACATGATATTTTAGAAAGCGATTGCTAATGTTTTAAGAAAACCCGATATTTATAAGTTTAACAGTTATAAATGAAAACTTAGAAAAAATAAACCAATGGCCTTAATACAAAATATTAACCCAAAATAAATAATCTAAAAGAAAAGGTAAAAATCAAAATTACTAAAGTTCACGAGTAGTATCTTCGATGTATAGCCACCCCCGAGTCCTCCACGGCTCCCAATCCTCAATCACTGGAAATTACCTGAAACATTTAATAAAAAGAGGGGTGAGTTTATGAAAACTCAGTGTGTACAACCCTCATCGGTAAGAACACGCATCACAACAATCTGAGTCGAAGCCCATTACAGTAACGGTGGCAACCCAAAATAGCCTCAGTTGAGCTTTAACCCACATCATATGTCACAGCAGATAATGTATGCAATGCAACCCAGCCAACCTAATATGCATATCCACCGTATCTCCTGTATCTACCCAACATTTGTGGCACCTAGCCACTGGTGGTACCTAAACACTGGTGGTTCCAAACCACTGGTGACAAAAGTCACAAATAATAATATGTAGGGCCAACCCACTTGTGGTACCTAACCGCTGGTGACAATCCTTAATATCCGTACATGGGGCCAACCCACTGTGGTACCAAAACACTGGGACAAGTCACAGAAATAAGATATATATGGTACCTAACCACTGGTGGTTCCAAACCACTGAGACTTAGTCATAAGATAATAATATGTGGGGCCAACCCACTTGTGGTACCTAACCACTGGTGACAGTCTAAAAGAGTTCATATTTCCTCCCTCTTCACATCATACCCCATTTTCATGTTTATGCTTTATAATATGGAATGATCATGCTTTCAATGTACAACAACAATCAATTCACTCATACAAGCATCCATTAGTAACAGCACATAGTAGAACTTACCAAGAGTCCTCGCTTTTACCCACAAGGGTAACATAGTGATCCGTACCATCACTTCAGCTTTTGGCAATATACAGATAATAACATAATTAACATATAAAGTGTGTAAGAGTTACACACCTGATAACACGTGATGTCACACTCTCTACGTCGACACTATTGCTAATCGAAACTACTGCTATCTGCCTACGACTTTGCTTAGAAGCCGACCCACAACCTGGTTGCCAATCTTAAACAAAATCAATCATACAATTAACACAGACAACATTAGTACTACCATGAGGGTATAACGGTCATTTGTCATTTAGGGGTAAAGTGGTAATTACACACTGAGGGTATTTCAATAATTTTATAATTCAGGGGTAATTCGATAATTTTGCAAACCAAGGGTAATTCGATAATTTACAAACTTAGGGTAATTCTGTAATTTCATAAACCAGGGGTAATTCGGTAATTTTGCAAACTAGGGGTAATTCGGTAATTTTGCAAACCAGGGGTATTTTGGTCAGTTTACAAATCAGGGTATTAACAACCCAACAGAAGGTCCGCTGTCGCCTTGAATAACTCAAGTATTCTAAACAGAGATAATGAATCAAATGGGCCTAAGGTCCATTCTCGGCCCAAGTGAGCCCACACACTCATGTGGCCCATTCAGCCCAAACCTAGCCACATATATGAGATTCACATAGTCTAGTTCACTATCTACTACACAATCATACAATTTATTCATGTGGGCCCCCGGGCCCATTAGGCCCACTTGGCCCCATTCGGGCCATCGTGGCCCAACAGCCCACACCTACACGAATACTCATGGTGGCCTCGACTATCGCGTTGAAGCTTCTACACATGCACTCGCACGCTCGTGTGCTACCATCGTCGTGTGACTGGCATTTCGGCATTTGCCGTTCTACAGCTAGAGTAGAGAGAGGTACACACCTGATAGGAATCTAAAGCGCTGCTAAACCGCGCTCTGAGGACTCCTATGCCTAATGCCAACCAGGTATGCTCCTTCTCCTCCTAGGCAGGCTCTATATATAGCTAGCTTCTCACCTTCCTTTTTTGTATCTTTCTAATATGGGATCCCTCCCTCAATAGAGTTTAAATCTAAATCAAACTCTTGCCGTCCAATCCTGCAAAATAAATACTCCATTGCTTTCCATGATATTCGAACCCAGGCTCTCCCATCAATCACTTTACGCCACTTGCCACTAAGCCACCAGCTTCTCTTGTGTCTAACATTATGCGCAACTAAATATAAACCTATGGCCAAATTCTAAAGTCCATATAAAAAGAAAACCAAAATGCAAGAGCAAATACTTGAACCTTGGACCTCCTTCCTTCCTTGTGGCGTCACCTCTTTGTCTCTTATGTGGCGTCACTTTGCCACTACACCACACACTCCACTTGTGTCATTTTCTCCACATGTTATTCTTAAAGCCTAGCTACTAACTCCCAAGGTTTTTTTCACCTAAAACCAAAATTTCCCTAAAGCCAAAGTTTGATCTTGGGACTTCATAGAAGCCCCCTAACCTTCCAAAATCACTCACCTACTAGATCCAACTTGTATTAAAGCCGTTCTCTTGTTCCTAAAAAATTTAAACGCTCCTACACCTAAGGCCCAATGGGCCTAATCCTACTAGGCCCAACTTTGGGATGTTACAAATCTACCCTCCTTAAAGAAATATTGTCCTCAAAATTTCTAGCTATAGAAACAGACACATCCTAACCTACAACACTACACTCACGCTGCGCACTCTGATTCTAAAACAGTAATACATTTTCTAACTTAAGCTTGGAACCTCTTCATACAACCAAATATCTAATACAGAAGCAAATAGATATTTAAAACTCATATATAAAAATATTCCATTCAAACATCACATCCAAAACAAACACAGAATGAATGCAGTCATTGTGGCATATAATAATAAGTAAGGGGACTTACGGATTTGGTGCCGAAGACTCGGGTGCCATACTTCCAATAAAGATAATTTTTTTTAAAAAAAACCAAATTTCAAATAACTTTGAAAAAACATTTTTTGAGCTCATTCCACAGCCGAGTTTTACAATCTAGGCTCTGATACCACAATTGTAACACCCCAAACTCAGCCTAAAAGTTAGGCCCGAATCTGGCGTGTCACAATGAAGAAAGTTGAAAAGCTAAGCAATTGTTTAGAAAAGTTTTATCAGATTTTTGAACTCCGAATTCGTTGTTTGATTGAGAAAAACGTGATTTACTAAATGACCGTTTAAAAGTTGTTATTATTTTGAAAAACTATTTTGTTATGAAAGTTGAACTTGTATCGTTGCGTAAACATGATATTTTAGAAAACGATTGCTAATGTTTTAAGAAAACCCCATATTTATAAGTTTAACAGTTATAAATGAAAACTTAGAAAAAATAAACCAATGGCCTTATTATAAAATATTAACCCAAAATAAATAATCTAAAAGAAAAGGTAAAAATTGAAATTACTAAAGTTCACGAGTAGTATCTTCGATGTATAGCCACCTCGAGTCCTCTACAGCTCCCAATCCTCAATCGTTGGAAATTACCTGAAACATTTAATAAAAAGAGGGGTGAGTTTACAAAAACTCAGTGTGTACAACCCTCATCGGTAAGAACAAGCATCACAACAATCCGAGCCAAAGCCCATTACAATAACGGTGACAATTGGGCCTTAGCCCAAAATAGCCTCGGTTGAGCCTTAAACCATATCATATGTCACATCAGATAATGTATGCAATGCAACCCAGCCAACCTAATATGCATATCCACCGTATCTCCTGTATCTACCCAACATTTGTGGCACCTAGCCACTGGTGGTACCTAAACACTGGTGGTTCCAAACCACTGGTGACAAAAGTCATAAATAATACTATGTGGGGCCAACCCACTTGTGGTACCTAACCATTGGTGACAATCCTTAATATCCGTATGTGGGGCCAACCCACTGTGGTACCAAAACACTGGGACGAGTCACAGAAATAAGATATATGTGGTACCTAACCACTGGTGGTTCCAAACGCTGAGACTTAGTCACAAGATAATAATATATGGGGCCAACCCACTTGTGGTACCTAACCACTGGTGACAGTCTAAAAGAGTTCATATTTCCTCCCTCCTCACATCATAACCCATTTTCATGTTCATGCTTTATAATATGTTATGATCATGCTTTCAATGTACAACAATAATCAATTCACTTATACAAGCATCCATTAGTAACAGCACATAGTAGAACTTACATGGAGTCCTCGCTTTTACCCATAAGGGTAACATAGTGATCCGTACCATCACATCGGCTTTTGGTAATACACATATAATAACATAATTAACATATAAAGTGTGTAAGAGTTACATACCTTATAACACGTAATGTCACGCTCTCTATGTCGACACTATCGCTAATCAGAACTACTACTATCTGCCTACGACTTTGCTCAGAAGCCGGCCCACAACCTGGTGGCCAATCTCGAACATAATCAATCATACAATTAACATAGACAACATTAGTACTACCATGAGGGTACAATGGTCATTTGTCGTTTAGGGGTAAAGTGGTATTTACACACTAAGGGTATTTTGGTAATTTTGTAATTCAGGGGTAATTCGATAATTTCGCAAACCAGGGGTAATTTGGTAATTTACAAACCAGGGGTAATTCAATAATTTGGAAAACCAGGGGTAATTCGATAATTTTGTAAACTAGGGGCAATTCAATAATTTCGTAAATCAGGGGTAATTCGTTAATTTTGCAAACCAGGGGTATTTTGGTTAGTTTACAAAATCAGGGTATTAACAACCCAACAGAAGGTCCACTATCCCCTCGAATGACTCAAGCATGCTAAACAGAGATAATGAATCAAATGGGCCTAAGGCCCATTCTTGGCCCAAGTGAGCCCACACACTTGTATGGCCCATTCAGCCCAAACCTAGCCACATATATGAGATTCACATTGTCTAGTTCACTATCTACTACACAATCATACAATTTATTTATATGGGCTCCCGGGCCTATTGGGCCCACTTGGCCCCTTTCGGGCCATCGTGGCCCAACAGCCCACACCTACAAGAATAATCATGGTGGCCTCGACTATCGCGCGAAGCTTCCAAACATGTACTCGCACGCTCGTGTGGCTACCATCGTCATGTGATCGATTTCGGCATTTGCCATTCTACAGCTAGAGTAGAGAGAGGTACACACCTGATAGGAATCTGAAGCTGCTAAACCGTGCTCTGAGCACTCCTACGCCCAATGGCAACCAAGTATGCTCCTTCTCCTCTTGGCAGGCTCTATATATAGCTAGCTTTTCACCTTCCTTCTTTGTATCTTTCCGACGTGGGATCCCTCCCTCATTAGAGTTTAAATCCAAATCAAACTCTTGCCGTCCAATCCGTAAAATAAATACTCCTTTGCTTTCCATGAGATTCAAACTCAGGCTCTCCCATCAACCACTTTACGCCACTTTCCACTAAGCCACCAGCTCCTCTTGTGTCTAACATTATGCGCAACTAAATATAAACCTATGGCCAAATTCTAAAGTCCATATAAAAAGAAAACCAAAATGCAAGAGATAACACTTGAACCTTGGACCTCCTTCCTTCCTTGTGGCATCACCCTCTTGTCTCTTATGTGGCGTCACTTTGCCACTACACCACACACTCCACTTGTGTCATTTTCTCCACATTTTATTCTTAAAGCCTACCTACTAACTCCTAGGGTTTTTTTCACTTAAACTAAAATTTTCCTAAAGCCAAAATTTGATACCGGGACTTCATAGAAGCCCCCTAACCTTCCAAAATCACTCACCTACTAGATCCAACTTGCATTAAAGCTGTTCTCTTGTTCCTAAAAATTTTAAACGCTCCTATGCCTAAGGCCCAATGGGCCCAATCCTACTAGGCCCAACTTTGGGATGTTACAAATCTACCCTCCTTAAAGAAATTTCGTCCTCGAAAGTTCTAGCTATAGAAATAGTTGCACATCCTAACCTATAACACTACACTCACGTTGTGCACTCTGATTCTAAAATAGTAATACACTTTCTAACTTAAGCTTGGAACCTCTTCATACAACCAAATATCTAATACAGAAGCAAACAGATATTTAACACTCATACATAAAAATTTTCCATTCAAACATCACATCCAAAATATACACAGAATGAATGCAGTCATTATGCCATATAATAATAAGTAAGGGGACTTACGGATTTGGTGCTGGAGACTCAGGTGCCATACTTCCAATAAAGATAATTTTTTAAAAAACCAAATTTCAAATAACTTTGAAAAAATATTTTTCGAGCCCATTCCACAGCTGAGTTTTGCAACCTAGGCTCTGATACCACATTGTAACACCTCAAAATCACCATAAAAGTTAGGCTCGAATCTAGCATGTCACAATGAAGGAAGTTGAAAAGCTAAGCAATTGTTTAGAAAAGTTTTATTAGATTTTTGAACTCCGAGTTCATTGTTTGATTGAGAAAAACGTGATTTACTAAATGACCGTTTAAAAGTTGTAATTATTTTGAAAAAATGTTTTGTTATGAAAGTTGAACTTGTATCATTGCGTAAACATGATATTTTAGAAAACGATTGCTAATGTTTCAAGAAAACCTCGTATTTATAAGTTTAATAGTTATAAATGAAAACTTAGAAAAAATAAACCAATGGCTTTATTACTAAATATTAACCCAAAATAAATAATCTAAAAGAAAAGGCAAAAATTGAAATTACTAAAGTTCACGAGTAGTATCTTCGATGTATAGCCACCCCCGATTCCTCCAAGGCTCCCAATCCTCAATCGTTGGAAATTACCTGAAATATTTAATAAAAAGAGGGGTGAATTTACGAAAACTCAGTGTGTACAACCCTCATCGATAAGAACATGCATCACAACAATTCGAGCCAAAGCCCATTACAGTAACGGTGGCAATTGGGCCTTAGCCCAAAATAACCTCGGTTGAGCCTCAACCCATATCATATGTCACAGCAAATAATGTATGCAATGCAACCCAACCAACCTAATATGCATATCCACCGTATCTCCTGTATCTACCCAACATTTGTGGCACCTAGCCACTGGTGGTACCTAACCACTGGTGGTTCCAAACCACTGGTGATAAAAGTCACAAATAATAATATGTGGGGCCAACCCACTTGTGGTACCTAACCACTGGTGATAATCCCAAATATCCGTACATGGGGCCAACCCACTGTGGTACCAAACCACTGGGACGAGTCACAGAAATAAGATATATGTGGTACCTAACCACTGGTGGTTCCAAACAACTGAGACTTAGTCACAAGATAATAATATGTGGGACCAACCCACTTGTGGCACCTAACCACTGGTGACAGTCTAAAAGAGTTCATATTTCCTCCCTCCTCACATCATACCCCATTTTCATGTTCATGCTTTATAATATGTTATGATCCTGCTTTCAATGTACAACAACAATCAATTCACTCATACAAGCATCCATTAGTAACAGCACATAGTAGAACTTACATGGAGTCCTCGCTTTTACCCACAAGGGTAACATAGTGATCCGTACCATCACTTCGGCTTTTGGCAATACAAAAATAATAGCATAATTAACATATAAAGTGTGTAAGAGTTACACACCTGATAACACGTAATGTTACGCTCTCCACGTCGACACTATCGCTAATCAAAACTACTACTATCTGCCTACGACTTTGCTCAGAAGCTGGGCCAGAACCTGGTGGCCAATCTCGAACATAATCAATCATACAATTAACACAGACAATATTAGTACTACGACGAGGGTACAACGGTCATTTGTCATTTAGGGGTAAAGTGGTAATTATACACTAAGGGTATTTCAAAAATTTTGTAATCCGGGGGCAATTCGATAATTTCACAAACCAGGGGTAATTTGATAATTTACAAACTAGGGGTAATTGGGTAATTTCATAAACCAGAGGTAATTCAGTAATTTTGCAAACCAGGGGTAATTCGGTAATTTTACAAACCAGGGGTATTTTGGTCAGTTTACAAATTAGGGTATTAACAACCCAACAGAAGGTCCACTGTCGCCTCGAATAACTCAAGTATTCTAAACAGAGATATTGAGTCAAATGGGCCTAAGGCCCATTCTCGGCCCAAGTGAGCCCACACACTCGTGTGGCCCATTCACCAAACCTAGCCACATATATGAAATTCACATAGTCTAGTTCATTATCTACTACACAATCATACAATATAATCATATGGGCCCCCGGGCCCATTGGGCCCACTTGGCCCCTTTAGGGCCATCGTGGCCCAACAACCCACACCTACAAGAATACTCATGGTGGCCTCGACTATCGTGTCAAAGCTTCCACACGTACGCTCGAATGCTCGTGTGGCTACCATCATCGTGTGACCGGGATTTCGGCATTTGCCGCTCTACAGCTAGAGTAGAGAGAGGTACACACCTGATAGGAATCTAAAGCTGCTAAACCGCGCTTCGAGCATTCCTACGCCCAACGCCAACCAGGTATGCTCCTTCTCCTCCTAGGCAGGCTCTATATATAGCTAGCTTCTCACCTTCCTTCTTTGTATCTTTCCGATGTGGGATCCCTCCGTCAGTAGAGTTTAAATCCAAATCAAACTCTTGCCGTCCAATCTGCAAAATAAATACTCCATTGCTTTCCATGAGATTCGAACCCAAGCTCTCCCATCAACCACTTTACGCCACTTGCCACTAAGCCACCAACTCCTATTGTGTCTAACATTATGTGCAACTAAATATAAACCTATGGCCAAATTCTAAAGTCCATAAAAAAAGAAAACCAAAATGCAAGAGCTAAGACTTGAACCTTGGACCTCCTTCCTTCCTTGTGGCGTCACCCCCTTGTCCCTTATGTGGCGTCACTTTGCCACTACACCACACACTCCACTTGTGTCATTTTCTCCACATTTTATTCTTAAAGCCTAGCTACTAACTCCCAAGTTTTTTTCACCTAAAACCAAAATTTCCCTAAATTTAAAGTTTGATCCCGAGACTTCATAGAAGCCCCCTAACCTTCCAAAATCACTCACCTACTAGATCCAACTTGCATTAAAGCCGTTCTCTTGTTCCTAAAAATTTTAAACGCTCCTACGCCTAAGGCCTAATAGGCCCAATCCTACTAGGCCCAACTTTGGGATGTTACACTAACACACCTGTGGGGAGCTTTAGTTACCCACCCCACCAACACACCAAACCGGGCATTAAGCCATATATCAAACTGGGCATTAAGCCATATATCAAACTGGGTATTAAGCCATATAAATTTTGTAGCAAAGCTACCAGAACTTCTCTTCGTCATGCAAATCATGTATTTAATATGCATATTCATTTACAATAATCCATTCATATAATTATTACAAACATACGGCCCATTATAAAAATTTTCAAAATCTGGCCCATGTCATATTTAGGCCCATATAGCAAATATCACATTTGGCCCATATATCAAATATCACATTTGGCCCATACATCAAATATCACATTTGCCCATATAATCATTTATATTGATTTGGCCCCCCGAGGGCAATTTCATAATTTTCAAAATCTTAATGCCGATTTCAAAGTCTTGACCACTAAAGTGATAAATATGCCATTTTACTTGATTTCACTAACTTGTGATTTAATCAAGCGATTGATACGATATATTTATCTAACCCATGAAGTACGGTGTGAGATTACACACCTGATTACGATAAGCACTACACTCTCCTGATCGCTAACACTTAAAAATATGTTTAACGCTCGATTAGAAAAATAAACACGATCTAATAAAGCTACTCTAAACAAATGATCTAAGATTTACCGTCGAATCGTGAATAACTACAATTTGTCGATTTTCCCCAGTTAACGGTCCACAACCCGTTGGAAAACCCCGAATAGCTAATGGCTCAGAACTGTGAATAACCTCGAATAATTGATTTTCACCAGAGGAGGGTCCACAACATGGTGGAAAGTCTCGGATCGCCGAAACAACCCTTCGTTTGAATTTAGGAATTGGAATCGTTAATCCACTCCTTTTGAGATCTCCACTAGATTCCCCTTCAAAACGTTACTACGAGCCTCCATTCGTTAGATTTTTAGTAAACTGATAATATAATAAAGTATGGACTTATCAAAAAGGTAGAGATCGGCTTACCACGAAGTTCCGAGTGTTCCACAAATAAATCCCTATATATAAGAATCAGTTACCCTTTCCATACTGTTAATCATCTTAATAAATAAAGGATGATTGTTAAAATCGTGAAGAACTCTTACCTTGAAGGTTTTGATCTGAATTCTAGTGATTATGAGATAACTTCGAGAAAATGGGTAATTTGGCCTTTCTCTATTTCACTATAAAGACGAAAAAGATTTCTCTAAGAGAGAGAGAGATGATGATATTTTCGGTCAAAAAGACCCTCCCAAGCCAATATGTTGATTCAGCAAAAGAAAAAGAAAAACAAAGAATTGAATAGGGTTATTACCGATTGTGCAAAGGTGACCACTTGAATGAAAAAGAGAGTTAAATGGAAGATGGAAGATTCGGCTATAATGAAAATATTGGAGAGGATGATGATCAATAACATTCGACCATGGTGAAGAATTAGGGAGAGAGAGATGTTTGAGAGTTTTTTTTTTTTGTAAAAAGTAAAGAAGAAAAAGAAATAGGAGATAAGATGTTTGTGTTTCAGTTTTCAAAGATGGAGAATGAACAAAGAAGAAGTTTTGAGATTGGTGTACAATCGGCCAAGGAAGAAAAAGAATAAAATGAAAGAAAAATGCCCCCTTTCTATGGTAGTATAGTTTCGGCATAAAGAGGAAAAGGGCTTGAGAGGAAAAGAAAATAATATCAATTTGGTCAAAAATAATAACCAAAACCAAAGCAAAATTTTACCTATTGCTCATTACACATTCGGCTAGGGAGAGAGATCTTGGAGAGAAAAGAAAATGGTGCCCAATTTGCTAAAGAATTTTACCAACTATCTCCTAATCCCTTTCAATATTCGGCCAACCCCTCTAGCCCCAAAAACCAACCAAGTTCATAGCCATCATGGATCAACTTTTGCCAACCTTTCTTTCCATAGCACAATCCACGAATTAAGCCATTTGTTCCCTTACTTGCCTTATCCTATTGATTCCTTTCCTCAACTTCAATGTTTCCTTAATCCATTTAGCCACTTTACCATAAAAATTAAAAGTCCAACATACCAAAAATAAAGATTGCCTGACACTTGATAGGAGAGTGCAAAAAATTTAAGTCACAAAAATGCATACCAAGAGATTCGAACCTCTCCCCTCAAGATAATACATGTGGCGCATAACCTCTTAACCAATAGCTCAACTTATGCTAACTTTCACCACTTAATTACCTTAAGATTTAAGGTCACTTGTTCCACTTTATTGAAGTACTAATTGCCAAAATTTTTTCCAAATCCAAAATAAATCCTTAGCCTTCTCAGGACTATATAAACACAACATTGGATAATTTAACTAGCTAAGCACCAAAATAATGCAACATATAAAAACTCAAATTTTAGGATGTTACAATTCTACCCCCTTAAAGAAAATTTCGTCCTCAAAATTTACCTGATTAGAAGAGGTGAGGATATTACTGCCGCATCGTGTCCTCAGTCTCCCACGTAGCTTCCTCCACTCCGTGATTACGCGGAGGACCTTTACTAACGATCTCGACTTCTTTCTCAAAGACTTTAACATCTCGATCTAAAATTTTCACTGGTTCTTCCTCAAACGACAAGTCAGGCCTTAACTCAACTTCCTCTACCGGTACAATGTGAGACGGATCCGATCGATAATGCCTCAACATAGAGACATGGAAAACACTATGAATCTGACTCAACTCCAGAGGTAACTCAAGCTGATAAGCTACTGGCCCAACACATTTCAAAACACGATATGGTCCAATGAACCTAGGGCTCAACTTGCCCTTCCTTCCAAATCTGAAGATTTTCTTCCAAGGTGAGACCTTTAGAAAAACCTGATCTCCCACCGGAAACTAAAAATCCTTACGCTTCTGATCCACATACGACTTTTGTCTATCCGAAGCTTTCTTTAACCGCGCTCGAATCACCTTTACTTTTTCTTCGGTCTCTGATATCAATTTAGGACCCAATAACTGCCGTTCCCTAATTCAGTCCAACAAGTAGGGGTACGACACCTACGACTATATAATACTTCATAAGGTGCCATTTGGATACTGGATTGATAACTATTGTTATATGCAAACTCCGCCAATGGTAGAAAATCCTCCCAACTACCTCTGAAGTAAATCACACAGCCCCTTAACATGTCTTCCAAAATCTGGATTACTCTTTCTAACTGACCATCTGACTGAGGATAAAAAGCTGTGTTGAAGTTTAACTTTGTTCCCAAAGCTTCATGCAAAGCTTTCCAAAATCGCGATGTAAAATTAGGGTCCCTGTCCGAAATAATAGACACTGATACCCCATGTAACCTCACGATTTTCACTATATATAACTTGGCCAACTTTTGTAATGGGTAATTCGTTCGAACAGGTAGGAAATGGGCAGTCTTCGTTAATTGATCCACTATTACCCAGACGAAATCTTTCTTAGTAGTCGATAGGGGTAACCCACTAACAAAGTCCATCATTATCCGTTCCCATTTCCATAATGGAATCTTCACTGGTTGAAGCAAACCCGATAGCAATTGATGTTCTACCTTCACTTGTTGACAAGTCAAGCACTTACTCACATAATCAATAACCTCCTGCTTCAACCTTGGCCACCAATACTGTTCACGGAGATCTCGATACATCTTATTTCCTCTGGGGTGCATAGCATAGGGGCTACTATGGGCCTCTCGTAGAATTATTAGTCTCAGGTCTGAATCTTTAGGCATACAAATTCTTCTGTGAAAACATAGTACTCCATCCTTATTCAATCCAAAATCCCCTATTACACCACTTTCAACTTGTTGAAGTAAGGGACCCAACTTTTCATCTAATATCTGCTTCTCCTTGATCTGTTCTAACCACATAGGCTTCACCTGAAGTTCCGCTAGCAAACTACCATCTTCATACAAACTAAGATGAGCAAACATTGCTCTCAACTCTGATATCACCACGTTAGCCTTTCCAGGATGATACTCGATTAAGAAGTCATAATCTTTCAACAGCTCTATCCATCTCCGTCGTCTTAAGTTCAACTCATTTTGGGTAAGGAGGTACTTCAGACTTTTATGATCCATATAAATGATCGACTTCTCATCGTACAGGTAGTGCCTCCAAATCTTTAAAGCAAAAACCACCGCAGCCAACTCCAAATCATGAGCAGGATAATTGACTTCGTGCGGCCTTAAATGGCGATATGCATAAGCCACTACTTTACCACCTTGTATCAACACACATCCCAAGCCCGTTTTGTGACACATCGCAGTAAACAATGAACTCTTTTCCAGCCTCAGGTTGAATCAATACAGTGCTTCCGTCAAAATCTTCTTCAATTTTGTCAAAACTTTCTTGCTGCTGATTTAACCACACAAATGGTACTCCATTGTGCAACAGTTTAGTTAGAGGTGCTGCAATCAATGAAAATCCCTCAACAAAATGTCTATAGTAACCAGCCAACCCTAAGAAACTCGAATCTCAGTCACTGACTTCGGTGGTTTCCAATCCAACATAGCCTCTACCTTCCGAGGATCAACCCTAATTCCTTTGGCCGACACAACATGTCCTAAGAAAGTAACTTCCTTCAGCCAAAATTCACACTTATTGAATTTGGCATAAAGTTGCTTTTCTCGAAGTATTTGTAATACTATGCGCAGATGTGAGTCATGCTCTTCTTCATTCCTCGAGTATACTAAGATATCATCTATGAACACCACCACAAACTGGTCTAAGTAGGGTTGAAAGACTCGGTTCATCATGTCCATATATGCAGCTGGTGCATTGGTCAATCCAAATGACATCTCTAAAAACTCATAATGTCCATAATGAGTTGGAAATGCCGTCTTATGAATATCCGCCTCCTTAACTTTGAGTTGATGATAACCCGATCTCAAATCTATCTTGGAGAAAACTGAAGCTCCTCTCAACTGATCAAACATGTCATCAATTCTCGGTAATGGATACCTATTCTTGATCGTTAATATATTCAACTACCTATAATCAATGCATATTCGCATCGACCCATCCTTCTTCTTGACGAACAAGACTGGTACTCCCTACGGAGACACACTCGGTCGAATGAATCCTCGATATAACAGCTCTTAAATTTGAGCCTTAAGCTCTGTTAGCTTCTTCGGCGCCATTCTATAAGGAGCAATGGACCCCGAGCCATTCTGGGCAAAAGCTCAATGCCAAACTCTACTTCCCGGTCAGGAGGTAAACCTAGAAATTCTTCGAAAAAAACATCTGAAAATTCTTTCACCGTTCTAACACCTTCCACCGTTAATTCCTTGACATCCAAAGCACAAATGAAGGCTAGGAATGCTCTATACCCTTTTCGCACCAACTTTTCTACTTTTAAAGCAGATATCACATTTGCTAAATAGTTTTTCCATTCGCCCATCATCACCACTTCCTTATCTTCCAAAGTCCTTATCGGCATCCACTTTGCAGTAAAATCCAAGTGCGCACGGTGCTTTAGTAACCAGTTCATGCCCAAAATAAGGTCGAACTCGCCAAAAGGCAGTTCCATCAGATCTGCCAAAAATATTTCTCTTTGAATTTCCAAGGGCACGCTTTTAAACAATTTATCCACTATCACAGGCTATCTTAAAGGACTTATTATCGTCATCTATTTATCAATAATCTCAGATCTAATGTTCAGGTTTCCAGATATAGTGCTAGTAACATACGAATGGGTAGATCCGATATCTATCAAAGCAGTAGCAGGTACATCAAAGATGAAGAACGTACCAGTTATCACATCGGTGTATCACCATCCTCACGATGTCTGACCGCATAAACTAACCCCGACTGCCTCGTCTCCGCGTTACCCTTGAAGCCATTACCTCTGCCTGGTGCACCTTGACCACGACAACCGCCATTACCACCTCGACCTGGCCCACGGCCTCTCGGTGTCTATTGAGTGCCTCTAGCTGGTTGTGTATCGGGGTTACGAGCTTCTTGAGTCAGAGCAGTCCGTCGAGGACAATTCTTAAGCTGATGATCCTTAGAACCACATTTGAAACACCCACCGATTCTTTTCCAGCATTCACCTGGGTAACGTCTCCCATAATCAGCACATGGTTGAATCTGATTGGTAGCCGCAGGTGCTCTAGTTTGAGCTGGCTCATCATTCCTGGCCTCTTCTGAAACCTTTTAGTAGAACCCGAGTACTTAAAGTCCCTCTTGCCTCTGCCTCTGTCTCGGTTCTGACGTTCTGAGTTCTTAGCCTCTTCAGCTATTTTGGCTTTCTCCACAAAGTTGGCAAAAGTCCTTTCTTGTTGTGAGGCTATCAGTACCCGTAACTCATCATTCAGCCCATCCTCAAAACGTACACAGCGCTCATGATCAATTGGCACTATTGTCCGAGCATAACGGCTCAAGCATAGAAATTTTACCTCGTAAGCCACCACTTTCTTATGTCCTTGAACCAGATTCAGGAATTCCTTCCTCCGACCATCCACATAACTTGACCCGACATACTTTCCTTGGAATGCAATTTTGAAGAAATCCCACGTAACATGTCCAGCCTGAGTGCCTTCTCGAATAGTAAGCCACCATTGATACACCTCATCCCTCAACAAGAGCACAGCTCCTCTCAATTTTTGTTCGGTGGTGCACTCCAAATCATCCATGATTCACTCCACTTCCTCAAGGCAACACTCCGCTACATTTGGAGCTACACCCGAGACACCCCTAAAAACCTCGGCACCACTTGATTTAAGTAGTTCTGATATTGATCCATGAGTTGCTGGCCCAGTTCTAGCCCTAGTAACCCTTTCTAGGACTCGTAACTTTGTTTGGGTCAAGGCAATGTCCTCTCGTATGGTCATGTGATCTAGTCTCAGTCCCGGGTGATGTAGGTGCGTCTATTTCTGGTATATGTCCCGACACTTCAGATGCAACCCTAGCACCTCGGCCTCTACCACGGCCACGTCTACCATGTCCACGTCCTTTAGCGCTCATTTTGAGTATTTAGGTTTAATCTGATTACAAGTTTTAAGAATCAGTATACTTTTCCAGTGTTTATTAATGATATTTTATGAGATATAAGAGATAGAGTTGTTTTCGTAAACGCATCCTATAGTCTCAATCTCTATAGTTTCAACACCTAAAACTAAAACTTCTAGAGTGTTCCTATAGTCATTTCACAATAATAAGAATTATTCAATTTACATACACTTACTTGACTTGGTGTCGATACTCGTGGTGCCATACTACCTTTAAAAACATAAGTTCTATAATTCAAAATAGTTTTGTACCATAAATATTTTTGAACTCAAACCACAGTCGAGTTTTGAACTGGGCTCTGATACCATAAAATGTAACACCTCAAACTCGGTCTATGCGTTTAGACCAGATTTGACATGTCACACAAAGTGAACATACATCTAATCTTTTAAAGAAATCAAATTTTCAAAAAAAAAAAAAAAACATTTTGACATGGAGTTATTAAAAACTGAGGTTGATTACTAAATTTAATAATTTGAGACATATAAGTTGAAACTTAGAAAAATTGGATTTAATAATTCGAGAAAATTTAAAGAGTTCAAAGTAATTTGAAAACAAAAATTTAAAATATTGTTATAGAAAAATTTTCGAGTTAAAGATATTTAAGAATGAAATCCTCTTAAGACGTTCATTTAAGAAAAACACTTATTTCTATTTTAGAAAAGAAATCCAACTTAAATATTTAAAGCGTATTATAAAATCCATCCACAAGTAAAACATCCATAAAAATTAACGGAGGCCTTATTACAACTTAACTTAAATAGTAAAAATAATAAAAGTGCTTAAAAGAAATCGGTATATAAATAACCCATTATTCGTAGTATGGCCTCCACTGGGTCATCCACGGCCCAAGCCTCCATCACTGGTCATTACCTGAGAAAGGTAAAGAAAATGGGGTGAGTTACGTAGTGTAATATCCCGGGTTAAGGGCTATTTTGTTTTGGCATTGGTTGCATGTTATTGGCTTGCTATGTTGTTGTTTGTGTGGTTTCGAGGCTTAGTTGTAGGCTAGGAGTGAGCCTGAGTAGGTAGGAAAATTTTAGTTTTTGGGCTTTTTGTGATAGGAGCTGAAGGAGCTGGGTCTTTTATATTTTTTATTGGTGTTTTTGAGCACAAGTGAGGAGCTAGCAAAGTGGCAAGGCATGCGCCACTTGGAGCTTGTATATGGCGTCAATTGCAAGGGGGAGGTCTTGTGTTCAAGTCACGAGAATCCCACATTTTGGGCTCCCATTTTGACGCATGGAGGGGAGGAGTTGTGGGAAGTTTGAACTACGCCTTGGACTTTGTCAACTCATTCAAGCGGTGGGTGGAGAGCAAATGTAGGAGGAGACTTGGTCAAGGTAGTTTGAATTGGTGGCTTGGGAGTGATTGGGGGAGGTTGGCCGATTTGAGGAGATTTTGGGGAGGTTGGCTGGTTGGTAAGTGTTGTGAGGGAGTGGGAAGTGCTAAAATTCCTTGGACTTTTGGGTGCATTTTCATCATAGGGAATAACAATTAAGTTTTTTTCATTGTGTCAAACAAGCCGATTTTTCTTTGTATCAAGCTAGCAAAAACTTCAAAATATTTCCTCTCTTTTCTCTCTTTCAACCGAATGTTCATGTACTTGTTTTGCCAAGATTTCTTTGCGACTTTTTACTTAGTGTGTGAGGTAGAATATTGCTTCTTTTCCACTTGCATTTTGTGTAAACCGAAACCTCAAAACACCTACACTTGCAAAACCACAACACTCTCTTCTCCACTTTTGCTTTCATCTTTTCTCTTTTGAAAAGCCTTGGTAGCCGAATGTGCATCCCTCTCCCTTTCTTCTCTTTTTCATTTGTGTTAAACCAAACCGACTTTTGCTTTCTCTTCAACATTGAGCGAAACTAGTCTCTTGTACTTTCTTTTCTCTACTCGTAATTGTCCTCTCTTGGAACCATTAGTAGCGAAACTCATCCTCCAAAAACACCTTCTCCATTTCTTACCTTTACAAAGCCGAAAGTAACCCCTCCATTCATCTTTTTATTTTCTTTCTTTTCCAAAACCTTTTAGCGAACCTTACTACAACCCTTGCCGATTTCTTCTTTGTTTTTTAAACTTTTCTTTTCTTGATCAAGGGTGTTAGCAGAACCTATTCCTTTTGTTAGGAATCTTGCTCAATCGGCCTAACAAGAAGGTAAGTGCTAGGTAGAATAGCCATTTCTCCTTTCTCCGGTACTTTGTCGATTTTTAGTATGTTGAAGGGCCAATTTGATTGTCTGTTAAAAGGAGTAACATTCTATTTTGGTAATCGTTTTCATATAGGGCCTTTGGATTTCGAAGCAGCCGATTGGAGAAGTCAAGAGGTAAGTGGTGGTAAGAATGGGTGTTTGTATTCGATTTCGTTTAGTTTTCTTTAAGTCAAGTCATGAGGAGATTAACCGTTATTCTTTTCTAGGGTGTGATCGTTTGGTAAAGAAGCATTATTGGTTCGGGTTTGGTTGGGAACCGAACCATTCGCAAAGGTAGGGTTTAACGCAACCCCTTTGGGTTACCTATTTTTGGTCGAATAGGTTAAGTGACTAATCCTTTGTTGGCGATTGTAGGATCGGGGTTGTCGAGCGAGCAAGGCGTGACCGATTCTAGGGATTAATATCTTCGCTATTTCGGTGTGTAAACCAACACACTATCTTAACTAAGTAATGTGATAACTTTGTTTGTGTAAATGAAACAATGTGGTTGACTATTTCGATACCCATTGAGGGATGGATACGGATTCGGGTAAGTCCGTTTCATTATGAAATATGTGATGATCTACGATATCATGATTATGGGTGTATATTCATTGAGATGCCATATTGAGCATGTGAGTATGATAGCATGATTGCGATTTTGCATCTAGTATGATATGTGATTGGGTGATATGAGAGGAGGGGAGTATGATATCCGTGTCTTTGGGACCTTGTGTCTTTGGGACACGGAGGTTTGGCACCTCCGGTGGTTTGGTACCACGTATTTTGTGACTTTGGGTCACGGAGGTTTGGCACCTCGGCGTCTCGTCCCGGTGGCTTAGTACCACGATGGGTTGGCCCCACAGTTGATTATCTGGGATTGGCGCCATGATTTGGTATCACACGATGGGTTGGCCCCATCATCGGTTTGTATTCGCGGTCACCAATGATTTAGCATCTGCTTGTGTCTTTGGGACACGGAGGTTTGGCACCTCATTGCGACTCGTCCACGTGGTTGACACCACCGTGGGTTGGCCCCACTTTTGAGATATGGGATCGTCGCTAGTGATTTGGTATCACACGATGGGTTGGCCCCATCATTGGATTATTGTGACTTGGTCACCGGTGGTTTGGTACCACAAGATGGATATCGTGACTTTGGGTCACCGGTGGTTTAGCACCACCGGTGGTTTGGTACCACACGGGGTAGAAAAGGTGATGTGGTTGGTTAGGATCGGGTGCATTACTTGCATTATTTTGTTATGATATGTGTGATGGCATGTTATCTGGGAGAGGATTTATACTCTGAGTCTTGTGACTCACTCTCTCCTTTGACATTTCAGGTGACACTTAGATGTGGACATGGAGCCGGGATAGACTCGAGGTGCTCATGCCATGCTTAAATAAGGATTTGCTCAGACTTTTATGAAATTTGGTACTTAAGTTTTATTACTATTTGGTTTTATTTGGGGTTGTAAATGGCCTTTCTAAAAATTATGTTTTGTTTATGATTAAAGTAGATTTATAATATGCCTTAACAAATTAATTGGGTTAAATGTGCTAAAACTTGGAAAGACAACGATTTCAAAGTACAAAAGCGATATTTTAAACTATACCATCGGGTATCACACTAAGATTTGGAATAAAGAAGAACTCAAATGTTTTCTAACTTAAACACGATTTTCTACTAATACAAAATGTTTTGTAACAATGATAAACAATTCAAACTTCCTAACGAGATAAAACTATTTTACCTACATGTCTGATTGAGTTTTTAAAATTTTTGGGTTTTCAAATACATCAGATTTCAGTCAAACCTACTCAAGTTTTTCAAATACACAATTTAGCGAAGTGTTTTCCTCGAACTTTTAACCTTAAACCTAAACCTCTCAAAATCCTTTTCCCCGTGACATACAGTTCGATTAGTGGTGTGTTGGCCGGGTTTGGGGTGTTACATTTGTGGTATCAGAGCTAAGTTCAAAGGCTCAGCTGTGGGCCTGAGGCCCAAAATATTTGCAAAAGTCTATTTTAAGTGTTATGTTTTGAAAAAGTATGGTTTGAAAGGCATGACACCGAGTCACCGGCACCAATCCGCCCAGGTAAGTACCCCGTACTATTGTTGTGGTAATGATATTGATGAGATTGAATGGCTAGTGATAGTAAGACTACCTTAGAGACTGAAACTGATAGGACTCCGTGGACTCGTGAAAACAAAAGCCTCTTTAATATTCATAAGACTTTGCTTTAAAAGCAGTTGAATAATTCTTGATACATAAAATTCTTTAAATCGACGAGATTTAGTCATGAGTACCGGGGTGGGCGTGGTCGTGGGCGTGGTCGCGGTGGGATGACAGTTTCGAGCCCGTAGGTTACAGTCGAGGTTCGAGAGAATGAGATCTGGCCCAGACACCACCGGAGGTGGTGAGTTCAAGAGCGGTCGGGATGATCTGATGTCACGAGCGATCTTTGCGAGTGTTAGAAAGGGTAGCTGGAGTAGGTGGAGGTGTAGGAGCTAGGAAATCCGTGCTGGCGACTTGAGCAAGCAGGGCTAAATTCTTTGAGGTGTCTCGGGTGTTGCTCCTAGCCTTCTTGAATCTTGGTGAAGCGACGAATGGATCATGGATGATCTAGACCTAGCTGTGAAGAAAAATTGAAGGGATAGTATCACTTCTCGAGATGAGTCATACCGATGGTGGCTCACTATTCGGAACGGTATTGCGGTTGAAGATCGACTTGGGACTATTTTCGGTGCTTATCGAGAAAAAATGCGTGGGGCTAACTACATTAATGAGCGGAGGAAAGCATTTCTAAGGTTAGTTCGAGGGAGCAAATCGTAGCCGAGTCGAGGCGAGTTTACGAGGTGAGTCGGTATGCGGGGGTATGGTGGCTACTGAGCATTAGAGGTGCGTTCGTTTCGAGGATGGCCTGCGGGACGAACTAAGGTTGATAATTGCACCCCAGCAGGAGCGTGAATTTACGGTTCTGGTTGAAAAGGCGAAGGTGGCTGAGGGTATTAAAGAGTCTGTGAGGCAAGGTATGGATAGGAACCGAAATAAGAGGAGTTTTGGATCTTCTGGGTCGTCAGGGAATCAGCAGAAAAGGGCTAGACCGAGTGGGCGAATCGGTCGGGTAGGTTTATTCTTGCTAGGCGAGGGGCCGCCAGCATGTAACCGCTTGTGGAAAGGCTCACTGGGAGGATGTTGGACCGATGGTAGAAATTTGTTTTGAGTGTGGCTCACTTGGACCACCGTGTGAGGGACTGTCCGCGCAAGTTGGCTAGGATTGATCGGAGAATCGGGGCGTACTCGATATAGGAATAATAGACCACCACCGCAGAGGGGCGAGGTCATGGCGAGGAGGTAATAGTTACGGTCGGGGCCGTGGAGCACCGGCAGAGAGGTGTAGGTAGTTCTGAGGCCGACGGTAGGGGTTGGTGTATCTTTGAGGCACCGAGAGGAGGGCGACGCATGGACGTCATTACTGCATGCGTTTTAATCTTTGGTTCCCCATTTACCGCTTTGATTGATATGGGTTCAACACATTCATATGTTGCAAGTAGCATAGTGAAGACCATGGATTTAGACTACGAGATATCTTCTAGGCGGATGGTAGTAATAAGCCCTCTAGGTCACTCTGTAGTGGTAGATAAACTGTATAGAGATGTACCTCTAGAACTCCAAGGGATGGTATTTGAGGCTGATCTGATGGAACTGCCGTTTGGGGAGTTCGATCTGATTCTTGGGATGGATTGCCTGGTTAAGCACCAGGCGAAGTTGGACTGCGCGGCTAAGCGCATGGTTCTCGAGCACACCGTGAGGTGATGAAGTAGTTACGATCGGTAATAGGAGAAATTATCTATCCAATGTGATATCTCGCTCTGGCCAGAAGATGGTCGAAAAGAAATTGTGAAGCATATGTGGTACATGTGTATGCCTTGGAGGCTAAGGAGTCTGCTTTGTGGAGATGGTTCGAGACAGTTAGGAATTTCTTGATGTGTTTCTGAGGAGCTTAGGGTTTGCCACCAAATCAAGAGGTAGAGTTGAATAGATACATTGCAGCTGCGCGCCGGTGTCCATAGCTCCGTCATGAGATGGCACCTAAAGAGTTAGTGGAGCTTAAGGCTCGAGATCCGGAGTTATTGGACCGAGGCTTTATCGGGCCAAGTATTTACGCCTTGGGGGCGTCGGTACTCTTTGTCAAGAAGAAAGACGATACTATGCGGATGTGTATAGACTACATGCTAACCGAATAAGTGACGATCAAAAACAAGTATCCACCGCCTCGGATAGATGACTTGTTTGATCACCAAGAGCGTCGGTTTTCTCGAAGATCGACTTAAGGTGCAGGTACCACCGATTAAAGGTGAAAGAGGCGGATATTTGCAAGGCGGCATTTCATGACTCGGTATGGGCACTTGAGTTCTTAGTTATGCCGTTTGGATTGACTAACGTCTTGGCGACCTTCATGGATCGATGAATAGGGTGTTTCAACGATATTTGGATCGGTTTGTAGTGGTTTTATCGGCGACATCTTGGTATATTCAAGGGCCGAGGAGGAACATGATGCACATTTACGGGTGGTATTCTGATTCTAAGGAGAAAGCAACTTCATCTGAAGTTCAATAAATCTGAGTTACGGCTTAGGAGGTGGCGTTCTTGGGTCATGTAGTATCGGTGAGGGATTAGAGTGGACCCTCGTAAGATAGAGGCGATTTTGGATTGGAAGCCGCCTAGGTCGATGGTGAGATTCGAGTTTTTGGGCTTGGCAGGATACTACCGAAGATTTGTAGAGGATTTCTCATTGATCGCAGCTCCGATGACTAAATTATTGAGAAAAGGGGTTCCGTTCATTTGGGCTGAGAAGCAACAGGAGAGCTTCGATAAGTTGAAGAAGATTTTGGTGAAGCTCGGTTCGATTCAACTTTGAGGCTAGTAAGGAATTCGCGGTGTCTTGCGATGCATCACATCTGAGTTTGGGTTGTGTCTTGATGCGAGAAGGAAGGTTGTGGCTTACGCATCTCGGCAGCTGAGGCCACATGAGGTAAATTATCCAACGCACGATCTGGAGTTAGCGGCTGTAGTATTTGCCTTAAAGATATGGAGGCATTACTTGTACGGAGAAAGATCGTTAGTCTACACGGACCATAAGAGTCTGAAGTACCTTCTGACTCAGAAAGACCTGAATCTGAGACAGCGCAGATGGATTGAGCTGCTGAAAGACTACGATTGCTCAATTGAGTATCATCCGGGCAAGGCTAACGTTGTGGCAGACGCGTTGAGCCGTAAGGTTGTTTCGGATCTAAGAGCGCTGTTTGCCCACTTGAGTTTGTATGACGTCAGGAGTATTCTGCCAGAACTATAGGTTAAACCTACTTAGGTTGAGCAGGTCAGAGAAAACAGTTGTTGGATGAGGTTACGAGTCGCAGAGGACACAAGTGCGAGCGATGGTTTGGAGGGTTCTGATGTGTCGGGTGATGGAGTCTTTGTGTTTTCGGGGAAGGCTTGTATGCCGAGAGATTACGAGTTAAGGCAAAGATTCTTGAGATGCACATAGCAGCCCTACGCTATGCATCCCGGAGGTAGCAAAATGTATAGGGATCTCGAGAATAGTTACGGTGGTAAGATGCGAAAAAGGAGGTGACGAGTTTGTAGGGAAGTGTCGACATGTCGGCAGTCAAGGTGAGCATCGACTACCGTCGAGGTTGCTTGACCGATGAAGATTCCACGTGGAAATGGGAAAGGATAACTATGGATTTAAATCGGTGGATTACCGCTTACCGAGCAAGAAGGATTGATTTGGGTAATTGTGGATCGATGACTAAATCAGCTCACTATATTCGGTGAGGTGGATTACTCACTGCAGAGGTTGGCAAAGTCGTATGTGTCGAGAGATAGTGAGGCTGCACGGGTGCGATGTCGATCATCTCGAATAGGGATCCCATTCACGTCAAGGTTACGAAAGCGTTGCATCGAGCTCTGGGTACACTTGTTAGATTTCAAACGGCATTTCATCCTCAAACCGGCAGGCGATCGAAAAGGGTTATACAGATCTTGGAAGACATGTTACGAGGTTGTGTATTGGACTTTAGGGGTAGTTGGGAGGAGTATCTACCGTTAGCTGAATTCGCCTACAATAATAGTTACCAAGCAAGTATCAAAATGGCACCATATGAGGCGTTGTACGGTAGGAAGTGTCGCTCACCTACTTGTTGGACAGAGTTAAGTGAACGTCAGTTGTTGGGACCAGAGTTAGTTGTTGAGACTGAAGACAAGGTTAAGTTGATTCAGGCTCGATTGAAGGAGGCTTCGGACCGGCAGAAGTCCTATGCCGATCTTAAGCGGAGAGATATTGAATTTGCTGTGGGAGATCGGGTTCTCCTGAAGGTCTCACCGTGGAAGAAAGTGTTAAGGTTCGGGAGGAAAGGCAAGCTAAGTCCGAGGTTTATTGGGCCGTATAAGGTACTGAGACGAGTGGGACCAGTTGCATATTAGCTCGAGTTGCCAGCAGAACTAAGTCAGATTCACGATGTGTTCAACATTTCGATGCTTCGGCGTTATCGCTCAGATCCATCGCACGTGGTGACAGTAGGAGAGATTGAGGTAAACCCAGATATGACCATGGAGGAAGAGCTTGTGCAGATTTTAGATCGGGATGTGAAGGTTCTGCGCAGAAAGTCTGTGCCTTTGGTTAAGGTACTATGGTGGAATCATGGCGTGGAAGAAGCGACGTGGGAACCCGAGGATACGATGAGACAGCAATACCCGTAACTTTTCTGACCAGGTAATTTCGAGGTCGAAATTATTTTTTAGGGGGGTAGAACTGTAATATCTCGGGTTAAGGGCTATTTTGTTTTGGCATTGGTTGCATGTTATTGGCTTGCTATGTTGTTGTTTGTGTGGTTTCGGGGCTTAGTTGTAGGCTAGGAGTGAGCCTGAGTAGGTAGGAAAATTTTAGTTTTTGGGCTTTTTGTGATAGGAGTGAAGGAGCTGGGTCTTTTATATTTTTATTGGTGTTTTGAGCACAAGTGAGGAGCTAGCAAAGTGGCAAGGCATCGCCACTTGGAGCTTGTATATGGCGTCAATTGCAAGGGGAGGTCTTGTGTTCAAGTCATGAGAATCCCACATTTGGGCTCCCATTTTGTGGCATAGAGGGAGGAGTTGTGGGAAGTTTGAACTCGCCTTGGACTTTGTCAACTCATTCAAGCGGTGGGTGGAGAGCAAATGTAGGAGGAGACTTGGTCAAGGTAGTTTGAATTGGTGGCTTGGGAGTGATTGGGGGAGGTTGGCGGTTTGAGGAGATTTTGGGGAGGTTGGCTGGTTGGTAAGTGTTGTGAGGGAGTGGGAAGTGCCAAATTCCTTGGACTTTTGGGTGCATTTTCGGTCATAGGGGAATAGCAATTAAGTTTTTTTTCATTGTGTCAAACAAGCCAATTTTTCTTTGTATCAAGCTAGCAAAAGCTTCAAAATATTTCCTCTCTTTTTCTCTCTTTCAACCGAATGTTCATGTACCGTTTTGCCAAGATTTCTTTGCACTTTTTACTTAGTGTGTGAGGTCAATATTGCTTCTTTTCCCACTTGCATTTTGTGTAAACCGAAACCTCAAAACACCTACACTTGTCGAAACCACAACACTCTCTTCTCCACTTTTGCTTTCATCTTTTTCTCTTTTGAAAAGCCTTGGTAGTCGAATGTGCATCCCTCTCCCTTTCTTCCCCTTTTTCATTTGTGTTAAACCGAAACCAGCTTTTGCTTTCTCTTCAACATTGAGCCGAAACTAGTCTCTTGTACTCTCTTTTCTCTGCTCGTAATTGTCCTCTCTTGGAACCATTAGTAGCCGAAACTCATCCTCCAAAAACACCTTCTCCATTTCTTACCTTTACAAAACCGAAAGTAACCCCCTCCATTCATCTTTTTATTTTTCTTCCTTTTCCAAAACCTTTTAGCCGAACCTTACTACAACCCTTGCCGATTTCTTCTTTGTTTTTTTTAAACTTTTCTTTTCTTGATCAAGGGTGTTAGCCGAACCTATTCCTTTTGTTAGGAATCTTGCTCAATCGGCCTAACAAGAAGGTAAGTGCTAGGCCGAATGGCCATTTCTCCTTTCTCTGGTACTTTGCCGATTTTTAGTATGTTGAAGGGCCGATTTCGGTATCTGTTAAAAAGGAGTAACGTTCAATTTTGGTAATCATTTTCATATAGGGCCTTTGGATTTCGAAGCAGCCGATTGGAGAAGTCAAGAGGTAAGTGGTGGTAAGAATGGGTGTTTGTATTCGATTTCGTTTAGTTTTCTTTAAGTCAAGTCATGAGGAGATTAACCGTTATTCTTTTCTAGGGTGTGATCGTTTGGTAAAGAAGCATTATTGGTTCGGGTTTGGTTGGGAACCAACCCTTCGCAAAGGTAGGGTTTAACGCAACCCCTTTGGGTTACCTATTTTTGGCCGAATAGGTTAAGTGACTAATCCACTATTGGCCCATTGTAAGATCGGGGTTGTCGAGGCGAGCAAGGGGCGTAGACCGATTCTAGGGATTAATATCTTCGCTATTTCAAGTGTGTAAACCAACACACTATCTTAACTAAGTAATGTGATAACCTGTTTGTGTAAATGAAACAGTGTGGTTGACTATTTCGATACCCATTGAGGTATGGATACGGATTCGGGTAAGTCCGTTTCATTATGAAATATGTGATGATCTACGATATCATGATTATGGGTGTATATTCATTGAGATGCCATATTGAGCATGTGAGCATGATAGCATGATTGCACGATTTTGCATCTAGTATGATATGTGATTGGGTGATATGAGAGGAGGGGGAGTATGATATCCGTGTCTTTGGGACACTTTGTGTCTTTGGGACACTAGAGGTTTGGCACCTCCGGTGGTTTGGTACCACGTATTTTGTGACTTTGGGTCACGGAGGTTTGGCACCTCGGCGTCTCGTCCCCAAAGGGCTTAGTACCACGATGGGTTTGCCCCACGCTTGATTATCTGGGATTGGCGCCAGTGATTTGGTATCACACGATGGGTTGGCCCCATCATCGATTTGTATTTGCGGTCACGGTGATTTGGCATCACACTTGTGTCTTTGGGACACGGAGGTTTGGCACCTCATTGCGACTCGTCCACGTGGTTGACACCACCGTGGGTTGGCCCCACTTATGAGATATGGGATCGTCGCTAGTGATTTGGTATCACACGATGGGTTGGCCCCATCATTGGATTATTCGTGACTTGGTCACGGTGGTTTGGTACCACAAGATGGATATCGTGACTTTGGGTCACGGTGGTTTAGCACCACCAAGGGTTTGGTACCACACGGGTAGAAAAGGTGATTTGGTTGGTTAGGATCGGGTGCATTACTTGCATTATTTTGTTATGATATGTGTGTTGGCATGTTATACCGGAGAGGATTTATACTGCGAGTCTTGTGACTCACTCTCTCCTTTGACATTTCAGGTGACACTTAGACACGGACATGGAGCCGGGATGGACTCGAGGTGCTCATGCCATGCTTAAATAAGGATTTACTCGGACTTTTATGAAATTTGGTACTTAAGTTTTATTACTATTTGGTTTTATTTGGGGTTGTAAATGGCTTTTCTAAAAATTATGTTTTGTTTATGATTAAAGTAGATTTATAATATGCCTTAACAAATTAATTGGGTTAAATGTGCTAAAACTTGGAAAGACAACGATTTCAAAGTACAAAAGCGATATTTTAAACTATACCATCGGGTATCACACTAAGATTTGGAATAAAGAAGAACTCAAATGTTTTCTAACTTAAACACGATTTTCTACTAATACAAAATGTTTTGTAACAATGATAAACAACTCAAACTTCCTAACGAGATAAAACTGTTTTACCTACATGTCTGATTGAGTTTTCAAAATTTTCGGGTTTTCAAATACATCAGATTTCAGTCAAACCTACTCAAGTTTTTCAAATACACAATTTAGCGAAGTGTTTTCCTTGAACTTTTAACCTTAAACCTAAACCTCTCAAAAACCTTTTTCCCTGTGACATACCAGATTCGGTCGTGGTGTGTTGACCGGGTTTGGGGTGTTACACGTAGAACTCAGTGTGTAACCCACTTACCATTGTCATTGGGCAAAAAATTCAATTAAGCATTTATTGGGCCAAAGCCCATTTACAATCATAACATAATATCATATATAACATGCATGTGTTATGCAATTTCCCAACCAAACCTAGTTTTCCATCCGCTACACACCACCCGTACCAACCAACATACCTGTGAGGAGCTTTAGTCACCAACCCCGCCAACACACCAAACTGGGCATTAAGCCATATATCAAACTGGGCATTAAGCCATATAAATTTTGTAGCAAAGCTACTAGAACTTCTCTTCGTCAAATATCCCAACCCATGCAAATCATGTATTTAATATGCATATTCATTTACAACAATCCATTCATATAATTATTACAAACATACGGCCCATTATAAAAATTTTCACAATCTGGCCCATATCATATTTAGGCCCATATAGCAAATATCACATTTGGCCCATATATCAAATACCACATTTGGCCCATATATCAGATATCACATTTGGCCCATCTATTAAGTATCAGATTTGGCCCATACATCAAATATCACATTTGGCCCATATAGTCATTTATATTGATTTGGCCCCTTGAGGGCAATTTTGTAATTTTCACAGTCTTAATACCGATTTCAAAGTCTTAACCACTAAAGTGATAAATATGCCATTTTACTTGATTTCACTAACTTGTGATTTAATCAAGCAAATGATATGATATAGTTATCTAACCCATGAAGTACGGTGTGAGATTACACACCTGATTACAGTAAGCACTACGCTCTCCTGATCGCTGACACCTAAAAATATGTTTAACACTCGATTAGAAAAATAAACGCGATCTAATAAAGCTACTCTAAACAAACGATCTAAGATTTACCGTCGAAATCACGAATAACTACAATTTGTCGATTTTCCTCCCTTAACGGTCCACAACCCGTTGGAAAACCCCGAACAGCTAATGGCTCAGAACTGCGAATAACGTCGAATAATTGATTTTCACCAAAGGAGGGTCCACAACCCGGTGGAAAGTCTTAGATCGCCAAAATAGCCCTTCTTTTAAATTTAGGAATTGGAATCGTCAATCCACTCCTTTTGAGATCTCCACTAGATTCCCTTTTCAAAACGTTACTATGAGCCTCCATTCGTTAGATTTTTAGTAAACCAATAATATAATAAAGTATGGACTTATCGAAAAGGTAGAGATCGACTTACCACAAAGTTCCGAGTGTTCCATGAATAAATCCGTATATATAAGAATCGGTTACACCTTTCCATACTTTTAATCATCTTAATAAATAAAGGATGATCGTGAAAATTGTGAAGAACTCTTACCTTGAAGGTTTTGATCTGAATTCTAGTGATTACGAGATAACTTCGAGGAAATGGTAATTCAACCTTTCTCTATTTCACTATAAAGACGAAAAAGATTTGTCTAAGAGAGAGATAGATGATGATATTTTCGGTCAAAAAGACCCTTCCAAGCTAGTATGTTGATTCAACAAAAGAAAAAAGAAAAATAAAGAATTGAAGAGGGTTCTTACCGATAATTCAAAGGTGACCACTCGAATGAAAAAGAGAGTTAAATGGAAGATAAAAGATTCGGCTATAATGAAAATATTGGAGAGGATGATGATCAATTACATTCGGCCATGGTGAAGAATTAGGGAGAGAGAGATGTTTGAGAGTTTTTTTTTTTTTTTGTAAAAAGTAAAGAAGAAAAAGAAATAGGGGACAAGATGTTTGTGTTTCAGTTTTTAAAGATGGAGAATGAACAAAGAAGAAGTTTTAAGATTGGTGTACAATCAGCCAAGGAAGAAAAAGAATAAAATGAAAGAAAAATGCCCCCTTCTATGGTAGTATAGTTTCGGCATAAAGAGGAAAAAGGCTTGAGAGGAAAAAGAAAATAATACCAATTTGGTCAAAAATAATAACCAAAACCAAAGCAAAATTTTACCTATTGCTCATTACACATTCGGCTAGGGAGAGAGAACTTGGAGAGAAAAGAAAATGGTGCCCAATTTACTAAAGAATTTTACCAACTATCTCCTAATCCCTTTCAATATCCGGCCAACCCCTCTAGCCCTAAAAACCGACCAAGTTCATAGCCATCATGGATCAACTTTTGCCAACCTTTCTTTCCATAGCACAATCCACGAATTAAGCCATTTGTTCCCTTACTTGCCTTATCCTATTCATTCCTTTCCTCAACTTCAATGTTTCCTTAATCCATTTAGCCACCTTACCATAAAACTTAAAAGCCCAACATACCAAAAATAAAGATTGGCCGACACTTGATAGGAGAGTGCAAAATTTAAGTCACAAAAATGCATACCAAGAGATTCGAACCTCTCCCCTCAAGACAATACATGTGGCGCATATCCTCTTAACCAATAGCTCAACTTATGCTAACTTTCACCACTTAATTACCTTAAGATTTAAGGTCACTTGTTCCACTTCATTAAAGTACTAATTACCAAAATTTTTTCCAAATCCAAAATAAATCCCGATCCTTCTCAGGACTATATAAACACACACATTGGATAATTTAACTAGCTAAGCACCAAAATAATGCAACATATAAAAACTCAAATTTTAGGATGTTACAATTCTACCCCATTAAAGAAAATTTCGTCCTTGAAATTTACCTGATTAAAAGAGGTGAGGATATTACTGCCGCATCGTGTCCTCAGTCTCCCACGTAGCTTCCTCCACTCCGTGATTACGCCAGAGGACCTTTACTAATGATACTGACTTCTTTCTCAGCACTTTAACATCTCGATCTAAAATTTTCACTGGTTCTTCCTCAAACGACAAGTCAGGCCTTAACTCAACTTCCTCTACCGGTACAATGTGAGATGGATCCGATCGATAATGCCTCAACATAAAGACATGGAAAACACTATGAATCTGACTCAACTCCAGAGGTAATTCAAGCTGATAAGCTACTGGCCCAACACATTTCAACACACGATATGGTCCAATGAACCTAGGGCTCAACTTGCCCTTCCTTCCAAATCTGAAGATTTTCTTCCAAGGTGAGACCTTTAGAAAAACCTGATCTCCCACCGAAAACTAAAAATCCTTATGCTTCTGATCCGCATATGACTTTTGTCTATCCGAAGCTTCCTTTAATCGCGCTCGAATCACCTTTACTTTTTCTTCCGTCTCTAATATCAATTTAGGACCCAATAATTGCCGTTCCCCCAATTCAGTCCAACAAGTAGGGGTACGACACTTACGACCATATAATGCTTCATAAGGTGCCATTTGGATACTAGATTGATAACTGTTGTTATATAAACTCACCTAACGGTGAAAATCATCCCAACTACTCAAGTCAATCACACATATACTTAACATGTCTTCCAAAATCTAGATTACTCTTTCTGACTGACCATCTAACTGAGGATGAAAAGTTGTGCTGAAGTTTAACTTTGTTCCCAAAGCTTTATGCAAAGCTTTCCAAAATCGCGATGTAAACTTAGGGTCCCTGTCCGAAATAATAGACATTTGTACCCCATTTAACCTAACGATTTCTGCTACATACAACTTGGCCAACTTCTGCAATGAGTAATCCGTTCGAACAGGTAGGAAATGGGCAGTCTTCGTCAATCGATCCACTATTACCCAGACGAAATCTTTCTTAGTAGGCGATAGGGGTAACCCACTAACAAAGTCTATTGTTATCTGTTCCCATTTCCATAATGGAATATTCACTGGTTGAAGCAAACCCGATGGTAATTGATGTTCTGCCTTCACTTGTTGACAAGTCAAGCACTTACTCACATAATCAATAACCTCTCGCTTCAACCTTAGCCACCAATACTGTTCACAGAGATCTCGATACATCTTATTTCCTCTGGGGTGCATAGCATATGGGCTACTATGTGCCTTTCGAAGAATCATTAGTCTCAAGTCTGAATCCTTAGGCATACATATTCTTTCGCGAAAACACAATACTCCATCCTGATTCAATCCAAAATCCCTTATTACACCACTTTCAACTTGATGAAGTAAGGGACCTAACTTTTCATCTGATAACTACTCCTCCTTGATCTGTTCTAACCACATAGGCTTCACTTGAAGTTCCACTAGCAAACTACCATCTTCATACAAACTAAGATGAGCAAACATTGCTCTCAACTCTGATATTACCTTACGACTCAACGCGTCTGCCACCACTTTAGCCTTTCCAAGATGATACTCGGTTGAGAATTCATAATCCTTCAACAACTCTATCCATCTTTGCTGTCTTAAGTTCAACTCCTTTTGGGTAAGGAGGTACTTCAGACTTTTATGATCCATATAAATGAATGACTTCTCATCGTACAGGTAGTGCCTCCAAATCTTAAAAAAAAAAATCCACCGCAGCCAACTTTGAATCATGAGTAGGATAATTGACTTCATGCGACCTTAACTAACGAGATGCATAAGCCACTACTTTACCACCTTGCATCAACACACATCCCAAGCCCGTATGTGATGCATCGCAGTAAACAATAAACTCTTTTCCAGCCTCAGGTTGAATCAATTTAGGCACTTCCGTCAAAATCTTCTTCAATTTCTCAAAACTTTCTTGCTGCTAATCTGACCACACAAATGGTACTCCCTTGTGCAATAGTTTAGTTAGAGGTGTTGTAATCAATGAAAACCCCTCAACAAAATGTCTATAGTAACCAGCCAACCCTAGGGAACTCTGAATCTCAGTCACTGACTTCGGTGGTTTCCAATCCAACACAGCCTCTACCTTCCGAGGATCAACTCTGATTCCCTCGGCTGACACAACATGTCCTAAGAAAGTCACTTCCTTCAGTCAAAATTCACACTTACTGAATTTGGCATAAAGTTACTTTTCTCGCAATATTTGTAATACTATGTGCAGATGTGAGTCATACTCTTCTTCATTCCTCGAGTATACTAAGATATCATCTATGAACACCACCACAAGCTGGTCTAAGTAGGGTTGAAAGACTCGGTTCATCATGAAAACAAAATATCAAGGCTCATGTTTCTACTTGGAGCGATGGGGATTCATATGATAATGAAGATCAAGAAGATCAAGAAGTAGCCAATCTTTTCCTTTTGGCCATTGATGAAATAAAGGCAAATTTTAACTCATCTAATTTAATTTTCTATTCCTTTGATGAGTTGGAAGATGCCTTTGATGAACTACGTTTGGAGTTTGAAACTATGGTTTCAAAATATAAGAAAACTATTTCAAAAGTTAAAAGATGAAAATAGTTCACTCTCCAAACCAATCATGAACTTGAAAGTAAAATTCATGATATGCAAGCAATTATAAATGACTTTGAGAAAAAGAACCAAAAATTGCATAATTTGCTTTCAAAAGTTCATGATGATCATCAAAATCAACTTGAGTTGCTTGAAAAAGAAAAAAGCTTTACATAACAAAGTTTTTCCAAAAAGTTTTACAAGGGGAGAAAGTTCAAAAGGAAACTTTGTTAAATCAAGCTTTAATTTCTATAAACATAGAGGTTCCTCAAGGTTTTATAAAGGCAAAATTGTTAAGAGTATATGGGTCCATAAAGGGCTTATTGTTACTAGGACATGCTAGCATGAGCATATTGCATAAACTAGCCAAAATTGACTTAGTACGAGGATTGCTAAAATTGATTTTAATTTAGATAAAGTTTTTGATGCATGTATTAAAGGAAAACATAAGAGATTTTATTTTAAACCTATCAATGATATATCTACTAGTAAAGTTCTTCAATTAATTTGCATTGATCTTTTGGACCAATTAGGATTACTAGATTAGGTAGAAAACAATATGCTTTTGTGCATGTTAATGTTTTTTTTCTAGATCTACTTGGGTCTTTACTTAAGTACTAAAGAAGAAGCTTTAGAAAATTTTATTGTATTTTCAAAAATTAATTAAAATGAAAAAAGGTTACTCTATCACTAGTGTTAGAAGTGACCATGGAACCGAATTTCAAAATCTTGATTTTGGAAATTTTGTCAACTCAAATGGAATTAGCCATATTTTTTTTAGCACCTAGAACCCCTTAACAAAATAGAGTTGTTGAGAGGAAAAATAGAAGTTTAGAAGAAATGGCTAGAGCCATGATTTGTAAAAATAATTTACCTAAATATTTTTTGGTGGAAGACACTAACACTGCTTGCTATATTGTTAATAAAGTAATGATTAGGCTTATTTTGAAGAAAACTCCATATGAACTTTTCAAAAACAAAAAACCTAACATTAGCTATTTTCATAATGGTAAGGACAATCATGGTAAATTTGATACAAAAAAAGTGATGAAGGAATTTTTCTTGGTCATTCTTTCAATACTAAAGCTTTTTGAGTGTTTAACAAAAGAATTTTTGTAGTATAAGAGTCTATACATGTTGTTTTTTATGACTATAACCTTCCTCGTAGAAAGGATGCTTGTATTGATGATGATGTTGCAATATTTTTTTAATAATGATGATAAATGGATCAATCATCAAGTGAGAAGATACAAGAATAAACACAAGATGCTCTAAAGGAGCTTACAATAGAGGAGAGGGAAGTCACTCATCCAAGAGAGTTCAACTATGTGAAGGATGGTAAGATTTTGGGAGATCCATCCAAAGGGGTAAGCACTAGATCTTCTATTAGAAATACATGTAATTATGTTGCATTTATTTCATGCATTGTGCCTAAAAATATCAAAGAAGCATTAAATGATGAATATTGGATATTGGCTATACAAGATGAATTAAATCAATTTGAGAGAAACAATGTATGGACCCTTGTAGAAAGGCCATGTGATAAATCTATTATAAGTATTAATTGAGTTTTTAGGAATAAGATAGATGAAAGTGGTAAAAGAGTGAGGAACAAGGCTAGGCTTGTTGTAACATCCTTAAATCGGGGCCTTTGCATTTCGCATGGTTGCATGTGTATTGTATGGTAGGTATGTTAGTTTGGACTATTTTTGGGTCTAGGCTTGAGCCAGGGATAGGCCAGAGTCATAGCAAAAAGTTGCGTTTTGGGCTTCTAGAGGAAGGGAGCTGTTTGAGCTGGGTGTTAAAAGTAATTGATGAGAGGTTAAGACACAAGAAGTGCCTTGGTAAGGTGGCAAGGAGGCGCCACTTAAGGCTTGGAGAAGTGACACCTCAAGGGGAGTAAGGGAGCCTAGGTTCTACTTGTTATTTTGACGCCAAGGCTAGAGGGAAGTTGTGTTCAGGTGGGACTCTGATGGATGAGGAGTGGAAGGAGTCAACGCATTTGAATTTTGTGGTAGAGAGAAATTTGTGGAGTTGACTCATTCAAATTGATTTGAATGGGTGGCCAGGAGGAATTCCTGGAGATGGGTATGGGAGCTTAGAGTTGGCCAAAACATGAATTCTAGTTGGGGAAGGGAGCAATCGGTTTTGGGTGCTTGGGGGGGTGCCGAATTCCTATAGTAGACTTGGGGGAGCATTTTCGGCATCCTATGCTTCATTTTTTTTGGTCAAAATCAAAAGAGCCAGAGTATCTAAGTGTAGTTTTATTTGTTTTCCTTTTCTCAAACCCAAAGCTGAAATCACCATTCAAATTCCTCTTTCAACTTCATCTCTTCTCTCAACCTCTTTTGTGCCAAAACTAAAATCTCTTCTCATATCCCTTACTTCTTGTGTTGGCCGAACCACTTGTTTCTCCCTTGGCATTAATGTTTCATTCATTTTGCTATTTTTCCTAAAGAGCCGAACCCTCATTCTTCATTCCTCCTCTCCATCTTCTTCTGTCTTGATTAGCCGAAACCTTCAGGGGTCTCCTCCTTTGCCGAAATCCTTGCAACTCTCTTCTCTATTCTTCTAAACATTTTGGCCGAATACCCTCGGCCACCTTTTCTTTCTCTTATTGTGTTCCTTCCTTCTTGATTGGGGTGCCAAAATCTATTCCTCTTCTCTAGGTTCTCAAAGCCAAAACCTCAATTAATAACTAGGTATGATCTCATTTTTCTCTTTTGTTCTTATGGCTGAATCTCCCTAGCATACTTACATCTTTATTTTTTTCTCTTTCGATTGCTATGGTGTGAAATGTCAAAACCCCTAAGCATCGTGATGATGATTGTATTTCTATTTTTAGTTTCTCATCATATTCTCTTTGTTCCAAGCCATTACCGATTCTTGCTAGGGGTGATCGAATTTGTCGGGTTAAGGTAGGGGGAGGCGATCCCTTGTATTTTGCATTATCTCTTTCGGGATTTCTTGATCAAAGCCGAATGGCTATTTGCTTAGTAGTGTTATGCTTGGCCGAATGTAGGGGAGTGTGGTGACGCCATCTTAGGTGAACTTTCAGGATTCGTTGGTTGTGAGTTACGCTTAGACCCTTAGGTTTTTGTCGACTTAGGTAAGGGATCTATTTTTTCGGGTGAAATCTCTATTCATTGTTAATCTCTGTGTTAATCCAATTTAGTGACCAAAGGTGTTATGGACCCTAATGGCAGCCGAACATTAGGAGGGGTTGTATCTGATACCCTAGCTCCTAAGTTCAAGAAGAGGGCTGTGTCAGCTGTTCGCGATTGGCCACCTGGGTGTGGGCTGGCATCCGAGCAAAGCAGTAGGCAGATAGCGGTAGTGTCGGTTAACGATAGTATCGACGTAGAGAGTGTCGTATTGCGAGTAATCAAGTGTGTAACCTCTTACACACTTCATATGTTAATATGTTTTATCGTGTATATTGCCAAAAGCCGGAATAGCTGTTGAAATTAGTATGATACCCTTGTGGGTAGAAAAGAAAAATGAGGACTCCAGGTAAGTCCACTTTGATTGACTAGTGTTAAATGCCTGTGTTGAATCTGCATATGCCATACCATGATATTTCTGTATGATAAGCATGATTATTATGCCATGAAAAGTATGTTCATAAAAACGGGTGTTGAGAGGAGGGGGAAGGTATAACTTCAGACTATCTCAGTGGTTTTGACCACCAGTGGTTTTGACCTCACATGTATTATTTGTGACCTTGGTCGCTAGTGGTTTTGACCACATATATATTATTTGTGACCTCGGTCACCAGTGGTTTTGACCACACGGGGTAGATACAGGAGTTTCGGATGGTTATGTTTTGGGATGCATGATAGGCATATACATTTAAGAAACTGTGTAAGGGCTTATATATTTGGGATGGGGACTTATACACTGAGTCTCGGTGACTCACCCCTTCCTTTCTATTTTGCAAATGATTCTTAGACCGCGGATGGGGAGCCGGGACGAACTCAAGGTGGCCATGCAGGTTATTTCGGGTTTTGTTTTAAATTATTATTTTTGGGTTAGATTTTTATTTTATTTGGTTTTAGTTGTAATAAGGCCATCTAAATTTTTATTTCGGGATTATTTAGTTCGTTGACAAATTTTGAATTTGCGTTAAGCATTAAAGCACGTCTAAAATGGAAAAGAGTCAATGAAAAGAATGTTTTCACAAACCTTAATGGATTCTCGGGATTTTTTAAAACTTTACCATCGGGTAAAAAAAAAAACAAACTTATAGTATCAGCAAGTTAACTTGATTCTCTTTAAAAAAAAAAAAAATTGAAACGGTTTAAGCTTTTGATTCAAACCAATTTCGGTTTCAAATCAAACAAGACGTTTTTTTTTCAACTTAAGGCGACAATCGATTTTATCAAAGACAAGCTTTCTCTGTAACAAGCGGATTCGATCGTAATGTGTTGACCGGGTTTGGTGTGCTACAATTTTGATATCAGAGACAGGTTTTGTAACATCCTGAAATAGGGGCTATTAGGTTTGAATTGTTTTGCATGTGTATGGCTTGATTGTGCATTTATTAAGGTGTTTTAAGATCTAGGTTTAAGCCAAAGGTAGGCCCGAGCTGTAGGAAAATTTTTATTTTTAAGCTTTAGTTAGAGGGAGCTAAAGGAGCTAGGGGTTAAGAGTAATTCGTGGGGAATTTTAGCACAAGAATGGGCTTGGTAAAGTGGCAAGGAGGTGCCACTTAGAGCCTTGAAGGTGACACCACATGCAGGGAAGGGAGAGCTCAGGTTCGAGCAGCAGAAATCTCACTTTCGGCCTTTTATTTTGACGCCAAAGGGGGGAGGAGTTGTACTCAGCACAAACTCTATCAGATAAGCTTGGAATAAGTAAAGATAATTTGTTTTGGTGGCAAGGAGAAAATTTAGGAGTGTGATTAGTTCAAATTAGCTTAATTTTTATGGCAAGATGACTAATAGTTTAGGTAAGCTTGAACTTGGGGAAAGGAATAATTTTGAGTAAGGAATGATGAGGGGAAATAAGGCTTGGATTAAGGATGAGGTTTTGGAAACTTTTTATTGGCTAACCTGTCCATGTATGTGGACGGCATTATGGTCTAGGGGGTGACCGAATTTTGTTGAATGTTTTGGTAGGTTGGTAACTAGTTGGTCAAATTCCTTAGCATTTTGTGTATCATTTTCTTTTCTCTCAAAACTCTTTCTCCTAAACCAAATTTAAGCAATAGGTAAGCTTTTGTTTTGGTTTTGGTTTTTATTCTTGACCAAATTGGTATTGTTTTATTTTCCTCTCAAGCTCTTTTTCTCTTTGTGCCAAAAATATTCTACAATTGAAGGGAGGCATTTTTCTTTCATCTTATTTTTTTTGTTATTTTGGCCGAATCTCAATCAAGCCTTGATCTCTTTTGGTTGTTTCTTCAATCGATTTTAAGAAGGTAAGTGTCCATAGCCGAAACTCCCTTCTTACTTTCTCTTCTTTTCTGTCGATACACATAGGTGAAAGCCTAATCCGGCATTTGTTGATAGTGTTGTTAATCATTAATGGGAACCGATTTCTCCTAGGTTCTTCGGGATTGTGGAAGCATTCGATTTAAGCCCCTACTCTTTAGCAAGCGAAGTTGGTAAGTCAAGTGGTAAGGATATCTATGTTGGTTTATCATTCTTTAAGTTGTTGAAAAAGCCGAAGGCTATTGAGACTAAGATTTATTTGTATGGCCGAATGGCCTTGTTAATGGTTTTGTGGTTTGGCCGAATGTAGGATAGGGAGATCTAGTGCGGTAGATCGGGTCTTCAGGATTTAGTGATTTCGCTAGTAACAGGTGTGTATTTATCACACTGATCTCCTGTTGTTTGTATTTGTTGTTATGTATATATATATATATATACGTATTAGATGTGCATGATAGCCGAAAATAATGGCTGAGATGGTGGCTACCATGGTGGGTATTCGGTTAACCAGGTCAGTTTTATAATTTTATTTACCATGGTATATGTGTGGAATTGTGGTAAGCATGTGATGTATGCTCATTAGAATTTTACTATTATTTGGCCATGATACTGACATATGCATAGGGATTGGGATATGATTATTGAAGGACAGGGTGTACATTTATGTACGTGGTTTAGTGATGGCTACGAGCCTCACGTGGATTGATGATCGACTCTGTGCCTCATCGTGGTTGGTATCGGCTTTGTGCCATATTGTGGTTGGTGATGGCTATGTGCCTCATCGTGATTTGATGTTAGCTACGAGCTACATCATGGATTGACGTTGACTGAGGTCGCGTTGTGGATTATACTGTGATTTATTTCACGTGGACCAGTGGCTTGACCACTTGGTGGATGGCATTACTTGCCAAATTGGTGTGTAGAGGTTGGAGGTTGATTTAGTAATCCCCGGTGTGTGGTGGTGGATATGGGGCGTGTAGAGGATGGACCCTAAATGGGTTGGGTGCATTTGCATTCTTATTTGATATGTGGATTGGTGTGGTTTGGGCTAAGCCCATGTGTGGAAATCAGGACTAATTACACCTTGAGTCGGTTTGACTCACCCAAATTTTTTACCAAACAATGCAGTGATACATGATTCTTGGACCAAATTTGGAGCGGATCTGAGGTGGCCATGTAGAAGATGTTTTCATTGTTTTATGCACTTTATATTTTCAGCATTTTGAGTAATTATTTATTGTAATAAGGGCCACTTAAAGTATTTGGGGACTTTTATTGTGTTTAAGTTGGATTGACGATCGAGATGATAATTGGAATGTTTTATTTTAGAAAGCGATTTACATCATCAAAGCTTATATTAAAGTTTTAATTCAAAATTTGTATGACATAATTTTACTTAGAATTTTAAAATACAATGTTTTTATAAATGATGAAAATTTTTATGTTTTCACCCTTATGACAAATTTTTTCAAACTTTTTCCTCAAGAGCATTCTAGATTCTACCAGTAGCGTTTGGTAGGGTTTGGGGTGTTACAATTTGGTATCGAGCCAGTTCAAAACTCGACTTTGAGGGTTTTGGGTCCAAAACATTTTTCAAAGATGGGCTTTTCAAAAACATAGACTTTCATGAACTATTTCAGTTTATTCGGCATGACACCAGTATCTCCTATCAAGTCCACGAGGTAAGTACCCTAACTATTGAAGTGATTGGTATGTGAAACTTTATGGGCATTACGGGATCATAGATTAGTAGATTAAGAGCTATTGAACCCTAGGACTAGTTTACTCCAACACAAAATACATAAGACTTAAGTGCAACCAAACAAACCTGTGAGTAAGTCGTCGAGTTAGGGTGTGGCAACAATTGTGCGCATGTCTAGGATTGGATTCGATAAGAGTTTGGTATTTAAGCAGTCCTAGTGACTCACCTCCTCTTCACTCGAATCCTACCTAGTGCGTAGCGGCGGTTCACCCTAACTAAGACGACTTATTCACCGTCTAAACCCGATAATTAAAACCCGAAAAGGACCAGCTACACTATTTTGTGAAAAATTACCTCAGATTGAATACAAACCTTAGTTTTGTAAAAACTACATTGTTTTGACTAAAATATCCTGGTTTGGAAAATTTACTAAATTACCCCTGATTTACAAAATTACCAAAATAACCCCAATTTTTAGAATTTTCAAAAATACCTTTGATTTGGAAAAATTTTCAAAATAACCCCAAAATTTGTAAATTTTGGAATGCCTTTGATTTGTAAAGATTTTCAAATTAATCCCAATTTATTACTAAAATACCCCTGGGTTGGGAACGGATAAAATGCCTATAGTAGTGTAGTGGATGTTGTGGATGAATGAATGTGACTCTCTGAATTAGGGTAGTAAACTTGAGATGAAAACTTTGGTCGATCGAAAGAACTACTACTAAAAACTTCTTTATATAAAATTGTTCGCGGATAATCAGTGGAACAAAAGACTAATGCATAAAATTTCTTAAATCAGATTAAATCGCTAAGTAGACATGAGTTCTAGGGGATGTGGTCGTCGTGGGCAAGGTAGAGGTAGGATGGCTATGTCAGAACCAGTTGGGTTTGGTCAGGGTTCCAAAAATGAGGCACCGCCACCGGCTGTAGGGGTAGAATTTCAAGAGCAAATCAGAGGAGATGACGCAGTATCGCAGGCTATGCTGTGAGTTTTAGAGCGAGTAGCAGTAGCTAGTATCGGAAATGGGGCTCGAAAGTCGATGGTCGAGAGACTTAGATCAAATAAATTTGAGGTTTTAGGGAGTATCTGGGGTAGCTCCGAATGTAGCGGAGTATTGGTTAGAGGCAGTCGAGAGGATCATGGACGATTTGGACTGCACTGCTGAGGAAAAGTTGAAAGGTGCTATTTCGCTACTTCGAGACGAGGCTTATCAGTGGTGGCTCACTGTCAATTAGAGTATCCCTGCAGATCGAGTGGATTGGGGGTATTTTAAGGTTAAGTTTGAAGGGAAATACGTTGGAGCTAGCTACATCGACTCTTAGAGAAAGGCATTTCTGAATTTAGTGCAAGGAAATAAGTTGGTAGTTGAGTATGAAGCAGAGTTTCTGCGGTTAAGTCGGTATGCTAGAGGAATTGTAGCTACTGATTATGAGCGGTGTGTTAGATTTGAGGATGGGTTGCGAGATGAGCTGCGAGTGTTGATAGCGCCGCATCGAGAGAGGGACTTTACAGTCTTAGTGGATAGAGCTCGGATAGCCGAGGAGGTTAAGAGGGCCGAGATGCAGAATAGAGATAGGGATAGGAACCGGGATAAGAGGAGTTATGGATTGTCAGAATCATCTAGGAATTTTCAGAAAAGACCAAGGGTTGAGAATTCTGTACGTGCACCTGTACCAATTTTGGGAATCAGAGTCGTCCATGTGCTCAATGTGGGAGAGCTCATGCAGGAGAGTGCTGGGGAAATAGCAAGGAATGTTTCCGGTGTGGGTCTAAGGCTAATTTGGTTAGGAATTGTCCTCAGGAGATGGATAGGGCTCGGACAGTAGGCCAGGGTTATGTGCAGCCAGGCAGAGGTGGTCAGTAGGCGATAAGGGTCATCGTCCAAACCATGGAGGGAATGGTTCTGGCCGAGGTCATGGAGCATCGAGCGAGAGTCTTGAGGGTGTAGATGCGAGACAGCTAGGGTTAGTTTATACTGATCGGTCATGAGGAAGAAGATGTGCGGATGTGATAACAGTATGTTCCTTATTTCGGAATACCCTTTATTGCCTTGATAGATATCGTGTCAACTCATTCCTGTATTGCTAGTGAAGTATCTAGAACTTTCAGTGTGAACTTTGAGGCTATACCTAGAAAGTATGTTAGTTTTATTAAGATCGAGTGCATAGCAAGGCGTGGCGTGGTGAGTTAGGATGCACGATCGTTAGTTAGTTGGAAATTTTGAGGACAAAATTTCTTTAAGGAGGTAGAAGCGTAACATCCCTGAAATAGGGGCTATTAGGTTTGAATTGTTTTGCATGTGCATGGCTTGATTGTGCATTTATTAAGGTGTTTTAAGATCTAGGTTTAAGCCAAGGGTAGGCCCGAGCTGTAGGAAAATTTTTGTTTTTAAGCTTTAGTTAGAGGGAGCTGAAGGAGCTAGGGGTTAAGAGTAATTCGTGGGGAATTTTAGCACAAGAATGGGCTTGGTAAAGTGGCAAGGAGGTGCCACTTGGAGCCTTGAAGGTGATGCCACATGCAGGGAAGGGAGAGCTCAGGTTCGAGCAGCAGAAATCTCACTTTCTGCTTTTTATTTTGACATCAAAGGGGGGAGGAGTTGTACTCAGCACAAACTCTGTCAGATAAGCTTGGAATAAGTAAAGATAAGTTGTTTTGGTGGCAAGGAGAAAATTTAGGAGTGTGGTTAATTCAAATTAGCTTGATTTTTATGGCAAGATGACTAATAGTTTAGGTAAGCTTGAACTTGGGGAAAGGAATCATTTTGAGTAAGGAATGATAAGGGGACATAAGGCTTGGATTACGGATGAGGTTTTGGAAACTTTTTATTGGCTAACCTGTCCATGTATGTGGACGGCATTTTGGTCTAGGGGGTGACCGAATTTTGTTGAAGGTTTTGGTAGGTTGGTAACTAGTTGGTCAAATTCCATAGCATTTTGTGTATCATTTTCTTTTCTATCAAAACTCTTTCTCCTAAACCGAATTTAAGCAATAGGTAAGATTTTGTTTTGGTTTTGGTTTTTATTCTTGACCAAATTGGTATTATTTTCTTTTCCTCTCAAGCTCTTTTTCTCTTTGTGCCGAAAATATTCTACCATTGAAGGGAGGCATTTTTCTTTCATCTTATTTTTTTTTTATTTTGGCCGAATCTCAATCAAGCCTTGATCTCTTTTGGTTGTTTCTTCAATAGGTTTTAAGAAGGTAAGTGTCCATGGCCGAAACTCCCTTCTTACTTTCTCTTCTTTTCTGTCGACACACATAGGTGAAAGCCTAATCTGGCATTTGTTGATAGTGTTGTTAATCATTAATGGGAACTAATTTCTCCTAGGTTCTTCGGGATTGTGGAAGCAGTCGATTTAAGCCCCTACTCTTTAGCGAGCGAAGTTGGTAAGTCAAGTGGTAAGGATATCTATGTTGGTTCATCGTACTTTAAGTTGTTGAAAAAGCCGAAGGCTATTGAGACTAAGATTTATTGGTATGGCCGAATGGCCTTGTTAATGGTTTTGTGGTTTGGCCGAATGTAGGACAGGGAGATCTAGTGCGGTAGATCGGGTCTTCGGGATTTAGTGATTTCGCTAGTAACAGGTGTGTAGTTATCACACTGATCTCCTGTTGTTTGTATTTGTTGTTATGTATATATATACGTATAAGATATGTATGATAGCGAAAATAATGGTGAGATGGTGGCTACCATGGTGGGTATTCGGTTAACTGTCGGTTTTATGATATTATTTTACCATGGTATATGTGTGGAATTGTGGTAAGCATGTGATATATGCTCATTGGAATTTTACTATTATTTGGCCATGATACTGACATATGCATAGGGATTGGGTTATGATTATTGAAGGGCAGGGTGTACATTTATGTACATGGTTTAGTGATGGCTACGAGCCTCACGTGGATTGATGATCGGCTCTGTGCCTCATCGTGGTTAGTATCGGCTTGGTGCCATATCGTGGTTGGTGATGGCTATGTGCCTCATCATGATTTGATGTTAGCTACGTGCTACATCGTGGATTGACGTTGACTGAGGTCGCGTTGTGGATTATACTGTGATTTATTTCACGTGGACCAGTGGCTTGACCACTTGGTGGATGGCATTGCTTGCCAAATTGGTGTGTAGAGGTTGAAGGGTTGATTTAGTAATCCCCTGGTGTGTGGTGGCTTGATACGGGGGTGTGTAGAGGATGGACCCTAGGCTGGGTTGGGTGCATTTTGCATTATTATTTGATATGTGGATTGGTGTGGTTTGGGCTAAGCCCATGTGTGGAAATCAGGACTAATTACACCGAGTCGGTTTGACTCACCCAAATTTTTTACCAAACAATACAGTGATACATGATTCTTGGACCAGTGGATCGGATCTGAGGTGGCTATCTGAGAAGATGTTTTTCATTGTTTTATGCACTTTATATTTTTAATATTTTGAGTAAATATTTATTGTAATAAGGGCCACTTAAAGTATTTGGTACTTTTATTGTGTTTGAGTTGGATTGACGATCGAGATGATAATTGGAATGTTTTATTTTAGAAAGCGATTTGCATCATCGAAACTTATATTAAAGTTTTAATTCGGAAATTTGTAACAACATAATTTTACTTTGAATTTTAAATATACAATGTTTTTTATAAATGATAGAAAATTTTTATGTTTTCACCCTTATGACAAATTTTTTTCAAACTTTTTCCTCAGTAGCATTCTAGATTCGGCCGTAGCGTTTGGGTCGGGTTAGGGGTGTTACAGGTTCAACAGCTCGGCTATGGGCTTGTGGCCCAAAATGTTTTCAATAAGGGGTTTGCGAAATAACTTTGAAGGGAAATGCATGTTTTGGGAAGCATGGCACCTGAGTCTCCGGCACCTATCCGTTTTGGTAAGTCCCCTAACTATTGATTGCATGGTTTAAATAGTTGTGTTATGGATGCTAGTAATAGGAATCCACTTTAGAGAGTGAAGCCCATAGGATTGTATGAATTTGCGAGAACAACTCTAAGTTATTCATAAAATTGTGTTGTAATAACAGTGGAAGAAAGCTAATGCATAAAATTCTTAAATCAGATTAATTGGGGAACGATAGACATGAGTACTCGCAGACGGGGGCGTAATACACGTGGGCGTGGTAGAGGTAGGATGACTGTATCGGAACCGGTAGGTTTGGGCCATGGGTCAGAGAATAAGGTACCGCCACCGCTAGCTGTGGACGCTGGGTTCCAGGATCAGACGGGTGGTGACGACGCGGTGTCACAGGCAATGTTGCGGGTTCTGGAGAGAGTAGCTAGAGCAAGTAGAGGTACGGGGGCTCAGAAATCTGTGTCTGAGTGACTCCGAGCCAATGGAGCAGAGGTGTTCCTGGGGGTTTCTGGTGTGGCTCCCAATACAAACCGAAATCGGCTTGAGGCGATCGAGCGATAATGGATGATTTGGACCTTATGGTGGAGGAAAAGTTGAAAGGGATAGTGTCTCTTCTCAGTGATGAATCTTATCAGTGGTAGGCTCACGGTCCGGGATGGTGCGACAGCTAATGACATCACTTGGGATTTCTTTAAGGCAGCTTATCAGAGGAAGTATGTCAGTTCCAATTATATAGATGCGCAGCTAAAGGCGTTCTTGAATCTGGTTCAAGGGAATAAGTCAGTATTGGAATATGAGGCAGAATTCCTTTGACTGAGTCGTTATGCTAGGGGTATCGTGGCTACGGAACACGAGCGCTGTGTCAGGTTTGAGGATGGGCTGAGAGATGAGCTGGATGTTGATTGCTCCACAGTAGTAGAGAGAATTTATGGTCTTCGTAGAGAAGGCCAAGATTACGAAGGAGGTGAAATAGTCGGTGAGACGGAATCAGGATCAGAGTTGGGTTAAGAGGAGTTCTGGGTCATCAGGGTCTGCCCGGAATTCACAAAAAAAGGGCTAGATATAGTGGGCTGAGTCAAGCTGCAAAACCTACTGCTACTACCCAGTGGCCGCTACGGTGTGCTCGGTGTGGGAAGTCTCATTCAGGAGAGTGTTGGACCGAAAATGAGAGGTGCTTGAGTGTGGGTCAATAGGGCACCGGGTAAGGAATTGTCCGCAGAGGTCAGCTAGGATCCACCGAGGGTTAGGGATGTACACAATTCAGGAGGGATGGCCATCAACCACAGAGGGGTCGCGGTCCGGCAAGGAGAGGTAATGGTTCTGGTCGAGGTCGTGGAGTACTGGGCAGAGGTGTCGAGAATGCTGATGCAAGACAGCCTGGGTTGGTCTATGCTACGAGGCGTCGAGAGGAGGGCGACGCACCGGACATCATAACCAGTACGTTCTTAATTTTTGGATTGCCTTATACTACTTTGATAGATGTTGGATCGACGTACTCGTATATTGCTAGTAGTATAGTGGGAACTCTGAACTTAGACCATAAGGTTTCTTCTAGGGAGATGACTGTAATTAGCCCTCTAAGTCACTCTGTAGAAGTAAACAAACTGTATAGGGATGTACCCCTAGAACTCCAAGGGGTAGCGTTTCTGGATGATTTGATGGAACTGCCATTCGGGGAGTTTGATTTGATCCTAGGGATGGACTGGCTAGTGAAGTATCAGGCAAGTTTGGACTGTGCAGCTAAGCGTATGGTGTTGAGGTCGGTTGAGGGTAAGAAGGTGGTGATGATAGGTGATAGAAGAAATTACCTATCCAATTTGGTATTTGCTCTGAAGGCTGGGAAAATGGTGAGAAAGGGATGCGAGGCATTCATAGTTCATGTTTGTGCATTGGAGGCCAAAGAGTCAACTGTGGGGAGTGTCTGAATAGTAAAGGATTTCACTGATGTGTTCCCAGAGGAGCTTTCGGGTCTGCCTCCCGATCGTGAAGTTGAGTTTAGGATAGATTTGCTACCAGAAACCGCACCAGTGTCTATTGCCCCGTATAGGATGGCATCGAAGGAGTTAGTGGAGCTGAAGAAGCAGACTCATAAGTTGTTGGATCGAGGTTTTATCCGGCCGAGCGTATCACCCTGATGAGCGCCTGTACTTTTTATCAAGAAGAAAGACGGAACAATGCGAATGTGTATAGATTATAGTCAGCTGAATAAGTTGACGATTAAGAATAAGTATCCATTGTCAAGGATAGATGATCTGTTCGATTAGCTGAAGGGGGTATCAGTTTTCTCTAAGATTGATTTGAGGACGGGGTACCATCAGCTTAAGGTAAAGGAGGCTGATATCCATAAGACAATGTTTCGCACTCGTTATAGGCACTACGAGTTTTTAGTAATGCCGTTTGGGTTGACTAACGCGCCGACAGCATTCATGGACACGATGAATCGGGTTTTTCAGTCATATTTGGATCGATTCGTCGTGGTGTTTATAGACGATATCTTGGTGTACTCGAAATCGAAAGAGGAGCATGATGAGCATCTCCGTGTAGTTTTACAGATTCTGAGGGAAAAACAGTTGTTCTCAAAGTTTAGTAAATGCGAGTTTTGGTTAAAGGAGGTAACTTTCTTGGGTCATGTGGTGTCAGCTGAGGGGATTAGGGTGGACCCTCGAATGATTGAAGCGGTATTGGATTGGAAACCACCGAAGTCGGTGGCAGAGATTTAAAGTTTTTTGGGTTTGGCGAGATATTATAGAAGGTTTGTGGAAGGTTTTTATTTGATTGCAGCACCGTTAACCAAGTTGCTAAGGAAAGGGGTTCCATTTGTGTGGTCAGACAAGCAACAAGAGAGTTTCAAGAAGTTAAAGAAGATATTAATAGAAGCTCCAGTTTTGATTCAGCCTGAGGCAGGGAAAGAGTTCTGGGCTCTTGTGATGCGTCGACATCTTGGTTTGGGATGTGTACTAATGCAAGAGGGGAAAGTAGTGGCGTATGCATCTCGACAGTTGAGACCCTACGAAGTGAATTACCGATGCATGATCTGGAGTTGGCTGCGGTGGTTTTTGCTCTGAAAATTTGGAGGCATTACTCGTATGGGGAGAAGTCGATCATCTACACGGACCACAAGAGTTTGAAGTACCTCTTGACTCAGAAGGAATTGAATTTGAGGCAGCGAAGGTTGATTGAGTTGTTGAAGGATTACGACTGTTCGATTGAATACCATCCGGGTAAGGCTAACGTAGTGGCTGACGCGTTGAGCTGCAAGGTGGAGTAGACTTGAGAGCAATGTTCGCTCATCTTAGTCTATATGATGACAAAAGTCGGTTAGCGAAATTGCAAGTGAAGCCCACATGGGTAAACTAGGTAAAGGAGAAACAACTAGCGGATGAAGACTTAAGTACTCGGTATTTATAAGTGCAGAATGGTGGATTGGAGGGTTATAGCTTGAGCAGTGAGGGTGTGCTGTGTTTCCAAGGGAAAGTTTGTATGCCGAGAGATGTTGAGTTAAGGCAGAGGATTCTCCAAGAAGCTCATAGCAGCCCATATGCTATGCACCCTGGAGGTAGTAAAATGTACCAGGATTTGAGGGAACAGTTTTGGTGGTCGGGTCTGAAGCGAGAGGTAACAAAATTCGTAAGTAAGTGCCTGATGTGTCAGCAAGTTAAAGCTGAACATCAGTTACCTTCGGGTCTATTGCAGTTGGTAAGGATTTCGCAGTGGAAGTGGGAAAGGATTACGATGGATTTTGTTAGTGGGCTACCCCTCACATCTAGCAAGAAGGATTCAGTCTGGGTGATTGTTGATCGTCTGACTAAGTCAGCTCATTTCTTACCAGTTCGGGTTGATTACTCACTTCAAAGGTTGGCTAAGTTGTATGTAGCAAAAATCGTGAGACTTCATCGAGTGCCGGTGTCAATTATCTCAGATAGGGATCCTCGTTTCACATCAAGGTTTTGGAAAGTGTTGCATCAGGCATTGGGTACAAGGTTGGATTTTAGCACGGCATTTCATCCGTAGTCATATAGGCAGTCAGAGAGGGTAATCCAAATTTTGGAAGACATGCTGAGAGGTGGTGTTTTGGATTTCAAATGCAGTTGGGAAGAATTTCTACCATTGGCAGAGTTAGCGTACAACAACAGTTACCAGGCAAGTATTAAGATGGCACCGTATGAAGCGCTGTATGGGCGAAGGTGTCGCACTCCTACGTGTTGGACAGAGTTGGGTGAGCATCAACTGTTGGGTCCAGAGTTGGTTACTGAAACGGAGGATAAGGTTAAGCTGATTCGAGCTCATCTGAAGGAAGCTTCGGACAGAAAAAAATCTTATGCCGATCTCAAACGGAGGGATATAGAGTTTGCAGTGGGTGACAAAGTTTTTCTGAAAGTGTCCCCATGGAAGAAGGTGTTGAGATTTGGTCGGAAGGGCAAGTGAGCCCTAGGTTCATCGGTAGTATAAGTGTTGAAGCGTGTGGGACCGATGAGCTTATCGACTTGAGTTGCCGATGAATTGAGTCAGATCCATGACGTGTTTCATATTTCAATGCTTAGATGCTATATTCCAGTGGAAGAGATAGAAGTAAACCCAGATATGTCTTTTGAGGAGGAGCCGGTGTAGATCCTGGATCGGGATGTCAATGTCTTGCATACAAAGTTAGTTCCTTTGGTGAAGGTTCTTTGGTGGAATCATGGTTCGGAGGAGGCCACGTGGGAGCTAGAGGTTGTGATGCGACAGCAACACCCCAACTCTTTTGACCAGATAATTTCGAGGCCGAAATTATTTTTAAGGGGGGTAGAACTGTAACATCCTTAAATCGGGGCCTTTCCATTTCGCATGGTTGCATGTGTATTGTATGGTAGGTATGTTAGTTTGGACTATTTTAGGGTCTAGGCTTGAGCTAGGGATAGGCCAGAGTCATAGCAAAAAGTTGCGTTTTGGGCTTCTAGAGGAAGGGAGCTGTTTGAGCTGGGTGTTAAAAGTAATTGATGAGAGGTTAAGACACAAGAAGTGCCTTGGTAAGGTGGCAAGGAGGCGCCACTTAAGGCTTGGAGAAGTGACGCCTCAAGGGAAGCAAGGGAGCCTAGGTTCGAGCAGCAGAATTCCCTTTTCTGCTTGTTATTTTGACGCCAAGGCTAGGGGGAAGTTGTGTTCAGGTGGGACTCTGATGGATGAAGAGTGAAAGGAGTCAACGCATTTGGATTTTGTGGTAGAAAGAAATTTGTGGAGTTGACTCATTCAAATTGATTTGAATGGGTGGCCAGGAGGAATTCGTGGAGATGGGTATGGGAGCTTAGAGTTGGCTGAAACATGAATTCTAGTTGGGGAAGGGAGCAATCGGTTTTGGGTTCTTGGGGGTGTCGAATTCCTATAGTAGACTTGGGGGAGCATTTTCGGCATCCTATGCTTCATTTCTTTTTGGTCAAAATCGAAATAGCCATAGTATCTAAGTGTCTTTTCTTTGTTTTCCTTTTCTCAAACCCAAAGCTGAAATCACCATTCTAATTCCTCTTTCAACTTCATCTCTTCTCTCAACCTCTTTTGTGCCAAAAACTGAAATCTCTTTTCATATCCCTTACTTCTTGTGTTGGCCGAACCCACTTGTTTCTCCCTTGGCATTAATGTTTCATTCATTTTTCTATTTTTCCTAAAGAGCCGAACTCTCATTCTTCATTCCTCCTCTCCATCTTCTTCTGTCTTGATTAGCCGAAACCTTTAGGGGTCTCCTCCTTTGCCGAAATCCTTGAAACTCTCATCTCTGTTCTTCTAAACACTTTGGCCGAATACCCTTGGCGACCTTTTCTTTCTCTTATTGAGTTCCTTCCTTCTTGATTGGGGTGCCGAAATCTATTCCTCTTCTCTGGGTTCTCAAAGTCGAAACCTCAATTAATAACTAGGTAAGATCTCATTTTTCTCTTTTGTTCTTATGGCTGAATCTCCCTAGCATACTTACATCTATATTCTTTTTCTCTCTTTCGATTGCTATGGTGTGAAATGCCAAAACCCTTAAGCATCCTAGTGATGATTGTATTTCTATTTTTGGTTTCTCATCAGATTCGCTCTTGTTCCAAGCCGTTGCCGATTCTTGCTAGGGGGTGATCGAATCTATCGGGTTAAGGTAAGCGGGAGGCAATCCCTTGTATTTTGTGTTATCTCTTTCGGGATTTCTTGATCAAAGCCGAATGGCTATTTGCTTAGTAGTGTTATGCTTGGCCAAATGTAGGGGAGTGTGGTGACGCCATCTTGGGTGAACTTTCGGGATCCGTTGGTTATGAGTTACGCTTAGAGCCTCGGGTTTTTGTCGACTTAGGTAAAAATCTTTTTATTCGGGTTAAATCTCTATTCATTGTTAATCTCTATGTTAATCCAATTTAGTGACCAAAGGTGTTAAGAACCCTAATGGCAACCGAACATTAGGAGGGGTTGTATCTGAGACCCCAGCTCCTAAGTTCAAGAAGAGGGCTGTGTCGGCTGTTCGCGATTGGCCACGTAGAGAGCGTCGTATTACGAGTAATCAGGTGTGTACCTCTTACACACTTTATACGTTCATATGTTTTATCATGTATATTTCCAAAAGCCGGAATAGCTGTTGAAATCGGTATGATACCCTTATGGGTAGAAAAGCAAAACGAGGACTCCAGGTAAGTCCACTTTGATTGACTAGCGTTAAATGCCTGTGTTGAACCTGCATATGCCGTACCATGATATTTCTGTATGATAAGCATGATTATTATGCCATGAAAAGTATGTTCATAAAATGGGTGTTGAGAGGAGGGGGAAGGTATAACTTCAGACTGTCTCAATGGTTTTGACCACCAGTGGTTTTGACCACACATGACCACACGGGGTAGACACAGGAGTTTCGGATGGTTATGTTTTGGGATGCATGATAGGCATATGCACTTATGAAACTGTGTAAGGGCTTATATCTTTGGGATGGGGACTTATACATTGAGTCTCGGTGACTCACCCCTTCCTTTCTATTTTGCAGATGATTCTTAGACCGCGGATGGAGAGCCGGGACAGACTCAAGGTGGCCATTCACGTTATTTCGGGTTTTGTTTTAAATTATTATTTTTGGGTTAGATTTTAATTTAATTTGGTTTTAGTTGTAATAAGGCCATCTAAATTTTTATTTCGGGATTATTTAGTTCGTTGAAAACTTTTGAATTAGCGTTAAGCATTAAAGCACGTCTAAAATAGAAAAGAGTCAATAAAAAGAATGTTTTCACAAACCTTAATGGATTCTCGGGATTTTTTAAAACTATACCATCGGGTAAAAAAACGAACTTATAATATCAGCAAGTTAACTTGATTCTCTTTAAAAAAAAAAAAAAAAATTGAAACGGTTTAAGCTTTTGATTCAAACCAATTTCGGTTTCCAATCAAACAAGACATTTTTTTTTCAACTTAAGGTGACAACCGGTTTTATCAAAAACAAGCTTTCTCTGTGACATGCCGAATTCGGTCGTAGTGTGTTGACCGGGTTTGGGGTGTTACACTTGTTGTTCAAGGTTACTCTCAAGAGGAAGGAATAGACTATAATGAAACGTATGTTCCCATAGTTAGAATGGAAGCCATTAGAATGCTCTTAGCTTTCACATAATTTAATGATTTTAAGTTATATCAAATGGATATGAAAAGTGCTTTTCTAAATGGTTTTATAAATGAAGAAGTGTATGTTGAACAACCACCCGATTTTGAAAAACTAAAATTTCCAATCAATGTTTTTAAATTATCAAAAGCTTTATATGGTTTGAAACAAGCTCCTATAGCTTGGTATGAAAGACTATCAAATTTTCTTATTGAAAAATGTTTTTGTAAAGGGAAAATTGACACAACACTTTTTATCAAAAGAAAAGATAAAGATTTGTTAGTAGTTCAAATATATATTGATGATATTATTTTTGAGCTACTAATGATCTTCTTTGTCAAGCATTTTCTAAGCTAATGCAAAGTGAATTTGAGATGAGCATGATTGGAGAACTAAATTTCTTTTTGGGACTCCAAATTGAGCAAAGGAAGGATGCCATCTTTATTAATCAAGCCAAGTACACAGAAAATGCTCAAGAAGTTTAGGATGGACATTGTAACAGCCCGATTTAGACCCTAGTTGGAATAGTGGTTTCGAACCACAAATTCAAGTCAGAAAAATTGTAACACCCCAAACCGACCTAGAGGTTACGACTGAATCTTATGTGTCACATCGAAGTGTTGATTTGAAAATCGGTCTTGTCGCTGAAAATTTGTGACTAAAGTTTTTGAATCCTTTTTAAAATTAATTGCCATTGAAAATGTTGGGGTTGTAAAACCAGAACTTGTTAACCACTTACTGGTCATATCCTTTATTACAAGTTTATTACCCTGAATTAAAAACCATGGAAGCGTTTCTAATTGTAAACTTTAAGATTTGAAAAACGTGATTTTCTTTGAAAATAATTATTATTTTTGAAAACCCGTATTTTCTAATCCAGCAGGTTGAAGTAAAAAGTTAAAACTAATTAAAAGTTAAAACCTCAAATGGCCTTATTACAAAAATATCAATCCCTAAAATAAATAATTTAAAAACTAGGCATTAACTAAAATACTAGCGAACATGTGGCCACCTCCGAGTCCTTCGCAGCTCCAAATCATCTAAGGCTGGGGATTACCTGTACAGTTAAAAGAGAAGGGTGAGTTACGAGAACTCAGTGTGTAATCCCCTATCATGCAGTAACAGTCTGATAGCCCTATTTAGTAACAAATCAGTCTGGGCTTAAGCCCTATGCAGTAATGGTGTGGGTCTAAGCCTAAAGTAATACAGTGCAGAACAAAAATGTAACCCAACCCAATCCAGCCAACACACCCCCCGTACCAACCAACACACCCTATGGGGACTAAGTCGACCCACCCAGCCAACACACCATATTGCAGTGTAGCTGCTAATAGTAGCGCAACAAAGCTGCTAATGACAGTAAACGTGGCTAAGCCACTAAAATCGAAATATGTGGTGAAGCCACTAGAACAGTAAAAACGTGGAAGAACCACTAGTACAGTACTTCCTCCAATCAGAATCCCAACCCCAATGCAGAATGTCGTGTCATAAATATTACATGTATGCAGTATGTCATACTCATAATCAGTCATATAAATATCATACACACATCACTTAAACTACCACTAGGGGTATAATGGTTATTTTGTCAGTTAAGGGTAAAATGGTTATTTCATCCCTCAGGGATATTTCGATAATTCTACTTCACAAGGATATTTTGGTAATTCTACCCTTGTGAGGATATTTTGGTAATTCTATCCTACGAGGGTATTTCGATAATTTTATCCTTCGAGGGTATTTCGGTAATTTTACCCTTCGAGGGTATTTCGATAATTTTACCCTTTGAGGGTATTTCGGTAATTTTACCCTTCGAGGGTATTTCTATCATTTAACGACCTTTCCTAAGTCCTACAGTCACCTCGAGCGACACAGGTAAATCATTTGATCGAAATAGTATCGTTGGGTCCAAGGCCCCTTTACTCACCCAAGTAGGCCCACACGCTCGTGTAGGCCATTCAGCCCAAATTCCGTCACGTCTAAGCAGACTTTGCAACCCAATCCATTATTAGTCACTTACTGGGGATTTTACCCATGTGGGCCCATGAACCCATTGGGCCCATATGGCCTATCTAGGCCCATCGAGGCCTATTACGACCTAAGCCACGAAAACGCTCGTGGTGGTTTCTACAGTCTAGCGCCCATGTTCATGGGTTCGATTTACCACACGCATGCTCGCGTGCTCGTGTGGCATCATAGCTATATTGCCAGCTTTTTGGCATTTTACCGATCTATAATCTTAGCAGTGTAACTATCACATACTTTCAGGTTTTTAGTCGATTATCGAATGCTGCATACGATTACATACCCGATTGCAACAAAGACAAGTGCGAATAATCTGGATCACACAACCTATAACTAGCACAACACACGGTTAATGCATACTCTTAACCACCACCTTTATTTGCTTAAATCACAACCACTCACATTGCTAGAACTAATAGATACTAGCGCCTCCCTGTTGATCAAGGCGATTTCCCCTTCCTAACATGATTTGGCATACAAAATTTGTTAGAAAACAACCAAACATTCGGCCCCCAAGATAAAAAAAAAAGAAAAGTCGAAGCTTGTTAATAAAGTCAAAAGAAATCTTACTAAGAACGAAATAATAGAGTGGTTGTAGTATCCCTTTACCAATATCGATAACCAACGTATTTCGACAGTAGTCAGTCAATAAGGTTCGACCCTAACCACGGAGAACAAAAAGATTTGAGAGGGAGAAAGTATGAAGATTCGGCCTAATAGAGAAGGGAAAAACAAAGTTTGAAAAATGAAAAGATGGAAGTAATAGAGAAGGAAATACCAATTCGGCAGAAAGAAAGGTGTGGAGAAAAAAAAAAAATGCTTCAATAGAGAATTCAACAATTGGCAATTGGTATTTTGATTGGCAACAGTAAATGACATGAGATAAAAAAAAAGAAGGTTGAAGAAAGAAAGACCCGAATGGTCAAAAACGTTACACGAGATGACAAAATTCAAAACGAAAAAGAAAAAACCCGAAATACCAAAGAGGAAATTCGACTTTTACACTCACCTTTAATGCCAAAATTTCACAAACGAACTCCCTTAGCCGAAATCCCCTACTCAAGCTCTCCCATTCGGCCAAGACTCCCTTCTCATTCAAATTCCTAAAATCTCCTCTGATTGCTCCTTGATTCACTCCACACATCCCATTCAAACTTATTCAAACTTGATGACCAAGTCCCCAACAACATCTGTGGAGTTTGAATCAAACTCTACCTCTCACACCACAGAGACATAAAATAAAACCTCCTTATCGCATGCCATGGGATTTGAACCTCAGACATCTCAGCTACTCCACACGCCACTTGCTACTAGACCATAAGCTCTTCTTGCATCACATGTCAAGCAGACTTAATATATATGTCCTTTAAGCTATTATCCAGGTTCGAAAGGAGCAAAAATCAAAATTTTCCCAAAGGCCATACTTGAACCCAGGCTTCCTAAAATCTCCAAAACATACCCAAAACACTTGCCCATTGAAGCAAACAAGTAATTTGGTCAGAACATGAGAAATTAAAGACCCTATATTTTGGGGCGTTACAAAAATATTTTAATATTATTTTTTGTGTTTATAGCATGATATGTGATATGTGTGAAAATTTCGTGTGAAAATTTTATCGTTTGTGTGCTCGATTTGATAAAAGGACTTAATTGCGTAAAATGTAAAAGTGGCTTTCTATATGTTAAAGTGCTTAATTGCTTTGATGAATTAATTATGGAGTCCTTATGTTGTAAATTGACCATTAAATATTTGAGTGGACAAATATGGACAACCATTATAAAGTTTTCATATTATTTCATTGAGGTTAATTTGGTAAATGAATATTAAATGATAATAAAATAAATAAAACATGAAAATTTTTGCATGTTCATCTTTCCCATTACCGAAACTTAAGAAGAAAATAAATCTTTGAAAGCTTTTGAGGTTTGGCCTTGGTCCAAGATTGATTAAAGGTTCGTTTTTTTTCAGTTTTTGATAATTTTTATGTTTTTGAGATCGTTGCTTTGTATACTAGCTAACCCATGCCTTAATTTTTGGATTTGATGATGAATTTGTAATTTGCCATTGTTGAAAGTTTGATGTTTTTGTTGTTTGATGATGAAAAATAAATATTTGTTGATAGATTATTATGTTTAATTAAGTGATTTTTAATAAAAAAATGTTTATTTAGGACTAAATTGGGAAATTTAAAAATTGAGGGGTCAAAATGTGAAATAAATGAAATAAATGGGCTGCTAGGGGCCTAAGGAGAATTCATCCTAACATGGGTTTGATGAGATTTTGTGTTATTTTGAAATTGGGATTAAATTGTGAAAATGTGAAATGTTAGGAGCTAAAGTGCAAAATACCCAAATTATGTGTTTTTGGATTAAATTGAATGAATGTGGAATTAAATAAGTTAAATTTGAATCTATTTAGATCAAGAAAGGAGAAAATTGGATTTGGATCGGGGAAAGTCGAAGGTTGTCGAATAGTCGTTCCGGTCTGTTTGTGTTCGTACGAGGTAAGTTAATAAGAAAATAAATGTGTTTAAATCCAAGTGAATACATTTTATAATATCGAATTGAATTGTATATATATAAATACATACATTGCCGAATTGATATAAGCATGGAATGTCTTCTGTTGAGCTTAAATTGATTGGATTACGAAGTCTGAAAGCCCCATACAAACTATAGGAATTGCATAGGATACGTGTGTCATGACATTAGGACTTTCGATGTGTGTTTCGTGTAAGACCATTTCTGAGACATTGGCATCGAAGTGAGAAAACATGTAAGACCATGTCTGGGACATTGGCATCGTATATGATTCGTGTAAAACCCTGTTTGGGATATGGTATTGGACGAGCTTATTATGATTTCCGTGTATCCTTAACAATTCCGAATGGTTCAACGGGCAAAGACATAACAAGACCAAATGTGAGTTTGATTTAAACGATTCAGGTATGTGTTAAGTTTATACGAACTTTGAAAGAAAAGGTAAGTGTTAATGATTAAAGTGATCATGTGAACTAGGTGAGAAATGGAATTATATATATGTGTATGGAATTAATTAGGTTTGGTTGTTTCGAAATGAATTATGAAATTTCTTGCGTTAATTTATTTGCTTATGGCTTACTAAGCTTTCCAAGCTTACTTTGTATATTTATTCATTATTTTATAGATTTTGAAAGCTAGCTTCGAGCTCGAGGATCGTCAAGGAACATCGTCACACTATTGACCAATATTCAGTACTTTGGAATATGTAAATATGACATATGGCATGTATAAGCTATTTTGATATGTGCGGTTTTGAATTTGTGTATATATAGCCATGCGAAAATGGCTTGATTTTGATGTTAATGCTTGTGTGTATCCGGTCATGACATAAGTTTAAGTTGGAGGTATATCTCATTATATATATGTTTGTGGTGTTTGGTTTTATAATTTGACTTAGTAATGAGGTAAAAGATGAATGCATTTTTGATATATGATATTTGAAATATAGGTTAAGTGATGGTATGTCATTATTTGTATTCGGCTATTTAGGTACGATTGGTGAAGGCAAGTAATGAATATGTTTCATGATTGTTTTGATTGATTGTTTTGGTACGGATCTAAATGGTGAAATTGGTATGACTTTTTTGGTTGACTTGGATAGTCAAATAGATAAAGAGATGAATGGTTTGGTATATGTATTTTAGATTGATTATAGAGGATGCGAATTTGATATGCTATGAATTGTTCTTTGTGTTCATAAATGTTTAATGTGACTATGGTGAGATGTGCATGAGTTAGGTTTTTCGTAATATTTGTTTATGTTTTTATAATTATGTCTATTAAGCTGTGTGGAATAGCTTGATTTAGATTAATAACCTAATGCGTATAATATGTGAATTGGTATATTCATAGTTAAAGGAATAAGTTTTGTTACAGTTTGGTATTTGTGTTTAGAAATGGCTTTTGCTTTAAAGTGATATGCTCATGTTATAATAGTACAAAAAGCATATTTGGTTGTGTTGTAAAGTTAACTAATGTTTTATATGTGAAGGAGTATTAGGATGTGTTTTATGGTTTGTCTTGTTTGAAATGCGCATGTTAATGAGCTTATTGAATGAAATGTTTGATATTTAGCCAATAAGATAGATGTATATAATTGAGTGATGTGATGCATATGTTATGTATATGACATTGTATTGTAATAAGTTTATTTATAATTTGATTATTGAATAACATGATTATAGGTCTTATGGTTCGACTATTAAATTTTATAATACATTGGTAATATGATTTGATATATGTTGTTGGTTTGAATATGTGAATAAATAAATGATACTGATATGATTGAATTTCGAAGCATAGTTTGTTTATGTGAAATTATTATTAAAGCCTGTTTGATTTTTAATTAGCTTTATGTTGTATTTATATACGAATTTGACTTGTATAATTAACTGAATGTTTGAAACTGTGTTATGTCCGGTAATGCCTCTTATCCCATTCCGGTGACGGATATGAGTTAGGGGTGTTACAAACACTCTCAAACCACAATCTACACCTATGAGCCCTTCTACAAGGCTTGAAAAAAATGAAGAAGGTAAATATGTAGATTTAAAGTTGTATAGGTCCATGATTGGTTCTTTCCTTTATCTTATCACAAGTAGACTCGATATTATGTTTAGTGTTTTCTTGTGTGCTAGATATCAATCATGTCCTAAAGAATCACATTTACAAGCCCTTAAGAAAATCTTTAGAGACCTTAGAGACAGTCCTAATTTAGGTATTTGGCATCCTAGAGGCTCATTCTTTAGCTTGCATGCATTCTTGGATGCAGATTTTGGAGGTTGAAAATTAGATGGGAAAAACATCTCCGGTACTTGTCAATTCTTAGGCAACATGCTTGTATCATAGTTTCCAAAGAAATAAAATAGTGTTGCATTGTCCACCATCAAAGAGGAATATATTTCAGCCGATAGTTGTTGTGCTCAAGTTTTATGGATGGAAAAACCACTTAAAGACTATAGAATTGATATAGATACCATTCCAATCAAGTGTGACAATACTAGTACTATTTGTCTCACTAAAAATCCCATTCAACATTCTAGTTCTAAGCACATTGAAATTAGACACCATTTCATTGGAGATCATGCCCAAAGAGGTGATATTGTTCTAGAGTATGTAGACACTTTGCATCAATTAGTTGACATTTTTACTAAACCAATAGATAAAGAAAAATTTTGGACACTTAGAAGAGAACTAGGCATTACTACCTTGCTTTAATTTTGTGTTCAAATAATTTTTATGCGCGTGGTTTTTTTTTTCAAAACAATTTATGACTTGAATTTGTTTGAAAAATCATGAACAAATTATTTAAATGGTTCTCATATGCAATTATATAGGGGGAGTTGATTTTGCATGATTTGTCTATTTTATGATTCATTTGCTATAGTTTACATGATTGTTGAATGCCTTTGATTTTGTTAAGTTAAACTTTGTTGAATGATTAATATTCAATTTTTGCATGCCTTACAATACTGTATGTTTCATATGCATCATACTCAAATTTGACATGTTTAAGCACATGAAATCATTCGAATTTGATAAAAAGTCATTCTAAGTTAGCTTGAGACATTTGAGTACTTAGAAATCAAGTTTGGAACAATTTTCTGCACTTTAGAAAACAAAATGCGCTTTTCGTATTGATACCATAAAAAAAGTATCGATACCTGTTGAAAAATTATCCATACCCATTTTAAAATTATCGATCTAATCGAGGTTTTATGATACTGCACTGTGTTTATAAAAATAAACCATTCCCCTCATTTTTTCTTCACCCGTTTTTCATTCCTCCAAACCCTAACTTTCAAAAAAAATTTAAATCCATCATTTGTTCTTCGAAATTCCTAAACAAAAACAACTTCCATTATCATTTTCATCAAGGATTACACAAGGTTTCTCAAGGATTTGACCATTTTAAAACACATTTTGAGGTAATTCTTTTTGGTTATTTTGAAATTTCATTATATGTTTTGTTAAATTGTTGTGTTGGAATTGAGTTTTGGGATGTTTTAGAACCTATTTATTGTGTTTTTCTACAGGGGGTTTGTAATTGACTGCCTCTGGATGTACTAACGTCCAGTGTGTGAATGCTGCAATAAAATAGAGAGTTATAAGGTGATATCCATAAGTATACGGGTCAAGTTGTAATATAGATTTTGCAACGAAGTAGGTGAGTACTCCAAGGATCGTACCTAAGGGAGGCGAGTACTAAATCAATATTAACCTAAACAATTAAAGATCTAATTAATACTTTAAGTCAATTATAGTATGAGAGTAGAATAAAAAGTATTTTTATGGTTTGTAAAATAATGAAATAAAATATCATAAAAATAAATTAAAACTAGAAGAGATAGAGATAAAAAAAGTAAATCAAATCTAAGGATGGGTGATCAGCTCAGTTCAACAATTCTAATTAACTATCGTCTTGGGTTCCTCATCAACCAACTAGTTGCTACCCTATCAGGATCTTCCAATCTTCCATTAACATAATGAGTCAACAAGAACTACTTATCTTCTGACCTCACAGTCCAAACTGGCTTGGGGTAAAGGTGTTCACGAATAGGCAATACTAATTTTGGGTTAATTCCCACCTTGGTGACTCCCAAGGGTTGTTAGGCCTAGGGTTTGTTTCATGTTCTTCCTTTTTCAGATAGTTGATCTATTGAGTAACCCTAAAAAATAGTTAAGAGATCACACCTTGACTTGCTAATCCCCAATAGAAGGATTAGTTCCTTATGGATTCCATAAACATAGAAAGAATGGAAAAACTAATTATAGGGAATGGATTGAAATAGAGAATTTAAGAAAGCTTGATTGATATTGATGAATAGTGTGAATCCACAGGAGTTGATCTCGTTTACAATCAGATCTCTTGAAGAAAGCAAATAACTAAAACTATGAAAACCTAAGAAAGAAAGAAAACAATTCTAAATTTGACGGAAGAAACTAGATTAATGCTTCGGTGTCCTTAACATGTGTTATAAGAGACTATTTGTAATATTCAAGTGGTTGTTGTCCTTAACCCTAGGTGAGCTGACGTTCCCGAGCTTAAAGTTTGATTGTGTAGACTAGAATGTTCCTATTTTGTGATTTATTCTCATCACAGAATCGATGTTACGATGCACGAGGACCTATGTCGTGACATAGCAACAAGTATGTTCCTCTGTAGCCATTTTTAGGGGTATATTGTGACACCCTCAACTTGTGTCGTGACATTGAAGGCAATTTCTCACTTTCTCTATCTGCTCTCCATGTTGCAACATCAAAGCTGCCATGTTGCGACATAACGCCTAGTATTGACTTGAAATGCATTCTAATGGTCTCCTGTACACTCACGAAGTACGTTATCTCTCCTTTAGGCCTCATTTGGCCTTTAAGTTTAATAAAAGACTTAATGTGCACATTTTATTGAATATAAATAAAAGTAAAGGAACTTAATTAAAACATAATGAAAATGCTAGTATTTAAGCTCCTTTAATGTGAAAACTAGTTTAATCTACTACAGCGAATCATGACAGATCAAACTCCCCCACACTTAAGTCATTGCTTGTCCTCAATGAACATAAACAAAGATGAAAAAAATAAAGATGAAAACCCTTGAGCATGTAACACCCTAGACCCGGCCTGGTTGCCAAGCCTGAATATTAGGATGCCATACCACCGTCCCATATCATACTCATAGTAAATTGTCACATTGTTAAGAAATCATCATCTTTATCAGTGATCTTATAAATTTTTAGTCAAGCATATATCAATCATTATTAGAATAAGCCAAACATACTTTAAATAATCTTGTAATAATAATTAAACATGCATAAGGTCCATTTAGAAAAGTCTCAAAACTAACCACTTTGGTATTGATATTGAAGGTGAGGTATTGATAATTCTCTCAAGTGCCATCGATATCGCTTGGAAAATCGATACATAAACTCTTACTATTTCTTGCTTAAAAACTTAAACCTCAAAAATTATCAATACCTCTACCAAAGTATCGATATTTTTGCCCCGAGTATTGGTACTTGTGATAGGGTATTGATACCAATTAACCATTCTAACTTCCTGCACATTTCATGTAACATCCCAAATTTGGGTCTAGTAGGATTGGGCCCATTGGGCCTTAGGCATAGGAGCATTTAAAATTTTTGGGAACAAGAGACCGGCTTTAATGCAAGTTGGATCTTGTAGGTGAGTGATTTTTAAAGGTTAGAGGGCTTCTATGAAGTCCCGGGTTCAAACTTTGGCTTTAAGGAAATTTTGGTTTTAGGTGAAAAAAACCAGGAGTTAGTAGGTAGGCTTTAAGAATAAAATGTAGAGAAATTGACACAAGTGGAGTGTGTGGTGTAGTGGCAAAGTGACGCCACATAAGAGGCAAGGAGGTGACTCCAAAAGGAAGGAAGGAGGTCCAAGGTTCAAGTCTTGGTTCTTGCATTTTGGTTTTCTTTTTATATGGACTTTAGAATTTGGCCATAGATTTATATTTAGTTGCACATGATGTTGGAAACAAGGAGCTAGTTGGTAGAGTGGCTAGCGGCGTGGATTATGCTACAGGGGAGCCTGGGTTCGAATCTTATGGAAAGTAAGGGAGTATTTATTTTGCGGATTGAACGGGAAGAGTTTGAGTTGGATTTAAACTCTACTGACGAAGGGATCCCACATCGGAAAGATACAAAGAAGGAAGGTGAGAAGCTAGCTATATATAGAGAGCTGCCTAGGAGGAGAAGGAGCATACCTAGTTGGCATTAGGGATAGGAGTGCTCGGAGCACGGTTTAGCAGCTTCAGATTCCTATCAGGTGTGTATTCTCTCTACTCTAGCTGTAGAGCGGCATATGTCAAAATACCGGTAACGCGGCGCTAGTAACCACACGAGCGTGCGAGCACACATGTGGGGCTTCAATGCGATAGTTGAGGCCATCGGTAGTGTTCTTGTGGGTGTGGGCTATTGGGACACGATGGCCCGAAAGGGGCTAAGTGGGCCCAATGGGCCCGAGGGCCCATATGAGTAAATTGTATGATTGGGTAGTAGATAGCGAACTAGACTATGTGAATCTCATACATATGGCTAGGTTTGGGCTGAATGGGCCACACGAGTGTGTGGGCCCACTTAGGCCGAGAATGGGCCTTAAGCCCATTCGTATTATTATCTCTGTTTAGAATACTTGAGTCATTTGAGGTGACAGTGGACCTTCTGTTGGGTTGTTAACACCCTAGTTTGTAAAATTACCAAAATACCCCTGGTTTATGAAATTATCGAAATACCCCTAGTTTACAAAATTATCGAAATACTCTTGGTTTACAAAAATACTGTCTTACCCCTAAACGATAAAATGATCGTTGTACCCTCACGGTAGTACTAGCATTTTATGTGCTAATTGTATGATTGATTATGTTTGAGATACACTGAATACAGGAATTAGTTATGAGTAGAATTACCGAACTACCCTCGAAGGGTAGGATTATCGAATACAATTACGAGGTAAAATGGTGATTTGCCCTCATGGTAAGTGATTGGCTTGTGTATGATATGACCGGTTTGGCTATGGTTGTATGATCGATATGCTTTTATTACATGTTTAAATGGTTATTATTAGGCATGGCCATTCTGCATACACGTGTAATGATTGAGCATGACATACACGACATATTGCATGGGGTTACGTTATTGATGATCGGGGAAGTGTATATCGGTGGCTCTGCCACATTCTGTATAATGGCTATATGCTAACCTAAAAATGGCTCCATGCCATCTTGATTATGGCTTTGTGCCAATCGTATTTACCCAAGGCTATGTGTCGATTATATTACCATCGCTAATGGCTATGTGTCAAGCATAATACAGTTATTGATGACTCTGTGTCAATCATATTTACCCAGGGCTGTGTGCCTATTATATTATTATTTCGATGGCTCTACCACATATATCGGTGACACTGTCACACTAAATGATGGCGTGATGCCACATTATCATATCGATGATTTGGTCACATAGTGATCGGTGGCTAGGCCACGTTATATTTGGTCACATGGTGATCGGTGGCTAGGCCACATAATATTATCTTTGAAGCGGTGTCTAATACATCATCGAGATGACTGCCAAAGTGGAGTGTAGAGGATGGATGGTTGATTGTAGAAATCCCCAGGTGTGTTGAGGTTGGACGTACGAAGTGGAGTGTAAAGGATGGAAAACTAGGTTGGGCTGGGTTGCATTACATTCACTAATTATGCCATATTGTTAGGGCTACGGCCCAGTTCGACTGTATGGGCTTCAGTCAATTTCATTACTGTGAGAGCTAAGGCTCAATGTGCTTCTATGGGCTTAGGCCCAATTACCGTTCGTATAGGGGATTACACACTGAGTTCTCGTAACTCACCCCTCTACTTAATTTTGCAGGTAATTCCTAGCTTTGCGGATTTGGAGCCGAAGTAAACTCTGTGGTGGCCATACATGTAGCTTAATAAATTCCATTTTACAGTACTATAGATTTTTATTTAAATTTGGGTTTTTGTTTTGTAATAAGGCCACTGGTATTTTGTTTTGGTTTTAGCTTTTAATTCGGTTACTGCTTATTAACTTTGAATGCTTAATTTGGGATTTTCTAAAACAATAATAACAGTTTTTCTATAATATTAATACACGATTTACAATCTATAATGGATAAGACTCTAGATTTTCTTAACGTTGATAACTTTTTTCAAAATATCACATGTCTACAATAATTTAAATGTCATTTTTTTGAAACTCATTGAGTTGGATTAATTATAAACAAGATCGCCGGAAATAGCAACGAAAATGTTTTTACAAAGAGAACTATAAAACAAATTGGAATTTTCACAAGCAACAAAACTTGATATTTTTAACGAACGCGTAGATTCTTTAACAACCTTTCCATGTGACATGCCAGGTCCGGTCGTAATGTCTAGGCCGGGTTTGGGGTGTTACATTTCAAAATCACAGAGTTATCATTTTTATAACACGAATATTAATACCTCTGCTTTAGACCAGAAAACTGTAACATATCATAGGCATATAAGTCATTCTAACTTGTACCAGTTTATCATGCTATCATATTATGATCAACTAAAAATCAAAATGACCGTAATACTAGTCTCAAACATCGAAATTAAGTCCAAGCTATAATCAACATAATACAAAATAGATCTAAAAAACTTAGGAGTATATAGTCTATGAAAGCATCCAAAACATCATGGCAAATATCAATAAAAGTCTACCGCATTGTCTTATTCCTAAAAAGTAAACAAATAACGATAACACCAATGTAAACATTGAAATAGACTTGCTTGGATCACTCCTTGGAACCACATTGCTCACACATGCACTTAACTACTCTACAAGGATTTTAAGAAAGAAGTGGATGAACTTAACAAGTTCATTGAATGCTTATAATAACTAGAATGTACACACATTATCAGAGGTTAAACAAGAGCATACTACAACACATTCAAAACCATTTTCGAATCAAGTCAAAATATCATATTCACATTTCATTAAATCATAAAACTATCATATAATCCTACATGAAATTACACTAAACTCACTTAATAACTTGTGTTTGAATGTTATTTGATGAATTTAGCATGTATATGTTATTTAAATTGATGTACTTTTGGTACTTTTGATGCCTTGTTGGAATGTGTTAAAATTGATAAGTTTTGATGCATATTTTAATGGCCAATATGCTATGTGATGGAATAGTTGCAAAATGGTCAAGATTGGTTATATTTTGGAAAGGTATTGGACTTGATGTGCATGATGGAAATGTGGTATGTTTACATGTTTTGGTAAAATATGAATGAATGCATTTGTGGTGCCTTGTATGACATATTGGTTCTATGAATTTGGTCTTTTGAATTGGTCATTTCATGCAAGCTTTGGTAAGGTTTTGAAGCTTTGAAGGGGTGCACAAAATGCTTGTAGGTACATGTTAGGGATGGTGAGGGAAATGACTTGGTTTTGGCCAATATCATGTCTACACGGCCTGAGACACAAGCGTGTGACTTAGTCGTGTGTGACACATGGCCATCCGACACGGCCGTATGTCCCCTTCAGGTTTCAAGTTTTACAAGTCAAGCAGGCCCATGTGCCAAGCCATGTGACCCAACTTTGAATGTAACAACCCAAATTAGGGCCTAGTAGGATTGAGCCCATTGGGCCTTGGGTGTGGAAGCGTTTAAAAATTTTTGAGAACAAGAGAATGACCCTAATGCAAGTTGGACCTATTAAGTGAGTGATTTTGGAAGGTTAAGGGGCTTCTATGAAGTCCCGGGATCAAACTTGGGCTTTAAGAAAATTTTGGTTTTAGGTGAGTAAAACCCTGAGAGTTAGTAGGTAGGCTTTAAGAATAAAATGTAGAGAAAATGACAAAAAAAAGAACTTTTGGTGTAGTGGCTAAGTGACGCCACTTAGGGAGCAGGGGAGTGACACCACAGGGACGTAAGGAGATTGATTTCTTTTTTTAAAGGAACTTAGACTTTGGCCATAGGTTTATATTTAGTTGCGCATGATGTTAGACAGAAGGAACTGAGTGGTCTAGTGGCAAGGCGTCATTAAGGGTGCAAGGGAGCCTGGTTCGAATCTCATGACAAGTAGGGGAGTATTTATTTTGAATTGGACAGCCAGAGTTTGTGTTGGATTTAAACTCTACTTAAGAAGGGATCCTACATCAGAAAGCTAGCAAGAGGGAAGGTGAGAAATTGGCTATATATGGAGCTGTCTATGAGGAGAGTAAACATACCTTGGTTGGCGTTTGGGCATAGGAGCATTTGGAGCGCAGATGAGCCTCAGACTCCTATCAGGTGTGTATTTCACCCTACTCTAGCTGTATAGCGGCAAATGCCGAAATGCCGGTCACATGGCAATGGTAGCCACACGAACATGCGAGCGCACGTGTGGGAGCTTCGACGCGATAGTTGAGGCCACCATGAGTATTCTTGTGGGTTGACTTTGTTTCGATCGAAAGGGGCCAAGTGGGCCCAATGGGGCCCGGGGGCCCATATGAATAAATTGTATGATTGTGTTGTAGATAGTGAACTGGTCTAGGTGAATCTCATATCTGTGGCTAGATTTGGGCTAGGTAGGCCACACGAGCGTGTGGGCCCATTTGGGCCGAAAATGGGCTTTAGGCCCATTCGCATCATTATCTCTGTTTAGAATACTTAAGTCACTTGAGGTGACTATAGACCTTCTGAGGGGTTGGCAAAATTACCGAAACACCCCTAGTTTACAAAATTACCGAAATACCCTTGGTTTGTAAAATTACTGAAATACCCCTGGTTTATGAAATTACTGAAATACCTTTGGTTTGCGAAATTATCAAAACACCCTTGGTTTGCAAAATTACTAAAATACCCTTAGTTTTTGAAATTATCGAAACACCCCTGGTTTGCAAAATTATCGAAATACCATTGGTTTACGAAATTATCGAAACACCCCTAGTTTGCGACATTACCGAAAACCCCTAGTTTACGAAATGACTGAAATACCCTTAGAGGTAAATTACCAAAATACCCTTGGGTTGCGAATTTACCAGAATACCCCCTAAAATTATGAAAATGACTGTTATACCCTTAATTGTGAATGAATAACGTGTGTATGTTTACATTACATTTTTATATGTTGATATGTATATTGCATCTTATCATCTTGCATGAGGCGGGTTAATGATCGATGAGTAGTGTAGCCTGGTGGCATGGCCACAATACATATATACACATAATTATGACTCTGGTGGCTCAGCCACAAATATTTTGTGATTAGCAGTTTGTCTGCAATATTGGTGTGTTTGGCGGGGTGAGTTGACTTGATCCCCACAGGTGTGATTGGTTGGTACGGGGGTGTGTTTGGTTGGATTGGGTTGGGTTACATTACATTACATTACACTACATTATCTACGTTATCATGCTTATAGGGCTAAGGCCCAGATTGTTAGTGAATTGGGCTTCGGCTCAATCTGCTTCTATATGGACGTCGGCTCAGTCTTCTTCTGTATGGGCTTCACTCAGTCTTTACTTTATTTTATTTTGGGTTAATTTTTTGTAATAAGGCCTTTGGATTTTTATTTTGCTTTTAACTTTCAATTCGGCAACTTTTAAAGTCAATCTTCTACTACAAATAATGTTTTGAAAATAATATTATGTTTGCAAGGAAAAATAACTTCAAGCAAATTTTATTTGGTAAGCGACGAAACTCGAGATTTTTTGTTGAGAGAAAGTTTTTAAATTGAGGAAAGGTTTTTAAAGATCGTAAGGCTTATACATGTAACATCCTAGAATTAGGGGTTTTGCATTTTATGCTATTGCTTGTGTTTGGCTCGTTAAGCATGTTATTTTGGTGTGTTTGGAGGTCTTGGGGAGGCTCAAGGTCAAGCCAGAGCCTTGGTAAAATTTTGGTTTTTTGGGCTTAAGGAGGGAAAGCTAGTGGAAGTAGGCTTTAAGAATAGCTAATTGTGTTTGTTGACACAAAGAAGAGTGTGGTGTGATGGCAGGGTGACGCCAATTAAGGAGCAAGGGAGTGGCGTCACAAGGGAGCAGGAGGGGGAAGGAGTTCGAATGCCCTCTGCTGCAGTATGGGACTTTATTTTTGTGCTGGGAAAGTAGAAGGAGCATTCAACTAGGACTCTTCATGGTTGTTGTGGAATGAGTCAACAGGTTCAAATGGATGGACAAGAGAGCTTCGAGGGGTTTGAATGGGTGATGGAAAGTAATTGGTGGAGCAAAACAAGGGATTTGGTGGGTGGTAGAGTTGTTGGTCGATCATGAGAAGTGTGTGGGGGAGCGTTTTGGTTTAGCTAGTAGAGGGGTGTGCCGAAATTCTCTGTAGGCTTAGGCATTTCTTTCTTAGCATATTCAGCTATAGGGTGTGAGGGGTGCCAAATGTTGCAAATTCTTTGGGATTGTTTTCTCTTCATCTCCTTTTGTATCTTTGGTTTAGCCAAATTAGAGAGTGACCATTTGGGCATTTTTTTGTATTCTTCTATTTTTCTGCAACTGACTTCTCTGTTATTCTCTCTTAGCCAAAACTCTCTTTGATTACTCATTACTTCTCTACACTTTTCCCTATCCTCTATGAATCAGTTCTTACTTCATTTGTTAGTAGATGAAACTCCCTTTTTCTTTTTAGTGTTCTTATTGTTCTTCCTTCATCATACTTGGAATCAATTTCTTTCCTCTATTGCCAGTAGCCGAATAGTTCTGGGACCTTGCTGAGGGCCAAATCTTGTTTTCTTTTCGACACAGTCTTGTTAGTTCGGTAATGGGTTCTTCTTCCTTTTTTTTCTTTTTGTTCTTTTCTTTTCTCTTGTCGCCTTGTTAAAACCAAAAGTCTTAACCTTACTTCTTTTTGGGCTTTGGTCGGTTGTAGAGGGGAATGATATTACCTTCTTCTCTTTGTTCTTCTTTTAATCAGAAGGTGTTTGGTAAGGGGTAGAGTTGGCCGATTGGGTGATGGGCCTCTTTCACGTTTTTGTTAGGCCTAAAGGCCGGTTCTTTTGATTCTTGTTTTGGGCATCGGTCCTAACCATGTGTTATTTAGGGACTCATCTGTGTTTGTAAGCTGAATCTATTGGTATTCGGTTCTCCTTTGATCAAGGGAAAGATCCTCTTTTATCTGGTTTCGTTCCTCTTTCTCTTTCGGATTACTCTGTGGTAATCAAACCCCTTCTTGGGGCAATCCCTGTTTTTGCTATAGTATTGTATTGATCAAGATTTTTCTTCATGGATACGAGTGCCAATCATTCTAAAGAGGGGAGTGAACCCGTAGTCTCTGCTCCTAAATTTAAGAGACATGCTGTATCAGCGGTTCGAGACTTTCTATAGGGCTGTGGTAGAGAGCCGACATCTTCTTGGGATAGGCAAATCGCTATTATCCCTACTAGTGAGAGTGTCGACATAGACAGTCTAGTTTTACGCTTAATCAGGTGTGTAATGCTCACACTCTACTTTATTAATTTGCATTAATGACTGTGTTGGCTGAAAGCCGGAACTACAGTTTAGATAATTGAGATACCCTTGTGGGTAAGGTTGGAGACATTGGGTAAGTTCCACTGTGATTTTACTTTCGAATACATATATGTATGAGATAATTATCTATTGTACATTGAAAGTATGTTGCATTCATCTCAGTATGATAATAAGTTTCATGGGTTTTGGGAAATGATTGAAAGGGGAAGTGTGATTCAGTGACTTCTGTCACAGTGGTATGGGACCACAGTGGTTTGGAACCACATATACATATATTTATCAGTGACTCATCCCAGTGGTCTGGGACTACAGTGGGTTGGACCCACATATACTTATCAGAGATTGTCACAGTGGTCTGGGACCACAGTGGGTTGGCCCCACGTTTATACATTCTGTGACTCTGTCACAAGTGGTCTGGGACCATAGTGGCTTGATGCCACGGGTGTTGGCCAATTCAGGTGACCTAGAGGATAGAAAATTAGGTTGGGTTGGGCTGCATTGCATACATGATTAATATGCTATATTATGCGGGCTAAGGGCCAATGGGCATCTGTGGGCTTGAGGCCCAGATTACGTTATAAGGGGATTTACACACTGAGTCTAGGTTACTCACCCCTCTGCTTAATCTTGCAAGCAATCCCTAGATCGCGAATTTGGAGCCGAGGAGAACTTTGAGGTGGCGATGCATTATTTTCTCGTAAATTGTCGTTTCTTATTTAAACTTACTTTTTAAATTTTGGGATTTTGCATTGTAATAAGGCCTTTACAACTTTAAATTGGGATTTTCTTTAACACTTAGTAGATATTTTTGAAGTGACAAATACGGGGTTTTTCTAAAATAAAATATGAACAAATATTTTTCTAAACGGGTGTTAACAAAAGATGACAAACGAATAAAAGTCTAGGCTAAATAATCCGGAGTTGTTTTGTAAAACCTCCACATTGTTTTCAACTACCATGTTTTCATGAAATTCCCCAATTTTGGTTTTTGTAAAACAAAATTCTTTTACGGCTTCTAGCTCAATCTAATCAGGAAATTGGTAAGAGCTCTCGAACGAAATTTTAATTTATCTTTAAGATAAAAACACCGATCATAAAGTTTTTTTCCAAATTGCGATGTTTAGTTAAGGATATACAAACTTCCTTTCCTGTAACATACCAGATTTGGTAGTAGCGTATTGATCGGGTTTGGGGTGTTACAATTGTGGTATCAAAGCCAAGTTTCAAAAACTCGGCTGTGGAAATGGGTTCAAAATGGTTTTCAAAAATTGGTTTGAAATATGGTTTAGAAAAATATATATATATGTTTTCTGGAAGCATGGCACCCGAGTCTCGACATCAAGCCTCACTATAAGTTTTCTAATTTTTGTTTGATTTCTTATGGAAAGATTATATTGTGATTGATAGTTTGAAGAACTATAGTTTGAAGAACTTCAACTTTTGAGATTAAGACCTTTAGAATTATGTTTTGCGAAAAAAACCAATTACTTCTAATTTTATTTGCATAAGATTGTCGGGTAATAAACAGTGGAAGAAATACTAACTCATAAAATTTGTAATCAGAATAAGTTGAATTCGTAGTCATGAGCATTAGAGGACATGAACGTGGTATTCGCGGCCGTGGTAGAGGTAGGGGTATTGAGACTGAACCCGCGGAATCAGGATATGGGCTGGAAGGTGAAGTACCAGCATCATAGTAGCAGAACCGAGTCTCAGGACCGATCTAGAGGGGACAATGCTTTGTCTCAAGCTATGTTATGTGTTCTGGAGCGGTCGCTGGAGCTAGCACATGATCGGTAGCTCAGAAATCTATCCTGGAGCGATTTCGAGCTAACGGGGTTGAGATATTCAGGGGTATTTCTGGTGTGGCTCCTAACATAGCTAAGTATTGGCTGGAGGCAGTCGAGTGGATTATGGATGATCTTGACTGTACCATGGATGAAAAGCTGAAAGGAGTAGTGTCCCTCCTTCGAGATGAGGCAGACCAATGGTGGCTCACAGTAAGGGATGGTACATCAGCAGATCGTATTACCTGGGATTTCTTCAAGACAGCGTTCCAGGGGAAGTATGTTGGAGAGAGTTACGTGGATGCTCAGAGAAAGGCATTTTTAAACTTGGTTCAGGTAATAAGTGAGTGGCTGAGTATGAGGCAGAATTCCTGCGTCTAAGCTGATATGCTCGGGGTATTGTCGCAACTGATTACGAGCGTTGTGTCCAGTTTGAGGATGGCCTAAGAGATGAGTTACGGGTACTGATAGCTCCGCAATGGGAGAGAGAGTTTATTGTTTGGGTTGAGAAGGCTAAGATAGTCGAAGAGGTGAAGCGATCTGAAAGACAGAATCAAGATAAGGATAGGGTAGGAATAAAAGAAATTTTGGGTCATCAGGGTTTGCTGGGAGTTTCTAAAAGAGGCCTAGGTTTGATGGGCCGAGTCGAGTTGCGAAGCCTATTACTGTTGGTCGGTCTCAACCGTGTGCTAGATGTGGAAATTTTCATTCGGGGGAGTGTTGGGCAAGGAATAAAGGATGCTCCAGGTGTGGGTCTATAGATCATCTGGTAAGGGACTGTCTGCAAGAGCCAAACAGGGTACGGCCAGTTGGTTAGGGTTATGCACAGGCCGAAAGAGGTGGTAAGTAGCTGTCGAGAGGTCGTGGTCCGTCGGAGGAGGAAATAGATTTGGTCGAGGGCGTAGAGCATCAGGCAGAGGTGTCAGAAATACAGATGTGAGACAGCTTGGGTTGGTTTATGCAGCTAGACACCGAGAGGATGGCGATACACTGGACGTCATGACCGGTACGTTCTTTATTTTTGGTTCGCCCTTTACTGCTTTGATAGATATTGGGTCTACACATTCATATGTTGTTAGTATTGTGTCTGGAACTTTGAATATAGAATCTGAGATTGCTTCTGGAGGAATGATAGTGATTAGCCCTTTAGGACAATCTGTAGTAGTGGATAAACTATTTAGAAAAATTCCTTTAGAAGTACAATGGGTTATTTTTCCGACTGATTTGATGGAATTACCATTCGGCGAGCTCTATTTGATTTTAGGCATGGACTAGTTAGTTTGGATTGTGCTACTAAGTGCATGGTATTAAGGACTTTCGAGGATAAGGAGGTGCTGGTGATAGGTGAGAGAAGGAATTACCTGTCCAATATGGTGTCTGCTTTAAAGGCTGAAAGGATGGTGCGAAAAAGATGTGGGGCGTTCTTATCTTTCATCAGTGCTTTGAAAGCCAAGGAGTTATCTGTAAGAGATGTCTGAACAGTGAAAGAGTTCTCAGATGTTTTTCCAAAAGAGCTTCCAGGGTTACCTCCGGATTGCGAGGTGGAGTTCTACATTGATTTACTTCCCGAAATAGCTCTGGCGTCCATTGTCCCTTATAGGATGGCACCGAAGGAGCTGGTAGACTTAAAGCTCAAATTCAGGAACTATTGGACCGAGGTTTCATCCGACCAAGCGTGTCACCATGGGGAGCACCGGTGTTATTTGTTAAGAAAAAGGACGGGTCGATGCGGATGTGCATTGAGTATATGCAATTGAACAAGTTGACGATTAAGAATAAATACCCGTTGCCTAGGATTGATGATCTGTTCGATCAACTGCAAGGCATGTTGATTTTATCAAAGATAGACTTGAAGTCAAGGACGCGAATATTCATAAGACTACTTTTCGAACTCGTTATGGTCACTACGAGTTCTTAGTGATGCCATTCGGGTTGACAAATGCACCAGCTGCGTTTATGGACATGATGAACTGGGTATTCCAACCCTACCTAGATCAGTTTATCGTAGTGTTCATAGACGATATCTTGGTTTATTCAAAGATGGAAGAGGAGCATGACTCGCATCTTCGAATTATTCTGCAGATTTTGAGAGAGAAGCAACTGTATGCCAAATTTAGCAAGTGTGAATTCTGGTTGAGGGAAGTTACTTTTTTGGGCCATGTTGTGTCAACTAAGGGGATTAGGGTTGATCCTTGAAAGATTGAAGCTGTTTTGGATTGGAAACCACTGAATTCAGTGGCAGAAATTTGAAGTTTTCTTGGGTTAGCTGGGTACTACAGAAGGTTCGTTGATGGATTCTCGTTGATAGCTGCACCTTTGACCAAGTTGTTACGGAAAGGGATACCGTTTGTCTGGTCAGATAAGTAGCAGGAAAGTTTTGAGAAGTTGAAGAGGATTTTGACTGAGGCACCGGTGTTGATTCAGCCTGAGGATGGAAAGGAGTTTGTTGACTATTGTGATGCATCACACATAGGGTTAGGATGTGTACTAATGCAAGGAGGAAAGGTAGTAGCGTATGCGTCTCAACAGTTAAGACCGCATGAATTGAATTATCCCACTCATGATCTAGAGTTGGCTGCAGTGGTGTTCGCTCTGAAAATTTAGAGGCACTACTTATATGGAGAGAAGTCGATCATCTACACCAATCATAAGAGCCTAAAATATCTCCTTAATCAGAAGGAGTTAAATTTAAGGCAGCGGAGGTGGATTGAATTGTTGAAAGACTATGATTGTTCGAATGAGTATCACCCAGGTAAAGCTAACGTAATGGCGGATGTGTTAAGCCATAAGGTGATATTTGATTTGAGGGCGATGTTTGCTCATCTCAGTTTGTATGAACATGGAAGCTTGTTGGCGGAACTTCATGTAAAGCCTTCATGGATAAGTTAGATTAAAGAAAAGTAGTTGTTAGATGAATTGTTAAGTTCTCGACTTCAGCAAGTGGAAGGTGGTGAGACAGAAGAATTTAGTTTGAACAGTGATGGGGTATTGTGCTTTCGTGGAAAGGCTTGTATGCCGAAGGATTCCAAGTTGAGATAAAGGATTCTATAGGAAGGGCATAGTAGTCCATACGGTATGCATCCCAGTGGGAGTAAGATGTATCGAGATTTACCTGAGCAGTTCTGGTGGCCAGGTCTAAAACAAGAAGTTACCGAGTTTACGAGTAAGTGTTTGACATGTCAGCAGGTCAAGGCAGACCATCAATTGCTTTTGGGGTTGCTACAGCCAGTGAAGATTCCACTTTAGAAGTGGGAGAGGATAACGATGGACTTTGTTAGTGGGCTACCTCTTACGCCTACTAAGAAAGACTCAGTGTGGGTGATTGTCGATCGGTTGACGAAGTCCGCTCACTTCATACCGGTTCGTATCGACTACTCACTCCAGAAGTTAGCCAAGCTATATGTAGTGGAGATTGTGAGGTTGTATGGGGTACTAGTGTCTATCATATCAAACAGAGACCCTAGGTTTACATCGCGATTCTGGAAGGCATTGCACAAGGCATTGGGTACAAGATTGGATTTCAGTACGGCGTTTCATCCACAGACTGATGGTCAGTCTGAGAGGGTAATTCAGATTCGAAAAGATATGTTAAGAGGGTGTGTTATTGACTTTAGGGGTAGTTGGGAAGATTTTCTACCGTTGGCAGAATTCGCATACAACAATAGCTATCAATCCAGTATCCAGATGGCACCCTACGAAGTGTTGTATGGTAGCAAGTGTCGTACTCCTACCTGCTGGACAGAGTTGGGTGAGCGATAGTTGTTGGGTCCAGAATTGGTTTCGAAAATAGAGGAAAAGGTTAAGTTGATTCAGACTCGGTTGAAGGAAGCTTCCAACAGGCAAGAATCTTATGCAGATCTGAGGCATAAGGAGATCGAATTCATAGAGGGTGATCGGGTTTTTCTGAAAGTCTCACCTTGGAAAAAGGTTTTAAGGTTTAGATGAAAGGGCAAGTTGAGCCCCAGATTCATCGGCCCTTATCGAGTGTTGAAATGTGTGGGACCAGTAGCTTATCAGCTCGAGTTACCGTCAGAGTTGAATCAGATACATGATGTATTCCATGTTTCATTGTTAAGGCGCTATCATTCGGATCCATCTCACATAGTGCCGGTAGAGGAAATTGGAGTAAGACCTAATTTGTCTTCTGAAGAAGAACCCGTTCAGATCTTAGGTCAAGATGTTAAAGTTTTGAGAAGGAAGTCATTTTCATTGGTTAAATTTCCATGGCAGAATCACGGTTCAAAGGAAGCCACATGGGAGCCAGATCATGTGATACGATAATAATACCCTCACCTCTTTTGATTAGGTAAATTTTGAGACCAAAATTTCTTTAAGGGGGTAGAACTGTAACATCCTAGAATTAGGGGTTCTGCATTTTATGCTATTACTTGTGTTTGGCTTGTTAAACATGTTATTTTGGAGTGTTTGGGGGTCCTAGGGAGGCTCGGGGACAAGTTAGAGCCTTGGTTAAATTTTGGTTTTTGGGGCTTAAGGAAGGAGAGATAGTGGAAGCAAGCTTTAAGAATAACTAATTGTGTTTGTTGACACAAAGAAGAGTGTGGTGTAATTGCAGGGTGATGCCACTTAAGGATCAAGGGAATGGCGTCACAAGGGAGTAGGAGGGGAAAGGAGTTCGAATCCCATCTGTTGCAGTATGGGACTTTATTTTTGCACTCAAGGGAAGGTAGAAGGAGCATTCGGTTGGGACTCTTCATGGTGTTGTGGAATGATTCAACAGGTTCAAATGGATAGACAAGAGAGCTTGGAGGGGTTTGAATAAGTCAACAAGTTTGAATGGGTGAGGAGGAGTAATTGGTGGAGCAAAACAAGGGATTTGGTAGGTTGTAGAGTTGTTGGCCGATTGTGGGAAGTGTGTGGGAGAGCGTTTTGATTTAGCTAGTAGGGGGTGTGCCAAAATTCTCTGTAGGCTTAGGCATTTCTTTCTTAGCATATTCGGCTATAGGGTGTGAGGGGTGCCGAATGTTGCAAATTATTTAGCATTCTTTTCTCTTCATCTCCTTTTGTATCTTTGGTTTAGCTGAATTAGAGAGTGACCATTTGGGTATTTTTCTTTCTTCATTTATTTTTCTACAACTGACTTCTCTGTTATTCTCTCTTAGCCAAAACTCTCTTTGATTCCTCATTACTTTCTACACTTTTTCCCGTCCTCTGTGAATAGGTTCTTACTTCATTTGTTGGTAGCTGAAACTCTCTTTTTCTTTTTAGTGTTCTTATTGTTCTTCCTTCATCATACTTGGAATCAATTTATTTCCTCTATTTCCAGTAGCTGAATAGTTCCGGGACCTTGCTGAGGGTGAATCTTGTTTTCTTTTGACACAGTCTTGTTAGTTCGGTAAGGGGTTCTTCTTCCTCTTTTTCTTTTCGTTCTTTTCTCTTCTCTTGTCGCCTTGTTAAAACCAAAAGTCTTAACCATACTTCTTTTTGGGCTTTGGCCGATTGTAGAGGGGATTGATATTACCTTCTTCTCTTCATCCAGCTTTTAATTGGAAGGCGTTTGGTAAGGGGTGGAGTTGGCCGATTGGGTGAAGGGCCTCTTTGACCTTCCTGTTTGGCCGAAAGGCCATTTCTTTTTATTCTTGTTTTGGGCATCGGTCCTAACTTTGTGTTATTTAGGGACTCATCTAGGTTTGTAAGCTGAATCTATTGGTGTTTGGTTCTCCTTTGGTCAAGGTAAAGATCCTCTTTTATCTAGTTTCGTTCCTCTTTCTCTTTCGTATTACTCTGTCGTAATCAAACCCCTTGCTGGGGTAATCCCTATTTTCGCTATAGTATTGTATTGATCAATATTTTTCTTCATGGATACGAGTACCAGTCATTCTAAGGAGGGGAGTGAGCTCGTAGTCTCTGCTCTTAAATTTAAGAGACGTGCGGTATTGGTAGTTCGAGACTTTCTGTTGGACTTTGGTAAAGAGCTGACATCTGCCTAGGATAGGCAAATCGCTGTTATCCTTGCTAGTGAGAGTGTCAACATAGAGAGTCTAGTTTTACACATAATCAGGTGTGTAATGCTCACACTCTACTTTATTAATTTGCATTAATGACTGTGTTGGCTAAAAGTCGAACGACGGTTTAGATAATTGAGATACCCTTGTGGGTAAGGTTGGAGACACTGGGTAAGTTTTGCTATGATGTTACTTTCGAATACATGTATGTATGAATTAATTATCTATTGTATATTGAAAGTATGCTACATTCATCTCAGTATGATAATATGTTGCATGGGCTTTGGGAAATGATTGAAGGGGAAGTGTGATTCAGTGACTTCTGTCACAGTGGTCTGGGACCATAGTGGTTTGGAACCATGTATACATTTATTTATCAGTGACTCATCTCAGTGGTCTGGGACCACAGTGGGTTGGCCCTACATTTATACATTCTGTGACTCTGTCACAAGTGGTCTGGGACCACAGTGGCTTGATGCCATGGGTGTTGGCCGATTCAGGTGACCTAGAGGATGAAAAACTAGGTTGGGTTGGGCTGTATTGTAAACATGATTAATATGTTATATTGTGTGGGCTAAGGGCCAATGGGCATCTGTGGGCTTGAGGCTCAGATTACGTTATAAGGGGATTTACACAATGAGTCTAGGTGACTCACCCTTCTGATTAATCTTGCAAGTAATCCCTAGATTGCAGACTTGGACTCGAGGCGGAATTTGAGGTGGCCATGCATTATTTTCTCGTAAACTTTCGTTTCTTATTTAAACTTACTTTTTAAATTTTGGGATTTTGCATTGCAATAAGGTCTTTACAACTTTAAATTAGGATTTTCTTGAACACTGTTAGTACATATTTTTGAAGTGACAAATACGAGGTTTTTCTAAAATAAAATACGAACAAATATTTTTCTAAATGGGTGTTAACAAAAGATGACAAAAGAATAAAAGTCTAGGCTAAATAATCCAGAGTTGTTTTGTAAAACCTCAACATTGTTTTCAACTGCCACGTTTTCATGAAATTCCCCAATTTCGACTTTTGTAAAACAAAATTCTTTTACGACTTCTAGCTTAATCTAATCAGGAAATTGGTAAGAACTCTCGAACGAAATTTTAATTTATCTTCAAGATAAAAACACTAATCATAAAGATTTTTTTCCAAATTGCGATGTTTAGTTAAGGATATATAAACTTCCTTTCCTGTAACATACCAGATTTGGTCGTAGCGTATTGACCGGGTTTGGGGTGTTACAATACAACCTTTTGATGTGACATGCCAAATTCAGGCCTAACTTCGAGGCTAAATTTGGGGTGTTACATTTTATGGTATCAGAGCTCAGTTGCAAAACTCGACTGTGGAATGGGTTCGAAAATGTTTTTCAAAATTTGTTTGAAATTTGGTTTAAAAAATATATATCGTTATTGGAAGTATGGCACACCGAGTCTCCGAGACCAAATCCGTAAGTTATTGATACTATGCTTTATTGTATGTTGTATTGACTATAGTTATTCTGTGTATGTTTTGTGGATATGATGCTTAAACTTAGAGTTTGTATTTATTCCATGTATATTGTAGAAATTATTTACGTGTGATGTCCATCCGCTTTGATGGATAAATAGTGTGGTGTGTGCTTGTGTTATCAAGATCAGAGTGCGCAGGAGAGTGTAGTGTACTAGGTTAGGATGTGCAACGTTTATGTTAGTTGGAAATTTCGAGGACAAAATTTCTTTAAGGGGGTAGATTTGTAACTACCCGAATTTGGGCCTAGTAGTATTGGGTGAGTGATTTTTGGTGCGCAAGAGAACAACCTTAATGCAAGTTGGACCTATTAGGTGAGTGATTTTGGAAGGTTAGGGGGCTTCTATGAAGTCCCAGGATCAAACTTGAGCTTTAGGAAATTTTTGGTTTTAGGTGAGTAAAATCCTGGGAGTTAGTAGGTAGGCTTTAAGAATAAAATGTGGAGAAAAATGACACAAAAAGAGCTTGTGGTGTAGTGGCTAAGTGACGCCACTTAAGGAGCAAGGGAGTGACCCACTTAGGGAGCAAGGGAGTGACGCCACAGGGAAATAAGGAGATCCAAGGTTCAAGTCTTAGCGCTTGCATTTCATTTTGATTTCTTTTTTAAAGGAACTTAGACTTTGGCCATAGGTTTCTATTTAATTGCGCCTGATGTTAGATACAAGAAAGTGAGTGGTCTAGTGGCAAGGCGTCATTAAGGGTGCAAGGGAGCTTGGGTTCGAATCTCATGACAAGCAGAGGAGTATTTATTTTGCAGATTGGACGGCCAGAGTTTGTGTTGGATTTAAACTCTACTAAAGAAGGGATCCCACATCAAAAAGCTAGCAAGAGGGAAGGTGAGAAGAAACATACCTTGGTTGGCGTTTGGGCATAGGATCATTTGGAGCGCGGATGACCCTTAGATTCCTACAATGTGTGTATTTTGCACTACTCTAGCTGTAAAGCGGCAAAAGCCAAAATGTCGGCCACACGGCAATGGTAGCCACATGAACATGCGAGCGCACGTGTGGGAGCTTCGACGCGATAGTTGAGGCCACATGAGTATTCTTGTGGGTTGACGTTGTTTGGGCCGAAAGGGGCTAAGTGGGCTTGGGGCCCATATGAATAAATTGTATGATTCTGTAGTTGATAGTTAACTGGTATAGGTGGATCTCATATCTGTGGCTAGATTTGGGCTAAGTGGGCCACACGAGTATGTGGGCCCATTTGGGCTGAGAATGGGCCTTAGGCCCATTCACATCATTATCTCTGTTTAGAATACTTAAGTCACTCGAGGCGACTGTAGACCTTCTGAGGGGTTGGAAAAATTACCGAAACACCCCTGGTTTGTGAAATTATCGAAATACCCCTAGTTTATGAAATTACCGAAATACCCTCGATTTATGAAATTATCAAAACACCCCTAGTTTGTAAAATTACCAAAATACCCCTGATTTGCAAAATTATCGAAACACCCTTGGTTTGCAAAATTATCGAAATACCCCTGGTTTGTGAAATTGTCAAAACATCCCTAGTTTGCAAAATTACCGAAACACCTTTAGTTTTGAAATTATCAAAATACCCTTGGAGGTTAAATTATTGAAATACCCCTAGGTTGTAAATTTTCCAGGATCCCTCAAAAGGGTAAAAATGACTATTATACTCGTAATTGTGAATGAATAACGTGTGTATGTTAACATTACATTTTTATATGTTGATATGTATATTGCATATTATCATCTTGCATGGGGCTGGTTAATGATCGAAGAGCAGTGTAGCCTGGTGGCGTGGCCACAATATATATACATAATTATGACTCTGGTGGCTCAGCCACAAATATTCTATGATTAGCAGCTTGTCTACAATATTGGTGTGTTTGGCGGGGTGGGTTGACTTGATCCCCACAGGTGTGATTGGTTGGTACGGGGGTGTGTTTGGTTGGATTGGGTTGGGTTACATTACATACATTACATTACATTACATTACACTACATTATCTGCGTTATCATGCTTATCGGGTAAGGCCCAGATTGTTATTGAATTGGGCTTCACTCGATCGCTTCAGATGGGCTTCGGTTTGGTGCATTCAGTATGGGCTTCACTCGGTCTATCAGATGGGATTTGGCTCGATGCTACAGATGGGCTTTAGCTCAGTCTGCTTTGGTATGGGCTCGGGCCTAATTAATGACCTACTAGGGGAATTACACACTGAGTTCTTGTAACTCACCCTCTTTTTCCTTTAACCTTGTAGGTAATTCCCAACCTTAGAGGATTTGGAGCCGCGGAGTACTCAGAGGTGGCCATACATCGGAGTTATTTCTCACGAACTTTAGTAAATTCAGTTTTTACTTTATTTTGGGTTAATATTTTGTAATAAGGCCTTTGGATTTTTATTTTGCTTTTAACTTTCAATTCGACAACTTTTAAAGCCAATCTTCTACTACAAATAATGTTTTGAAAACAATATTATGTTTGTAAGGAAAAATAACTTTAAGCAAATTTAATTTGTTAAGCGATGAAACTTGAGGTTTTTCATTGAGAGAAAGTTTTAAAATTGAGGAAAGGTTTTTAAAGATCGTAAGGTTTATATAACCTTTTGATGCGACATGCCAGATTTGACCCAACTTCTAGGCCGGGTTTGAGGTGTTACATCAAAAGTTACACAGGCATGAACATGGGTTGGGACACAGTCAAGTGTCCCTATTTCGAGTGCTACATGGCTTGAGACATGGGCATGTGTCTTAGCCGTGTGAGTCACACGGCCGTGTGATCCCTACGGTTTAAATTTTCTAACTTTTTTCTTGAACATTTTGATTGATTCCAATTTAGTCCCAAATTATTTCTAATGTATTTTTAGGGTCTCGAGGGCTTGATTAAGGGATGATAAGCATGTGAATGAATGATTTATGCTATGATTATATTAATGTTTTGAAATTTATGTTTTTATGTTATGGTTTGATGGTAATGCTCCGTAACCCTATTTCAGTGATAGATACGGGCTAGAGGTGTTACATTCAATGGTATCAAAGCTACGATTTAGTCGATTCTTGGACTGAATGTAGTATGTATAGAGTCTAGAAATACATGCCATTATATAACTTGTGGTAGTTTGATAACTCTTGATTCAAAAAGAATTATATTTTCATATAAATAAAGATGCCTTCAAATCGAGATATTTTCGATGATTTTGAAAGCAATATTCAAGTCTCTAAATAAAAGGTTGATAATGATGAGAAAAATCTATAAAGGTTAAAGTAGAGACTTATTGTGTTTATGTTAATGATGAATGTTATGTTATGTGTATTCTTAAGAGTTAATTTTGTGGCATTATGATCTCTACCCCCTCGTTCTTAAAATTTTATATTACGGCATAAGCGAGAAGCTGAAGAGTTCAGCGATTAAATGGGTAATAATGTGGTCAGAGCCAAGAATTGGTTAGCAAGTAAAGAAGAAGTTATTCACTGGTCATCAAATTTATCAGGGATGGTAACTAAAGAACAGGTTAACTAGGATTTCTTCTGAATTGATTTCTTTAGTGGAACGAGATATAGTAGGATCATTGATGAGTTTAGTAGTCAGTGGGATAGTGTTCAAACTGTAAATATATCTCAATACAATTATTATGGCCGAGTATCTTACAACGATCTCCTCTGGGTATTCTATACGTTCTTTTATCCTTAGAGATATATGCAACTATGTATCTTCAGATGTGGTCCTTAGCATATGGGAATTCTGGCTAAAATAACATTGGAAAGAGGTTTTGTTAGTCTGATTAATTAATGATTGGCATTGCTTTATTTTTCTTTGGCTTTCTATTCCATTATGTTTGATAGAAGATTTGATGATAAGACTCATATGATGTTATTTTTCTACTTCTATTGGTTGTTGCTCTATTTTATTTTTATTCAATTTATGTTGTCTTTGTCACAACTGGTTCCAGTTCATATGATTGATATTCTTTTTCTGGATTTTCTTTGGGATATCACCAATCTCTTTAACAACATGGTTTCCTATAGAATGGCTTGGTATGGACAAATAAGTAAGGAAGGCTTACAAATTTTGTATTCTGACAAGATAGACAGGGATTGTATTTTCAGAAATTTAATAAAGTTCTATATCTTGGATTTCTTTATCTCGGCTATCTTATTATTCTTATTGTTTAATCTATCAAACATGGTTCATCTATAAGGGATATTCATTGGTCGGAGGTAATTACATCTATTACGGTTATAATTCCTGGTTGAATCATGGGAACATGGTGATACAGGTCTCAGATTTATAGAGGTTGTGTTGCTACACTGGTTGTTGCTGGAACTACATTCAGTTTTTCTCTTTTGTTTAAGAATGCATTATTGATGTTTGAAGTATTGTTTTGTTTATACAGTTGTAACGCCATTCTTATTATAGCACTGTGGTTTTAATTCATCTAATGGTTGTGGTTCCGATATGGTTCAAAGCTTTGATGTTAATAATTGAAATAGTTTTATTATATATTCGATTTCTAGCTTTCGTGAAGGGGATAGGTAATAGAAAAAGTATAGACATGGAAGATCGAGATTAACCTCGCATATTGGTTCTCATTACTCAGGTAATCTCAGATTATATCAACAAGTCAAAATAGGATGTCATATTTTGTTTGAGTTAATGCAGTTTGTGGTGATCTTATTATGAGGGAATTACGATAGACTGTATATCTGGACTATCTTGACAAGAAGAAGAAAGAATTATTTTGAAATGTTATTATTTGATTGATAAGATTGACTCAATTGTTTTAGTCAGAACGAATTGTTTATTTGAAAAGTTAGATGAGTTGTATATATTCGAGTTCATCTCTAGATTCGAGAATAAATTTTATGAAGTCATAGGTAAATAGACGGAAAGTCAAAATGGGAAATTTATGTTTTTGAAGACATGATACATAAACATATCAACTAGATCAATGATAATCGGGAAATGTCATTATGGATAAAAATCGTCTTGATAGTAACAATTATCACACTTGTATTTAAATGATACTTTTTGAAGCTTTTCAAGAAATGGAACATTTATCAGTTGAAAGTTACAGATGCAGATGAATCAAAAACATCAGTTAAAGTTTGTTATAAAAATTATGAACTTTAGCTAAATGCTATGAATGATCTAATGTGCCTGAAATCTGATAATCTGTGTATTTCAGTTATGTTTTGATAGATGATTGCTGGCAATTCTCGGTAGTTGTGCTACTAATGATAAAGTTATGATAGGAGAGCATCATAGCTGTTCAATTAAGTCAAGGTATAATGTTAAGTTCTGATATGAGTTTTGATTGGAGACGAGTTATGATTTTTTTATGGCCTACCATTGAAAAGGTGAAAGAAAGACTCGACTTGATAGCTATTGCCAGGTGAGAAATTTTGAGGACGAAATTTTCATAAAGGGGGAAAGTTGTAATAGCCTGTTCTTTAGTGGTGTCAGAAATAGTGGTTTCGAGGCCACAAATCTGACGAGTAAGTTTGTAAATATTATTATTTAATATTTACGAGTCAAATATGGTATTAAAATAAATTTTGAATAGACAATTTCTGCTGTTCGAATGAACAATTAGGTTCAAGTGGTAAGACCCTAAAGTCAAGTAGTTTTAGAAAATGAGGTATCGAGACATCGTTTCTATGAATCGAGCCATGAATATTTTTATAAATATTTACGGAGTGTTATTAAGGTTGTATTAAAGTTTCGTTAAGAAATTTTAATGTTTAGATAGTTAATTAATTAAAAAGATTAAATTGCAAAAGATACTAAGGTTGAATTCTATTAATTAAAGGTGTCTAATAGCTATGAAAAGGTGAACTATTGGACTTTGTTGGTAATTATACCAATTGAAATTTTGGTGGACGATTTTGGGTAATTAAAAGCTTGAAATTTGGCTAATTTTTAAATGGACAAACTTGTAATTTCATAATTAATTGAAATTAAAAGAAAAAAAGGCTTAAATATCATCATCTTTTTGGTATCTTCTCTCACGCAACAGAATATCCATGGAAAATTAAGCTAGGTTTCGTCCAAGGTAATTTCTTTATGCATGGTAAGTAATTCTTTACTGTTTTTCATGGATTTGATGTTTTTGTTATCGTATTAGCTTAATTTAGCTAACCCGAGGGTCAACTTGTAAAGTTTTTGAATGTTTAGAATTGTACCATGGATGAACTTGAGATGTTTTTGAAAGTTTATGGTAGAAACTTAATCTTGATGGCTAGATAAGACTATTTTATAAAATAATTTTTGGTAATTTTAATGTTTAAGAACTAAAATGTGAAATTACTAAAAGTACAAGGGCTTGATGTGAAATAACAACAAATATGGGTTGTAGTGAGGTCCAATAAATTTGGCTAAGCTTGAAATTCTATAACAATGGTTAATTTGCATGTTTTAGGCTTAGGGAGTAAATTGAATAAAAATGAAAAGTTGGAGGCAATTTTGTAAAAATGTCAAAAAGGACTAAATTGTATAAAATGACTTGGTTTGTTGTCTAAATTAATGAATTGAATGAAATTATTAATTTAGATCAAGAACGAGTGGAAAATCGAGGAGAAGAGGAAATTACCAAATAGCCCTTGTACTTAGTCATTGCCGCAATTTAGCTAGGTAAGTTTGTTTGTTTAAATAACGTTTTAATGTTATTTTGATATATATGTTATAGTGCTAATGTAAATGAACGATGGAAATCCAATGATGTTTCAACGATTATCGATCCGTTTGAATCTTAGGAATATATAAGATACAAATGACATATAATTAGGGTTACCATGTTTTTGGTGTTGGTTTTAAATGTCCTACCGATGGCTGAGGTCCTGCATTTGTTGCCAATCTCATCAGCTTTTTTGAACGCCATCATGTATCTTACATTCCGATCGTCAGCTTGTGTGAGCAGACCCATTTTATGGCTCGAGTGAACAACGATGTAAAGGAAAATGAAAATGAATGGTTTCGACCATATGTTTAGCACACTTTGTGTGAGCTTTCCCGCTTATCCGATATTATTCTAAGTGCTTTAGCAAGCATGAAAAGGAAAGGAATGGTAACCATTTAAATGAATTATGTCATGAATCTATGAAAAGGATTCAAATAGAAATGTTCAATGAAAGTATAGTTATGTTTATGAAAATGATGATTTCAAGCGAATTATGTTTTAATGTACTAACATGTGTTCTTGGTGATGCTTAGGCTTGTGCCAAGCTTATGGTTAGATTATATCATGCTTAATATAAATGATATACATTGAAATGGTAAGTGTCCAAATGGAAATATGCTTATGTTCATGAAAAGGTGGTATGAATAAAAAGATATATTTTCTTATGAAATGGTTTATCATGTAGTTGATCCCAAAAGAGTTATGTATAAATGCACTAACCTGTGTATTGATGATGATGTTCAGGCTTGTGTCAAACCAGTGGTTCTGGTTGATATTTATACTTATGCCTTGTATTATGCAAATGAAATAGGTAAAAAAAGGTAATGAAACGATAAGTTTATAATTGAGATGTAATATGATGAAATGAAAGGATTGATGGGTTAAATAACGTATTCACGCGTGAGAAATATACTTATGCAACGGATGAATTTATCTATGTCATGGATAAATGCACTAATCCATGAATTGATAATGTTCTTTAAGCTTATGCTAAGTAAATGAAATGGTAAGTAAGTAAATGAAATGGTTCATAGTCTCATGAAAAGGTTAACAATTGTGTAATATGTCTTATAAAATCTTATTATGATAGGAAAGAAAAATATCTATGATGTTGATGGACTTACTCATTTGTGAGTTGATGGTTATATAGTTTGATAAATCTTGTGGCATTGGTATAGGTTTATATTTTCCCTATAAAATTTCATTATTGAAATGGGGTATTATGTTTAAAGTTTATACAAGCTTACTAAGCATTCACTGCTTACGTAATTACTTTCCTTTACTTTACAGATTATCGAAAGCTCGATTAGTCTGGAAGCTCATCAAAGATCTATCACACTATCCAGTGATCATTCGGTAGTTTTGATGTGTTGGTCAAGGTTACAATGGCATGTATAGGTGGACTTGTATTTGAATGTTATTTGATGAATTTGGCATATATATGTTATTTGAATTGATGTCCTTTTGGTACTTTTGATGTCTTGTTGGAATGTGTTAAAATGGCTAAGTTTTGATGCATGTTTTAATAGTCAATATGCTATGTGATGGAATAGTCGCAAAATGGTCAAGATATGTTTTGTTTTGGAAAGGTATTGGACTTGATGTGTAGGATGGAAATGTGGTATGTTTACATTTTTAGGTAAAATATGAATGAATGCATTTATGGTGCCTTGTATGGCATATTGGTTGTATGGATTTGGCCTTTTGAATTGGTCATTTCATGCATGTTTTGGTAAGGTTTTGAAGCTTTAAAGGGGTGCACAAAATGCTTGTAGGTACATGTTAGGGCTGGTGAGGGAAATGACTTGGTTTTGGCCAATTTCATGTCCACACGGCCTAAGACACGGGCGTGTGACTTAGACGTGTGTGACATACAGCCATGTGACACGACCGTGTATCCCCTGTAGGTTTCAAGGTTTATAGGTCAAGTAGTTACACAGCCTAGCACATGGGCGTGTGGCTTGGCCGTTTGACCCAACTTCAAAAGTTACATAGGCTAGGACACGGTAGTGTGTCCCTATTTTTAGTGCTACATGGCTTGAGACACGGGTGTGTGTCTCAACTGCGTGCGTCACACGGCCTGGCCACACGGTCGTGTGACCCCTACGGTTCAAAGTTTCTAACCTTTTCCTAAACTTTCTAATTGATTCCAATTTAGCCCCAAATTATTTCTAATGTATTTTTAGGCCCTCGAGGGCTTGATCAAGGGACGATAACCATGTATATTAATGATTTATGCTATGATTATATTAATGTTTGGAAACATATGTTTTATGTAATGGTTTAACTGTAATGCTTCATAACCCTAATTTGGCGATCGATACGAGTTAGGGGTGTTACCTTAATCGCCCAAAATGCTTTATGCTCAAGTTTAAAAGGTGACATCCCTTGTGGTGCTTTAAATGAAGTTTGATATGACCATAGAGCTTCATCCAATCTAATAGACCAGTCTTTTCAAGATGGATTCACCACTTATTCCAAAACTTGTTTAATTTCTCTATTAGAAATTTTAGTTTGGTAATTCATCTGAGGGTGATATGCTATAGAAATTCTATGTTTCACCCCATACCTGCGCAAGGCATTGGCCATCAGTTTGCATTCAAAATTGGATCTCTCTTCACTTATAATTGCTCTTGGTGTACCAAATTGTGTGGAAGTGTTTGTTACATCCCAAAAATCGGGTGTTAGTAGAATCGGGTTTGTAAATCAAGAGAGAGTGGTCATGGCTTATTTTTTAAGATTATTTATGCATTTTTAGGAAATAAATGAAGTATTGGTTTGTTGGTTAAGTGTTAGTGAAATGTTTTTTGAAACCCAAGTCAAAATCCCTTCTTTCGCATCATTTTTATTATTTTGCAAATTTGGCCTTAAACCATAGTATGTGACATGCCTTGTTTTTAAAACAAACATTGCAAAATTATTTCAAGAATGAGGAAAAAGCCAAATGGTTAAAAGAAATATGAGAAAGCAAGGAAATTAAATGAGGTCTCAAGTTTGAATCCTTTCCCTTGCGAACTAATTAAATTTTGCAAAATCCCTATTTTTTTAATGTGTGTTCCATCTATACCCTTAAAATCTAAGGATAAATAAAAAATTTTATTTTATTTTTCAGCCTTTAATTCAATTTTTACCTATACTAGCCATTCACCCTCTTCCTTTCCCCTTTGATCTTCAATTTTCTTTCTTTCTTCCATTGTTGTCATCGTTTACACCTCCATTTTACCATTTCTTTCTTCTTCTTTTTGCATCAAGATTGTGCACCATCTCCTTTACTCTATTTTTTTTCCCATTTTTCCTCATCTAAATCAGCCCTAAATCTAAAATCTTGAACCCTAAGATCGACCCCGAACATTGCCAAGAAAGTGTCATTGCCATTTCTCTTAACTAGATTGGGTAAGATCTCTTTTTTCTTAAATTTCTTGATTAATCTTGTCAATTAAAAACCAAAATGTCCAGATCTAGAATCTTGTTGATTTTAAATGATTTTAAAGGTATTTTTCTAGATTTTAATGAGATCTTAAACCATTTTAAAATTCAGCCCCAATTTTGGCATCCACGGGTGGTGGTGCACGCGCCTATGCGCAAGAAAGGGGGATGTTTTCTTTCTTGGGTCTTGTCAATATGATGTGAGCTCGCCCAACAAGCTAGGCATCGAATCCTTAGAGCTGCCCTAAGGTCCAATCACTTGTGCCCATGCCAAGAGGTTCCAAGAAGCAGTATCAAGCTTCATTGCTCGAGTGTGGGAAGACGGAGTTGCCGAACACAAAGTGCCCAGCTCAACTAGTTTGATTCGCACCTTTCTTCAAGATGATTTAGCTCGTGTTAGCTTAGTTCAGCTCAATTCGGCATCTAACTAGCTCAATGAGCTGATTGCGTTTACTTTCAATAAATATGAATTAGTTTAGTTAGTTAAATTCAGCTCAAGTCACTTAAATAAATAAATCTGGACATTTTAAATTTCAAGTATGAAATATGTTTTATATTAATGCATGTTTTAATATGTCATAAGTTAGAACATAAATTAAATGTGTCTAGTTTAATTACATTAATTTAATGTGTCTAAGCTCAAGACAAATTTATTAGTGGATGCTAATTAATTTGTCTTAGCTCAATTAATGTGTCTTAGCTCTAATTAATTGCTGCCAATTAATTTCTTTACAGCATGCATGCATGGACGGCAAAGGCAGTTTAAATTATGCATGAACAACAATCAAAGGCTGATCAACTCTTCTTCAAGCCTCTTCGTGGAGACCATTGGACATGGGGATTAATTTTCAAATGCTATCTTTTCGTGGATGTAACACCCCAAACCCGGTCTAGACGTTACGACCAGATCTCGAATGTCACAGGGAAAAGTTGAAAAAAAATGACTTTTTTAAAATCTTAAGAAAATATTGTAGTTTGAAAAACTTTTCGTCTAGGGTGAGGTTTGGAAACCAGTGATTCAATGTTTAATGAAAACTTAAGATTTGAGTCGAATTCCATTTGTTAACTTAGGTGAGGTTTGAGAAAACGATTGCTTAATGTTGCTTTGGTTTTGAAAACTCCAGTTTTATTATCATGTCAAAATGTAATAATGTCATACTTAAATAAATAATAAAATAGTAAAACCCAAAAAACTAACATGGCTTCAAGTCCACAATCACATATTGGGCCTCAGCCCACTCATAATATCATACACAGTTATGTTATGCAATATGTGTCCCATTCCAACCTAGTTTTTCCATCCTCTACACACCAACCGTACCAGCCCATCACACCGTGGGGATTTCTACAATCAACCCTCCATCCGCTACACACCTCATACATGGCATTAGGCCACTCGTGGTTCTAGACCACCATGATACTAGATCACCGTGACAAAGTCACTATTAATATACGTGGGGCCAACCCATCGTGGTAACAACCACCGTGACAATCCCTGATGAATAAATGTGGGGCCAACCCACTGTGGTAACAACCACTAGGATGAGTCACTAGTCATATATAATCGTGGTATTAAACCACTGTGGCACCAAGCCACCGAGACATGGTCACTATTATCATATATGTATCCGTGGGCCTAACCCACCGTGGTAACAACCACCGTGACAGTCTCAAATACTTCCCCTTTCACATCATTTCCCAACCCATGTAGAACTTACAATCATATGAATGCACATACATATTACAATGCTTATTCCATACCCATCAAGAGATTAATAGAATCACATACCTGGTATTCCCATTTCTATCAACAAGGGTATTACGATTGCTTCTCAGTCATTCCGACTTTTCAGCCCAAATAGTAAATAGTACAAACAAACAAATAATCATGAAGTGTGAAGTTTACGCACCTGATAACACGCAATACGACACTTTCTATGTCAACACTATCGCTAATAGGGACTACTGCTATTTGCCTACTATTCTATTCTAAAGCCGGTCCACAACCTGGTGGCCAATCTCGAACCGCAGAAATCGCTCATGTTTTGAACTTAGGGGTTGGGACTATAGGTCTAACCCCCTCCTTATATTGGCTGGCATTTGAGTCCATGAACGATCTTGGTCAGAAGATGCTATATTGAAACAGTGATTACTTAACGTAACATTGGGTTAAGATAGCGAATAACGAATGGAAAACCCGATCAAATAACTAGAGAAAAACCCTTACCTAGAGATCCCAAATGGGGGAATAAGATTCGACTGATTCTCGACTTGGAATTCAATTGATTCGGCTTAACAAGATTTCCCAGAATAGGCGCCCCCGAAGAGAAAAGAAAAGGCAAAGAGTGTAAATCACAACAATAGCACCACCAAGCCAATTATCCATTCGGCTTTGGCTACCGAAAACTGAAAGAACAAAAAGAAGATATGACAGTGTCCCTCTTACCTTAATTTGACAGAAACCGATTGTCCCTCAAGCCCCCTTCAATCAAAGGCTAGATGCTAGAGAAATATGAAGATAGAGCCCTACCTACATTCGGCCAAAACACCAAGGAACCAAGTTCATCCCTTCAGCCTAACAACTAATCAAGAGGAAGAATATCGAAAGAGGATAAGAATCTTACCACACTTAGGAAGAAGCCGAATGAGAAGGCTAGAAGAATAATGGGCAGTGATCTAAAAGAAAGAAAAGAGTGAGTGATTAAAAAAGGAAAACGAGATCGAAATGGGCTAGTTTCAGCTATAGTGAAAAGAACGATCCCCCACAAAGAGAATGGGAAGTAAGTTTTGGCTTTAGAGAAGAGTTAGAGAAGAAAAGAATAAGGGAATGATGGAAAGAAGAAATCGGTGTGGTGCTTTCATCTATGAGGCTTAAGAGTATGAGTGAAGAGAAGGAGAGACTCTGTAGAGGTAGAAAAGGTTACGGCTTAGAAGTCTTTGGTGAAAAGAGAAAGTGAAGAAGAAAAAGGTGCACCAATAGTCTCACCAATTCGGCTAGAAAGCAAAAGAAGGGAGAAAAGAAGTTGGCGCAGTAATTTCAGCACTCACCCCCAACAATCAAAATGCACAAATGACAACAAAGTAACAAAGCCTAAGACCTCTAGACTTTTGGCACACCCACAACCAGCCAAAATCGATCCCCCCTCCCTACACCAAGTGTCCAAGATTCGGCCACCACCTTCACCTATATGCTATCCCACGTTTTCCTCCTAGTTTCACTCTGGTTCACATATTCAAACAATTTGAATAATTCAAATCTCAAAAATAGCTCTCTACCACTAGTTTGAATTGTTTGACCAGGTCTTGTCTCTCTCCTCCAGAGTCTGATTACCATCCAGCTACCTCCCTTGCTAGAGCCAAAAATAATACCCCCTACTTTCTAAGAGATTCGAACCCTCTCCCTCTCAGCTTCTCTTGTGACGCCACCTCCTTGGATGATAGGTGGCGTCTCCCTACCACTTTACCATTGTAACTCTTGTGTCTTCAACCACAAGCAAAAATTAATTAAGACCTGCCTCCGCTTGCTTTCCTCTAAAGGTACCCAAAATTAGAATTTTGACCAAGGCTTCGGCTTAACCCCAAGCCTTCCCGGGACCCCAAACATACCCAAACAATAAATAAGTCAACCTAAACACACCAAATTAACACACAAAGCTTAGCCTACCCACCGAAACATATTAAATGCAAAGCCCGTAATTCAGGATGTTACAGTGGTGCTCAAAGGAGCTGCTGTTTTGATCTTCTCCAAGGGTCAATTTCGTGGAGAGCAAGGGCCATGAGCTGCTTCATTAATTCCAACAAATATTGAGCTTGGAGGCTACTCATATTTGGCCAAAGGTCATGTTCTTTCAAGGCTGTCCATTTCTCTTCTCCAAGGCAGCATTTACAGACTTTAAAACACCCAAGCCGAATGTAAACACACCCATCCAAGTTTAGCCGAATCTTTTTTGTTCTAGAAGCAAGACATTCAGATTTTTAATTTCATTTCTTCTAGAATATGTGTTAGGAAATTACTAGGAAGTTTCCTAGGAAAACTTAAGGATTAAGGGGCTGGTTAAAAGGCCATTCGGCTAGCCTTTGTTCAGCCTATAAATAAGCTATGTAATCCACATTTTGGGGGCTAATGAACATATCTATAACTTTGATATATTGTGAGGTTGTTTTCAACTCTCAATTCTCTCCAAAGACTACTTGACTTATCAAGTATCCTTGTGGCATCATCCTTGTCTTTGACTACCCGAACATATCACTTTGTAACCCCAAAGTGTGGCTTTCAACTATACCGAGGTTCCTATCATCTATTGATAGCGGGTCGAGGTTTCCATTATCTACCTTAGCCTTCCATCGAACCTTTTCCCAACATAAGTTTTCATTTAAGACTCGGGTTAACACACCTTATTGTGTTAGTTCGGCTTGAACTCTTAGCGAAATATTCTATTGATCTCTTTCCAACTTATCCATTCACCAACGAACCATTTTGAGCCTCATTCCCCTTCCTTTCTTAAACCATTTTTCTTGATAGCCTAACTTACTCTAATTTACGATCCGGCATCTATTACGACTCGAATCTTAAATGAGCTGAGTTCGTATCAAGTTGGTATCAAAGCTAGTCCAATTTGAGTAAGTATCGACATTTTCGGTAGTCCTGATATTATTTCGTAAAAAAATTCGTAAAAAAATTCAAAAGTTGTATTTTTATTTTGTATTCGAAATATAGTACTTGAGGTATAAAAAAAGAAATTTAAAAAAAATACGAATTAAAAAAAAAGAGTGAAGTATTGAGTTTGATTCATTGTTCTTCATTCCATTTCCCGATCAACAATATCTTCTACCATTGCTTCTTTCCCAAAACGCCACATTCTGACATTTTATTTTCCTTGTTAAAAGCCTACCCAAACCCAATATCATTTCCCACCAAGCCACATCAATTTTGTAAGTCGACCCCAAATGGTGCTGATCGTTTACCTAGTTTGCAGAGAATTCGGGGGGCAAAAACCGAGTGGTATAAGGCAAGCGAGATTGGTGAGACCATCCAAGAGTATAAAAGCCTAAAACGAGTGAAAAAACACGAGCGAAGTGAACATTCTTTATTTTTCTTTCCGAGTGACTTGTGAGAATTTGTGGGGAGGTATTTCATTTTTTGTTTCTGTTCTTTTTAACATTTTCTTTTCAGAAATAAACATGTCTCAAGCTGAGTTCTCAGCCGAAGAATTTCAATACATGGTGAATGAAGTGGGTCGAATGTTAAAGGAAGAGCTAAGCCCAGTACAAAGACAGTTGGACCAATTAAAAGAATGAGTCCGATGAAAGCAAAATCCACCAAGTTGAGACACGAAGTCACGACACTCTCGAAGACCCATTTTTGATGACTATTTGCGAAGAGATTCTCGTCGGGATTCCTACTCATCAAGGCCCTCAAGACAAAGAGAAGAAAGATTCAAGTTTGAGATTTTTTGAGGCGACGAACTAGAAAGCATGAGTTATTCCTCGTATGCTTTAAAGAAGTCCTTCCCAAAGGATCGTTCCCAAAAAAGTACAAGAGAAGCCCATGAAAATACTTTTCCTTTCTTTGAGCCAAACTACTATCTTCTTGATTCTTTTGTATCTTCCTCTAGTTGTAATATAATCGAAGAAGACATAGCAAAAGAGGAAAAAAAAAGAAAGTGAAAAAGAAATAGAAAATGAAAGAGAAAAAGAAATTGCAAAAGAAAAAGAACTCGAGAAAGTGAGAGAAAAAGAAAAAGAAGAAAAAGAAATTAAAAAGGAAAAAAAAGTCAAAAAGAAATTGAAAAAGAAGTCGAAGAAGAATTTGAAAAAGACGATGATAGTGAAGAAAAAGAGGAAATTGAAAAAGAGCAAGAAAAAGTGAGTGTTGATTCAACTAACACATTTGAATTTTGTTCTTGTTCTGTTTCTTCTTTTCAGGTTTTTGAAAGGCCGGGCTACAAATACCAACTTCAATACCTTCTTAACGAGTGACATTTTTGCTTAATCAAAAAAGGTAAGGTTGAAAATGAAGTCGAACCACACGAGCCCAAAGGTAAGAAAGGTAAGGAATTTTTAACAACCGAGTCATGGCAATCAGGTTTGAAATTTGTTGAAAATGACTTAGTTTTTAAAAGACCCCCTTATTTCCACCCAATTAATTGCCACTTTTTGAATGTGGTTGATATTGTCCGTTCTGAACAACAAATCCAAAATTTAATCTTGCGAGATAACGAATTTTCACGAAAAGTAATTAAAATTTTCAATTGTGGTAATTATGTGAATCATTTATTGTTTTGTTTGAAATCCACGATTTCCTATGTTTCAAAGAGTTTTGATTATTCGTTATTGTGTCTGTAAAAATCCCTTAGATTTAACGTGTGTGACTTAACGTAACCTTCGCTACACTTTGGCATAAGTAGTCAAACTCATGTTTTTAAACCCGGAATCTGTTTGGGTTCATTTTGTGTGAATAATCCATATTTTTCGAATGGTTGGTTATTGTCAAAGGGAATGAGATTTGATCTTTCTGATCACCATTTAAGGTCATTCTTTGAACATTTTATGTGGTTATACTTGAATTTCACGACTCATTTGGAAAAGGTTGATTCGACCAAGAAGTTTCAACTACACTATACCCCCAAGGAGCGAAGGTTTGTGTTCGTCGAGCGAGGTAAAAACTATCTTTGTTTTTCTGCTCTTGACAACAAACAAGGTAAGATTCTTAAAAGCTCTAAAACATTTTTGTTTTCCTCGGATGATGACAACCATCACGTTAATGATTCCATTTTGGTAAAACTCTTAGATCGTGATGTGCTTAATTGTTCTAGTTTGTTTGATAATGATCTATCTGTTTTGGACATTGATAAAAAGACTCTTGTTTTTGATAATTGGCATGATGTGTTTGTTGGTGAGCCCATATTCAATCGTACATTGCAAGGTTTGATTGTACGAGTCTATGAACCATGTGAAACTTTTCAGTTACCTGCTTGTGACGATTATGTCTATCATTTGATTCATTACTTGCGATCTATTAATGACTTGTGGAATCCATTTAAGTTGCAAGCATGCCTCGAGTATTAGAAATTTATAAAAAAAAGGATCGAACCTGGAAACTAAATAAGACAATGATGGAGGGAAGCTCACCTATCGAATAGTAGTATAGCTAGCAGCAAGACCGGATTGTCGAACCCAAATGAACCAAAAGTACTAATATTAACTCTCTTTCTATTATTTAGCCTACGAATTAAGGGAATTTTTATCTAATCTAAAATTGACTAATTAACTAAGCTAAAGATGCTAAAAAAAAAGAAAAGAAATTGAGGAATGACTTGAAAGGAAAACCAATTGATTTAGACAATACCTGAGGAAGAATCCACCTAGACTTCACTTGTTATCTAACTCTAAACCAGACGACTTATTCACTTGACTTGATCCGTAGGATTCCCTAATTTATATTAATACCTCTCTTCAAGGCTACTAACGTCTAACCCTAGGTTGATTAATTGAAATCTCTTTCTAATTAAAACCCCTAGAATTGCATTAACTCGATCTATGGACTCCCATATTAGGTTTGACCCTAATCTGGCAGATTTTCGTCACCCTATCTCTAGGCGTGCGAGTAGCTCTACTTAACTATGCTAGATCTACTCTTAATCAGGGTCTCTTCCTCCTCTGCTTAAGCACATCACACTTGAATCAATATCCCAGAAATACCAAAACAAGAATTAAGAACACATAGTTAAGAACAAATCAAATATTTATCATACAGGTCAGACAATAATAACAAGATCCGTCTTAGGTTTTATCCCCCTCAAGTATTTGAGGGTTTAGTTCATAATGTAAAAGAAAACATCTTAGAAGAAAAGATAAAACAAAACATAAGAAAACCCTAAAACCCCCTAAAGGAATTGAAAGAGAGTTCCTCAGTCTTGAGTATGATTACAGCTTCTTGAGATGAATCAACTGGCTTCATTCGAGTAAATCCCTGAAATTAACTGCTCTGGCTCGGCTCTTTGGCCTAGCTGAATGCCCCCTTAAAGGTTGGCGTCTAGGTTCTTTATATAGGCTTCTGGAATATGTATCTTTGCCTCTAAGTACCCTAATCCGAATAGAATTCTATTTTCTTGCGGTAGGGACACGCCCATGGCACATGCCCGTGTAAATTGTGGCCAGGCCATGTTTAAACCTATTGATGAGGCACGTCCATGTTTTTTGGGTCTAGGCCATGGTCAACTCTTCTTACAGGGCACGACAGTGTGGTCTTGGGCCCAGGCCATGTGGATTTCATACTTTGGGCCATTTTCTCCATTTTTGGCCTGTTATTCATTCTTTTCATCCTCTAGTGCTCTACTGAGTATAAAACATTAAAACAAAGGATTAGGAGTACCTATTTCCATAATTAAAGGGATAAATCATCCAAAAACATGCTAAATGTGGGATTAAAATATGTTATTATTACGGTTTATCAAATACCCCCACAGTTAAGCTTTTGCTTGTCCTCAAGCAAAATTCTCAACTCACACTTAAAACGAACTTCTTCAATTCATAATATTAATCAAAAATGTCTCATCATAATTCATAGATAATTTATACATGGATAATTCAACTCAAAGAGTCCTAAAGATTCAAACAATCAAAGTCATGATTTTTTAACATGAAAACATAGGCGTTTCTGCTTACCTAAATAATCACCTTTAATTTAAAATCGACAAAAGTTGACATCCTCACTAAAGATTCACTCAAATCACTCGAAGTGTTTAAGGTTCAAAAATTAATCTCTCAAAAGTCGAACATGAAAAGTTAATCTCATAGGCTTGCTTGAAAATCAAATCTCTACCACTGTAAAATGAGATGATACACAAATCAAAAGGTCTTTAAAAAGGGTTGTAACGGGGCTCGGTTACAGGTGTGGATAAAGGCTAAATTAGAAGGGTTATGATCAAGATTGAATTGACAATCACCTAACTAGAAAAATGACTAATAATATGAATAATTACATCAATTAAAAATTTGTAATACTAATAATACGAGCTTCTTCTTCAAGATGTTGAAATTAAATGTATAGGCTTGCTTAATCACATAACTAATAATGAATATACTTTGATTTTTGATTTTTTTAAGAACAAATCAATATAAAATATAACTTTAACAACTAAAATAATCTAATTAGGCAACTATCAAAACATATCTCGATAGAAAGGTAGTCAAAAGGAATGATAACAAATACGAGATGGGTTTCAGGTTAATATTAGTGGATTGAGTCAATAAAAAGGGTTGTTAGGATCAAAGGGGTTCATTAGGGGTCAATTATAATGGTAGGCTTTTAGTGAAGTAAGTAGGTTAAATCCTAAGTGCCTTAATCATCTCTGTACATCAAATCAATAGTGTGATCTCGACATGTATAATCGAAGCAAGTTCTAGAATAACAAATCAATGTTGACACACTCATAATAATAAAAAAGAGCACGAAAAGAATGTATGCTCTAAAAGGCTCAAAATCTCACAAAAATTATGGGTATTTTGAAGTCAACCTCGTAAATTTTAAACTTCAAGGTAACAATTTAGATCCAAGTAGACAAGCTAACAAATTTTTAATTTTTGAAAATAGACTCATCATGCTTGATTCTCTAGTATCTTAAAGTTTAAATCATCATTGCACAATTATCAAAGACTTAATCTAAAACATATCAATAAAAATCATGAATCAACAAGAATTTCATTATAATTAGTGATATGAGAAAATTAATTTAAGGCAGAATATCATTTTGGGATTTGGGAATAATGCAAAAAAGTTAGGCACTTTTTCTAACAAACTTTCACCCCCACACTTAAGATGTACATTGCCCTCAATGTACAAGGATAGATAATAATAATAAAATAAGAAAATCAAAAGAGAGGAAGAAAGGTGAAACTTCCTGAATTTTTGGATGTATTCCTTGAGTTTGGAAGTGTGGAAACTTGATTCGGAGGTGAAAGATAAGTTGGGGGGAGCGCTTCTAATTCCTGTGCTAGATGAAAAAATTGGGAACCTCATGAAGAGTTGGCCAGGAAATAGTAATAATAATTTAAATTATACTAATTATATAATTAAAAAAATAAAGATGACAAGAAAAAAATACGAGTTAAAATATAACTTAAAGAGAAGATGAATGGACTAGAAAGTCCTTATTGGTAGATGGTTCGCAAGGTGGGTGTGATTTCTAAGGCCGTGGTGTGTGATTCCCTAGCAGCCTTTAGAACCTAAAACCAAGAAACTAAAACAAAATAAACTAATTTTAATATATGAAAAATAAAGAAAAGGAAAATAAAGGAGAAGAGAAAAGTGAAATAAAATTTAAATGGTCTCAAAGACCCTTAGCTTGTCAAGTTAATAAAGCTGCAGGCATGAGCTTATGTTGATTGGTCTCATAGAGGGAGACAGGAGATGGATCTTTTCGTTTCTTCGACATTGTTGAAACGTAGACTAGGATGTTTGTGGAATGAAGAAGGAAGAGAGTGAAAAGGGAGGGAAGTGGGGAGTGGGTAGGGAATGGTTGAGAAGGGGAGAGGGTTATTTTAAATAGAAATTTTCAGCTCTGTTATGTCCCCATGCCCGTGTATCGTGGGCGTGTTGTGTCACATGACCATATCGCACGGCCGTGTGGGGGTTCAATCGCTTCTCCCACGCCTTGTATTTAAGTTGCCACGCCCGTGTGGGTTCATTAGTATCGGCCACGGCTATGTCACATGGCCGTGGTGTTAGGTGAGTCCGTGATTCAAAGATATTTTTCCCGTCCTGTCCCGTAATATATCTGCCATGTCAGTACTAAAATCTGTAGCATCCACACGATTATGGCCACTGCCGTGTGTAAGGCCATGTGAGGTGAAGATCTGCGCTTCATTAACTTGGTTATTCTATAGTTAAGTGCTAAAAGAAAAAGAAATAAATAGGGTTAGTGCTCGGGTTGCCTCCCGAGAAGCGCTCGTTTAAAGTCTTAAGCTAGACTTACCTCTCATTCGCACCTTCACGGTGGTTTAAGGAGTGAAAAATATTTTTTCATGCTGTCATTATATAATTTGAGTTGAGTGGAGTTTACATTAAAAGTACCGAAAGGAGAATTACTTAGCTCGACTGTTCCGTAAGGGAAAACATTAATTACCGTAAAGGGGATCTCTTCGGTTATCTTCAGGTTTGATGTGGCGATTTGCGGATCTGTACTATCTAATAATACCTGATCTCCTATTTTGAAGTGATTTTATGTTCCTTTAAGTTTTTCTAGGGTTTCCTTCGGTTTCACTTCATGTGGGTTTGATTCCTCCTTGAAATGTGTCTCCCACTCATCTAGCTCATCGGTCTGAGGCCGTCATTCCTCATGAGATATTTTCTTGCTAGTACGAGCTATAGCATCTGGCTCTGTAGTGTAATTCTGTGGTGTTTCCTAAAAAGAAAGTTTAACTGAATGCTTATCAAGGGAATTTACGTCCTCACCTTTCTCACTCGATGTCCTAGCCGAGTCGAGAGCTTGAAGACTGATTGATTCATCACCTACACGAAGTATGAGTTCACCTGTACTGACATCAATTTTAGATCTGGTAGTTGCTAGAAAAGGTCTTCCTAAAATTAAGGAGATACTATTGTCTTCATCTATATCTAAAACAACAAAGCCTACGGGGAATATGAATTTGTCAACTTTAACTAGTACATCTTCAATTATACCCTTAGGGATGTGAATAGTCTTATCAGCTAGTTGAATACTCATCCTAGTTTACTTGGGTTTCTCTAGACCTAGCTATTTAAACATTTTAGATGACATAACATTGATGCTTGCCCCTAAATCATCTAAAGCATTATCAACAGATAAACTACCGATTAAACATGAAATTGTAAAACTCTCTAGATCTTTTATTTCTGTGGTAGTCTATTCTGTAACATTGCTGAGCATACTACGTTTAGTTCCACATGCGACTTCTCGTCTAACTTTCGCTTGTTTTTTAAGAGCTCTTTTAAAAATTTCCTTGAATCTGGCTTCTACGAAAGAGCTTCAAGAAACGATAAGTTAATATGTAATTTCTTTAAGAGTTTAAGGAACTTACCGAACTATTCTTCTATGTTGTTCTCCTTCGTCGCATTAGGGTAAGGTATTCGAGGTTTGTATTCTTTAATTATCTATTTTGGCTTTTCTTGGCTTACCTCGACCTTACCTTCATTTACCACAGGTTCTTACCATGGCTCAGATTTAGATTCTACTAACCCTTCATTTTCATGAGCCGATATGGCTTGAATTTGCTCTTTTGGATTAGTCTCAGTGTTTCTTAGCAAGCTATCTAATGGTCGTTCGGAGATCATCTTTGCGAGTTGCCCTAACTGGTTCTCAATTCCTTTAATTGATGTTTGTTGATTTTTAAGTGTTGTCTCGGTGTTTTGAAAGCGAGTTTTAGACACCGCTATGAATTTTGTCAGCATCTCTTCAAGGTTCGGCTTTTTTTCCTGTGGATAGGGCTGTTGTTGGATGTTTGGAGGGGTGGTTGTTGTCTCTGATTTCCTTGGCCACCCTACGAGAAATTGGGGTGGTTCCTCCAACCTGGATTATAAGTATTACTATAGGGGTTATTTTGAGGTCTAAAATTGTTACCCGTATAGTTTAATTGTGCGCTTTCCATGCTCAGATTGTAGGGTGGGTACTTAGGATTCGCCACGCCTCCTAGATTCAAGTCACATTGCATTACTGGGTGTACCTATAAAGAACCACACAAACTATCAATCTTTTTATTCATCATCTCTACCTGATTTGATAGCATGGTGACTGCGTCGAGATTGAAAACTTCGGCTTCTTTAGTTGGCTTTGTCCTTATAACTTGCCACTGATAGTTATTTAGTGACATCTCCTTTATAAACTCGTAAGTTGCTTCAGGAGTTTTGTTATTCAGGGTTCCACCGGCGGCCGAGTTAATTAGCTACTGGGTTGAGGGGTTCACACCATTGTAAAAAGTTTGTACCTACAACCACAAGGGTAAACCATGGTGTGGGCACCTTCTCAACAAATATTTGTATCTCTCCCATGCGTCGTATAATGTTTCTAAATCCATCTGCACAATATAAGAGACATCATTCCTTAATTTGGCCGTTTTGGCCTGTGGAAAATATTATAGTAAAAATTTTTTGGTCATTTGATCCCATGTAGTAATTGATCCTCGTGGAAGAGAATGTAACACTGTTTGGCTTTATTTCTCAAAGAAAAGGGAAATAATCAAAGACGAATGGTACATCAGAAATGCCATGTATTTTGAAGGTGTCACAAAATTCTAGAAAATTAGCTAAATGAGTATTTGGGTCTTCGTCCTGCAAACCATCAAATTGAACAAACTGTTGAATAATTTGTATAGTGTTAGGTTTTAATTCAAAATTATTAGCGGCTATAGTAGGCCTAACAATACTCGATTCAGCTTCTGTTAAATTAGGTTTAGCGTAATCATACATAGTTCGAGGAGCATGATGATCGGCCACATCTTGATGTGGCGGATTATTCTCGGCCATCCCTTCGGTGGTATTGGTTTCGTCCTCTTGCTCTTCTTGTATGTAATCTAAGCCTCGCCTTATTTGTACGATTTCTGCGTGAGGCCTTCAATATCACTGTCGTAAAGTAGTGGTCCTGTCGGGTTCCTTCTAGTCATAAACTAGAGGTACCTGCTAGGAAAAGAGAAAAAGAAAAGAAAATTTAGAAAAATGAAAATAAAATTTAATAAAATATAATATGGCTAAAGTAATAAAAATTGAGCGTTCTTAATATCTCAGTTCCCCGATAAAGGTGCCAAAAACTTGATCGTGTCTATCGAGTCTTAAAAATTTATATAGATAATGATCGACCCTGAAAACTAACTAAGACAACGATTGTAACACCCCAAACCGGTCAACACACTACGACCAGATTCGGCATGTCACAGGGTGGAAAACGTTTGAATAGAACACATTGCTGGTTTATTATCGTGGAAAACTACCATTGAAAACATTTTTGTTTGCTGTCTAAAGTTTTTAAACAGGAGAAAAACTCCTTTGAGAAAACCCATTCGTCACCCCCATTACCAGGAAAATTGTTAAATTTTAAGAAGAACTTTGAGTTTGGATCGTTGTCGTCACTTGTTTGCTACTACCCGATGGTAAAGTTTAGAAAACCCGATAAGATGTATGAATTTAGAAAATGTTGATTTTACAGGTTATTTAGACACTTCATGCTGTGTAACTTAAGCAATATATGAGAAAACTTAACGAGATTAAACAACCCAGAAATATTAGTTAGTGGCCTTATTACAAACCCAAATAAAACCAAATTAAAAATAAAGTACCCAAAAGAGTGAACAAACTAAAACCAAACGCAATATGCATGGCCACCACAGTCCACCCGACTCCACATCCGTGATCTACGAGTCATCTGCAAAATGCAAGGGAAGTGGTGAGTTACTAAGACTCAGTGTATAATCCCCCTCCTGAATATAACAACACTCTTGCACAGTTTCATAATCAAGTAAGAATGTCATGCAACCCAAACCTAGCCATCCAACACTCCATATTCTACCCGTGTGGTACCAAACCACCGGTGGTGCTAAACCACCGTGACCCAAAGTCACAATCAAGTATATGCAAATGTGGTACCAAACCACTGGTGGTGCCAAACCACTGGTGACCCAAAGTCACAATTATCCATATGTGGGGCCAACCCACTTTGTGGTACGAAACCACTGGTGACAATCCATTTAATGTAATATGTGGGGCCAACCCACTGTGATACTAAACCACTGGGACGAGTCACTAAAATATCCAATGTGGTGCCAAACCACTGGTGACCCAATGTCACAAATATCATGTGTGGTACCAAACCACTGGTGGTGCCAAACCACTGGTGACCCAAAGTCATAAATATCACATCTTCCCCCTCCTCTCATAATACCCATTTCAGTGTACATGCTTATACATACATTACTTACATGCTTTATCAATTAATAACATTCTGCAACACAGCATATACATATTCATCAGCAATCAAATATAACTAACTACTGGCACAGACTTACCCGGAGTCCTTGCTCATACCCATAAGGGTAACATATCGATATCCACATTTATTCCGGCTTTTAACAGTGTTTAAGTTAATAACATAGCGATACATTAATCATGGAGTGTGTAAGAGATACACACCTGATAACGTGCAAAACTACACTTTCTACGTTGATACCGTTGTTAATTGACACAACCGCGATTTGTCTACTCTCCTGCTCAGATGCTGGTCACACCCCGGTGGCCAATCACAAACCGTAGACACGACCCTCCTCTTGAATTTGGGGGCTGGGGTCTCAGGTCTGACCCCTTCTACTGTTTGGTTAGCCATAGGGTCCATAAAACCTTTGGTCACCAAATCAGGTTACACAGAGAATAACTAAGATCAAGAATTAACCCGAAAGAGTAGATCCTTTACCAAGATTGATCAATACTAGAGCCTTTAGGCTTAATCACAAGCCAAGCAAATCCCAGAGATCAACAGAATGCGGCTACACTCCTTCCTACAATCGACCGAACACAATACCATAAATCCCAAAAGCCATTCGACATTAACATAAAGCCCGAAAAGAAAATAACGTGAGAAGATGATCACCCCTCACCTCAACACTTACCAAAAATGATTAAGAGTGGATGGGTGATGACGATCTACTACCAGATGTGGGTTGAGATTTGGCTTGGAGATCTAGAGAGGAGAGATTGCTTTCGGGACCTAGGTAGACTAAGAGAAAACGCAAGAAGAGAAAAGGAGATATGAGCACAGCTATTCGGTTTTGCCAAGAATCAAGAGTGAAAAGAGGATTAGAGAGTTTCGACCCTTATGACATAATTGAGGGAAAACAACAACTTACCTCAACAAGAAAGCAAGCTTCAGCTCCTCCAAATACCGTAAGAAAAATAGGGAAAAGAATGGTAAGGTGATTCGACTTTAGCAACCAAGAGAAGAAGACTTGTGTATTTCGACACAAGAAAGGGTTTGAGAGAAGAAAAGTAGTCGGTTGAGACACTTACTATTTCGGCTATGCAGAACAAGAAGCAACTGGCTTGAGAGATTTGGCTATGACCAAAAGAACAAAAATGAGAAGAAACAAAAAGTATTTTGGTTAGGGAGAAGAACAAGTGAACAATGGTGAAAACAAAATGAGGACACAAGGTTCGGTTGAAGAAAAAGAAAAGTGAAAGGAAGAAAACAAAGAGAGAATAACCAGAGAGAGTTGAAGTTTTAGTTTTAAGCAAAAGTTGAAATACCAATGCCCAAATTGCAAAGAATAAACTAGATGCCCCTAAAAATTTTCAGCACAATAGGAGAATAGGAAAAAGAGAACAAATAAGAGAAAGAAAAACTCAACCAAACTTGCAATAATCGGTACACCCACTAAATGATCGAAAGTGTACCCAAGAAAAGAAAGAAAGAAAATGCATAAACAAGTTTCGGCACACCCCTAGATACTACTAACCCAAATCCAACATCCCCCTAATAAGTTCCCCAACCGGCCAACACCTTTACCAAGCTTCTATATTCGGTCAACAAGCTCCCAACAAGCCACCACTCCCTGATTCCCTCCTACAATCACTCCCATTCACCCATTCAAACTGCTTGACTCATTCAACTCCCCCATCACCTCTCAACCATCCCTTTGAATCCATTTGAACAAGTCAAATCCCACCTTTCTCTCATGGCCTCCCATTCAAATTGTTTGACTTATTCAACTCCCATTCTTTAAGGTTCCAAATTGAATCCATCACCTCTCCATCCCAACGCCAAAATAAACTCCAAAAAGGCAGATTATGCGACTCGAACCTGCTCCCACCTCCTCCAAGCTCCCCTTGAGGCATCATCCCCCTTGCTTCCTAGGTGACACCTTGCCATTTTACCATATCACTTATTGTGTCAACAAACACTAGCAATGATCCTTAAAGTCTGCCCCTGCTAGCTCTCCCCTGAAGTGCCCAAAATTGAAATTTTCACCAAAGCATAAGCTTATCCTCGAGCCTTCCCGGGAACCCCAAACATAACAAATTAATATATAGAGCATACCAAACATACATAAACATAATAAATGCAAAGCCCCTAATTCCTGGATGTTACAATAATGGAGGCAAGTGCACCTATTGAACAGTAGTATAGCTAGCGGTAAGACCGGATTGTTAAACCCAAATGAACCAAAAGTACTAATATTAACTCTCTTTCTATTATTTAGCCTACGAATTAAGGGAATTTTTATCTAATCTAAAATTTACTAATTAACTAAGCTAAAGGTGCTAAGACAAAGAAAAGAAATTGAAGAATGACTTGAAAGGAAAACCGATTGGTTTAGATAATACCTGAGGAAGAATCCCCCTAGACTTCACTTGTTATCTAACTCTAAACCAAACGACTTGACTTGATCCGTAGGATTCCCTAATTTATATTAATACCTCTCTTCAAGGCTGCTAACGTCTAACCTAAGTTGATTAATTGAAATCTCTTTCTAATTAAAACCCCTAGAATTATATTAACTCGATCTATGGACTCCCATATTAGGTTTGACCCTAATCTGGCAGATTTTTGTCACCCTATCTCTAGGCACGCAAGCAACTCCGTTTAACTATGCTAGATCTACTCTTAGACAGGGTCTCTTCCTCCTCTGCTTAAGCACATCACACTTGAATCAATATCCCGAAAATACCAAAACATGAATTAATAATACATAGTTAAGAACAAATCAAATATTTATCATATAGCTCAGATAATAATAACAAGATCCGTCTTAGATTTCATCCCCCTCAAGTATTTGAGGGTTTAGATCATAATTGTAAAATAAAACATCTCGAAAGAAAAGATAAAACAAAACATAAGAAAACCCTAAAACCCCCTGAAGGAATTGAAGGAGAGTTCCTCAGTCTTGAGTATGATTCTGGCTTCTTGAGATGAATCAACTGGCTTCCTTCGAGTAAATCCCTGAAATTAACTGCTCTGGCTCGCTCTTTGGCCTAGTTGAACGGCCCCTAAAGGTTGGCCTCTAGGGTCTTTATATGGGCTTTTGGAATATGTTTCTTTGCCTCTAAGTACCCTAATCCGAATAGAATTCTATTTTCCTTCGGCAGAGACATGCCCATGGCACACGCCCTTGTATATCGTGGCCAGGCAGTGTTCAAACCTATTGATGAGGCACAACCATGTTTTTTGGGGTCCAGGTCATGGTCGACTCTTCTTACGGGGCACGGCCCTGTGGTCTTGGGCCCAGGCCATGTGGATTTCGTACTTAGGCCCATTTTCTTTATTTTTGGCCCGTTATTCATTCTTTTTATCCTCCGGTGCTCTACTGAGTATAAAACATGAAAACAAATGATTAGAAGTACCTATTTCCATAATTAAAGGGATAAATCATCCAAAACATGCTAAATGTGGGATTAAAATATGTTACTATTACGGTTTATCATTTTTTTAAACAATTGACGAGGCATTATTTCGTTTGCATGGTAATTTGATTATGCCCATCCACATGCATTATACTTGTGTTGATATGTTTATGCTTGGGTTGAAAATTAGTTTAAAGCAACATTTGTTAATTCATGGCTATTTTATTCAGGTGAATAGGTTACCATCCGCCCCATTCGGCCGAGGAAAGGCGAGTAAAAGGGACTATGTTCTAGAGAACCAACGGTTCGATTCAAGGATGAATCGCCTTGAAGAGGGGGGATCATATGAGCTCATCCAACAAGCTAGGCGCCAAATCCTTAGAGCTGCCCTTGGGTCCAATCACTCGAACCCATGCCAAGAGGTTCCAAGAAGCCGTATAAAGCTTCATTGCTTGAGTGTGGGAAGATGGAGTTGCCGAACACAAAGTGCCCAGTTCAACTAGCTTGATTTGCACCTTTCTTCAAGCTGACTTAGCTTGTTCAACTCAATTCGGCATAGAATTAGCTCAATGAGATGATTGCATTTACTTTCAATAAATATGAATTAGTTTAGTTAGTTAAAATCAGCTCAAGTCACTTAATTAAATAAATCTGGACATTTTAAATTTCAAGTATTAAATATGTTTTATATTAATGCATGTTTTAATATGTCTTAAGTTAGAACATAAATTAAATGTGTCTAGTTTAATTACATTAATTTAATGTGTCTAAGCTCAAGAAAAATTTATTAGTGGCTGCTAATTAATTTGTCTTAGCTCAATTAATGTGTCTTAGGTCAAATTAATGTGTCTTAGCTTTAATTAATTACTGCCAATTAATTTCTTTGCAGCATGCATGCATGGACGACAAAGGGAGTTTAAATTATGCATGAACAGCAATCAAAGGCTGATCAACTCTTCTTCAAGCGTCTTTGTAGAGACCATTGGACATGGGGATTAATTTTCAACTGCTGTCTTATCGTGGAGCTCAAAGGAGCTATTGTTTTGATCTTCTCCAAGGGTCAATTTTGTGGAGAGCAAGGGCCATGATCTACTTCATTAATTCCAGCAACTATTGAGCTTGGAGGCTGCTCATATTCAGCCAAGGGTCATGTTTTTTCAAGGTTGTCCATTTCTCTTCTCCAAGGCAGCAGTTAGAGTCTTTAAAACACCCAAGTCGAATGTAGACACACCCATCCAAGTTTAGCCGAATCTTATTTGTTATAGAAGCAAGACATTCAGATTTTTAATTTAATTTCTTCTAGAAATGTATTAGGAAATTACTAGGAAGTTTCCTAGGAAAACTTAAGGATTAAGCGACTGGTTAAGAGGCCATTCGGCTAGCCTTTTTTCAGCCTATAAATAAGCTATGTAATCCACATTTTGGGGGCTAATGAACATTTCTATAACTTTGATATATTATGAGGTTGTTTTCGACTCTCAATTCTCTCCAAAGACTAGTTGACTTATCAAGTATCCTTGTGGCGTCATCCTTGTCTTTGACTACCCAAACTTATCACTTTGTAACCCCAAAGTGTGGCGTTCAACTGTACCGAGGTTTCTATCACCTATTGATAGCGGGTCGAGGTTTCCATTATCAACCTTAGCCTTCCACCGAACCTTTCCCAACCTAAGTTTTCACTTAAGACTCGGGTTAACACACCTTATTATGTTAGTTTAGCTTGAACTCTTAGCCAAATATTCTATTCATCTCTTTCCAACTTATCCATTCACCAACGAACCATTTTGAGCCCAATTTCCCTTCCTTTCTTAAACCATTTCTCTTGAAAGCCTAACTTACTCTAATTTACGATCAGGCATCTACTACAACTCGAATCTTCAACGAGCCAAGTTTGTATCACCATATTTTTCCAGAATTAAATTATGTTCTTGAACCCTCATAATCAGCCTTTAATCACATGTTAATTAGGGAGAGACGTTCTTGATCAATTAGCCAATTGGATCCCACAAATCGTGAAGTGTAAGTGCAATTAGGATAACTAGTTTGTTATTTCGACATAGTTGTTGGGTAAATGTTATGAATTGATTAAATGAAAGATTTTAATCATTAATTAGCTACTAATTTTCCCGTATATTATTGAATTAGGTGCTGGTCCAAACACTCCAAATCAATCGTAAAGGTGAAGAACAGTTGTACATACGGTTCGCATCGATATAGTGTAAAGAATCTAACTAGTTTGGATTCATAAAATAGTTATAATTTAAACGATTGGTTTGAGCTCATAATTAGGTTTTTGGGGGTAGTTTAATGGTAAATTGATTGAATTCATTCTGAATTTTGGTTTAGGTTCATTTAAGGAATTATTAAGAAAAATTAGAAGATTCACTAGTGTGCTACGAGGAATCGAAAAATATGGTATAGGTCATAAACTCATAAAATTGTTTGAAAATGTTAAATATCATGTTATATTTGATAAATAAGCTTTCTACTTGGACTGATGTAATAGAAAAATTATTGATTTTGTGAGTAGCCAGACCAAGTATGTTTCGAGCCTTAAAAGATTGACATGTTGGCAAAATTGCTAGTTTGATAGTATGAATGTTTGATTAAGTTTGTAATTGCATATTTGAGTTATGAGATATGAGAATGTTTGAATGAATGATATAATCTATTGAGATATTAAGGTTATGTGTGATTTAAATGCATGAGATATTTGTTACATTGTCTACTGAAAAGGGTGCTATTTATGCACAATGAAAATCCTTAAAGTATGTGAAATTGAATGATATTGATTGATACCAACACAATGGTAATTTGAAAGATTGGAACATTGTTTCCATTTACTGAAAGTAAGTGATTATTGGGGACATGCTGAGCATGTCAAATGAATGTGAAAAGTATTGAGATATGATTATATATGAGATTGTGTGACATATTGCATATGCATTGGGTTGAGATTTTGTGGTTGACGGAGGAGTTCCGTGGAGTATCGATGGCATATTAAGTCCACATTATTCATACTCAATGCAGTGCACTTGGAGTATCAAGGGGAATGGCGATTTATCGCATTTTACTAGCAGCTTGTCTATATTTTTATTGGTAGAATTTTCTGCATATTGTTATCGGTAGTTTTAACCATAATGGGCTTAAGCCCATAATGTTTTGGAGTTTGGATGACGGGTTCTAGGGAACTCGTGGTGTGTAACAGATGGTATGGGTAGGAACCTTTTTGCATTGCATCATGCTCATGAGATATTTGAATGTTATTGATTTATGCTATGAATTGTGTTGTGTTGATTTGAATGGTATCGAAACTAATGATTGTTACTTGAATGAATGATGACCCATGTAACACCCCTAACCAGTAACCATCGCCGGCCTAGGGTTAAATTCATTACCGGACAAATCAGATCCTTTTACAGATATTTCATATTATAATTCAACTAATCAAATCAAAGTGTCCCTTAAATAGGTCTACGAGACCTTAAACATGCTTTAGAATAGGGCCGAGACGGGCTAGTTTGGCAATGCTTTTGAATAGTGCTTTTGAAAAGTGCTGCGGAAAAGTGTTTTTGAAAAGTTTGCTTTAAAATTTAAGTGTTTAGCATTGCTGTCAAAAAGTGCTTTCGAGAAATAAAATATCCATTTTAGACATGTTATTATCAAGTAAAAAATATATATTTAAATAAAATTTAAATTAGTTAATATTATTCTATTTTAGTAAGAATATAAAATAATTACTATAACTTGTTAATATTTTAATATATGAAATATAAATTTTAAATATTTTAAGTAATAAATATTAATTACTTATAAAATTTAATTAAAATATATAAACTACATTTTAAATATTTAAATATAACCATTAAATATTTGTAATTAATATTTTAAAAATATTTTTTATTTTTAATTAATGATTTTAACACATTTGTAACTAAGCATCACGAAAAAAAAAGGGAAAGTACTATGTTATTAAAGGGGTGAAAAAGTAATTAAACACTAAAAGTGCTTTTGGAAAGGAAAAGCTAAAAATTTTAGCTTCTCCTTTTTAGAAGTGCTTTTCAAAAGCATTTTGAAAAGCCAAAAATTCCAACCAAAAGCAGCTTGTTCGATGGCTTTTCTTCTAAAAGTGCTTTTGGAGCCAGAAGTACTTTTGAAAAGCAATGAAGAACTGGCCCTAAACCGAACACATACAGAAACTCTCGAAAATTTAAAAATGTTTCAAAGTTACAAAGGTCACACGCCCGTGTGGGCAGGCCGTGTGCCTCCCACGGCCTCAGACACGCCCGTGTGTCTAAGCCGTGTCAAAATAGGGCATACATATTGACTTGTCCACACAGCCATGGACACACCCGTGTGCCTCACCCGTGGTCGCTACTGACTTGCACCACACGACCAGTCACAAGCCCGTGTGTCCAGCTCGTGGTCAAGTCTAACTTGTTTTGAAATGTAACCACTAGGAACACGGTCAAGCCACACGCCTGTTTGCTCAACCGTGTGGGAAATTATAGGCCATTTTCAAGGCCAAAATGCCACCCACACTTTGGGTCATCCTTTCAAGCACATACAAGCATCATACCAAACACAATTGGCAACCAAAAACATATCAAATGGTCATCCTATCCAACTCATTCAAGCACTCTTTAAATATACCAACTTATATGCCATTTAGCTCAACTTATTCACAAATATTTCTAAGCATAAATCATCCACAATTTACCACTACAATATGACATCTACTCATCAATAATATATCAACTTTCCATCAACAAACTTACCATTGTTTTGTCCATTTCACTAGCCATCAAACCATACCAAAACTAAGCATCATAAGACATGGCTACTCATTCATAACATAACCATTTATCTAGCCATATCACATGGTTATGTACATATCTCAAACATAATCCAAAACAACTAGCCTATACATGCCATATTTAGCTATATACACATTCAAAAAATACCAAAGTAAGATTGGTTAGTGTGATGACGATCCTCGATGATCTTGGAGCCTTCAGTAGCTTTGACGATCTATAAAACAAAGCAAACACACACAGAGTAAGCTTTCAAAAGCTTACTAAGACATATACAAATAAACTTAACATAAAATGCACATAATAATATTGATACAATGTCATTAATGTTTCTCATTTTCAAATTCATAACCTTTTGGCTCTTTTGTTTAGCCATAGCTACTTACATTTCATAATTCAAAGTACCACTTTTGCTCTTAGCACATTAAATCATATATCACATATTATCTCATCAAATCTATACACATCTTTACCTTAGTAAGTTCATATATTCACTTACCTTCATACACATACTTAGTGTACCTTTTAGACGTACCTGACTCATTTATACGTTTTACATATTCTCTCATTTCTCAGATTTTCCCGTTGAACCGTTCGGAATCAAATAGGACACTCAGAATGCTCGGAATAGTCGTACAATGCCAATGTCCCAGACGTGGTCTTACATGTACTAAGATATCGATGCCACTGTCCCAGACAGGGTCTTACATGAATCAAATACAATGCCAATATCCCAAACATGGTCTTACACGTAAATCTCATATTGATGCCAATGACCAAGACGTGGTCTTACATGTTATCACATTCGAAACATATGTCATGACATATAAAATCCTATCTATTTCGAGGTTCGTACGGTACTTTTCAGACTTTATCAACTTGTTGATACTTTCTCGGATTTCATATACAAATCATCTCAAGCATATTCATCGTAATTCAAATTTCATAGATGCATAAATAAACCAATTCTAATGTATTTATTTGTATATCGACTTACCTCGGATTTAGATAAACAGACAGATTTGACTATTCGATCACTTTTGACTTTCTGCGGTCTAAATTTGTTTTCTTTGGTTCTTGATCTATACATATTCAAATTTAATCCATTTATTCATCAAATCATTTAATTCAATCCAAAAACACATATTTAGGATAATTTACAAATTAGCCTTCATATTTTCACATTTTGACATTTTAGTCTTTATTTCATAAAATCACAAAATACACAAAATCTATATATACCCATGCTTAGCCGAATGTTCATGTAGTTCATACAAGTCAATTCATTTCATTTATTGTACAATTTAGTCCTTCAAAATATTATTTTCTCAATTAAGTCCAAATTACTCAAATTCATCAAAAAATCCAAATACAAACTATGTTAATCTATCACATATCTTTCATAATTCATCTTCAAACATCACAAAACTCATGTGTTCATCAATGGCCTATTTCAAAATCATCATCAATTCACAAAATTAAAGCATCGGTTTTGAAGAACACAAAGCAACGAATACAAAAACGTAGAAATTATTAAAAATTGAAATCGAAACATACCTTAATCAAGCTTAAAGCTAGTTGAAACCTAGTTGTTCTCCTGCAGGCACAGAAAATAATATTAAAATATTTTTTTGACTCGGATTTGTGGTCCTGAAACCACTCTTTCGACTAGGGCCTAAACCAGACTGTTACAATTCTCCCCCTTAGGGATTTTCATCCTTGAAAATCTTACCGTTGAATAGGTTTGGATATTGCTCTTTCATAACATCTTCAGGCTCCCTTCCACTCCGTGTCAATGCCATAGTACTTTTACTAATGGAATTTTCTTATTTCGCAATTCTTTTAGTTTACGAGCTAAGATACGGATCGGTTCTTCTTCATAAGTCATATCGGATCTGATTTCAATTTCAAACAGAGTAATCACATGTGATGGATCAGATCTGTATCGATGAAGCATTGACACGTGAAATACATTATGAATCTTTTCTAGCTCATATGGCAACAACAATCTATATGCAACAGGTCCAACATGCTCGATAATTTCATACGGCCCAATGAATCTCGGACTCAATTTGCCTTTACGTCCGAATCGAAGTACTTTCTCCCACGGAAATACTTTCAAGAATACTTTGTCACCGATCTCAAACTCAATTTCCTTTCGCTTCAAATCTACATAAGATATCTGACAATCAGGCGCTGCTTTCAGACTGTCACGGATCACTTTCATTTTTTGTTCTATGTCTTTAATCAAATCAACTCCGTGTATCTTATTTTCACTGAGCTCAGTCCAATACATATGTGTCCAACATTTGCGTCAGTACAAAGCCTCATAAGGTGCCATTTTAATGCTCGACTGAAAACTATTATTATATGCAAATTCAATCAATGGTAGATACTGCTCCCATATATCATTAAACTCAAAGATGCAACATCTCAACATATCTTCGAGGATCTGAATAATTCATTCGATTGACCATCCGTCTGTGGGTGAAAAGCTGTACTGAAATGCAATTTCGTACCTAGAGCTTCTTGTAATTTCTTCTAGAATCGTGATGTAAATCTCAGATCTCTGTTGGACACAATAGACAACGGCACTCTGTGCAATCTCACAATATCAGAAATGTAAAGCTCAGCTAACTTATCAAGTGAATAATCAGATTGTACCGAAACAAAATGGGCTAATTTCGTCAATCGATCAACTACGACCCAAATTGCAAGGCAAACCTGAAATAAAATCTATTATCACTCTGTCCCATTTCTATTCAGGAATTAGAATTGGCTGCAATAAACCAGATGGAACCTGATGTTCAGCTTTAACTTGCTGACAGACTAAACATTTCGAGACAAAATCAGAGATATCTCTTTTCATACCAGACCACCAATAGTGTTGCTTCAAATCATGGTACATCTTTGTACTTCCCGGATGAATAGATAGGTAACTATTATGAGCTTCATTCAAAATTAATTGAATCAGCTCTGGCTTCCTCGGAACACAAATCTAATCGTGAAATCTCAAACAACCATCATTACCAACTCAAAATTCAGAATCAGAATTCGAATTACATTGAGCTCGTTTCGCTAGCATTTCATTATCAACTCTTTGAGCATCACATATTTGTTGTAAGAACAACAGTTTTGCTTTTAATTAAGCCAAAGCTGAACCATCATCAGATAAGTGTAAATGAGCATTCATAGCACGTAATGCAAATAATGATTTTTGACTCAGTGCATTAGCAACAACATTTGCCTTACCCAGATGATAATCTATCACAAGCTCATAGTCTTGCAATAGTTCTAACCATCTTCTCTATTGCAGATTCAAATCTTTCTGAGTCATCACGTACTTCAAACTTTTTATGATCTGAAAACACGTGGCATTTCTCACCGAAAAGATAATGGCGCCAAATCTTTAATGCGAATACAATCGTTGCTAGCTCAAGATCATGTGTTAGATAATTATTTTCATGCGACTTTAATTGTCTCGAGGCATAAGCTATAACTTTGCCTTCCTGCATCAAAACACATCCCAGACCATACAACGAAGCATCACTATAAATTACAAACTCTTTATTCTGGCTATACCAAAACTAGAGCTTCAGTTAATAAAGTTTTCAAATGATCAAAGCTTTTCTGACATTTATCAGACCATTCAAATATCACATCTTTCTAAAGCAATCTAGTCAACGGAGTAGCTATCATTGAAAAACCTTTTACAAACCATTGATAATAACCAGCTAGTCCCAGAAAATTATAGACTTCAGACACATTTCTTGGAGGCTTCCACTCTAGAAGAGATGAAATCTTGCTCGGACCAACCCGTATACCAGATGCTGATACAATATGTCCTAGAAAACCAACTTCACACAACCAGAACTCACATTTGCTGAATTTTGCATATAGTTGGTTTTCTCGCAGAATTTGTAGCACAATTTTTAGATGCTCGGCATTCTCAATCTCATCACGAGAATAAATCAAAATGTCATCAATCAATATGACAACAAATCAATCTAAATACGGTTGAAAATTTTGTTTATCAAATCCATAAAAATAGTAAGAGCGTTTGTTAGTCCGAAAGGCATAACTAAAAACTCATAATGCCTGTACCTCGTTCTGAAAGTAGTTTTCGGAATATCTGAATCTTTAACCTGCAACTGATAATATCCTGATGATAAACCATAATAGTAACATATTTTAATCCCACATTTAGCTTACTTTTGGATGATTTATCCCTTTAATTATGGAATTAGGTGCTCCTAATCCCTTGTTTTCATGTTTTATACTCAGAAGAGCACCGGAGGGTGAAAATAATGAGAAACGGGCTGAAAACAGAGAAAATGGGCCAAGTACAATTTGCACACGGCCTAGACCCAAGACCACACAACCGTGCCCGTGCATTTAAAAGCCAACCACACTGGACCCGAAATAAATGGTCAGGCTCGATCAATGAACCGAACACACTGCCATGATTTACACTGGTGTGTCCATGGGCGTGTCCCTACCGCACAAAAATAGAATTCTATTCGAATTACGGTTCCAAAAGCCTATATAAAGACCCTAGAGGCCACTTAAAGGGGGAGTTCGATAGAAGCCTTTTGTCAGGACTTTTCGGGAATTCAGCTAGGCCAAGGAGCTGAGCCAGAGAAGCTGAATATAAGGATTCACTCAGTTGATTCATCTCAGGATGCCGGAATCATACTCAAGACAAAGAATCTCTCCTTCAATTCCTTCAGGGGGTTTTAGGGTTTACTTATGTTTTTTTTATATTTTTTCTGAGATGTTTTCTTTTACAATTAGAACTAAACTCCTCAAATACCTAAGGGGGATGAAACCTAAGATGAATCTTGTTATTATTATCTAGGCTGTATGATAAATACTTGATTTATTCTTAACTATGTGTTCTTAATTCTTGTTTTGGTATTTCAGGGATATTGATTCAAGTATTGATATGCTTAGGTGGTGGAGCAAAAGTCCCTGCTTAAGAGTAGATCTAACATAGTTAAGCGAAATTGAACGAAACCCTAGAAATAGGATGACATAAATTTGCTGGATTAGAGTAAAACCTAATATGGGAGTCCATAGATCGAGTTAATATAATTCTAGGGTTTTAATTAGAAAGAAATTTCAATTAATCAACTTAGGGTTAGACATTAGTAGCCTCGAAAGAGGTATTAATATAAATTAGGGAATCCTACGGATCAAGTCAAGTGAATAAATCGTCTGGTTTAGAGTTAGATAACAAGTGAAGTCTAGGTGGATTCTTCTCGAGTATTGTCTAAATCAATCGGTTTTCCCTCAACTCTTTCCCCAATTCCTTCTTTTTCTTAGCATCTGTAGCTTAGTAGTTAGTTAATTTTAGATTAGATAACAAATTTCCTTAATTCTTAGGCTAAATAATTGAAAGAGAGTTAATATTAGTACTTTTGGTTCATTTGGGTTCAACAATCCAGTATTGCCACTAACTATACTATTGTTCGATAGGTGCGCTTGCCTCCATCGTTGTCTTAGTTAGTTTCCATGTTTGATCATTCTTTTTTATAAATTTTTAAGACTCTAACACACAATCACTCGATCTCAGATCTATCTTTGAAAACACGGTGGCTCCTTTCAGTTGATCAAACAAATCATCACTTCTGTGCAAATGATATTTATTCTTTATAGTCACTTTGTTCAACTGACGGTAATCAATGCACATTCCCATCGTGCCATATTTCTTTTTCACAAACAGAACAGGAGCACCCCAAGGTGAGAAACTCGGTCTTACGAATCCTCTGTCAGTCATCTCTTGCAACTATGACTTAAACTATTTCAACTCTATTGGCGCCATTCTATACGGAGCTATCAAAATAGGAGTCGTTCCCGGTAATAAATCAATACCAAATTCCACTTCGCGTATCGGAGGTAATCCCAGTAATTCTTCAGGAAATATGTCAAGGAATTCACAGACAACTGGCACTGATTCAGCTTTCTTTTTAGTTACTTTCGAGTCAATCACATAGGCAAAATAAGCTTCATAACCCTTTTCACATAATTCTGAGCTTTCATCACTGATATCACAGTAGGTAATCCATTCAAATCATTAGATTCAATCCAAACTATTTTTTCATTCTGACATCTCAAATCAATAGTCTTTCTTTTGCAATTTACAACAGCATCATGCAATGTCAACCAGTCCATACCCAAAATTATATCAAATTCATCAAATGGTAATAGCATTAGATCAGTCGAAAACCAAACATCTCGAAACATCAACGGACAGTTCTTGCATACTTTGTCAACCAAGACACTTTTACCTAAGGAGTTCGATACTTTAATAACAAATTTAGTAGACTCTATAGGAAAAGTCTTACAGGATACTAAGTCCATGCATATATACGAATGAGTAGAACCTGGGTCTATCATTGCAATCACCGAAGTATCATAAAGAGTAAATGTACTCGTTATAACATCTAGAGATGAAGCTTCCTCACGGGTTCGGATGGTATACGATTTGGCAGGCGCTCTAGTGTCAGATCTCACAACAGTGTCTTTTATAGTTCTTTGACTACTACTAGCATTCCTTGTATTTCAGAAGGGTCTACCTTTAGTTGAAACATTATCAGATCTTGGATTCTGAACAATCTCTTAATTAACGGACTCTGGGCAGTCTCGGATGAAATGGTCTAATGATCCATCTGAAATAGGCTCAATCATTAAACCTACAACTCCTCAGATGTCTTTTACCATAATGCTTACATTCTGGTCTCTCGGATCAGGCATTTCCAAAACTAGCCATCGAAGTAGCTGGAACTTTAGAATTCAACTGTGATCTATCTCGATCTCTATTTGAATGACCCACATTAACCTTCGAACGGCTTTGTTCATCTCTAAATTTCTTTTAAGCAGACTGAAATGTTTTACTCAGAAATCTCTTTCTCACATCTCTAGCTTAAAAATCAGCTTTTCTTTTATCTTTCCCAAGTGCTTCAGCTTTGTACGCTTGATCAACAAGTACAACAAACACTTTTCTTTCCAGAATTTTGACTAACAAGTGAATATCTTCATTTAAACCGTCTTCTAAACGTTTACACATTATTGCTTCAGTTGAAACACATTCTCAAGCATATTGAATTAGTCTCACGAACTCTCATTCACACTCGGTGACAGACATGCAACCCTGTTTCAATTCCAGGAATTTTTTTCATTTTTGATCATTAAATCTCTGACTAATATATTTCTTTCGGAACTCAGGTTGAAAGAAATCCCATGTAACCTCTTCTTTCGAAACAACAGAAATCAATGTCTTCCACCATTGATAAGCCGCATCTCGTAGCAAAGAAACAACACACTTTATACATTCTTCAGGAGTCAATGACATTTCATCAAATACTTGGATAGTGTTCTCTAGGCAAAACTCAGCTTTCTCGGTATCATCATCACTGGTGGCCCTAAACTCTTCAGCCCCATATTTATGAATTTTGTCGACCGGAGGTTTATTCAATAGATTTAGATTCATAACTAGAGGTATAGCAGAAGTCTGAGGAGGATTAGGCGGAGGCAGAGGTTGTGAAAAAGTCAAATTAATTCTTATTTACTGAGTGAACCACTCGTTCATCATTTGGAAGAAAGCTTGTTTAGCCTCTCCCTCTTGACCGCTAGTAGCTGGTCTTGTAACACCCCAACCCGACCCATACGTCATGACCAAATCTGGTATGCTACGGGTTGAGTGTTGAAAACTTTGCTTTGAAAGGTTTTGAAAATCTTAGTTTATTTTAATCGGTTAATCATTAATTGTGACATTTTTGAAGAAACTTTAACATTTGCGTTGAACATGCTGGAAAAACCCATTTTCCTTTCACTTATAATTAAGACTTTGAAAACATAAGTTTATAAGATGTAACCTAAAAAAAATAGTTCGATAACCTAAGTTATGGAGGCCTTATTACAAAAATAATCCCAAAATTGAAACGTAAAGAAAAACTGAAAATAGTCTATGAAGATAAAAGACTTGATGGCCCCTCGAGTCTGCCTCAGCTCCCATGTCCACAATCTACTGCTCATCTGAAAAGTTGGGAAAAATAAAAAGGCGAGTCACCAAGACTCAGTGTGCAAATCCTGAAAACACATAAAAGCCTTGAGGCCCATAAACAGATTATGGTCCTTGGCCCATACACAATGGCAACAGAATATTTACATACAACATGTCCCATCCCAAACCTAAGAGTCCATCCTCTACACACCAGCCCGTACAAACCATCACACCGTGGGGATTTCTACAATCAACCCTCCATCCACTGCACACCATATCGACAGCTGTGCTGCCTATCATAAAGACCGATCACTATGTGACCTATGTGGCAAAGCCACCGACCGCTATGTAACCTGCTCCCCTTCATCATATCAATCCAATCCCATGCATACATACATGCAAGATTTAGAACACTAAACTATCTAAACAAATCACATACTTTTACATACTTCGATACACATTGAGAAGTTTCTATGATTACGTATCCGGCATCCCTTGCCTACCATTTTTGGGTAATACGACTGTTCATACAGCCTCTCTTTCTGGCTTTTAGCCCATAACATACATATAATACAGAGTAACTAGTGTGATAGAGATCTACACACCTGATTACTGATAAGGCAATACTGTCTAAGTCGACACTATCGATGTCTTCTCGATCGCTAACGATCTAAGGCTTTGTTCTGAAGCCGGTCCACAACCGGGTGGCCAATCTCAAACTACTGACACTGCTCGCTTCTTAAACTTAGGGAGTGGTTTAACAGATCCAATCCCCTCCTTCGTCTGATCGCTATTTGATTCCATCAAAAGACCTTATCAGTTGCTACCATCATAACATATGGTTAAGATCACAATTACGATAACGAATCTAACAGAAATCTAAAGAGAACCCCTTACCTTGAAATCTCAAAAAGAGAGATATGAGGTTCAGAGACTAACGATTCTGGCTTTTAGATCTACGCGATCTACTTCACTTCTCGAATGTCACCCAACACATAGACACAAGAAACCAACAATCCATTAGCCTTTCGGCTTTGTCTTCTAAAAGCGAAAAGAGAATGAAAAAAGAAAGAAAATAGATCAGAAGAAATCGGTACCTACATTTACAGAGAATTTGGCAACCCCTTGAAGATTTCGTCTTAATGGAGAAATTGGCACAAGAGGAAAAAGAATGAAGAAGAGAGTGAAATAAGAGGTTCGACTTCTAAAGAAATCAAAAGAAAAGATTGCAGAGAATGACTGGGGTTTCGGCTTGTAGAAGAGAACAGAGAATGAGAGAAAAGATTAAGAGAATGGGGTTCAAATGCCAAAATTGAAGAGATATCCCCCTAATTAAAGAGAATTTTCGTTACCTACCTCTCAAAAGCTAAAAATTCCCCTTCCTCAAACTAAAAACTAATCAATTAATGAGCGGAATTTTGGCACCCCTTTGGCATATTGAAACCGATTTCTTCCCCCCTCCAAGAGATGGAAATTCGGCCACCACTAGCTGTTCAGCAGAAAACTCCTATTCTTTCTCCCTTATCTTTATGCATTCACACCTCCAAAAGAGGCCTAAATAACACCACCTCTTCTTTCCTTTATCAACACATTATCCATATTATCCAAGTCATTTAATCCCTCCTAATTTTAAGCCTTATTGTCATCCCACTTGCTCCTCCTTTAAGTGTCAAAAATGGCCTAAATACATGGGCTCCAAGCGCCATAAATTGGGCCTCTTCACCTGCTAATGACACCACCTTATAGCTCCTTTGCAGCACCCCTTGCTACTGGGCCACAAGCCCATTTTGTAATTTAACCATAGATACCATCTTTTCAACCCTATAGTGTCCAAACGAAAAATTTAACCAAGGCCTTGGCCCTATCCTTAGCCCAATCTGGACCCCTAACACTCTAATTAACACATTACACATAACCACACATTAAACAAATAGGCCCATTAATTTAGGATGTTACAGTTCTACCCCCTTAAAGAAATTTTGGCCCCGAAATTACCTGATCAGAATAGATGCGGGTACTACTACCGCATTGTCTCCTCTAGTTCCTATGTAGCCTCCTCAGAACTGTGATTCCACCATAGAACCTTAACCAATGGAACTGTTTTCCTTCGCAACACTTTGACATCACGATCTAGGATTTCCATTGGTTCCTCTTCAAAGGATAGGTCAGGTCCTACCTTGATTTCCCCACAGGCACCACATAAGATAGATTTGAATGATATCGTCTCAAAATAGAGACGTGGAATACATTGTGAATCTGGCTTAACTCTGAAGGTAGCTCTAGTTGATAGGATGCTGGCCCTGCTCGTTTCAACACCCGATAAGGCCTGATAAATCTGGGACTTAATTTGTCCTTCCGTCCAAACCTTAGTACTTTCTTCCATGGTGACACCTTTAAGAACACCTTGTCACCCATCGCAAACTCTATGTCCTTACGCTTCAAGTCTTGATAGGACTTCTGTCGGTTCGACGCTTCCTTTAGTCGAGCTCGAATTAACTCAACCTTCTCCTCTGTCTCGGTAACCAACTCCAAACCCAAAATTTGACATTCCCCTAATTCCGTCCAACAGGTAGGAGTACGACACTTCCGCCCATACAATGCTTTATAGGGCACCATTTGAATATTAGACTGGTAGCTGTTGTTGTAAGCAAACTCTACCAACAGTAAAAACTCTTCCCAACTACCTCCGAAATCAATGACACATCCCCTCAACATGTCCTCCAAGATCTAAAGTACCCGCTCAGACTGTCTATCTATTTGGGGATGAAACACTATATTGAAATCAAACTTCGTAACCAACGCTTGATGCAAAGCCTTCCAGAATTGTGACGTGAACCTTGGGTTCCTGTCCGATATGATTGATACTGGTACCCCATGCAACCTTACTACCTTTACTATATATAACCTAGCCAGCTTCTGCAGAGAGTAATCGACCCGTACTGGTATGAAATGAGCAAATTTTGTCAATGGATCAACAATCACCCAGATTGAATTTTTCTTAGTAGGCGTGAGGGGTAGCCCACTAACAAAGTCCATTGTGATCCTTTCCCACTTCCATTGTGGAATCTTCACTGGCTGCAACAACCCTGATGGTAACTGATGCTCCGCCTTTACCTACTGACAGGTCAAACACTTACTCACCAAATCAGTTACCTCATGCTTCAAGCCCGGCCACCAAAACTGATCTCGTAAATCCCAATTCATTTTTCTCCCTCCAGGGTGCATAGCTTATGAACTTCCATGTGCTTCTTGCAAAATCCTATGCCTCAATTCTGGATATTTTGGCATGCAAAATCTCCCTTGAAAACATAATAGTCCTTCTTCAGTCATACTGAAGTCTGTCGATCCATCACTTGATCCTACATGAAACTTCTCCTTTAGCAACTTATCGGTCTGCTGCTTCTCCTTAACCTGACTGACCCAAGAGGGTTTCACTTGAAGTTCTGCCAATAAGCTCCCATCATCATACAAACTAAGGTGAGCAAACATTGCCCTCAAGTCAGAGATTACTTTACAACTTAAGGCATCCGCCACCACATTAGCTTTACCTGGATGGTACTCAATCGAGCAATCATAATCCTTTAACAACTCGATCCACCTTCTCTACCTTAAATTCAACTCCTTCTGGGTTCAAAAGGTATTTTAGGCTTTCATAATCTGTATAAATAATAGATTTCTCCCCGTATAGATAATGTCTCCAAATCTTTAAAGCAAAAACCACTCCGCCAACTCTAAATCATGGGTGGGATAATTTACTTCATGCGGTCTTAACTGCCGAGATGCATATGGAACAACCTTTCCATCTTGCATCAACATGCATCCTAGTCCCATGTGTAATATCTTGAATTAATGGGCCTATGCATTTAATGTGTGGTTATGTGTAATGTCTTAATTAGAGTGTTAGGGGTCCAGATTGGGCTCAGGATTTTTTTGTTTGGACACTCTAGTGGAAAGCCTAATAAGTGAGGGCTTAAAAGAGGTTATTTGTGTTTTAAAATGCAAAATGGGCTTGTGGCCCAGTGGCAAGTGGCGCCACTTAGAGAGAGCAGAGAAGTGGCATCAACTGAGAAGGCCCAAATTCAAGTTGCATGAAGCCCAACTCTTTTAATTAAATTTAGTTAATTTTTGGCATTTAAGTGGGTGGAGTGGGACGAAATGAGGCTTAGAAATAGGGGGTTTATGTGAGTGGATAATGTGGATAATGAAGCAGATAAAAAAGAGGAAGAGGTGGTGTTATCTAGGCCACTTGTGAAGCTATGATCGGATATAGATAAGGGAGAAATTTTAAGAATTATCTATTGATCATAGTAGTGGCCGAATTTCCAACTCTGGGGAAAGGAGGAAATCAGTTTTGATGAGGCTAAAAGGGGGTGTCGAAATTTCCCTTGTTAATTAATTAGTTTTAGTTTTCAAAAGAGGGCAATTCTGACTTTTGGTTAGTGTGTGTGCCAAAAATTTGATTAGAAAATAGGGTACTTCTTAACTTCGGCATTTATTCTCATTCTTTTCTCTTAGTTGTTTCTTTTCTCAAAAAGCCAAAAAACCCCTAAAGTTCCATCTTCTTTTTCATTCTCTGCTAAAGTCGAAACCTCATAGCCTTTCTCTACACCTTTTTCCAATTCCTTCTATAAGCCAAAACCCTTGAGAATTCTTTCTCTTCACTCTCTTCTGCCATAGCCGAATCCCTTAGTGTCTATTCTTTTCTTTTTTTCTCTTCCTACCGATTTCTTCATTAAAAAGTTAAATCTCCATAGATTCTTTGAATCCTTTTCTCTTTTTGGTTTCCAAAAAAAGCTAAAATCTTCTAGGAGTAGTCGAATCTCCTGTGATAGGTAAGTACCGATCTTCTTCTCTTCACGTTTCTTTCAGTTTTTGGAAGCTAAAGCTGAAAGGATAATGGGCTTGGTAAGGTTGACGTTTGATTAATGGTTTGATGTTTTCTTGTTGGGCGACGTCGAGAATCGAAGTAGATCATTTAGATCTAAAAGTCAGAAACTACTAGTCTTTGAGTCTCAATCTCTTTTTAGGATTTCAAGGTAAGGGGTTCTCTTTAGATTTTTATTAGGTTCGTTCATCGTGTTTATAATCTTAACTATATGTTGTGAATTAACAACTATATGTTGTGCTGGTAGCAACTGATAAGGTCTTTTGATGGAATCAAATGTCAATCAGACGAATGAGGGGATTGGATCTGTAAAACCAATCCCTAAGTTTAAGAAATGAGCAGTGTCAGTAGTTCAGGACTGGCCATCGGGTTGTGGACTGGCTTTAGAATAAAACCTTTAAAAGTTAGCAGTCGTATTAACTTTTGATAGTGTCGACATAGAAAGTACTGTCCTGTCAGTGATCAGGTGTGTAGACCTCTATCACACTAGTTAAACTGTACTATGTATATGTTATGGGCTAAAAGCCGAAAATAGACTGTATGAACAGTCTTGTTACCCAGAAAGGGTAGGCAAGGGATGCCAGGTACGTGATCATAAAAACTTCTTTATGTGTATCGAAGTATGTGAAAGTCTGTGATCTTTTTAGATAGTATAATGATTTGATTCTTGTATGTATGCATGCATGGGATGGGATTGATATGATGAAGGGGAAGAAGGTCACATAGCGATCGGTGGCTTTTCCACATAGGTCACATGGTGATCGATCTTTATGACAGGCAGCACAGCTGTCGATATATTATTAAGGTCGCGTAGGGATCGGTGGCCTTGCCACATAGGTCACATAGTGATCGGTCTTTATAACAGGCAGCACAGTTGTCGATATGGTGTGTAGCGGATGGAGGGTTGATTGTAAAAATCCCCACGTTGTGATGGTTGGTACGAGGGTGTGTAGAGGATGGACTCTTAGGTTTGGGATGGGCCATATTGCATGTAAATATATTTTGTTGCCATTGTGTATGGCCCAAGGCCCATAATGTGTTTGTGGGCCCAAGGCTTTTTTTTTTTGTTTTTGAGTTTTGCACACTGAGTCTTGGTGACTCACCCTTTTATTTTTCCCAACTTTTTAGATGAGCAGTAGATTGGACATGGGAGGCAAGGAAGACTCGAGGAGCCATCAAGTCTTTTATCTTCATAGACTATTTTCAGTTTTCCTTTAAGTTGCAATTTTGGGATTATTTTTGTAATAAGGCCTCTATAACTTAGGTTATCGATTTATATATTTTTTATGTTGCATCTTATAAACTTAAGTTTTCAAAGTCTTAATCATAAAGTGAAATGAAAATGGGTTTGTCAAGCATGTTCAACGCAATTGATAAAGTCTCTTCAAAAATGTCACTATTAATGATTAACCGATTAAAATAAACTGAGCTTTTCAAAACTCATCAAAGCAAAGTTTTCAACGTTCAACCCATAGCATACCAGATCCGGTCATGATGTATGGGCCGAGTTTGGGGTGTTACATTTTTGGTATCAGAGCCCAGTTCAAAACTCAGGGTGTGAAATGGGTCCAGTGGTGATTTGTAAAAGTGATGTAAGTTTGAGAAAAGTTCAGTTGAGATATGGCCTTCGTGTCTACCGGCACCCGATCCACATAGGTAAGTATTCTAAACTCATTATGTGATATGCATGTTGGGCCTGATGGGCTCTCTAAGGATGTAGGCTAGTATGCTAGAGTTTATGGACTTTAGGTTTAGTATAAACAATTCTTCAAATCTCATAAGACTTAATTTCTAATTAAACATGTCTGTGAACAAGTCACATGGTTAGGGTGTGGTAACAAGCATACGCATGTCTAGGATCTAGGGAGAGCTTGGTATTTAAGCGGCCATAGCGGCTCACCTCCTCTTCGCTGGAATCCTACCTGGTGCGTAGTGATTATTCACTCTAACCGAGAGGGCTTGTTGACGGGCCAAAATTTATAACTAAAACCCGAAAGGGACCAGCCACCCTATTTTTGTAAAATTACTTATATCCCTAGTTTTGTAAAATTTTTGAAATACCTTGAATTTGTAAAAAAAATTACCAAAATTTGTAAAAATTACCAAAATACCCCCGGTTGGCAAATTTATCGAAATACCCCTGAATTGCAAAATTACCAAAATACCCTTGAATTGTAAAATTACCAAAATACCCCTATTTTGTAAAATTACCAAGATAACCTATTTTGGAAAATTACGAAAATACCCATATAGGATAAAATTACGAAAATACCCCTAGGTAGTGGAATGACAAAAATATCCGTAGGTGATGAATGTGAGTTCATGGATGCTACTTGTATGTTGATGTGTGATGGTTGAATGTATGTGGATTCTAGAACTAGGGAATACAGACCTGAGAACTAAACCTTGTAGATAGAGTTCGAATTCAAAAGAACTACTGTTAAAACTACTTTCCATAAGATTGTTCGGTATTAATCAGTGGAAGAAATTAATAATTCATAAAATTCCTAATCAGATAAATGCGAATCGGTAGAATGAGCACTAGAAGATGTGGTGTGCATGGCCGAGGTAGAGGCAGGATTGCTGTGTCAGAACCGGTAGGGTCTGGTCACGAGTCGGGGAATGAGGTACCAGTGCCACCAGCTGTGGAGGTAAAATTTCAAGATCAGACGACCGGAGATGATGCGGTATCTCAGGCGATGTTGGGGGTGTTAGAGAGGGTTGCTGGGGCAGGCATGGGCACAAGAGCCCGAAAATCTGTGTCAGAGCCACTTAGAGTTAATGGGGCAGAAGTGTTTAGGGGGATTTCTAGGATAGCCCTGAGTATAGCTGAGTATTGGTTGGAGGCGGTCGAACTCATAATGGATGATCTGGATTTCACGGAAGAAGAGAAGCTGAAAGTAGTAGTTTCCCTTTTTCGAGACGAAGCTTATCAATGGTGGCTTATGGTTAAGGATGGTACAGTGGCTGACCGTATCACCTGGGATTACTTCAGAACGATGTTCAAGAGTATGTACATTGGAACAAGTTATGTAGATGCGCAGCGTAGAGCATTCCTGAATCTGGTTCAGGGAAGTAGGTCAGTGGCGGCGTATGAAGCGAAATTCTTACGCTTGAGTCGTTAGGCTCGAGGGATAGTGGCCATAAAACATGAACGGTATGTTCGATTTGAAGATGGCCTAAATGATGATTTACGTGTTTTGATAGCTCCACAGTGGGAGAGGAAATTTGCTGTACTTGTGGAGAAGGCTAATATAGATGAGGAGGTAAAGCGAACAGAAAAACTAAATTGGGATAAAGATAGAAGTGGAAGTAGGAGGAATTTTGGATCATTAGGAGCAGTTGGGCGTACTCAAAAAAGACCTAGGTTGGATGGGCTGAACTGGGTGAAGAGACCTGCTACTAACCAGACACGGAGGTGTGTTCGCTGTGGTAAATTCCATATAGGTGAGTGTTGGGCAGGCAATGGAAAGTGCTTGAGATGTAGGTCTTTGGACCATCAGATTAGGGACTGTCCACAGCCACAGAGCGATGTATGACCCGTAGGGCAAGAAAATGCTCAGCCAGGTAGAGGAGGTCAGCAGTCGCAGAGGGGTCGTGGTCCTGCTAGAGGTGGTAACAGTTTTGGTCGGGGCCATGGAGCACCAAGTCAAGGGACAGGAAACACTGAGGCGAGACAGTCGGGGTTAGTCTATGCTTCCAGATGTCGTGAGGAGGCCGACGCACCAGATGTTATAACCGGTATGTTTTTAATATTTGGTTTGCCTTACACTGCATTGACTGACATTGGGTTGACACATTCATATGTTGCTAGTAGTGTGTCTGGAACTTTAAGTTTAGATTCTGAGATTACCCCTAGGGCGATGACTGTAATTAGCCCATTAGGACAATCTGTGGTAGTAGATAAACTCTATCGGGAGGTACCCTTAGAAGTTTAGGGAATAGTTTTCCGGACGGATCTGATGGAATTACCATTCGGGAGTTTGACTTAATATTAGACATGGACTGGCTGGTGAAGTATCAAGTTAATTTAGATTGTGCAGCCAAGCGTATGGTGTTGAAAACCCCCAAGGGTGGTGAAGTGTTGGTGATAGAAGAAAGGGGGAACTGTCTGTCGAATGTAGTGACTGCTCTAAGAGCAGAAAGGATGGTGAGAAAAGGATACAAGGCGGTATTAATGTTTGTTCGGGCTCTGGAAGCCAAGGACCTAACTGTTAGGGACATTAGGACGGTGAAGGAATTTCCTGATGTTTTCCTAGAAGAGCTTTCGAGATTACCTCCGGATCGTGAAGTGGAGTTTGGTATCGATCTTCTTCTGGGAACAGCACCAGTGTCTATCTCTCCATATAGGATGGTGCCAAAAGAGTTGGTAGAGTTGAAAGAACAAATACAAGAGTTGCTAGATAAAGGATTTATTCGACCTAGTGTGTTGCCTTGGGGAGCACCGGTGTTATTTGTTAAGAAGAAGGATGGATCAATGCATATGTGCATTGACTACCGTCAGCTGAACAAGTTGACTATCAAGAACAAGTATCAGTTACCAAGGATTGATGACTTGTTCGATCAACTGAAAGGGGCGTCAGTGTTCTCGAAGATAGATTTGAGATCAGGATACCATCAACTTAAGGTCAAAGAATCAGATATTCATAAGACAGCTTTCAGGACCCGTTATGGCCATTACAAATTTTTGGTAATGTCATTTGGGTTGACTAACGCACCAGCGGGGTTTATGGATTTGATGAGCCGAGTGTTGCAACCCTACTTGGATCAGTTTGTCGTGGTATTTATAGATGATATCTTGGTTTACTCAAGATCAGAAGAGGAGCATGATTCACATCTGCGAGTGGTTTTTCAGATTCTGAGGGAGAAGCAGTTGTATGCCAAATTTAGTAAGTGCGAATTTTGGCTAAGTGAAGTTACTTTTCTAGGCCACGTTGTGTCGACAGAGGGGATTAGGGTTGACCCTCAAAAAATTGAAGCGGTGTTGGATTGGAAGCCGCCTAAGTCTTTGGCTGAGATTTGGAGTTTTCTTGGTCTGGCCGGGTACTATCGGAGGTTTGTTGAAGGATTTTCTTCAATAGCGGTACCATTGACTAAGTTATTATAGAAAGGAGTTCCGTTTATTTGGTCTAGTAAGTAGCAAGAGAGTTTCGAGAAGTTGAAAAGGATTTTGGCAGAGGCTCCGGTATTGATTCAGCCGGAGGCAGGAAAGGAATTCATAATTTACTGTGATGCATCACACACGGGACTAGGATGCGTGTTGATGCAAGATAGAAAGGTTGTTGCATATGCATCTCGGTAGTTAAGACCGCACGAAGCAAATTATCCCACCCATGATTTGGAGTTGGCGGTAGTGGTTTTTTATTTTAAAGATTTGGAGACATTATTTGTACGAGGAGAAATCTATTATTTATACAAATCATAAAAGCCTAAAATACCTTTTGACCCAGAAGGAGTTGAATTTAAGGCAGAAGAGGTGGATCGAGTTGTTAAAGGATTATGATTGCTCGATCGAGTACCATCCGAGTAAAGCTAATATGGTGGCGGATGCCTTAAGTCATAAAGTAATCTCTGACTTGAGGGCAATGTTTGCTCACCTTAGTTTGTATGATGATGGGAGCTTATTGGCTGAACTTCAAGTGAAACCCTCTTAGGCCAGTCAGGTTAAGGAGAAGCAGCAGACCGATGAGTTGCTAAAGGATAAGTTTCATGTAGGATTAAGTGATGGATCAACGGACTTCAGTATAAATAAGGAAGGACCGTTATGTTTTCAAGGGAGAGTTTGCATGCCAAAAGATCCATAATTGAGGCATAGAATTTTGCAAGAAGCGCATGAAAGTTCATATGCTATGCACCATGGAGGGAGTAAGATGTATCAGGATTTGCAGGATCAGTTCTGATGGCTGGGCTTGAAGCGTGAGGTAACTGAGTTGGTAAGTGTTTGACCTGTCAGCAGGTAAAGACAGAGCATTAGTTACCATCAGGGTTGTTGCAGCCAGTGAAGATTCCCCAATGGAAGTGGGAAAGGATCACAATGGACTTTGTTAGTGGGCTCTCTCTCACGCCTGCAAAGAAAGATGCAGTTTGGGTGATTGTTGATCGCTTGACGAAATCTACTTATTTCATACCAGTACGGGTCGATTACTCTTTATAGAAATTGGCTAAGCTATACATAGCGGAGGTAGTGAGGATGCATGGGGTACCAGCATCAATCATATCGGATAGGGACCCGAGGTTCACGTCGCGATTCTGGAAGGCTTTACATCAAGCGTTGGGTATGAAGTTAGATTTCAATATAGCGTTTCATCCTCAGACAGATGGACAGTCTGAGCGGGTAATTCAGATCTTGAAGGACATGTTAAGGGGATGTGTCATTGACTTCAGAGGTAGTTGGGAAGAGTTTTTACCGTTGGCGAAGTTTGCTACAATAATAGCTACCAATCTAGTATTCAGATGGCGCCCTATGAAGCATTGTACGAGCGAAAGTGTCGTACTCCTACCAGTTGGACGGAATTAGGGGAATGTCAGATTTTGGGTCCAGAGTTGGTTACCAAGACAGAGGAGAAGGTTGAGTTAATTCGAGCTTGACTAAAGGAAGCATCAGATCGACAAAAGTCCTATGCAGACTTGAAGCGTAAGGACATAGAGTTTGCAGTAGGTGACAAGGTGTTCTTGAAGGTGTCGCCATGGAAGAAAGTGTTGAGGTTTGGATGGAAGGGCAAATTAAGTCCCAGATTTATTGGAGCTTATCGAGTGTTGAAACGAGTAGGGCTGGTAGCCTATCAGCTAGAGTTACCTTCTGAGCTAAGCCAGATTCACAATGTATTCCACGTTTCTATGTTGAGACGATATCGTTCAGATTTGTCTCATATGGTGCCTGTGGAGGAAATCGAAGTAAGACCCGATTTATCCTTTGAAGAGGAACCAGTGGAAATCCTTCATCGTGATGTCAAAGTGTTGCAAAGGAAAATGGTTCCGTTGGTTAAGGTTCTATGGCGGAATCACGGTTCATAGGAGGCTACTTGGGAGCCCGAATAAGCGATGTAGCAGCAATACCCATATCTATTCTGATCAGGTAATTTTGAGGCTAAAATTTTTTAAGGGGTAACATCCTGAATTAATGGGCCTATGAGTTTAATGTGTGGTTATGTATAATGTGTTAATTAGAGTGTTAGGGGTCCGGATTGGGCTCAGGATAGGGCCGAGGCCTTGGTTAAATTTTTTGTTTGGACACTCTAGTGGAAAGTATGATAAGTGAGGGCTTAAAAGAGGTTATCTGTGTTTTAAAATACAAAATGGGCTTGTGGCCCAGTGGCAAGTGGCGCCACTTAGAGAGAGTAGAGAAGTGGCATCAACTGAGAAGGCCCAAATTCAAGTTGCATGAAGGCCAACTCTTTTAATTAAATTTAGTTAATTTTTGGCATTTATGTGGGTAGAGTGGGACGGTAATGAGGCTTAGAAATAGGGGGTTTATGTGAGTGGATAATGTGGATAATGAAGCAGATAAAAAGGAGGAAGAGGTGGTGTTATCTAGGCCACTTGTGAAGGTATGATCAGATATGGATAAGGGAGAAAGTTTAGGAATTATCTATTGATCACAGTAGTGGCCGAATTTCCAACTCTGGGGGAATGAGGAAATCGGTTTTGATGAGGCTAAAGGGGGGTGCCAAAATTTCCCTTGTTAATTAATTAGTTTTAGTTTTCAAAAGAGGGCAATTTCGGCTTTTGGTTAGCGTGTGTGCCAAAAATTTGATTAGAAAATAAGGTACTTCTTAATTTCGGCATTTATTCATATTCTCTTCTCTTAGTTGTTTCTTTTCTCAAAAAGCCAAAAAACCCCTAAAGTTCCATCATCTTTTTCATTCTTTGCTAAAGCCGAAACCTCATAGCCTTTCTCTTCACCTTTTTCTGATTCATTCTATAAGCCGAAACCCTTGAGTATTCTTTCTCTTCACTCTCTTCTGCCATAGCTAAATGCCTTAGTGTCTATTCTTTTCTTTTCTTTCTCTTTCTGCCAATTTCTTCATTAAAAAGCCGAATCTCTATAGATTCTTTGAATCCTCTTCTCTTTTTGGTTTTTGCAAAAAGTCAAAATCTTCTAGGAGTAGCCGAATCTCCTGTGATAGGGTAAGTGCCGATCTTCTTCTCTTCACGTTTCTTTCAGTTTTTGGAAGCTAAAGCCGAAAGGCTAATGGGCTTGGTAAGGTTGACATTTGATTAATGGTTTGATGTTTTCTTGTTGGGCGACATCGAGAATCAAAGTAGATCGTTTAGATCTAAAAGTCAGAAACTACTAGTCTCTGAGTCTCAATCTCTTTTCGGGATTTCAAGGTAAGGGGTTCTCTTTAGATTTTTGTTAGGTTCATTCATCGTGCTTATAATCTTAACCGTATGTTATGGATTAACAACTATATGTTGTGTTGGTAGCAACTGATAAGGTCTTTTGATGGAATCAAATGTCAATCAGGTGAAGGAGGGGATTGGATCTGTAAAACCAATCCCTAAGTTTAAGAAACGTATGTGTCGATGGTTAGGGATTGGGCTGAGTTGTAGACCTGCTTCAGAATAAAACCTTAGAAAGTTAGCAGTCGTATCGACCTCTGATAGTGTCAACATAGAAAGTACTGTCCTATTGGTGATCAGGTGTGTAGATCTCTATCACACTAGTTAAACTGTACTATGTATATGTTATGGGCTAAAAGCGTAAATAGGTCAGATGAGCAGTCATGTTACCCAAAAAGGGTAGGCAAGGGATGCCAAGTACGTGATCATAGAAACTTCTCTATGTGTATCGAAGTATGTGAAAGTATGTGATCTTTTTAGATAGCATAATGATTTGATTCTTGTATGTATGCATGTATGGGATGGGATTGATATGATGAAGGGGAAGAAGGTCGCATAGCGATCGGTGGGTTTGCCACATAGGTCACATGGTGATCGGTCTTTATGACAGGCAGCACAGCTGTCGATATATTATTAAGGTCGCATAGCGATCGGTGGCTTTGCCACATAGGTCACATAATGATCGGTCTTTATGACAGGTAGCACAGCTGTCGATATGGTGTATAGCGGATGGAGGGTTGATTGTAGAAATCCCCACGGTGTGATGGTTGGTATGGGGGTGTGTCAAGGATGGACTCTTAGGTTTGGGACAGGCCATATTGCATGTAAATATATTCTGTTGCCATTGTGTATGGCCCAAGGCCCATAATGTGTTTGTGGGCCCAAGGCTTTTATGTGTTTTCGGGATTTGCACACTGAGTCTTGGTGACTCACCCTTTTATTTTTCCCAACTTTTCAGATGAGTAGTAGATCGTGGACATAGGAGCCGAGGCGGACTCGAGTGGCCATCAAGTCTTTTATCTTCATAGACTATTTTTAGTTTTCCTTTAAGTTACAATTTTGGGATTATTTTTGTAATAAGGCCTCTATAACTTAGGTTATCGATTTATATATTTTTATGTTACATCTTATAAACTTAAGTTTTCAAAATCTTAATCATAAAGTGAAATGAAAATGGGTTTGTCAAGCATGTTCAACGCAAATGATAAAGTCTCTTCAAGAATGTCACCATTAATGATTAATCGATAAAAACAAACTGAGCTTTTCAAAACCCATCAAAGTAAAGTTTTCAACGTTCAACTCGTAGCATACCAGATCCGGTCATGACGTATGGGCCGGGTTTGGGGTGTTACACCGTGTGTGACGCATCACAGTAAATTATGAATCCCTTTCTAGCCTCCGGCTGAATCAATACTGGAGCCTCCGTCAAAATCCTTTTCAACTTCTCGAAACTCTTTTGCTGCTTACTAGACCAAATAAACGGAACTCCTTTCTGTAATAACTTATTCAATGGTGCCGCGGTTGAAGAAAATCCTTCAACAAACCTTCAATAGTACCCGGCTAGACCAAGAAAACTCTGAATTTCTACCATAGACCTAGGCGACTTCCAATCCAATACCGCTTCAATTTTTCAAGGGTCAACCCTAATCCCCTCTGCCGACACAACGTGGCCTAGAAAAGTAACTTCACTTAGTCAAAATTCGCACTTACTGAATTTGGCATACAACTGCTTCTCCCTCAGAATCTGTAAAACCATTCGAAGGTGTGAGTCATGTTCCTCTTCTGATCTTGAGTAAACCAAGATATCATCTATAAATACCATGACAAACCGATCCAAGTAGGGTTGGAACACTCGGTTCAACAAATCCATAAACACCGCTAGTGCGTTAGTCAACCAAAATGGCATTACCAAAAATTCATAATGACCATAGCGAGACCTCAGATCTATTTTTGAAAAGACCGAGGCTCCCTTCAACTGATCGAATAAGTCATCGATCCTCAATAATGGGTATTTGTTCTTGATTGTCAACTTGTTCAGCTGACGGTAGTCAATGCACATACGTATTGACACATCCTTCTCCTTAACAAATAACACCGGTGCTCCCCAAGGTGACACACTTGGTCGAATAAATCCTTTATCTAACAACTCTTGTATTTATGCTTTCAACTCTACCAACTCCTTTGGCGCCATCCTATATGGAGCGATAGACACTGGTACTGTTCCCAAAAGAAGATCGATACTAAACTTCACTTCACGATCCGGAGGTAATCCCGGAAGCTTTTCTGAGAAAACATCAAAAATTCCTTCACCGTCCTAATGTCCCCAACAGTTAGGTCCTTGGCTTCCAGAGCTCGAACAAACATTAAAACTACCTCGCATCCTTTTCTCACCATCCTTTCTGCTCTTAGGGCAGTCAATACATTCGACAGACAGTTCCCCCTTTGTCCTATCACTAACACATCACCTACATGGAATTTACCAAAGTGAACACACCTCCGTGTCTGGTTAGCAGTAGGTCTCTCCACCCGGTTCGGCCCATCCGACCTAGGTCTTTTCTGAGTACGCCCAGCTACTCTTACGATCCAAAATTCCTCCTACTTCCACTTTTATATTTATCCCGATTCAGCTTTTCCGTTCGCTTTACCTCCTCAGCTATCTTAGCCTTCTCCATAAGCACAGCGAATTCCCTCTCCCGCCGTGGAGCTATCAAAACACGTAAATCATCCTTCAGGCCATCCTCAAATCGAACACACCATTCATGTTCTGTGGCCACTATCCCTTGAGCATAACGGCTCAAGCGTAAAATTCGCTTCATCTGCGCCATCGACCTACTTCCCGAACCGATTCAAATGCTCTATGCTACGCATCCACATAACTCGTTCTAATGTACTTACTCTGGAACACCATTACAAGTAATCCCGGTGATATGATCACCATTTGTACCATCCTTAACTGTAAGCCATCATTGATAAGCTTCGTCCTAGAGAAGGGACACTACTTCTTTCAACTTCTCTTCTTCTGTGAAATCCAGATCATCCATTATGCGTTCGACCTCCTCCAACCAATACTCAACTGTACTCAAGGCTATCGCAAAAATTCCCCTAAACACTTCTGCCCCATTAGCTCTAAGTCGCTCCGACACAGATTTTCAAGCTCCTGTGCCCATGCCTGCCCCAGCAACCCTCTCTAACACCTCAACATTGCCTGAGATACCGCATCATCTCCTGCCGTCTGATCCTGAAATTCCACCTCCATAGTTGGTGGCACTGGTACCTCATTCCTTGACCCGTGACTAGATCCTACCGGCTCCGACACAGTAATCCTACCTCTACCTCGGCTACGCACACCACGTCCTCTAGTGCTCATTCTACCGATTCGCTTTTATCTAATTAGGAATTTTATGAATTATTAATTTCTTCCACTGATTAATAACGAATAATCTTATGGAAAGTAGTTTTAACAGTGGTTCTTTCGAATTTGAACTCTATCTACAAAGTTCAGCTCACATTCATCACATAAGGGTATTTTTGTCATTTCACTACCCAGGGGTACTTTCATAATTTTTATCCTATAGGGGTATTTCCGTAATTTTCCAAAATAGGGTATCTTGGTGATTTTACAAAATAAGGGTATTTTGGTAATTTTGTAATTTGGGGTATTTTGGTAATTTTTCAAATTTTTGATAATTTTACAAATCCAGGGTATTTTGGGAAGTTTTCACAAATCAAGGGTATTTCAGAAATTTTACTAAACTAGGGATATAAGTAATTTTACAAAGATAGGGTGGCTAGTCCCTTTCGGGTTTTATTTATAAGTTTTGGCCCATCAACAAGCCCTCTCGGTTAGAGTGAACAAACTCTACGCACCAAGTAGGATTCCAGCAAAAAGGAGGTGAGCCGTTAGGGCCACTTAAATACCAAGCTCTCATTGGATCCAATCCCAGACATGCGCATGCCTGTTACCACACCCTAACCCAGTGACTTGTTCACAGACAAGTTTAATCAGAAATTAAGTCTTATTGGATTTGAAGAATTGTTTATACTAAACCTAAAGTCCATAAACTCTAGCATACTAGCCTACGTACCTATAGAGCCCATCAAGCCCAACATACATATCACATAATGAGTTTAGAATACTTACCTGCGTGGATCGAGTGCTGGTAGACTCGAAGGCCATATCTCTACTGAACTTTTCTCGAACTTACATCACTTTTACAAATCACTACTGGACCCATTTCACAACCCGAGTTTTGAACCTGGCTCTGATACCAAAAATGTAACACCCCAAACCCGGTCCATACGTCATGATCGAATCTGGTATGCTACGGGTTGAGCGTTGAAAAGTTTACTTTGAAGGGTTTTGAAAATCTTAGTTTACTTTAACCGGTTAATCATTAATTGTGACATTTTTGAAGAAACTTTAACATTGCGTTGAACATGCTGGAAAAACCCATTTTCCTTTCACTTATAATTAAGACTTTGAAAACATAAGTTTATAAGACATAACATAAAAAAAAATATATAGTTCGATAACCTAAGTTGTGGAGGCCTTATTACAAAAATAATCCCAAAATTGAAACGTAAAGAAAAACCGAAAATAGTGTATGAAGATAAAAGACTTAATGGCCCCTCGAGTCCGCCTCGGCTCCCATGTCCACGATCTACTGCTCATTTGAAAAGTTGGGAAAAATAAAAAGGTGAGTCACCAAGACTCAGTGTGCAAATCCCGAAAACACATAAAAGCCTTGAGGCCTACAAACACATTATGGTCCTTGGCCCATACACAATGGCAACAAAATATTTACATACAACATGTCCCATCCCAAACCTAAGAGTCCATCCTCTACACACCAGCCCGTACCAACCATCACACCGTGGGGATTTCTACAATCAACCCTCCATCTGCTATACACCATATCGATAGCTGTGCTGCCTGTCATAAAGACCGATCACTATGTCACCTATGTGGCAAAGCCACCGATCGCTATGCGACCTGCTCCCCTTCATCATATCAATCCCATCCCATGCATACATACATGCAAGAATCAGAACATTAAACTATCTAAACAGATCACATACTTTCACATACTTCGATACACATAGAGAAGTTTCTATGATTATGTACCTGGTATCCCTTGCCTACCCTTTTTGGGTAATATGACTGTTCATACAGCCTCTCTTTCCTGATTTTATCCCATAACATACATATAATACAAATTAACTAGTGTGATAGAGATCTATACACCTGATTAATGACAAAATGATACTGTCTAAGTCAACACTATCAGTAGCCACTACGACTGCTAATAGTCTAAGGTTTTGTTCTGAAGCCGGTCCATAACTAGGTGGTCAATCCCGAACTGCTGACACCACTCGCTTCTTAAACTTAGGGATTGGTTTAATAGATCCAATCCCCTCCTTAGCCTGATCGATATTTTATTTAATCAAAAGACCTTATCAGTTGCTACCATCATAACATATGGTTAAGATCACAATTATGATAGCGAATCTAACGGAAATCTAAAGAGAACCCCTTACCTTGAAATCCTAAAAAGAGAGATATAAGGTTCAAAGACTAACAGTTCCAGCTTTTAGATCTACGAGATCTACTTCACTTCTCGAATATCGCCCAACACGTAGACACAAGAAACCAACAATCCATTAGCCTTTCGACTTTGTCTTCCAAAAATTGAAAGAGAAAGAAAAAAGAAAGAAAATAGATCAGAAGAAATTGGCACCTACCTTTATAGAGAATTCGGCAACCCCTTGAAGATTTCGGCTTAATTGAGAAATCAGCACAAGATGAAAAAGAATGAAGAAGAGAGTGAAATAAGAGGTTTCGACTTCTGAAGAAATCAAAAGAAAAGATTCTGAGAGATTGACCTGGGTTTGACATGAAGAAGAAACAGAGAATGAGAGAAAATATTAAGAGAATGGGGTTCAAATTCCGAAATTGAAGAGATATCCCCCCTAATTAAAGAGAATTTTTGGCACTTACCTCTCAAAAGCCAAAAATGCCCCTTCCCCGAACTAAAAACTAATCAATTAATGAGGGAAATTTTGGCACCCTTCAGGCATATTGAAACCGATTTCTTTCCCCCTCCAAGAGATGGAAATTTGGCCACCACTGGTTGTTCAGCAGAAAACTCCTATTCTTTCTCCCTTATCTTTATCCGTTCACACCTCCAAAAAGAGGCATAAATAATACCACCTCTTCCTTCCTTTATCAATACATTATCCAAGTCATTTAATCCCTTCTAATTTTAAGCCTTATTGCCGTCCCACTTGCTCCTTCTTTAAGTGCCAAAAATGGCCCAAATACATGGGCTCCAAGCGGCCATAACTTGGGCCTCTTCACCTGCTAATGACTCCACCTTATAGCTCCTTAGTAGCGCCCCTTGCTACTGAGCCACAAGCCTATTTTGTAATTTAAACCATAGATACCATCTTTTCAACCCTATAGGGTCCAAACAGAAAATTTAACCAAGGCCTCGGCCTATCCTAAGCCCAATCTGGACCCCTAACACTCTAAGTAACACATTACACATAACCACACATTAAACGCATAGGCCCATTAATTCAGGATGTTACAGGTCTCGAATCAGATAGCGCTGTCCCTTGAGCGGGAGTAGGTGCATTGCTTCAACATCGTCAACTACGGCTCTTTTGGGATCTATTACTATACGATGAACACATTTTACACGTCAGGATTCATCACACTATCACATTTCATATATATGGCATGTATAGCTAGACTCTCATACGCTACGTTAGTCTGAGAATTGATTAAACCATAGCTCTGATGCCAATCAAATGTAACACTCCTAACCCGTATCCATCACCGGTTTAGGGTTGAAGGTATTACTGGAAAAATCAGATCCTTTTACAGATATTTCATATTATAATTTAACTAATCAAATTAAAGTGTCCCTTAAATAGGTCGACAAGACCTAAAACATGCTTTAGAATAAGGTCGGGACTAAATCGAACACATATAGAAACTCTCAAAATTTAAAAATTTTCAAATTTACAGAAGTCAAACGCCCGTGTGGGTAGGCCATGGGAGGACACGCCCGTGTGTCTAAGTCGTGTCAAAACATGGCATACATACTGACTTGTCTACACGACCGTGGACACACCCGTGTGCCTCACCCGTGGTCGCTACTAACTTACACCACGCGGCCAGTCACACGCCCGTATGTCCATCCCATGGTCAAGTCTGACTTGTTTTGAAATGTAACCACGAGGGACACAGCCGAGCCATAAGCCCGTGTGCTCAAACGTGTGGGTAATTATAGGCCATTTTCAAGGCCAAAATGCCACCCAAACTTTGGGTCATCCTTTCAAGCACATAAAAGCATCATACCAAACACAATTGGCAACCAAAAACATACCAAATGGTCATCCTATTCAACTCATTCAAGCACTCTTCAAACATACCAACTTATATGCCTTTTAGCTCAACTTATTCACAAACATTTCTAAGCATAAATCATCCACAATTTACCACTGCAATATGAAATCTACTCATCAATAATATACCAACTTTTCATCAACAAGCTTACCATTATTTTGTCCATTTCACTAGCCATCAAACCATACCAAAACTAAGCATCATAAGACATGGCTACTTATTCATAACACAACCATTTATCTAGCCATATCACATGGTTATGTGCATATCTCAAACATATTCCGAAACAACTAGCTATACATGCCATATTTAGCTATATACACATTCAAAAGTGAAACACCCCAAACCCGACCCACGAGCCTTGACCGGACCTGGTATGTTCCCCTGTGTAAATCGTTTCAAATTCTTTTGTTACTTAGGAAAAACTTGTGTGTTTTGAAAGAAAGATTGTTTTGGGTTGGGCTTAAGTTGGAAACAAGTTTATTTCATTATTAAAATCCTTTACTTTAGGTGACAAAACATTTAGGGTTTAGTTCATGATAAATTCACTTAGTCTTTTTTTAAAATAATATTTTGTAGCAGGATAAGTAGAAGTAAAAAAAAAATAATTCAACTATGGCCTTATTACATCAAATAATTCCCAAAAATAAATTCAAAGTACTCAAAATAATAAGAGTCCAAAACGAAGAAAAATCTAAACTTCACAAGGCCTCCACTAAGCTCCTGCCAACCCGTCCCATCAATGATCGTCACCTGAAAAGTAATCCCACAAGGGGTGAGTCAAACAAACTCAATGTGTAACCAATACTAAAATTTTACAATTTAGGCATATGTTCACATATTACATGCATATTCATATAATAGTTAGGAAATAATGATGCAACCCAAACCCAAACCTATATGCCATCCGCTACACATCACCCGTACAATCCTGCACACCGTGGGGACTACTAAGTCAACCCTCCATCCGCTACACACCATCGAAGGCAGTCGCTGCAGTCGACGTGCTCATCTCCCTTATAAAATTCGTGGTCTTAGGACACCACATTTAGATATCGTGGTCTTAAGTCACCACATTCTGATATCGTGGTCTTAGGTCACCATATTCAATCATCATGGTCTTAGGTCACCACATTCAGATATCGTGGTCTTAGGTCACCACATTCACTTCCCTTTTTCATATAACCCATATGCCCCATATCATACATATCATGCATTAACATGCCAAATTCTTATTTCACATTCTTATAATGTCATATGTGTGTAAATGTGATATTTAACATAATCCTAGTAGGAGTAGGAAATGTACTGGTACTGTACCAGTGCATGGTACTTTAGCCATATTTTCACATTCTTAACAACACATTTAATTTAATCATAGTCATAAATCTATTAAGACTTAAGGAAGGGTACACACGGTACCTTAGCCATATTCTTACACTTTCATATTAACACATATAATGAATTAAAACAGTAAATCTAATGAGATTTAGTGTGGGGTACACACCTGATTTGCTTAACAAATTCGCTGAAATCCTGAAAAGCTTGATCTAATGCCTTAGATCTTAAATCTCTACATTTAATCAATCATTTAATACTTAGTAAGGAGCCATTCAGCCATAAATCCAAATCCTAGTAGGATTAGTACACTTAAATCCTTACCTTGCTGCCGATTGATGTCTAATCAAATGCCGAAAACTTTGTATCCTTCTTTCTTGAAATCGGCAATCACTAGATTACTTGAATAGATTAGTTTCGGCTTTTAAATATTAATGAAACACATCTATTTACTCAACATGGCCTTGGTCGAATGCTATAGATACTTACCTTGTGGATTTTAAATCCCGAAACTCACCGAATAACTAGGGAACATGCGGCCTATGGTGTACCTTCGGGAAAAGAATTTCTCCTTCCTTGTAGTCGACACTTAGTAAATCCCGAAAGATCTCCTTACTTTAGAGATCGGCAATCCTTGCTTGAACCTTTAGCAATATTCGGCTATGTAGGCTAGAAGGATCTTGATTTTGGCTTCTGATTGGTTTTGCAAAGGAAAACTAATTGATGATGGGAAGCACAGGGTATTTCGGTTTTACAAGGAAAGAAAAGGAAGATATAGAACTTAGAGCAATTCGGCAAGACTAAGGGATTTTGTTTTCGGCTTTGTGGAGAATTTAAAAGAGAAAAAAAGAATAATGGCAGAGAGAATTCGGCAGAGATTTAAAAAAGAAAAGAACGAATGTTTGAATGGTCTTAGTTTTCCTCCTTTTGCTGAAATTACTAAGCCTAGAGAGTCCCCTTTCTTAGCCATCACTCTCATATGTTTATTTTCCTAGCTTAGCCGAAATTCTAAAAGAATTTGACTTCAACTTAAACTCCTACCTTAGTCTCCCTATGCCGTCCATCTCCTTACCTTAGGAGTGCCGAATTTTAACCCATTATTTTGGGCTTCATGTGGCCATACTAGGCCCAAGTTATCCTAGCATATGGCGTCATTTCTAGAGCCCTAAGTGGCATCTCTGAGCCATTTTTCCAAGCCCAAATTTTTGTCATATTTCCTCCATAAATTTTCTTAAGACCACCTTGCCTTAGTTCCCTTCTTTTAACTTAACATTTCTAAAGCATTTCCTTACATTTCCAGGACATTTCCCTACATTTCCAAGACAAGACATTTCCTTACATTTCCAGGACATTTCCTTACATTTCCAGGACATTTCCTTACATTTCCAAGACAAGACATTTCCTTACATTTCCGGGACATTTCCTTACATTTCCAAGTTTCCAAAATGTTCACTTTCTTCTTTTTGAAACTTAACATTTCTAAATCATTTCTTACATTTCCAAGTTTCCAAAAAATGTTCCTAATACATTCATAACACATAAGACATGCCATTTCGTATAATTAAATCAGAAATGCATAGGCCCATTTTCAGGATGTTACAGTTCTACCCCCTTAAAAATAATTTCGTCCTCGAAATTACTTACTATCGTTCAATCCTAACTCATCACACTACGCCTCTGCTGCGCACTCTGATCTTAACAAAACTAACACATTTCTTAGTTACTACCTCGACCATGTCCACTAGAACTCATTACTAACATCGTGATTTAATCTGATTAAAAAGTTTTATGCATTAGTTCTTTGTTCCACTGTTTATCTGCGAACGGTTTTATGAAAAGGAGTTTAATAGTGGTTCTTTCGATCAAAAAAAGTCTCAATTCAAGTTCACTATTCTAATTCAGAGATTCACATTCACATTCACATTCATCCATCTCGATAGTGACACATTCATTCACAACATTCACTTCCCTACTTTGGGCATTCCTGATCATTCCCCACCCAGGGGTAATTTCTTCATTTTTCATACAAGGGTATTTTGGTAATAAATCGGGGTTAATTCAAAAATATTTTACAAATCAAAGGTATTTTAGAATTTACAAAACCTCGGGGGTTATCTTGAAAATTTGTTTTCCAAATCAGAGGTGTTGCAAAATTTTAGAAATCGGGGTTATTTCGGTAATTTTGGAAGTTAGGGCCATTTTAGTAATTTTCCCAAATCAGAGTATCTTGAATTTTTTGCAAAATAGAGTTTTTGGACACTTTTGCAAAGTAAGAAAATTTTATTAAAATTGAGGGTAATATGGAAATTTTAAAAACTAAGGGCATTTTAGTAATTTACAACACAGGGGCATTTTAGTAATTTTGGCAAACCGAAATTTTTTTTGAAAAGTTTTCAAAATAAATTTTGTTGCAAATCGAAGGGTTAATTTAAGGATTTAAAAACTAAGGTTTTTATAAAAAAAATATGGCTAGTCTCTTTCGGGTTTTAATCATTGGTTTAGCCGATGACTAAGTCCTCTTAGTTAGGGTGAACGGTTACTACGCACCAGGTAGGATTCGAGTAAAGAGGAGGTGAGTCGCTAGGACCGCTTAAATACCAAGCTCTTCTCGAATCTACTCTTAGACATGCACAACATTACCACACCTAGCTCGGCGACTTAATCACGTGTTTGTCTAATGGTCCTTAAGTCTTATGTACTTGTGTTTTTCAGTAGACTAGTCCTAGGGTTCAACAGATCCTAGTTCACTAATCTATGTTTCCATAAAAGCCCATACATTTCACATATTCAAATCACTTCAGAAGTCAGAAGTACTTACATGGTGGACTTCGGGTCGGAGACTTAGTGGGCCATGCCAGAAAATCCTGCTTAAATCACAAAAATTCTTTTTGGGCTTGACTTTGAAAATGTTTTGGGCCTTAAACCCAAGGCTGAGAGTTTAAAATCGGGCCACGATACCAAATTGAAACACCCCAAACCCTACCCCACGAGCCTTGATTGGACTCAGTATGTTCCACGTAAACTGTTTCAAATTCTTTTGTTACTTAGGAAAAACTTGTGTGTTTTGAAAGAAAGATTGTTTTGGGTTGGGCTTGAGTTGGAAACAAGTTTATTTCATTATTAAAATCTTTTACTTTAGGTGACAAAACATTTAAGGTTTAGTTCATGATAAATTCACTTAGTCTTTTTTTAAAATAATATTTTGTAGCAGGATAAGTAGAAGTAAAATAAAATAATTCAACTATGGCCTTATTACATCAAATAATTCCCAAAAATAAATTCAAAGTACTCAAAATAATTAAGAGACCAAAACGAAGAAAAATCTAAATTTCACAAGGCCTCCACTAAGCTCCCCGCCGACCCTACCATCACCGATCGTCACGAAAAGTAATCCCACAAGGGTGAGTCAAATAGACTCAATGTGTAACCAACACTAAAATTTAACAATTTAGGCATATGTTCACATATTACATGCATATTCATATAACATTAGGAAATAATGATGCAACCCAAACCCAAACCTATATGCCATCCGCTACACATCACCCATACCATCCTCACACACCGTGGGACTACTAAGTCAATCCTCCATCCGCTACACACCATCGAAGGTAGTCATCGCAATGACGGCGTGCTCATCGCCCTTATAAAATTCATGGTCTTAGGTCACCACATTCAGATATCGTGGTCTTAAGTCACCACATTCAGATATTGTGGTCTTACGTCACCACATTCAGTTATCGTGGTCTTAGGTCACCACATTCAGATATCGTGGTCTTAGGTCACCACATTCACTTCCCCTTTTCATATAACCCATATGCCCCATATCATACATATCATGCATTAACATGCCAAATTCTTATTTCACATTCTTATAATGTCATATATGTGTCGTAACAGATATTTAACATAATCCTAGTAGGAGTAGGAAATGTACCTGGGTACTCTGTACCATTGCATGGTACTTTAGCCATATTTTCACATTCTTAACAACACATTTAACTTAATCATAGTCATAAATCTATTAGGACTTAAGGAAGGGTACACACGGTACCTTAGCCATATTCTTACACTTTCATATTAACACATATAATGAATTAAAATCGTAAATCTATTGAGATTTAGAGTGGGGTACACACCTGATTCGCTTAACAAATTCGCTGAAATCCTAAAAGCTTGATCTAATGCCTTAGATCTTAAATCTCTACATTTAATCAATCATTTAATACTTAGTAAAGAGCCATTCGGCCATAAATCCAAATCCTAGTAGGATTAGTACACTTAAATCCTTACCTTGCCGATTGATGTCTAATCAAATGCCGAAAACTTTGTATCCTTCTTTCTTGAAATCGACAATCACTAGATTACTTGAATAGATTAGTTTCGGCTTTTAAATATTAATGAAACACATCTATTTACTCAACATGGCCTTGGCCGAATGCTATAGATACTTACCTTGTGGATTTTAAATCCCAAAACTCACCGAATAACTAGGGAACACGCGGCCTATGGTGTACCTTTGGGAAAAGAATTTCTCCTTCCTTGTAGTCAACACTTAGTAAATCCCGAAAGATCTCCTTACTTTAGAGATTGGCAATCCTTACTTGAACCTTTAGCAATATTCGGCTATGTAGGCTAGAAGGATCTTGATTTCGGCTTCTGATTGGTTTTGCAAAGGAAAAAGAATTGATGATGGGAAGCACAGGGTATTTCGGTTTTACAAGGAAAGAAAAGGAAGATATAGAACTTAGAGAAATTCGGCAAGACTAGGGGATTTTGTTTTCGGCTTTGTGGAGAATTGAAAAGAGAAATGAAGAATAATGGCAGAGAGAATTTTGCAGAGATTTAAAAAAGCGAAGAAAGAATGTTTGAATGGTCTTAGTTTTCCTCCTTTTACTGAAATTACTAAGCCTAGAGAGTCCCCTTTCTTGGCCATCACTCTCATATCTTTATTTTCCTAGCTTAGCTAAAATTCTAAAAGAATTTGACTTCAACTTAAACTCCTACCTTAGTCTCCCTATGCCATCCATCTCTTTACCTTAGGAGTGCCGAATTTTAACCCATTATTTTTGGCTTCATGTGGCCATACTAGGCCCAAGTTATCCTAGCATATGGCGTCATTTCCAGAGCCCTAAGTGGCGTCTCCAAGCCATTTTTCCAAGCTCAATTTTTTGTTATATTTCCTCCATAAATTTTCTTAAGACCACCTTGCCTTAGTTCCTTTCTTTTAACTTAACATTTCTAAAGCATTTCCTTACATTTACAGGACATTTCCCTACATTTCCAAGACAAGACATTTCCTTACATTTCCAGGACATTTCCTTACATTTCCAAGACAAGACATTTCCTTACATTTCTGAGACATTTCCTTACATTTCCAAGTTTCCAAAATGTTCACTTTCCTCTTTTTGAAACTTAACATTTCTAAATCATTTCTTACATTTCCAAGTTTCCAAAAAATGTTCCTAATACATTCATAACACATAAGACATGCCATTTCATATAATTAAATCAGAAATGCATAGGCCCATTTTTAGGATGTTACAAAAAGATACCAAAGTAAGATTGGGTAGTGTGATGATGATCCTCAACGATCCCCGAGCCCTCAGTAGGTTTGACAATCTATAAAATAAAGCAACCACACACAGTGTAAGCTTTCAAAAGCTTAGTAAGCCATATACAAATAAACTTAACATAAAATGCACATAATCATATTGATATAATGTCATTAATGTTTCTCATTTTCAAATTCATAACCTTTTCTTTGGCTCTTTTGTTTAGCCACAACTTACTCACACTTCATAATTCAAAGTATCACTTTTGCTCTTAGCACATTAAATCATATACCACATATTATCTCATCAAATCTATGCACATATTCACCGTAGTAAGTTCATATATTCACTTACCTTTCATACACTTACCTTTCATACACATACTTAGTGTACCTTTCAGATGGTACCTTTCATACCGTAGTTTCTCAAATCCCTGAATGATATTCTATCTAAAAGTTATTTTATCATATCACTAATTAGAATGAAATTCCTGATGATTTATGATTTTTATTGATATGTTTTAGATTAAGTCATTGATAATTGTGCAATGATAATTTAAACTTTAAGATACTAGAGAATCAAGCATGACAAGTCTATTTTCAAAAATTAAAATTTTGTTAGGTTATCTACCTAAATCTAATTATTACCTTGAAGTTTAAAATTTACATGGTTTTCATAAAAAACCCATAATTTTTGTGAGATTTTGAGCCTTTTAGAGCATACATTCTTTTCATGCTCACTTTATTGATTATGAGTGTGTCAACATTGATTTGTTATTCTAGAACTTGATTCGATTATACATGTCGAGACCATACCATTGATTTGATATACAGAGATGATAAAGGCACTTAGGATTTAACCCACTTATTCCACTAAAAACCTACCTTCACAATTAACCCTTAGTGAACCCCTTTGATCCTAACAACCCTTTTAATTGATTCACCCATTAATATTAACCCGAAACCCATATTGTATTTGTTATCACCATTCCTTTTGACTACACTTCTATCGAGACTTGATTTGATCAGTTGCCTAATCATATCTTATATTGATTTAATCTTTAAAAAAATCATCGAAGTATATTCATTATCAATTTTGTGATTAAGTGAGCTTATATGTTTAATTTCAATATCTTGAGAAGAAGCTCGTATTATTATTTTTCATGTTATGTAATTATTCAGTTTATTAGTTCATTTTTGTAGTGAGGTAATTTGTCAATTCAATCTCGATATTAACCTTTCTAATTCAGCTTCATCCACACCTTTAACCTAAGCCCCGTTACAACCCTTAAAAGACCTTTTGATTTGTGTATCATCTCATTTTATAATGGTAGAGATTTGATTTTCAGGCAAGCCTATGGGATTAACTTTTCATGTTCGACTTTAGAGTGATTAATTTTTGAACCTTAAACATTTTGAGTGATTTGAATGAATCTTTAGTAAGGATGTCAACTCTTGTCGATTTCGAATCAGAGGTAATTATTTGGACGAGGGGAAACACCTATGTTTTATGCTACAAATATATGACTTTGATTGTTTGAATCTTTTGGACTCTTTTAGTTAAATTATCCATGTATGAATTATCTATGAATTATGATGAAACATTGTTAATGAACATTATAAACTGAGGAAGTTCATTTTAATTGTGAGTTGAGAATTTTGGATGAGGACAAGTAAAAGCTTAATTGTGGGGGTATTTGATAAACCATAATAGTAACATATTTTAATCCCACATTTAGCTTACTTTTGGATGATTTATCCCTTTAATTATGGAATTAGGTGCTCCTAATCCATTATTTTCATGTTTTATACTTAGTAGAGCACCGGAGGTGAAAAGAACGAGAAATGGGCCAAAAATAGAGAAAATGGGCCAAGTACAATTTTTATACGGCCTAGACCCAAGACCACATGGTCGTGCCTCATAAGAAGAGCCAACCACAACCTTGAACGATAGACATGGGTGTGTGCCATGGTCGTGTCCCTACCGCGAGAAAATAGAATTCCATTCGGATTAGGGTACTTAGAGGCAAAGAAAGTCATTCCAAAAGCTTATATAAAGACTCTAGAGGCCACTTAAAGGGGGAGTTTGACAGAAGCCTTCTGTCAGGGATTTTCGGGTGTTTAGCTAGGCCAAAGAGCTGAGCCAGGAAAGCTGAATACATGAATTCACTCAAAGGAAGCCAGTTGATTCATCTCAAGAAGCCAGAATCATACTCAAGATAGAGGATCTCTCTTTCAATTCCTTCAGGGGGTTTTAGGGTTTTCTTATGTTTTGCTTTATATTTTTTTCTGAGATGTTTCCTTTTACAATTATGAACTAAACTCCTCAGATACCTGAGGGGGATGAAACCAAAGATGAATCTTGTTATTATTATTTGAGCTATATGATATATACTTGATTTGTTCTTAACTATGTGTTCTTAATTATTGTTTTGGTATTTCTGGGATATTGATTCAAGTATTGATTTGCTTAGGTGGTGGAGCAAAAGTCCCTGCTTAAGAGTAGATCTAACATAGTTAAGCGAAGTTGAACGCAACCTTAGAAATAGGATAACGTAAATTTATCGGATTAGGGTCAAACCTAATATGGGAGTCCATAGATCGAGTTAATGCAATTATAATGGTTTTAATTAGAAAGAAATTTCAATTAATCAACTTAGGGTTAGACGTTAGTAGCCTTAAAAGAGGTATTAATATAAATTAGGGAATCCTACGGATCAGGTCATGTGAATAAATCGTCTGGTTCAAAGTTAGATAACAAGTGAAGGCTAGGTGGATTCTTCCTCGGGTATTGTCTAAATCAATCAATTTTCCCTCAAATCTTTCCCCAATTCCTTCTTTGTCTTAGCATCTTTAGCTTAGTAGTTAATTTTAGATTCAATAACAACTTCCCTTAATTCTTAGGCTAAATAATAGAAAGAGAGTTAACATTAGTACTTTTGGTTCCTTTGGGTTTGACAATCCGGTCTTGCCACTAACTATACTCCTGTTTGATAGGTGCACTTGCCTCCATCATTGTCTTAGTTTGTTTCTAGGTTTGATCATTCTTTTTTATAAATTTTCAAGACTCTGACACACAATCAAGTTTTGGCATCGTTGCCGGGGAACTAAAATATTAAAACGTTTAATTTTTATTACTTTAGCCATATTTTTTATTTTTATTTTTGTAATTAAAATTTATTTTTATTTTTTACTTTTCTGAATTTTCTTTTTCTATTTCTCTTTTCCTAGTAGGTACCTCTAGTTTATGACTTGAAGGAACCCGATAGGACCACTACTTTACGACAGTGATATTGAAGGAGCCGTACGCAGAAATCGTAGAGAAATAAGGTGAGGCTTAAATTACATACAAGAAGAGCAAGAGGAAAAAACTAATACCACCGAAGGGATGGCTGAGAATAATTCGCTACCTCAGGAAGTGGCCGATCATCATGCTCTTCGAACTATGTATGATTATGCTAAACCTAATTTAACAGGAGCTGAATTGAGTATTGTTAGGACTGCTATAGCTGCTAATAATTTTGAACTGAAACCTAACACTATTCAAAAGATTCAATAGTTTGTTCAGTTTGATGGTTTGCAGGACAAAAACCCGAATACTCATTTAGCAAATTTTGTAGAATTATGTGATACCTTTAAAAAAAATGGCATTTCTAGTGATGCCATTCGTCTTCGGTTATTTCCCTTTTCTTTGAGAAATAAAGCCAAATAGTGGTTACATTTTCTTCCACAAGGATCAATCACTAAATGGGACCAAATGACCGAAAATTTTTTTGAAATATTTTCCACCGGCCAAAACGGCCAAATTAAGGAATGATATCTCTTCTTTTATGTAGATGGATTTAGAAACATTATATGATGCATGGGAGAGATACAAAGATTTGTTGAGAAGGTGCCCACACCATGGTTTACCCATGTGGCTACAGGTCCAAACTTTTTACAACGGTGTGAATCCTTCAACCAGGCAGTTGATTGATTCAGCTGCCGGTGGAACCCTAAATAACAAAACTCCTGAAGCAGCTTATGAGTTTATAGAGGAGATGTCACTGAATAACTATCAGTGGCAAGTCACGAGGACAAGGCCATCTAAAGCAACCGGAGTTTTCAACCTCGACGTGGTCACCATGCTATCAAATCAGGTAGAGATGATGAATAAAAAGATTGATGGTTTGTATGGTCTCTTGCAGGAACATTTAGTTATGCAGTACAATACGAACGGAGGATGGATGAACTATACAGAATATTTGCCTTACAACCCGAGTGTCAAAAATGAGCAAGTTCACTATATGGGTAACAATTTTAGACCTCAAAATAACCGTTATAGTAGTACTCATAATTCAAGTTGGAGATACCTCTCAATCAAAGACAACAACCTTACTCACAAAAAAATGAAGCCAAACCATAGAAATATGCTAACAAAATTCATAGAGGTGTCAGAAACCCACTTTAAAAATACTGAAACAATATTGAATAATCAGCAAACATTAATTCAAGGGCTTAAGGATCAAATTGGACAACTAACTGAGTTAATTTTAAAAGGCGACCAAAAAGTTTAACTAGTGAAAAAGAGCATGTGAGGGCAGTTATACTAAGGAGTGGAAAAGAGTTGGTTGAAACAAATAAGAAGATACCACATGAAACCGATAAGGCAAAAGCTGAGGAAGCAAACAAGAATGCAACTCTAGTACATAAAGAAATTAAACCACCGATCCCATATCTAGTAAAGTTGAAGAAAGACCACTTAGACGCAATACGGTAAATTTCTTGAACTTTTTAAACAGTTACATACCAACTTACCTTTTGTTGAAGCTATTTTGCAAATACCGACATACTCGAAATTTTTAAAAGAGATTCTAACAAATAAGAGAAAGTTTGAAGAAATATCAATAGTAGAGCTTAATGAAGAATGTTCAACTATCCTCCAAAACAAGCTACCAACCAAATTGAAAGATCCAGAAGTTTCACTATTCCTGTTTAATTGGTAGTTTAAACATAAGGAAAGCACTAGCTGATCTAGGCACCAGTATTAAGTTAATGCCTTATAAAATGTTTAAGCAACTTGGTCTCAGGGAACCTAAACCCACTAGGATGAGTATTCAGTTAGCTGATAGATCTGTTAAATATCTTAGGGGAATTATCGAAGATTTTCTGGAAAATTTTGATAAATTTATATTCCATGTTGATTTTGTTGTGCTTGACATGGATGAGAACGTTGAGGCACTTTTAATTTTGGTATGCCTCTTTTTAGCTACTACTAGGACTGTTATTGATGTAAACGATGGTAAACTTGTACTAAGGGTAGGCTATGAGGAAATTATTTTTCAAATTTACGATGCTATGCGATATTCTAGAGAACAAGATGATTCATGTTATTTTATTGATGCCATTGATCATTATACTCAAGATTCTTTGTAAGAAATCATACTTAACGACACGTTGGAACTATGTCTTACTCAAGATGAGGGGGGTAGATGATGAAACCGATGAATTGAATCCTAACACATTTCCCTCTAGACAAACGAAAGAAGAAAGCATTGAAATCAATGACAAACTAAAACAAAAACCCTCTATTGATGAGCCAACCAATTTAGAATTAAAACAGTTGCCAAAACACTTAGAATACATATTCCTCGGGGATAATTCTACATTACCAGTAATTATTTCCTCATAACTGGAACCCAAAGAGAAAGACGAGTTGCTACAGGTACTAAGGGAGCATAAAAGAGCCATAACTTGGAAAATTTTGGACATTAAAGAAATAAGCCCATCATTTTGCACCCACAAAATTCTAATGGAAGAGGAGTATAAACCATGTGTGCAACCTCAGAGACGATTGAATCCCAACGTGAAAGAAGTTGTTAAAGCTGAGGTAATTAAACTTCTAAATGCTGGAATAATTCATCCTATTTCTGATAGTACTGGGTAAGTCCTGTGCTGGTCGTTCCAAAGAAAGGATGCATGACTGTCGTAGCAAATGAAAAGAATGAATTGGTTCTTACAAGAACAGTCACAAGCTGGAGAGTCTGTATTGATTATAGGAAGTTGAGCAATGTGACCAAAAAAGATCACTTCCCTTTACCCTTTATTGATCAAATGTTAGAGAGATTATTCGGGTACATGTACTATTACTTCCTGGATGGGCTTTCTGGCTACTTTCAAATCCCAATAGCCCCTGAGGATCAAGAGAAGACTACATTTACATGTCCATACGGTACGTTTGTGTATCGTAGAATTCCTTTTGGATTATGTAACGCTCCTGCTACTTTTAAGTTGTAATATCCCGGGTTAAGGGCTATTTTATTTTTGGCATTGTTTGCATGTAAATGGCTTGCTATGTTGTTGTTTGTGTGGTTTCGGGGCTTAGTTGTTTGTGTGGTTTCGGGGCTTAGTTGTAGGCTAGGAGTGAGCCTGAGTAGGTGGTAAAGTTTTTGTTTTTGGACTTTAGGGGATAGGAGCTGAAGGAGCTGGGGTTTATAATTAGTTTAGGTGAATTTTTAACACAAGAATTGAGTTGGCGGAGTGGCAAGCAAGGCGCCACTAGGAGCATGTGCTTGGCGTCAAATGCAAGGGGGGAGAGGTCCTGTGTTCGAGTTGCAAAATGCCCATTTTGGCTCCCATTTTGACGGCATGAAGGGAAGAGTTGTAGGAAGTTTGAACTCTATCATGGACCTTGTCAACTCTTTCAAACGGTGGGTGGAGAGCAAATGTAGGAGGGAGACTTGGTCAAGGTAATTTGAATGGGTGGCTTGGGAGTGTTTGGGGGGAGGTTGGCCGATTTTGAGGAGATTTTGGGGGAGGTTGGCCGGTTTGTAGGTGTTGTGAGGGAGTGGGGAAGTTGGGAAGTGCCGAAATCCACTTGTGTTCTTTTGTGTGCATTTTCGGTCACCAAGTTCTTTTGGTAAGCTAATTTTTGTTTAGTCAAAAGCTAGTAAAGATTTCTTCATTTGCAAATAGCCTAAGCCGAAACAGAACCTTCCATTTTTGCTCCTTGAAACCGAATCACAAAGCAACCTCATTTGCCAACGTTGCACTCTTTCTACATCTTGGTGAAGCCGAGTGTTCTTTTGTTTTTTTCTTCTTTGCCATTTGTGTAAACCGAAACCTCAAAGCACCTACACTTGCCGAAATCACAACACTCTCTTCTTCACTTTTGCTTTCATTTTTTTTCTCTTTCGAAAAGCCTTGGTAGTCGAATGTGCATCCCTCTCCCTTTCTTCCTCTTTTTCTTGTAAATCGAAACTAGCTTTCTTCTCCACTTTCTTGACCGTAACACACTTCACCAAAAACCTGCATCCTCCATTCTCTCTTTTCTTTAAACCGAAAGCACCCCTCTATTCATCCATTCATCTTTCTTGATTTTCCTTCTTTTCCAAAACCATTTTAGCCGAAACCTTGGTGTGAGGCCAAAGCTTTTTCCTCCATTTTTATTTCTTCTCAAACCGAGCATAGGTGTGTGTTATTACACTCAGGCCGAACCTCCTTTCCACCTTGATTAAAGGGTGTTAGCCGAATCTTTCTTCTCTTCTAGTGGTGTTTGGTGGCCGAATATTGGGTGTTGATAGGTGCTGGTTTCCAATCGGTTGGTAGTGGTAAGAGCTTGGCCGAATGGCCATTTTTTCTTTTTGTGTTCTTATATTTTGTGGTTTTAATGAAGGCTGGTTTGTTATTGGTTGAAGGATATTGATCTAATGTGTAGACCAATCTCTTTATAGGACATTCGATTTTTGGGAACAAGTGGGAGGAGCCTTCTTACTCTATAAGCAATCGGTAAGTGATGGTGAGATGATTGCTCGTGGTTTATTTGTTTAGTTTTCGATTAAGTATATGGTTTCAAAGGATTAATCGTTCTCTTTTTAGGGTGGAGTCGATTAGTGAAGGAACCACTATTGGTTCGAGCCTTGGTAGGTAACCGATTCAATGGCAGGTAAGAGATCGAAGTTAAACCCTCTTTGTGTATGTGGTCATGATCGAATGGTATGATGGTTAATCCATTGTTGGCCGATTGTAGGATTCGGATTGTAGAGGTGATCAAAGGACGTAGACCGATTCTTAGGATTAGCATCTTCGCCACTTCAGGTGTGTAAACCAACACACTATCTTAACTAAGTAATGTGATAACCTGTTTGTGTAAATGAAACAGTGTGGTTGACTATGTTGATACCCATTGAGGTATGGATACGGATTCGGGTAAGTCCGTTTCATTATGAAATATGTGATGACATACAATATCATGATTATGGGTGTATATTCATTGAGATGCCATATTGAGCATGTGAGCATGATAGCATGATTGCACGATTTTGCATTCTAGTATGATATGTGATTGGGTGATGTGAGAGGAGGGGGAGTATGATATCCGTGTCTTTGGGACACTGTGTCTTTGGGACACCAGAGGTTTGGCACCTCCAGTGGTTTGGTACCACAATGATATTTTGTGACTTTGGGTCACGGAGGTTTGGCACCTCGGCGTCTCGTCCCAGTGGCTTAGTACCACGATGGGTTGTCCCCACGATTGATTATACGGATTGACGCCGGTGATTTGGTATCACACGATGGGTTGGCCCCATCATCGGATTTGTGACTACGGTCACGGTGATTTGGTATCACACTGTGTCTTTGGGACACCAGAGGTTTGGCACCTCATTGCGACTCGTCCCTGTGGTTTGACACCACCGTGGGTTGGCCCCACTTATGAGATACGGGATTGTCGCTAGTGATTTGGTATCACGCGATGGGTTGGCCCCATCATTGGATTATTCGTGACTTGGTCACCAAAGTGGTTTGGTACCACATTATGGATATCGTGACTTTGGGTCACGGTGGTTTAGCACCACCGGTGGTTTGGTACCACACGGGGTAGAAAAGGCGATATGGTTGGTTAGGATCGGTGCATTACTTGCATTATTCTCATCATGATATGTGTGTTGGCATGTTATACCGGGAGAGGGAATTATACACCCAGTCTTGCGACTCACTCTCTCCTTTGACTATTTCAGTGACACATAGACGCGGACATGGAGCCGGATGGACTCGGGGTGCTCATGCCATGCTAATAAAGGATTTGCTCAGACTTTATAAAATTTGGTACATTAGTTATTTATTTCTATGTGGTTTCATTTTGGGTTGTAAAAGGCCTTTTAAAAATTATGGTTTGCTTGTTTATGCTTAAAGTAAATGTTTAATATGCCTTAACAAATTAATTGGGTTATAATGTGCTAAAATTTGGAAAGATAACGATTTCAAAACTACAAAAGTGACATTTTAAACTATACCATCGGGTATCACACCCAGATTTGGAATAAAGAAGAACTCAAATGTTTTCTAACTTAAACACGATTTTCCACTAAGACAGAATGTTTTTGTAACAATGAGCAACAACTCAAACTTCTTAACGAGATAAACCTGTTTTGGTCTACCCATCGAAGTAAGTTTTTAAAATTTCTGGGTTTTCAAATACATCATCAAATTTCAATCAAACCTACTCAAGTCTTTCTTCAAATGCACAACCTAGCGAAGTGTTTTCTCCAACTTTTAAACTCAAACCTAAACCTCTCAAAAACCTTTTTCCCTGTAACATACCAGATTCGGTCGTGGTGTATTGACCGGGTTTGGGGTGTTACATAAGTGCTGCATGCTAGCCATATTTGATGAACTTGTGGAAGACATTATTGAGGTCTTTATGGACGACTTTTCGGTATTTGGTAATTCTTTCCATCTTTGCCTTAAAATTTTAACACGAGTTCTAATGAGATATGAGGAAACAAACCTTGTTTTAAATTGGGAAAAGTGTCACTTTATGGTTCGAGAGGGGATTGTGTTAGGACATAAAATTTCTAGTAAAGCGATTGAGGTAGATAAAGCAAAGGTTGAAACCATAGAAAAATTACCTCCTCCTAGTTCAGTTAAAGCTATTAGAAGCTTTTTGGGACATGCTGGATTTTATAGAAGATTCATTAAAGATTTCTCTAAAATAGCTAAACCTTCAATGAAATTACTAGAAAAAGATGTACCTTTCAATTTTGATCAGGAATGTTTAGACGCATTTAATATCCTCATAGATAAATTAATAAATGCTCCAATTATAATTGCACCTGATTGGAACCTACCTTTTGAACTAATGTGTGATGTGAGTGATTTTGCAGTAGGTGTAGTGTTGGGACAGTGAAGAGGCAAACACTTCCATCCAATTTATTATGCTAGCAAGACATTAACGGCTGCACAAGAAAATTACACCACCACAGAAAAAGAATTGATAGTTGTTGTCTTTACATTTGATAAATTTAGACAATATTTGATACTACCTAAAGTTGTCGTTTACACTAACCATTCAGCTCTTCGCTATCTTTTAACAAAACCTTATGCAAAACCTTGACTTATAAGATAGATTCTACTCTTACAGAAATTTGATTTGGAAATTCAAGATAAGAAAGGAGTTGAAAATCTTGCAGCAGACCATCTTTCTAGGCTTGAAAACCAGCATATCAAAGAACTCGACGGAGTGAGATACACGACTCGCTCCCTGAAGAACAAGTCTTTTCTATAACAAACTCTGAGGTACCTTGGTTTGCAGATATTGCAAATTACTTAGCTGCTAACGTCTTACCAAAAAGGTTAACACATCATCAAAAGAAGCGATTCTTTTCTGATGTGAAAAACTATTCTTGGGAAGATCCTTTTCTTTTATGTATATCTGCAGATCAAGTAATTCGGAGATGTGTTACAAAAGAAAAAGCAAGCAAAATCCTAGAACATTTCCATTCTGGACCTTCAGGAGGACATTACAGCGGGATTAAGACAGCACACAAAACACTAGAATCAGGATTTTATTGGCCAACTTTATTTAAAGATGCCAACAGGTATGTTGCTTCATGTGAGAAATGCTAGAGAATAGGTAATATCTCTAAACGCGATGAAATGCCTCAAAAATATATATTATCATGCGAAATATTATATAAATGGGGTATTGATTTTATGGGTCCATTCCCTAATTCATTTGGAAATAAATACATCTTAGTAGCAGTAGATTATGTGTCAAAATGGGTTGAAGCCCATGCTTTACCTACTAACGATGCTAGAGTAGTAGCAAGGCTTTTTAAAATAAAAAAACTCTTCTCTCGATTTGGAACACCCAGAGCAATTATTAGTGATAGGGGTACTCACTTTTGCAATACTCAAATTGATAAAGTCCTAAAGAAATATGGAGTACACCATAGGACAACTACCCCTTGTCATCCTCAAACCAGCAGACAAGTGGAAGTAGCAAATCAAGAAATTAAGCGTATCTTAGAGAAAACAGGAAAGATTGAGCAGTAAAAGTAGACGATGCTTTGTGGGCCTATAAAACAGCATTTAAAACCCCCATAGGAACATCCCCATACAAACTCGTTTATGGAAAATGCTGTCATCTACCATTTGAGTTAGAGCACAAAGCTTTTTGGGCTATAGAATTCTTAAATTATGATCTTAGAACTGCAGGTGAGAAAAGGATGATGCAGTTGAATGAGATCAATGAATGGAGAGATAATGCGTATGAGAACTCACGATTATATAAAGAGGCAACAAAGCGACATCATGATGCTCGTTTAAAGCAATCAAAGCAATTCGAAGTAGGAGACTTAGTCCTATTGTACAATTCAAGGTTAAAATTGTTCCCTAGAAAGATGAAAAAAGAGATGGTCAGGTCTATTCGTAATCAAAACTATTTTCCCCTACGGTACAATAGAGGTAACTCATTCAAATTGTGGCACATTCAAGGTAAATGGTCAGCGATTGAAAATTTATAATGGTGAAGGCTTTAGGGATACAAGACAAAAGGTTAAGCTCTGTGATCCTTCATTTAAAAATGAAAACAGGGGAAGTCTAGCTTAAGAATTTAAACGAGCGCTTCTCGGGAGGCAATCCTAGCACTAACTTTACTAATATTATATTCTCAACTTCTAGCACCTAACCACAAACTAACCGATTCAGGAAAAAAATGTAGGATTTCCTCCCACACGACCTTAAACAGGCGTGGCCATGGCCGTGTGGAAACCACGAATAGGTACATGGGAATGGAAAAGATGGTGTAGAAACAGGACATTAATTTTTCCAAGCTACAGGCTCCGACTAAACGGCACAGCCGTGCGACTTGACCATGGACGAAACTGAGTAAATGCCACGGATGTGAGACACACCCGTTTCCCCAACCCGTGGTCGATCCTGAGCAAATGACACGGGCATTTGAAATGCTCGTGCTCCGAGACCATGGATGACACTAACTTATGGGCACGGGCATAAGACCATGAACACAGGCGTGGGAGAAGCGAACAAGGCCAGGCACGCCAAGGTGACTTGGGCATAGAAGACATCACAAACGCGCTTAAATTTGAATTTCTGAAAAACACGGGCCAAAGAAATGGGAACACGGGCGTGGCCCCTAACCGTGTCCCCTACCCCCTATTTAAAGTAGCAAACGACACATCCCCCCCAAAATTTTTCCAACCCTAGCCACTTCTCCTCCTAAATTTCAGACCAACTCCGGCCACCAGCAAACCCTTCCCCCTCCTCTTGACCTCCTCCGCCCTTTACCTTTTTCCCCTCCATAATACACATAAAAGAAAGTACACACCCGTGCCGACACGCCCGAGATAGCTGTGTAGCACCCTTCAATGCCCGTGCGCCGACTAGATGTACCACTCCTCCTTAAGAACTCCACCGGTCACCTCTCCTCTTGAAATCTATCTCTTTTAAAATTTTTATCACTAAATTTTATTTAGTTCCTCATAAGTTCATTCTTACTTAATATTAGTTTTATTCATTTCATTCATTGTTAGATAATAGCAATTAGCTCTATGAAAAATATGAGTTTACCCTTATCATGATCTTTGTTTTATACTTGATATTGTTGAGTTCTTAAAGATTATGCAATATGGCTAAAAATGGTACTTGAATCGGTGAATATCTGTTAATTTCAGGACCACAATGTCATCATCCCGAGGAAAGAAAACCGCGGCCCCTAGTTCTAAAAAACGAAAGGAACCCGGCTCATCATTGACCAGCACATCCGCCGAACTACACTACCCTTTCATATAATTTCTGCAAGGACCCCAGGAAGACCTCTACAAGATACTTCTCACACGACCCCTAGGCACATGGAGGTGCATTGATTGGGGCGCCTTAGAGCAGGTTCGATTAGCAAATGACGTATAAGCTCTCTTAACCACCGATCCCTGGGAGCAATTCTTTATAATCATCGAGCCAACATATCTAGAGCTCACTCTGGAACTCTGCTCCATATTCCACCTCCAGATGGTGATGACAAACCATGATGACCCTAACACAATCCAATTCCGTCTTGGAGGCATCGTGAGAGAACTAAATGTACCGCAATTCGGGGTCACATTGGGACTTTACACTGATGAATTTATGGAGGAACATGATCTTTCGGATCTCCACCGCCACCTTCACAACACTCCGATGAGATTTTGGTATAATATAGCCCTCGGTTCAGACTCATATGACTCTAGCCGCTCGAAAGTAACAGCTCTCGCCCCATCCCTACGATACTTACACTCCGTTCTAGCCCACACATTGACAGGAAGGTGAGAGAGTACTGGCTTCATCAACATTCATGACGCTTATTTCTTATGGTGCATGGCAAACGGATACGTTTTCGACCTTGCTTATTTCATAGCCCGTGCCATTCAGCACCAAACAGAGAAACATAGGAGGGGGTCATATCTATTGGCCCGTACATCACATGATTGGCTCGATATTTTAGGCTCCTCAACACCGCCGCTCAGACCTCCTCACTCACACTGACAGTATAGATGTCCCCATAAGGCATCCAGACAATGCTACACATGAGGATGATCTAACGTTGACGTGGGACCGAGCCTCCCCAATATTGACTAGCTCCTACAACTGAGGAGGAGGACCCTGCGGACATTACTGACGATGTCCCACACCCATATGAGGAGTCACAATCGAGTCATCGCCTATCTCATGCGGCTACTTCAACTTTAGACATTTCTGCATGGCTCACTCAGTTTGAGTTGTATTGTACTCAACAATTCAATGACACCGCTCAACGATTCAATGGCATTGAGGCAACTCTGCAGCAGATTTGTCATCACTTTCACATATCACCGCCACCTCCACCTACTGATCCAGCGAATGACGAGGACCTTTGAGGCCCTTCTAATTTTTAGTGTTTATTTTCATTTTAATTCTCTTTCATTTTTTTCTTATTTTTATTTTTTTAATCAAGCTTTTTACTCTTTTGTTTCAAACTCTTATTATTACAGTTTAATCCCTTTTACAACTAACTGTCTAACCCTCGAGAATCCCTAACAACATTAAATTAAATAGTACTCCCTAAAAATTTAATTGATGACTTCACAGTTTAAAGGTTCAATGTGCCACTCCGAGAATGGAAAACATCACTAGGAGTATTCACCACCACACTCACTTATGTTTAAAGTCATCATCATTAATCATCCTCCAAGGAGTCCATCCAAAAATTCAGGAAGTTCCACCTCTCTCCCTCACTTTTGGTTTTCTTATTATATGATTATTATATATCTTTGAACATTGAGGGCAATGTACATCTTAAGTGTGGGGGTGATAATTTATTTAGAAAAGTGCCTAACTTTTTTATTATTCTCAAATCCCTGAATGATATTCTGTCTTAAAGTAATTTTATCATATCACTAATTAGAATGAAATTCCTGTTGATTTATGATTTTTATTGATATCTTTTAGATTAAGTCATTGATAATTATGCAATGATGATTTAAACTTTAAGATACTAGAGAATCAAGCATGACGAGTCTATTTTCAAAAATTAAAATTTTGATAGGTTATCTACCTGAATCTAATTATTACCTTGAAGTTTAAAATTTACATGGTTGTCATAAAAAACCCATAATTTTTGTGAGATTTTGAGCCTTTTAGAGAATACATTCTTTTCATGCTCACTTTATTGATTATGAGTGTGTCAACATTGATTTGTTATTCTAGAACTTGCTTCGATTATACATGTCAAGACCACACCATTGATTTGATATACAGGGATGATAAAGGCACTTAGGATTTAACCCACTTACTCCACTAAAAACCTACCTTCACAATTAACCCCTAGTGAATCCCTTTGATCCTAACAACCCTTTTAATTGATTCACCCACTAATATTAACCCGAAACCCATCTTGTATTTGTTATCACCATTCCTTTTGACTACCCTTCTATCGAGACTTGATTTGATCAGTTGCCTAATCATATCTTATATTGATTTGTTCTTAAAAAACATCATCGAAGTATATTCATTATCAGTTTTGTGATTAAGTGAGCTTATATGTTTAATTTCAATATCTTGAGAAGAAGCTCGTATTATTATTTTTCATGTTATGTAATTATTCAGTTTATTAGTTCATTTTTCTAGTGAGGTAATTTGTCAATTCAATCTCGATATTAACCTTTCTAATTCAACTTCATCCACACCTTTAACCTAAGCCCCGTTACAACCCTTAAAAGACCTTTTGATTTGTGTATCATCTCATTTTATAGTGGTGGAGATTTGATTTTTAGGCAAGCCTATGGGATTAACTTTTCATGTTTGACTTTAGAGTGATTACTTTTTGAACCTTAAACACTTTGAGTGATTTGAGTGAATCTTTAGTAAGGGTGTCAACTCTTGTCGATTTCGAATCAGAGGCAATTATTTGGACGAGGGGAAACACCTATGTTTTATGCTACAAATATATGACTTTGATTGTTTTAATCTTTAGGACTCTTTTAGTTAAATTATCCATGTATAAATTATCTATGAATTATGATGAAACATTGTTAATGAACATTGAGGACAAGCAAAAGCTTAAGTGTGGGGGTATTTGATAAACCATAATAGTAACATATTTTAATCCCACATTTAGCTTACTTTTGGATGATTTATCCCTTTAATTATGAAATTAGGTGCTCCTAATCCATTGTTTTCATGCTTTATACTCAGTAGAGCACCGGAGGGTGAAAAGAACGAGAAACGGGCCAAAAATAGAGAAAATGGGCCAAGTACAATTTGCAACGGCCTGGACCCAAGACCACACAGCCGTGCCCTGAAATAAGACCGAACCACGGCCTGGACCCTAAAATACACGATCGTGCCTCACCAACAGACCCAAATACTGTAACATCCCGTGCCTGAGTTAGATGCTAAGACTAGGTACGAGACATTGCCATGCTTGAACTCACTTAAAACATGTACTTGTAGGCTATAACATTTTGTTCTGAATTAAAAACTTCTCTTTCTTAGTCTAATCATACATTTCATGGGCCTACGAGGCCTTAAAAACGTATCTAGAAACTTTCAAAACTCAAATGAAAACTTTTCCTTAAAATAGGGTCACACGCCCATGTGACTTGGGACACGCCCGTGTACCCCTAACACATGCCCTTGTCTTCCACCCATATTCACCACTGACTAATTACACACAGCCTTGACATGCCTGTGGATGTAAACCGTGTGCTATACCTTGATATACTGACTTATTCACACGGTTTGGGGCACACGCCCATGTTCTGATCGTGTATCACACACAGCCTAAACAAACAACCGTGGGATTTACCCGTGGCTTATTCTGATTTAAAACACTGAGGTGTAGGGCACTTAGAGGCTACTTACCAAGCCTATTGCCACCTTGAAATCAAGACCAAACTCATGCTCAATTCAATACATTTTTCATAAACCTTACTACATACTTCATTGATCTTCATAAACATACATACTTAGTTAATTTTGGCCAATCACTTTGCCATATACAAAAGAATAATAAACTTGATAATCTATATAATGACTTTTCTTTAAACATATTCTCAAAATGAAATGCTTCCTTTACATGCCATACTTAGTAAAATAACTTGGCTATACCAAAATAGAGATTGATAGTGTGCTACGAGCTCCGACTCAAACGATCCACAAGTTAGCTTGGCGGGACTACATAGAAAGAAATAGTTAAAGATGTAAACATTTAGCTTAGTAAGTTTGCATGTAAAGCACATATTAATAAACTTGCTTAATATAAACCATTTGACATAACAATGGTATCATAAATTTCAGCTATAGAGTTTGCTTACTCATACTAATTCTTACATGTCTCACGATACTTACTATTCTCACACTTTAAGGTAAACATGGTACCTATATCACTTGACCACATTAATCAACATACTTTAACATAATAATAATCAATTCTCACTTTTTCTAGTATGTATGACCAATTTTCATAACTATTACAGATTAATCCATACTATCATTTTTCATGAAATTCACTTAGAAAAAGATGTTTATCCAACATCAAACTCTCATAAACTTCCATAAAACATCATTTAACATGCATGTCATTCGTGGGTAAATTTTTGAACATGCATCCTAGCTTATTTTATAGGTAAAAATAGCTAATTCATAAGACGAGAACTTCAAAAATACGAAGAATATTAAAAACAGGGCTAAAATGAACTTACTAGCAAGATTGAAAAAATGAAGAACCCTAGTTATGGAGTCTTCAAATTTTCGAAAATAAGGGGAATAAGATGAATATATTTTTATCATCTTTTTCCCATTTTAATCATTTAAATTGGTAAATGACCAAAATGCCCTTCTCTCTAAATTTTTATAATTTACTATCTCATGTCCAATTTTATCCAAAAATTATAATTTGGGCAAATTGCTACTTAAGGACTTCTAATTGATATTCTAAAGCTATCTCATACAAAAAGCTTCTAGAAACTCATATTTTTTAACTTTTGCAATTTAGTCCTTTTTGACCATTCAACCTCAATTTAACAAAATTGCTTCATGAAACTTTCACACTAGCATGCAAACATGACATAAACCTTAAAAGCTCATAAATTCACCTCGGATTCATGGCCTCGCACCACTATTCTGACTAGGCCCTAAATCGGGCTGTTACACTACTCCCCTTTAGGGATTTTTATCCTCGAAAATCTTACCAGCAAATAAGTTCGGGTACTGGTTTCTCATGGTCTTTTCTGGTTCCCATGTAGCTTCCTCTATCCCATGCCTTTGCCACAATACTTTCACTAGTGCAATACTTTTATTTCTTATCTGTTTGACTTCTCGAGTTAAAATCTTGATTTGTTCTTCATCATAAGTCATGTCGGGATGAATCTCTATCTTTGACTGGGTAATTACATGGGAAGGATCTAATTGGTAGCGTCTCAACATTGATACATGAAACACATCATGTATCTTTTCTAACTCTAATGGGAAAGCCAATCTGTAAGCTACCGGCCAAACTTTCTCGGGAACTCAAACGGTCCAATGAAACGTGGACTTAACTTGCCTTTTCGGCCAAATCTGAGAACTTTTCTCCAAGGTGACACTTTCAAGAAAACTTTATCCCCGACTTGATACTCTATCTCTCTTCTCTTTAGGTCTGAATAAGATTTATGCCTGTCTGATGCAGCTTTTAAACATTCTCGTATCACTTTCACTTTCTCTTCAGCTTCTCTAACCAAATCAACCCCGTGAATTTGGTTTTCTTTGAGTTCAATCAATATAAAGGCATTATACATTTACACCCATATAGAGCCTCATAAGGTGCCATTTTTAAGCTCAACTGAAAGCTATTATTGTAGGCAAATTCTACCAATGGGAGAAACTTTTCCCAACTGCCTTGGAATTCTAGAACACAACATCGAAGCATATCCTCGAGTATCTAAATCAACCTCTCCGACTGACCGTCAATTTGACGATAAAAAGTTGTGCTAAAACTCAATTTTGTACCCAAGGCTTCTTGAAGCTTCTTCCAAAATTTGGAGGTGAATCTCAGATCTTTATCTGATATGATTGACAAAGGAACTCCATGAAGTCTTACTATTTCAGAAACATATAAGTTTGCCAGTTTGTCGAATGAGTAGCCAACTCGTACAGGTAGGAAATGAGCTGACTTCGTGAGTCTATCAACTACAACCCATATAGAATCTTTCTTACTCGGTGATAATGGTAATCCCGTTACAAATCCATAGTGATACGGTCTCATTTCCACTCGGGTATCATAATTGGTTGAAGTAAACCCGAAGGTACTTGGAGCTCATCCTTTACTTGCTGACAAAACAAACATCTTGAAATGAACTCTGAAATATCTTTCTTCATTCTCGGCCACCAATACAATTGCTTCAAGTCATTATGCATCTTGGTACTACCCGAATGAATAGATAAACATTCATTATGTGCCTCATACAAAATTCTCTGAATAAGCTCCTCTTTTCTCGGTACACAAACTCTATCTTTAAACATCAAGTATCCATCAGAATTAATCTAAAAGTCGGATTCAACATTTGACTCGCACTGAGTTCTCTTGGCTTGCAACTCTTTATCTTCTTGTTGAGCTTCAGTGATCTCTTGAAGGAACATTGGTCTAGCTTTTATGTAACAGTCTGATTTTGACCCTAATCGAAAAAGTGGTTTCGGGACCACAAATTTGAGTCTGAAAAATATTTTAAAATTATTTTTCATATTTATTATGTGTGAATTTGTTTGTGTTAAATTTCCGTGACTTAATTTTGTCATTTAGGTGTCCGATTAAATAAAAGGACTTAATCGCGTAAAATAAAAATTTGATGGTTAGTTGTGAGAGTGCCTAATTGTTGTTGTCTTTTTAATATGAGGGATTCATGTTGCAATTTTGCCATTAATAAAGATAGTGGACGGCATTTGCATTATGTTTATATTATATAGTTTTTTTATTATTTATAAAGGTTAAAATAATATATATATTATAATATAAGGTTAATATAATAAAATAAAAACATTAAAGGAAGCCATACTCATCTTTTAGTGCCAAAACTAAGGAAAAGAAAAAGAAATAAGAGAGCTAGGGTATTCGGCCATTGTTGAGTTAAACTCACCCCGCCACTGGTGCGCACAACACCTTGACCCACCTGCGAGTTCTTTTCGGATCCAGAGGATACATACTTAACGGATCGACTTGGACTAGCATCCAAACATGCCGAACACATTTCCAAACTGTGTGATACCTTCCGCCCCAGCACTACAGACGATGGGTTCCCAACAACTAGACGATCCCGAGCTCCTTTTACCCCGATTCCTTATTCTATCTCTATTCCGCCCTCACTCTTTTGACCTCCTCTCTATCCGGCTTTTCCACGAAGATAGTGATACCATGACCACAGGTTCCCGCCACTTACCCGCAGCATAGCTTGCGATCAAATTAATTTTCATTAACAATTTGGTGCGTGCACATTGCTCTCGACCCAATCGGTTTCGATCGCCATCCGCCTAACAAGCGTCACGAGAAATACGACCACGCCCTAGAACTCATATCTAGTGCCTTCAATTTAATCGATTAGAAATTTTATGCATTAGAAATTTGGTTCCAATATTTATCCACGAGCAAATTTTATGAAAAGAAGTTTTCATGTTCTTTGAGCAATCAAGTTTCCTTCCTACCTGGTAATCTCGTCATTTTCCGTAGAGGTATTTTGGTAATAACTCAGTCAATTTTGAAAATAGTTTTCCAACTTCAAAATTTACAAAATCTCGTGGTCGCCTTGACTTTTAATATTTGCAAAGTAAAAATCATTTTAACAAGAGTTGAGGATAGTGTGGTAATTTTATAATAGGGCATCTTTTATCCAATCCTAGACATGTTGCCACACCTTAACTCGCCAAAACTAAGGAAAAAATGTTTGGGCCCAAAACCCTCAAAGCCGAGTTTTGAACCGGCTCGATATAAACATAACATCCCCAAACGGCCCATTCACTACGTAGAATCGGTTATGTTATTGCAGAAGACGGTTGAAATTCTTCTTGATTTAAAATAAAACGTCGTAGTTTCTTTGAATTTTGGAAAACATATCTTTGAAATTTAATTTAAATAAACCATAGTTAAAGTAATACCAAAAACATAAAATGGCCTTTGTTAAGATTTATATACTACACGAAAATGTTAAAGGAAAAAGGTGAGTCACTAAGACTCAATGTGCTACCCTTTTTCCGGATTAGTAATGCATCCAAATCATATGCACCCAATCCTAACCGTCCAGTGTGGTACCAAACCTTTGGTGCCAAACCAGGTGACGATAGTCCGCAGATGTGATGCCAAATCCTTGGAGGTGCTCGGTGTCGAAGACACGCAGTGTTGCCAAAACACCGGTGACCAAGTCACAAATCAATTGATGGGGCCAACCCATCGTGTGATACCAAATCACCGCGACGATCCGTGTCTCAAAAGTGGGGCCAACCCACGGTGAGTGTTAACCACAGGATTATGAGGTGCCAAACCTGAGGTACCAAACCTCGCCGAAGTAATCATGTGTTACCAAAACACGTGCTCACAAGACAAAATATCACCCCTCCACTCATTACAACCCACATAGATAATTATGATTTAACGGACTTATACCCACATGCTTGATTAGTAACATACATATTATTTATCACCATCCAATATCATAGCACCGTAAGATACATTATGCTTACCAAGGACTTACGACCCGTGCCTATACCATTGGTATTCAATCCACCTTTCCATGGAACCAACCACACATCATATATATAAATACCATATGAGATAAGTGTGTAAATACACACAATTTAATAAGCACATAAATTACTAGAAGAGTGTGTGTGTGTGTACACACACAAGCCTATGATCAAAGACCTCGATATTTGCACCTAAAACAATCGGCCAAACAAGCATAAGTACTCAAACCAATCGGCTAAAACCATTTTAAACCAAAGGGGTTATCGACTAATCCTTACTTTGATGGTTTGGTTTCCTACCAAACCCCAAACCAACTGTGGTTCCTCTTTAGCAATCGGCACACCCTTAAAAGAACAGTTAATCCATTGCGTCTTTGATTAACGAAATACCAAAGAATGACCAATAAAGCCATCCTCACCACCACTTACCAAAGATAAAAACTTTCTCGCTCCAAAATCCGATGTCCAAATAAAATCGATTAAACACAAAGATTAACACCCTTTACCCAATGCGAAATGGCCCTTAATTCAATTAAGAACAAGAAAGAACATTCGGCCTAATCTTACCTTCCTCTCGAGCTTGAGAGAAACAACAGATCAACACTTATACCAACGTTCGGCAAAATAAACACCAGGAGAGGGGAGATTCGGTTATTTACAACAAAAAGGAAGAGATTTCGCTTCACCAAGGGAAGAGAACAAAGAAAAAAATGGAGAAAAGGGTAGATATTGACCATGAGCGAGAAGAGATAGAAGCCAGGGTTCAAGAACATTAATATCACAATATTGAAAGAACACAAACAAATATTAGAAAGCTATAGGAGGTTTTGATCTTCGGTTTCAAAAGAAAGATGGAGGAGTTTGCTAAGAAAAATCAACTTTGGTGCACAAACAAAAGCGGCGAAAGTACTCAAAATGCCTAAGAACAATTCTCCTCCCTAATACTTCCAAGAATCGCCATACCCCCTCTGAAGACTACAACCGGCCACTTCCTAGAACCACTACAAGCCACAAATTTGAATTAATGACTCCCTTATTTTACTCTATCTTATCCCTTCAACACCCCCAAATTAACTAAAAACCCATACTTATCTAAAATAATAAATAAAGAAAGAAAAAACAAAAGCCACCCACCAAAGAAATCTAATTCAAAACAATACTTAAGCTTATCCTTATCTTATAATTAAACTCCATGTGCCGCCTTTCAATTTCTTTGCAAGAAAAAAAGAATAAAATAACCCCAAAATGCCACTCCTGGATTCAAACCGTGTGCACCTCTCCTTCAAAGTCCTTTCGGCCATTAATTGTTGAGTTAAATTAAATTTAATCGATTAGAAATTTTATGCATTAGAAATTTGGTTCCACTATTTATCCACGAGCAAATTTTATGAAAAGTTTTCGAGTAGTTCTTTTCGATAAAAATTTTGTTTCTCATGTGTTGCATTCAAAAAGTAGGTCATTTTCGTAATGGAAATCATGGGCATTTTCATAAATTCTCCAAATCTAATACCATTGTATTTCATAAAATAGGGTTTTCGATTTTAGTAAAACAGAATATTTCATAAAAGTTGAGAGAAAATTTAGAAACCAAGGCATTTGGTAATTTTATCAACGAGGTATTTTAAATAATTTTCCCAAACCGAGGTATATTGCTATTTTGAAACTAGATTTTAATATTTGCAAAGTAAAAATCATTTTAACAAGAGTTGAGGATAGTGTGGTAATTTTATAATCTGAGGCATTTTTGTAATTTTGCCACTAGGGGCAATTTGGTAATTTTGGTAAATCAATACTGGTAGGATTCACTGAGGAGGTGAGTCACGAGGATCCTTAGGTACTGTGCTCTTCGGGATCCAATCCTAGACATGCACCTGAGGTTGCCACACCTTAAAAGGTACAGATGCCATGCCAAGATAACTCGAAAACCTTTTTATAAAAGCCCCAAAACCCTCAAAGCCGAGTTTTGAACCAGGCTCGATACCAAGCGTAACATCCCCAAACTCGACCCATTCACTACAATGAATCTGGTTATGTTATTGCGGAAAAGACGATTGAAATTCTTCTTGATTTAAAATAAACGTAAGTTTTCTTGAATTTTGGAAAACATATCTTTGGAATAGAACTATTTAAAACTCATTCATTTTAAAACTTTAGTTTATAATATCCAACTTGAATAAATAGGTTGCAAACCATAAATCATTTTCCCATAGCAATTTAATTTAAATAAACCATAGTTAAAGTAATACCAAAAACATAAAATGGCCTTTGTTACAACCCAACAAATTCAAATAAAATACTTATATCAAAACAAGCATAATATAACAAATCTTCATCTTGGCATGGGCCACCTTGTCCTCTCCGGTCGGCTTTATGCATACTGAAAATGTTAAAGGAAAAGAATTAAGGTATGTATTTTACTCGATTTTGATAATTTTACGTTTTGAGATCGTTGCTAAGTTATCTTCAAAGCCCATGTCTTAATTTTTGAATTTGATGATGATTTTGTGTTTTGCCATTGATGGTACCTTGTGGTTTTGATGTTTGATGATGAAATATGAATTATATATGTTAAATTAACAAGTTTTATCTTTGAATTTTGATGAAATTGAGTAATTAGGACTAAATTACGAAAATAAATTTTTAGGGACTAAAATGAAAAATTAATGAATTATATGGGCTTGTATAGTCATGGGTAAAATTCAGCATAGCTTGGGTATGAAGAAATTTGATGTATTTTGTGTTTTGTGCAATAGGGACTAATTTGTAAAAGTGTGAAATATTAGGGGCAAAATGGTAATTTGCCCATTTATGTGTTTTAGGATTAAATCGAATAGAAATGTGTTTGAATGAGCTTAATTTGAACATGTTTAGATCAAGAACAAAGAAAAGCGGACTTGGATCGAGGAAAAACAAAATTATCGAATAGCCGATTTTTGTCGTCAAATCGATATTTGAGGTAAGTCTCTAAGCAAATAATCATCGTAAATTATTTACGTAATTTAGTATATGCTGAAAATTTGAAATCATCATAATTATATATGAATTAGCGAATTTGGCTAAGTGTAATATTCGATTCGGATAGGTTATTAAATGATATGTGTTATTTGAATGTTCGTACAATAAGTTGAAATGAGTAAAAGGTTCTATATATGAAATGATTCGTGTGAGAAATCTTAAAGTATAAATATACATGTTGGTAGAATGTGGAGTATGAGTTTGTAGTGAATTTAATTTGGTTAATGTAATGTGAATATGTATGTTGGATTAATAGGTGAAAGGAAAATGAAGAATATGAGATGGTTGATATTTTAATACTAAGTAATGTGTATCGAAAGGTTGAATGTGTTCATATTAGGCTTCGTGCCTAGCGAGCTTAGTCTTAGGTGACATATTCGGGCTTCGTGCCTAGCGAGCTTAATGCCTGGTGACATATTTGGGCTTCGTGCCTAGCGTGCTTAGTGCCTTGATATATTCGGGCTTCGAGCCTAGCGTGCCTTGTGCGATGATCTATATCGGGCTTAAGGCCTAGTAGGCCTTGTCTTGGTGATTAAATATCACACCTCTAGTCTAGCGTTTATAGCTTGAATATCGTCTGGTGGGCTGTGTGTGTAATTGAGCTTATGCCTAGCGAGGTTTTATATAGGTGATCTATAATACTAATTTATGTTTATGAAATGATTGAGTTATGGTGGCCATTGAGCGAGCTAAAGCTTATTTAAATGAATTAGATTAATTTCGCCATAAGGTATGTATTTACATAAGTACATGTTATATGTGATCTGTATTGAATAAGTAAGTGATAGGTAATGTGTTTGTATATTCGCATCTTCGATTATGTGGAAAATTTTTGTTTATATATTGATTACGTGGAATTTTGTGTATATTCATTTGGTCATGTGAAATATACACATATATATTTTCGGATATGTGAGATTACAATTAATGCATACATTCGATTATGTGGACTTACTATGCATATTTATATGGAAATTGTTATTTGGTTGTATATGGAGGTATACATATGTATAATTATTAATCAATGTGCGTTTGATAAGTTCTACTTTTAAAGTAGATAATGATAAATGTTTTGACTATGAAAGGATATAAGCATTTGGCTATAATAATTCATATGTGTTATGTAAATAAATTAATGTTACAAATTATCGGTTTAATTTGATTGATTATTCAATTGATTTGTTAAGTTTTCTTAAGACTTACTAAGCTTTAATAGCTTACTCGTGAGTATTCTTGTTTATTCATTTATAGATTTGGATATACGTTACGAGCTCGGGATCGTCGAAGAAGACTACTCACACTATCGGCGCTTTCCTTTGGTATTTTACTAAGTTGAAAATTTTAATATATGGCATGTATAGAAAAGTAAAAGGTGGAATAGTGGCCATGCAAAAATGGCTTATCTTCTTTTGATTGATTTGGGTTCCGTGTTTTTGGTTGTGATGGTCATTGGAAATGAGTTTATACTTATGCATATTGTTTGTGGTATAAGTTCATGATAGGTAAGTAAGCATGATGTTATAATTTGGACATGTTGAACTCGGTTTAGTGATATGTAAATGTTTATGTGTTGAGCATTTTGTGATGGGTTGATCTATTTATTAAATGGACTAAAGTCGAATATATATATATATGTTCAAGTAAATAAATAGGTATAAAGTCTTTGCTTACTCATTAAGTCCTTAATAAGTTGGTTTGAATTGAGGATGTTAAATATGAGTGTTTAGTTATATACTTGTGATAAATAGTTAAATATGTGGTAAATGGATTTGGTATTGAGTTTAGATATGAAATTTGGTTGCATGATGTGATAATAATTTGAATGGACAATTTTGAATATATATTTATAAGTTATATTATGTTAAGTAATGGACATGGGGTTAATACATTATATATATATATATGTGTGTGTGTGTGTGTGTGTGTATTTATTGGTTTTGAAAGGAAGCATGATTAGAAGCACCATTTACCTATCTAAATGATGGATATGCTATATAAGTTATCTAAGATAAATATTATGATATTCAAATGGCATACAAAATGAATGATTAGATATGTGGTTTATTTGATTAATGATATTCTAAAATGACTAAGTATATGGTAAGTTTGATAATGGTTAATTAACAATATTCAATTAATGGATGTCTTAATGCATACTAGGGATAAGATGATTATATGTTCGAATATACATAGGTTAATATGATTTGGTTGTAATGGCTAAGTATACAATTTTATTTTATTTGAATGATTCAAGATATGTACTTTGGTTTTATTATAAAACATGCGAATTTGTTATATTATGAATTGAACTTTTCGTACATAAATATTAAATGTGATTACAAATGACATGCGTATGTTATAATGGTATTAAGGCTATGTATAGCATTGTTGTAATGTGATATGATTAATTATTAAATATTTATATATAAATGCACATTACGAGTTGTGTTTAGTTTGGTAATACCTCATAACTCTAATTCGATGACGGATATGGGTTAGGGTGTTACATTTGATTAATATCGAGCTATGGTTTAGTCGGTTCTAGGACTACCATAGCGTATGTGAATCTAGCTATACATGCCATATATTAAATCTGCGATAGTGTGATATCTCCACTCTCTAACGAAGATTGTTTTGATGAAATACATAAGTTTTTTCAACCGAGCTAATTACGACAAGACAAAAGCAATTATTCAAATAATTGAGTGGAGATGTTTTGATAATAAGTTGAGACTCATAAAGGTAAGAATCAAATTTTATGATATCTTGTTATTGATAAATGTGGTAATTATATGAGCATATGAGATATGATATTTGAGTAATGATTGCTATCTAAAATGCTCTAGTTGTGAAATGGAGGTTTGAGTTGTTATATGAACAATGTGTTAATAATAAAAGTGATTAAAAGAAAAAGAATATTAAGTAATTTGAGAATGTGAAATTAGAAATGAACCGACTATTTGTGATAGTATTTGTGATAGTATGAGACTTTATTATGTGCAATTATGAGTTGAGAGTTAAATTTGAAGTTTAGAAACTTGTTTGAAAGATTAGTAATGTGGTGGAATAGAGAATGAATCAGAAAATGAAGACAAGATCGATTAAGAAGATTATTGATTTTGCAAAGTTCTTGTTAAAGAAGTTATCTCCGATTAAATGACTTATTCGGATATGTTATCTAGTTAGAGTATTAATGAAAGCTTTCCGAATTTATTTACATTAGTGATGGGATAATATGGAAATTTCGATAACATAATTAGGCGTGGATTGATGTTTGAATTGTATTAGTGATTAAATGCAATGGTTATAGTCGAGCGATTATTATGATTCCATGGTGTGGATATGAAAGTCAACGGTAAAATCATATGAGACTAATATTACATTTCATATTGGTTATTTCTCTGTTGAGAATATGTGAAGATTATATTACTTCTGTTACTGTGGATTTTAGTATTTATGAACAACATTGATCTTTCTGGATATTCCTGGGATATCATCGGAACTAATATCATTCTATATGATTTGTAAATTTTCAGATATCCTGTATAACTCTAAATTATGAAATTTTGCTATTACAAGATTTTTATGACTCCATGTGATTATTTGCAAGAGATACCTATTTGAGAGATGACTATGTGTATTACGATTATAATTTCTGACTTAAAAAGTGAGAATACAATTAGTACAGTCCTTAGAGTTATAGAAGATGTGTTTCTTCAATGGTTGCTATTTAAATCATATTTGATTCCTTTCTGTGTTCAAATGCTTCATTAACAGCTGAGATAATATTCATTATAGGATTGAGACATTGTTCCTAGTAAGGCTCAATGATTTCTATTTGGATAAAGTGATTTTAGTAGAATTCAGAGTCTCAATGATTAATATATGAGACAGATTTACTATAAATGCTTTTCTAGTTCTAGTGAAAGTTCGACAGTGATAAAAGTGAAAATGATAGAAGATCAAGACTAAATTGTACAAAGATATGTCTAGGGTCATCCTTCTAATGAGAAGGAAGATTACTTTGAAAAGACTGATTCAGTAGTTAATATAATTAGAATTATTTGATTGAAAAGTTAATTGGGAAATATGTGTTTGAATCTACCTATGAATTGGAAACAAACTTTGAATGTACTTGTATAAATTGAAGGATGGTTTGAAATAAGAATTTGTATTCTTAAAGAGTCTAATGTATGTTTTACGAGCGAGGTACATACATTATAAGTTTTTAGTTATGTCTTTCGGACTTACTAATGCACCTACTATTTTATGGATTTGATGAATCGAATCTTGAGATAGTATCTTGATCGGTTTGTGGAATTATTCATAGATGACATTTTGATTTATTCCGTGATGAAGTTTGAACATCCGAGATTTGTGTTATAGACTTTCGAGATAAATAGTGATATGTGAAATTCAAGAAATGTGAATTCTAGTTACGCCAAGTTAGTTTTCTAGGTTATGTTGTATCCACATCGGGTATTCAAGTTAACCCGAGTAAAATTTCAGCTATACTTAATTGGAAACCTCAGAAAATGTCTTGAAGTTCAAAGTTTTTTAATGGGACTTCTTTGGTTATTACAGACGATTTGTGAAATGTTTCTCTATGATCGCAACACTTATGACGATGTTATTACGAAAAGAAGTTAAGTTCGAGTGGTCGGAAAAGTATCGAAAAGTTTTGATCGGTTGAAAAATCTATTGAAAGAAGTTCGGTGTTAATTCAACTAGAATCGGGTAAAGAATTTGCTATTTACGGTGATGTATCTTTGAGTGGTCAGGTTATGTTTTGATGCAGGAAAGCAGAGTTATAGCTTATATCTTGAGATAGTCAAAGTCACACTAAAAGAACCGCCTGGCACATGATTTGGAGTTAGCAACTATTGTGTTCGCATTAAAAATTTGGCGTCACTATCTGTTCGGTGAGAAATGTCATGTTTGTGTGCAATGAATGCGTATATGGTGATATCTGATGATGGCTCGATAATAGCCGAATTAAAAGCAAGACTGTTATTTGTTCAACAAATTTGTGATACTCAAAAAGTTGACAATGAATTGTTAGAAAAGCGAGCTTAGTGTGAAATAAATGTTGAATCTGAATTCCGAATTGATAGAAATAAGCATTTGAGGTTTAGAGACCGAATATGTGTTTAGAGTAAATTCAGAGTTAATTTAGACGATTTTGAACGAAGCTTACAATAGTCAGTTATCTGTTCATCCGGGTATTATGAATATGTATGATGATTTAAAACAGTTCTATTTGTGGTATGGTACATATCTGACTTTGTTTCGAAATGTTTAGTCTGTCAGTAAGTAAAAGCCAAGTATCAGGTACCTTTTGAGTTATTGCAATCAGCTATGATTTGAAAATGTGTTCAAATTTAGGAATGTGTAGAGATATTTTGTAATTCTATACAGTTAAAGCTGCATAAAAGAGTTATGTGATATATTTGATGACTATAAGAGTTTAAAGTGTTAATGTCAGAGAAAGATTCGAATTTGGGGAATAACAAGATGCACAACAATCCGAGATATGATATCGATGATGAGTGTAAAATGTGATATTTCTGATTTTGTTGATTATAGAATGGATGGCTGTTGTTATAAGTAGTTATTGAACTCTGCTATTTCAAGATCTAGCTCTGTGAAAATATGATCCACGAGATTAATATTGTTAGAGAAATTGAATAGAAAATGAAAACAAACTAATACAGTTATAAACAGTCTCGGCTAGAGATGATGTACATCGAAAGTCAAATCAGAATTTCAGTTGTGAGATTTGAGAGATTTGAAATCCGAAGTTATATAAAGATTTAAAATGTATACTGTGAAAACAAATCCTTACTCTATTTTATGGTTATATTTTCGAGGACGAAAATCCCTAAGGGGGGAGAGTTGTAACAGTCTGATTTTGACCCTAATCGAAAAAGTGGTTTCGAGACCACAAATTCGAGACCAAAAAATATTTTAAAATTATTTTTCGTATTTATTATGTGTGAATTTGTTTGTGTTAAATTTTCGTGACTTAATTTTGTCATTTAGGTGTCCGATTAAATAAAAGGACTTAATCGCGTAAAATAAAAATTTGATGGTTAGTTGTGAGAGTACCTAATTGTTGTTGTCTTTTTAATATGAGGGATTTATGTTGCAATTTTGCCATTAATAAAGATAGTGGACGGCATTTGCATTATGTTTATATTATATAGTTTTTTTTATTATTTATAAAGGTTAAAATAATATATATATTATAATATAAGGTTAATATAATAAAACAAAAACATTAAAGGAAGCCATACTCATCTTTTAGTGCCGAAACTAAGGAAAAGAAAAAGAAATAAAAGAGCTAGGGTATTCGGCCATTGTTGAGTTAAATTAAGGTATGTATTTTACTCGGTTTTTGATAATTTTTATGTTTTTGAGATCGTTGCTAAGTTATCTTCAAAGCCCATGTCTTAATTTTTGAATTTGATGATGATTTTGTGTTTTGCCATTGATGGTACCTTGTGGTTTTTGATGTTTGATGATGAAATATGAATTATATGTGTTAAATTAACAAGTTTTATCTTTTAATTTTGATGAAATTGAGTAATTAGGACTAAATTACGAAAATAAATTTTTTAGGGACTAAAATGAAAAATTAATGAATTATATGGGCTTGTATAGTCATGGGTAAAATTCAGCATAGCTTGGGTATGAAGAAATTTGATGTATTTTGTGTTTTGTGCAATAGGGACTAATTTGTAAAAGTGTGAAATATTAGGGGCAAAATGGTAATTTGCCCATTTATGTGTTTTAGGATTAAATCGAATATAAATGTGTTTGAATGAGCTTAATTTGAACATGTTTAGATCAAGAACAAAGAAAAGCGGACTTGGATCGAGGAAAAACAAAATTATCGAATAGTCGATTTTTCTTTCTCAAATCGATATTTGAGGTAAGTCTCTAAGCAAATAATCATCGTAAATTATTTACGTAATTTAGTATATGCTGAAAATTTGAAATCATCATAATTATATATGAATTAGCCGAATTTGGCTAAGTGTAATATTCGATTCGGATAGGTTATTAAATGATATGTGTTATTTGAATGTTCGTACAATAAGTTCGAAATGAGTAAAAGGTTCTATATATGAAATGATTCGTGTGAGAAATCTTAAAGTATAAATATACATGTTGGCCGAATGTGGAGTATGAGTTTGTAGTGAATTTAATTTGGTTAATGTAATGTGAATATGTATGTTGGATTAATAGGTGAAAGGAAAATGAAGAATATGAGATGGTTGATATTTTAATACTAAGTAATGTGTATCGAAAGGTTGAATGTGTTCATATTCGGGCTTCGTGCCTAGCAGGCTTAGTGCCGATGACATATTCGGGCTTCATGCCTAGCAGGCTTAGTGTCGGTGACATATTCGGGTTTCGTGCCTAGCGAGCTTAGTCTTGGTGATATATTTGGGCTTGCCCAGCGTGCCTTGTGCCAGTGATCTATATCGGGCTTAATACCTAGCGGCCTTGTGCTTGATTAAATATCGACCTCTAGTCTAGCGTGCTTATAGCCGGTGAATGAATATCGACCTCTGGTCTAGTAGGCTTAGTCTTGGGTGTGTAATTGAGCTTATGCCTAGCGTGTTTTATATAGGTGATCTATAATACGAGTTTATGTTTATGAAATGATTGAGTTATGGTGGCCATTGAACGAGCTAAAGCTTTTTTAAATGAATTAGATTAATTCTAGCCATAAGGTATGTATTTACATAAGTACATGTTATATGTGATCTGTATTGAATAAGTAAGTGATAGGTAATGTGTTTGTATATTCGGCATCTTCGATTATGTGGAAAATTTTTGTTTATATATTCGGTTATGTGGAATTTTGTGTATATTCATTTGGTCATGTGAAATATATACATATATATTTTCGGATATGTGAGATTACAATTAATGCATACATTCGAGTTATGTGGACTTACTATGCATATTTATATGGAAATTGTTATTTAGTTGTATATGGAGGTATACATATGTATAATTATTAATCAATGTGCGTTTGATAAGTTCTACTTTTAAAGTAGATAATGATAAATGTTTTGACTATGAAAGGATATAAGCATTTGGCTATAATAATTCATATGTGTTATGTAAATAAATTAATGTTACAAATTGTCGGTTTAATTTGATTGATTATTCAATTGATTTGTTAAGTTTTCTTAAGACTTACTAAGCTTTAATAGCTTACTCTGTGTGTATTCTTGTTCATTCTGTTTATAGATTTGGATATACGTTACGAGCTTGGGGATCGTCAGCAAGACTACTCACACTATCGACAGTTTCCTTTGGTATTTTACTAAGTTGAAATTTTAATATATGGCATGTATAGCAAAGTAAAAAGGTGGAATAGTGGCCATGCGAAAATGGCTTATCTTCTTTTGATTGATTTGGGTTCCGTGTTTTTGGTTGTGATGGTCATTGGAAATGAGTTTATACTTATGCATATTGTTTGTGGTATAAGTTCATGATAGGTAAGTAAGCATGATGTTATAATTTGGACATGTTGAACTCGGTTTAGTGATATGTAAATGTTTATGTGTTGAGCATTTTGTGATGGGTTGATCTGTTTATTAAATGGACTAAAGTCGAATATATATATATATGTTCGAAGTAAATAAATAGGTATAAAGTGCTGTTTACTCATTAAGTCCTTAATAAGTTGGTTTGAATTGAGGATGTTAAGTATGAGTGTTTAGTTATATACTTGTGATAAATAGTTAAATATGTGGTAAATGGATTTGGTATTGAGTTTAGATATGAAATTTGGTTGCATGATGTGATAATAATTTGAATGGACAATTTTGAATATATATTTATAAGTTATATTATGTTAAGTAATGGACATGTGGTTAATACATTATATATATATATATATGTGTGTGTGTGTGTGTGTGTATTTATTGGTTTTGAAAGGAAGCATGATTAGAAGCACCATTTACCTATCTAAATGATGGATATGCTATATAAGTTATCTAAGATAAATATTATGATATTCAAATGGCATACAAAATGAATGATTAGATATGTGGTTTATTTGATTAATGATATTCTAAAATGACTAAGTATATGGTAAGTTTGATAATGGTTAATTAACAATATTCAATTAATGGATGTCTTAATGTATACTAGGGATAAGATGATTATATGTTCGAATATACATAGGTTAATATGATTTGGTTGTAATGGCTAAGTATACAATTTTATTTTATTTGAATGATTCAAGATATGTACTTTGGTTTTATTATAAAACATGCGAATTTGTTATATTATGAATTGAACTTTTAGTACATAAATATTAAATGTGATTACAGTGACATGCGTATGTTATAATGGTATTAAGGCTATGTATAGCATTGTTGTAATGTGATATGATTTATTATTAAATATTTATATATAAATGCCTGTTCTGAGTTGTGTTTCGTTTGGTAATACCTCATAACTCTAATTCGGTGATGGATATGGGTTAGCGGTGTTACATTTTAATTCAGCTAGAATAGAACCATCGTCAGATAAGGTCATCCATGAATTCATTGCCCTTAATGCAAAAAGGGACTTCCTGCTCAAAGCATCGTGAATAACATTTGCCTTTCCTAGATGGTAGTCAATGGCCAACTCATAGTCTTTTATCAACTCTAACCATCTTCGTTGCCTTAAGTTTAACTCTTTCTGCGTCATCAAGTACTTCAGACTTTTGTGATCAGTAAAAATCTGACATCTTTCACCAAATAAATGGTGTCTCCAAATCTTCAAGGCGAAGACTATGGCAGCCAGCTCTAAATCATTCGTCGGATAATTCTTCTAATGCGGCTTCAACTATCTTGAGGCGTAAGAAATAACCTTGCCTTCTTGCATAAGTACACAGCCTAATCCATTTAAGGATACATCGCTGAAAATCACAAATTCTTTCCCTATTTTGGGTTGTACTAAAATCGGAGCTTCTGTCAACATTGCTTTTAATTTCTCAAAATTTGTTGGCATCTTTCTGTCCACTCAAACTTCACATTTTTCTGTAACAATTTAGTCATCGGGGTTGCGATCATAGACAACCCCTTAACAAATCGTCGGTAATAGCCGGCTAGGCTTAAGAAACTCCCAATCTCAGAGATATTACTCGGTGGTTTCCAGTCAATTATAGCCGAAATCTTGCTTGGATCCACTAGGACTCCATCTCCTGAGACAATATGTCCTAGAAATCCTATTTCCTTGAGCCAAAATTCACTTTTACTGAACTTGGCATACAACTGATTTTCTCGTAGAATCTATAAAACTGTCCGTAGGTGCTCAACATGCTCATTCTCATCCCGGGAATAAATCAATATGTCGTCAATGAAAATGACTACAAACTTGTCGAGGTAGGGTCTAAAGATGCTGTTCATTAAGTCCATGAATACCGCAGGAGCATTGGTCAAACCAAAGGGCATGACTAAGAATTCATAATGCCCATATCTTGTTCGAAAAGCTATCTTGGACACATCTGAAACCTTTACTCTTAACTGATAATACCCTGATCTCAAGTCTATTTTGGATAACACATTAGCTTCTTTCAATTGATCGAAGAAATCATCGATCCTAGGCAATGGGTACTTGTTCTTCACTATCACTTTATTAAGTTGACGGTAATCTATGCACAATCTCATGGTGCCATCATTCTTTTTCACAAATAAAACTGGAACACCCCAGGGAGAACAACTTGACCTAGAAAAGCCTTTATCTGCCAACTTTTGTAACTGTATTTTCAGCTCTTTTAACTCTTTTGGAGCCATTCTGTAAGGAGTAATAGATATTGGTACAGTACCGGGAGCTAGCTCAATATTGAACTTAACGTCCCTAACTAGTGGTAGTCCTGGTAATTGCTCAAGAAAAACATCCACGTACTCACATACTATCGGTACTGACTCAATCTTTAGCTCTGTTTCTTTATCATTCATCACAAAGGCCAAATATGCTTCATACCCTTTTCTTAAGTATCTCTGTGCCATCATATGAGAAATCACTACTGACAATTTACTCTGTTCATTTGATTCTATATGATGAGTGTCCCCATTCTCACATCTCATCTCAATGTATTTCTTCCCACAATTAACTATTACATCATGGGTAGACAACTAGTCCATACCAAAAATGATGTCAAACTTATCAAATGGTAACAACATAAGGTTTGCTTTAAAATAATGACCGCTAATCATCAATAGACAGTTTTTACATACTTTATTAACTAAAACACTTTTTCTAAAGGATTAGACAACTTAATCACAAATTCTATAGACTCTATAAGCATATTCATAGTGGATACTAGTTTCATACAAATATAAGAGTGTTTGGATCCGGGATCTATTAAAAAAATAACTTTGATATCATAAAGAGAAAAGGTACCTGTAATAACATCAGGAGAAGATGCCTCTTCGTGAGCACGAATGGCATAATTCCTAGCAGGTGCCCTACCCTCGGGTCTCACAGCCTTCTCTCTAGGGTTACCTCTTCCACTTGCCCCACTCCCCGAGTTTCTCTACGGTCTGCCTTTAACCATATCCCCAGATCTTAGGTTTTGAGTTCTCTCTTCTTTCGTCATCTCAGGACAATCTTTTATAAAGTGATCATGGCAACCACATCTGAAACAAGCATTTTCATGTGCTTGACATTCACCGAGATGGCGTCTGCCACACTGTGGGCATTCAGGTCTATCAGATCAAACATTCCCCACACTAGCAACTGAAGTAGTCTGTGCTTTATTCCCTGAATTCTGCTTACTCTTGTCCTTCTTTGAAAACCTAGTAAAAGTAGCCGATTGGGTAGGGAAATCTCTTGACTTCTTGGATGAATATTGGAATGACTTATTCCACTATCTCTTTCTAGAGTCATTCCATTTCAGATTTTCTCTTCTCTTTTATTAATTCTTCGGCTTTACAAGCCCTTTCCACTAACACCACAAATTCTTTTAATTCGAGGACAGCAACAAATAACTTGATATCATCATTTAGTCCATCTTCAAACCTCTTACTCATGATGGCTTCAGTGGACATGCATTCTCGAGCCTATTTGCTAAGTCACACAAACTCTCGCTCATAATCAGTCACTGACATCTTGCCTTCTTTCAGTTCTAGGAATTCCTTCCTTTTCTGGTCCACAAATCTTTGACTGATATACTTTTTCTTGAACTCTTCTTAGAAAAATTCCCATGTGACATTTTCCCTCGGTACTACTGACACAAGGGTGTTCCACCATTGATAGGCAGCATCTCTTAAAAGAGAAACTACACACTTTATACATTCCTCAGGTGTGCATGACAACTCATTAAATATCCTGGTAGTATTTTCTATCCAGAACTCAGCCTTTTTCGAATCATCATCTTTTCTAGCCCTGAATTCTTCTGCCCCATGTTTCCTGATCCTATCAATTGGAGGTTTGTATCCTCTTACCACCTCTACTACTTGAGGGAATGGGGGATAGGTTGTGGAACAGGTGGGGGTGGAGGGGGTTGTACATTCGGGTTTGTACAAACGAATTCCGTGTACGACGTATTCATCATATGGAGGAAGGCTTCTCTAGCCTCTTCTCCTCCTTCTTGACTCACCATAGTGGGTCTATTCTCATTCTCATTAGGCACCGTCCCTTCAGCAGGAGCTGGCACGTTACTTTTTACATCATCCTCCTCAGCTCTTTCGGGATCCATTTACTATATGTATAAACATAATTTAAGTCATCAGGAGTCGTCACACTATCATTATAAAAAACATTCTTACGTATGGCATCTATAGCTAGACTCGTGCTCGTGCTACGTTAGTCCTAGAACTGACTAAATCGTTGCTCTGATACCACTAAATGTAACACCCCATACCCGAGTCCGATGCTAAGACTGGATACTAGACATTACCACACTTGAACTCACATAAAACATGTACTTATGGGCTATAAAATTTTGTTCCGAATTAAAAACTTCTCTTTCTTAGTCTAACCATACATTTCATGGGCCTACGAGGCCTTAAACATGTATCTGGAAACTTTCAAAACTCAAATGAAAACTTTTCCTTAAAATAGAGGTCACACGCCTGTGTGACTTGGGACACGCCCGTGTACCCCTAACACATGCCAGTGTCTTTTACCCGTGTTCGACACTAACTAATTACACACGGCCTTGACACACCCGTGGATGTAAACCGTGTGCTATACCTTGATATACTGACTTATTCACAAGGTTTGGGGCACACGCCCATGTTCTAATCGTGTATCACACATGGCCTAAACAAACGACCGTGGGATTTACCCGTGGCTTATTCTGATTTAAAACACTAAGGTGTATGGTACGCATAGCCTAGACACACGCCCGTGTGTCTAACCGTGTGGGAACTTAGAGGCTATTTACCAAGCCTATTGCCACCCTGAAATCAAGACCAAACTCATGCTCAATTCAATACATTTTTCATAAACATTACTACATACTTCATTGATCTCCATAAACATACATACTTAGTTAATTTTGGCCAATCACTTTGCCATATACAAAAGAATAATAAACTTGATAATCTATACAATGACCCTTCTTTAAACATATTCTCAAAATGAAATGCTTCCTATACATGCCATACTTAGTAAAATAACTTGGCTATGCTAAAATAGAGATTGATAGTGTGCTATGAGCTCCTACTCCAACGATCCACAAGTTAGCTTACCGGGACTACATAGAAAGAAATAATTAAAGACATAAACATTTAGCTTAGTAAGTTTACATGTAAAACACATATTAATAAACTTGCTTAATATAAACCATTTGACATAACAATGGTATCATAAATTTCAGCTATAAAGTTTACTTACTCATAATGATTCTTACATGTCTCATGATACTTACTATTCTCATACTTGTAAGGTAAACATGGTACCTGTATCACTTGATCACATTGATCAACATACTTTAACATAATAATCATCAATTCTCGCTATTTCTAGTATGTATGACCAATTTTCATAACTATTACAAGTTAGTCCATACTATCATTTTTCATGAAATTCACTTAGAAAAAGATGTTTATCTAACATAAAACTCTCATAAACTTCCATAAAACATCATTTAACATGCATGTTATTCATGGTTAAATTTTCGAACATGCATCCTAGCTCATTTTATAGCTAAAAATAGCTAATTCATAATACGAAAACTTTAAAAATACGAGGAATATTAAAAACGGGGCTAAAATGAACTTACTAGCAAACCTTGAAAAAATGAAGAACCCTAGCTATGGAGTCTTCAAATTTTCGGCAATAAGGGGAAGAAGAAGAATAGATTTTTATCATCTTTTTCCCATTTTAATCATTTAAATTAATAAATGACCAAAATGCACTTCTCTCTAAATTTTTACAATTTAATATCTCATGTCCAATTTTGTACAAAAATTATAATTTGGGAATATTGGTACTTAAGGACTTCTAATTGATATTCTAAAGCTATCTCATACAAAAAGCTTCTAGAAACTCATATTTTGTAACTTTTGTAATTTAGTCCTTTTGGACCATTCAACCTCAATTTAACAAAATTGCTTCATAAAACTTTCACACTAGCATGCAAACATGACATAAACCTCAAAAGCTCATAAATTCACCTCGAATTCGTGGCCTCGCACCACTATTCTGACTAGGCCCTAAATCAGGCTGTTATAAACACGGCTTGGCCACGATTTACACGGGTGTGTGCCATGGGCATGTCCCTACCGCAGGAAAATAGAATTCTATTAGGGTACTTAGAGGCAAAGAAAGCCATTCCAAAAGCCTATATAAAGACCGTAGAGGCCACTTAAAGGGGGAGTTTGATAGAAGCCTACTGTCAGGGCTTTTCAGGTGTTCAGCTAGGCCAAGGAGCCGAGCCAGAGAAGTTGAATACAGAGGTTTGCTCAAAGAAAGCTAGTTGATTCATCTCAAGAAGCCAGAATCATACTCAAGACAGAGGATCTCTCCTTCAATTCCTTCAGGGGGTTTTAGGGTTTTCTTATGTTTTGTTTTATATTTTTCTGAGATGTTTTCTTTTACAATTATGAACTAAACTCCTCAGATACCTAAGGGGGATGAAACCTAAGACAAATCTTGTTATTATTATTTAAGTTGTATGATAAATACTTGATTTGTTCTTAACTGTGTGTTCTTAATTCTTGTTTTGGTATTTCTAGGATATTGATTCAAGTATTGATGTGCTTAGGTGGTGGAGCAAAAGTCCCTACTTAAGTGTAGATCTAACATAGTTAAATGAATTTAAACGCAAACCTAGAAATAGGATGACGTAAATTTGCCGGATTAGATTCAAACCTAATATGGGAGTCCATAGATCGAGTTGATGCAATTCTAGAGGTTTTAATTAGAAATAAATTTCAATTAATCAAACTAGGGATAGACATTAGTAGCCTCAAAAGAGGTATTAATATAAATTAGTGCATCCTACAGATCAGGTCAAGTGAATAAATCGTCTGGTTCAGAGTTAGATAACAAGTGAAGTCTAGGTGGATTCTTCCTCAGGTTTTGTCTAAATCAATTGATTTTACCTCAAGTCTTTCCCCAATTCCTTCTTTGTCTTAGCATCTTTAGCTTAGTAGTTAGTTAATTTTAGATTAGATAACAAATTCCCTTAATTCTTAGCCTAAATAATAGAAAGAGAGTTAACATTAGTACTTTTGGTTCCTTTGGGTTCGACAATCCGATCTTGCCACTAACTATACTACTGTTCGATAGGTGCCCTTGCCTCCATCGTTGTCTTAGTTAGTTTCTAGGTTTGATCATTCTCTTTTATAAATTTTTAAGACTCTGACACATGATCACCTGATCTCAGATCTATCTTTGAAAACACGGTGCCTCCTTTCAGCTGATCAAACAAATCATCAATTCTGGGCAAAGGATATTTATTCTTTATAGTAACTTTGTTCAACTAACGGTAATCAATGCACATTCTCATCGTGCCATCTTTCTTTTTCAGAAACAGAACAGGATCACCCCAAGGTGAGAAGCTCAGTCTTGCTAATCCTCTGTCAGTTAACTCTTGCAACTGTGACTTCAACTATTTCAACTCTGTTGGCGCCATTCTATACGGAGCAATCGAAATAGAAGTCATTCCTGTTAACAAATCAATACCAAATTCCACTTCACGTATCAGAGGTAATCCCGATAATTCTTCAGGAAATATGTCAGGGAATTCATAGATAGTTGGCACTGATTCAACTTTCTTTTTAGTTACTTTCGAGTCAATCACATAGTCAAAATAAGCTTCATAACCCTTTTTCACATAATTCTGAGCTTTCATCACTGATATCACAGTAGGTAATCCATTTAAATCATTAGATTCAATCCGAACTATTTTATCATTGACATCTCAAATCAATAGTCTTTCTTTTGCAATTTACAACAGCATCATGCAATGTCAACCAATCCATACCCAAAATTATATCAAACTCATCAAATGGTAATAGCATCAGATCAGCCGAAAAATAAACATCTCGAAACATCAACAGACAGTACACTTTTACCTAAGGGGTTCGATACTTTAATAACAAATTCAGTAGGCTCTACAGGCAAAGTCTTACTGGATACTAAGTTCATGCATATAAACAAATGAGTAGAACCTGGGTCTATCAATGCAATCACTGAAGTATCATAAAGAGTAAATGTACACGTTATAACATCTGGAGATGAAGCTTCCTCATGGGCTCGGATGGCATATGCTCTAGTTGGCACTCTACTGTCAGATCACACAATAGTGTCTTTCATAGTTCTCTGACTACTACTAACTACTAACATTCCTTATATTTCAGAAGGGTCTACCTCTAGTTGAAACATTATCAAATCTTGGATTCTGAATAATCTCTTGCTTAACGGACTCTGGGCAGTCTCGGATGAAATGGTCTAATGATCCATATCTAAAACAGGCTTGATCATTCAACCTACAACTCCTCGGATGTCTTTTACCATAATGCTTACATTCAGGTCTCTCGAATCAGACATTTCCAACACTAGCCATCGAAGTAGCTGGAGCTTTGGAATTGAACTGTGATCTATCTCGATCTCTATTCGAATGACCCACATTAACTTTCGAACGGCTTTGTTCATCTTTGACTTTCTTTGAAGCAGACTGAAATGTTTTGCTCAGAAATCTCTTTCTCACATCTCTAGCTTTAGAATCAGCTTTTCTTTTATCTTTCCCGAGTGCTTTAGCTTTGCACGCTCGATCAACAAGTACAACAAACTCTTTTATTTCTAGAATTTTGACTAACAAGCGAATATCTTCATTTAAGCCGTCTTCAAACCGTTTACACATTATTGCTTCAATTGAAACACATTCTCGAACATATTGACTTAGTCTCATGAACTTTTGTTCACACTCGGTGATAGACATGCGACCCTGTTTCAATTCCATGAATTTTTTTGTTTCTGATCAATAAATCTCTGACTAATATATTTCTTTCAGAACTTAGGCTGAAAGAAATCCCATGTAACCTGTTCTTTCGGAACAACGAAAATCAAGGTCTTCCACCATTGATAAGTCGCGTCTTGTAGCAAAGAAACAACACACTTTATACATTCTTTAGGAGTCAATGACATTTCGTCAAATACTCGGTAGTGTTTCTCAGCTTTCTTGGTATCATCATCACTGGTGGCCCTAAACTCTTCAGCCTCATATTTACAAATTTTGTCGACCGGAGGTTTATTCAACAGATTTAGATTCATAACTGGAGGTAGAGTAGAAGTCTGAGGAGGATTAGGCAGGGGCGGAGGTTGTGAAACAGCTGGATTAGTTCTTATGTACTGAGTGAACCACTCGTTCATCATTTGGAAGAAAGCTTGTTTAGCCTCTCCCTCTTGACCGCTAGTAGCTGGTCTCGAATCAGATGGCGCTGTCCCTCGTACGGGAGTAGGTGCATTACTTTCAACATCGTCAACTATGACTCTTTCGGGATCCATTACTATACAAAGAACACATTTTACACGTCAGGATTCATCACACTATCACATTTCATATATATGGCATGTATAGCTAGACTCTCATGCGCTACGTTAGTTCGAGAATCGACTAAATCGTAGCTCTAATACCAATCAAATGTAACACCCCTAATCGTAATCATCACTAGTCTAGGGTTAAAGGCATTACTGGACAAAGCAAATCCTTTTACAGATATTTCATATTATCATTCAACTAATCAAATCAAAGTGTCCCTTAAATAGGTCTACGAGACCTAAAACATGCTTTAGAATAAATCCGAGACTAAACCGAACACATACAGAAACTCTCAAAAATTTAAAAATTTTCAAAGTTATAGAGGTCATACACCCGTGTGGATAGGCCGTGTGCCTTCCATAGCCTCAGACATGCCCGTGTGTCTAAGCCGTGTCAAAATAGGGCATACATACTGACTTGTCCACACGGCCATGAACACACCCATGTGCCTCACCCGTGGGCGCTACTACCTTGCACCACACAGCCAGTCACACGCTTGTGTGTCTAGCCCGTGGTCGAGTCTGACTTGTTTTGAAATGTAACCACGAGAGACACGGTCGAGCCACAAGCCGGTGTGCTCAAATGTGTGGGTAATTATAGGCCATTTTCAAGGCCAAAATGCCACCCACACTTTGGGTCATCCTTTCAAGCACATACAAGCATCATACCAAACACAATTGGCAACCAAAAACATACCAAATGGTCATCCTATTCAACTCATTCAAGCACTCTTCAAACATACCAACTTATATGCCATTTAGCTCAACTTATTCACAAACATTTCTAAGCATAAATCATCCACAATTTACCACTACAATATGACATCTACTCATCAATAATATACCAACTTTGCATCAACAAGCTTACCATTATTTTGTCCATTTCACTAGCCATCAAACCATACCAAAACTAAGCATCATAAGACATCGCAACTCATCCATAACACAACCATTTATCTAGCCATATCACATGGTTGTGTACATATCTCAAACATATTCCAAAACAACTAGCCTATACATGCCATATTTAGCTATATACACATTCAAAAAAAAACCAAAGTAAGATTGGGTAGTGTGATGACGATCCTCAATGATCCCTGAGCCCTCAGTAGCTTTGACGATCTATAAAACAAAGCAAACACACACAAAGTAAGCTTTCAAAAGCTTAGTAAGCCATATACAAATAAACTTAACATAAAATGCACATAATCATATTGATACAATGTCATTAATGTTTCTCATTTTCAAATTCATAACCTTTTCTTTGGCTCTTTTGTTTAGCCATAGCTTACTCACATTTCATAATTCAAAGTATCAGTTTTGCTCTTAGCACATTAAATCATATATCACATATTATCTCATCAAATCTATACCATCTTCACTTTAGTAAGTTCATATATTCACTTACCTTTCATATACATACTTAGTATACCTTTTAGATGTACTTTACTCATTTATATGTTTTACGTAGTCTCTCATTTCTCGAATTTGCCCGTTGAACCATTCAATATCAAATAGGATGCATAGAATGCTCAAAATAGTTGTACAATGCCAACATCCCAGACGTGGTCTTACATGTAGTCAGATATCGATGCCACTGTCCCAGACAGGGTCTTACACGAATCAATTATGATGCCAATATCCCAGACATGGTCTTACAATTAAATCTCAAATCAATGCCAATGTCCCAGATGTGGTCTTACACAATATCACATATCGGAAACATATGTCATGACATATAAAATCCTATCTATTCGTAGGTTCGTACGGAATTTTTCAGACTTTGTCAACTTGTCAATACTTCCTCGGATTTCATATACAAATCATCTCGAGCATATTCATCACAATACAAATTTCATAGATGCATAAATAAACCAATTCTAATACATTTATTTGTATATCGACTTTCCTCATATTCGGATAAATAGACAGATTTGACTATTCGATCACTTTCGACTTTCTGCGGTCTAAATTTGTTTTCTTCGATTCTTGATCTATATTCAATTCAATCCAAAAACACATATTTAGGGAAATTTACAAATTAGCCCTCATATTTTTACATTTTGACATTTTAGTCCCTATTTCATAAAATCACAAAATACACAAAATCTCTATATACCTAGGCTTAGCCGAATATTCATGTAGTTCCTACAAGTCCATAAACTTCATTTATTTAACAATTTTGTCCCTCAAAATATTAATTTCTTAATTAAGTCCAAATTACTCAAATTCATCAAAAATCCAAAGACAAACTATGTTAATCTATCACATATCTTTCATAATTCATCTTCAAACATAACAAAACCCATGTGTTCATCAATGGCCTGTTTCAAAATCATCATCAATTAAAAAATTAAACAATGGGTTTTGAAGAACACAAAGCAACGGTTACAACAACGTAGAAATTATCAAAAATAAAAACCAAAACATACCTTAATCAAGCTTAAAGCTAGCTGAAACCTAGTTGTTCTTCCTTTCCTTATTTTCTTTGTATTTTTGGCACTAACTAGATGATAATGGCCATCTTTTATGTTTTATTTTATTTAACTCAACATAATTTCTAATTTACAAATTTAACCTTTAATAATAATATAATATAACACATATTGGTTGGTTATAATTGTCCATTAACCATGCTAATGGTTTAATTACAACATAAGGCCATTACATTATAAAGACATAACACATAGGTGTGTTTAACATATAACATGCTAATTTAGCATCTTTCACAATTAGGTCATTTTATCAAATTAAACACACAAATGGATAAATTAATTCATAGAAATTTCAACATGTTTAATCATATATTGCAGGCATAGAAAATAATATTAAAATATTTTTTGACTCGAATTTGTGGTCCCAAAACCACTATTCTGACTAGGGCCTAAACCGAACTATTACAACCCATGGCCATACACCATTCGACATCAATTTGATAACGATTATGTAATGATATGAAATTCCAATGATGGTTCTGTGTTCTTCTATTAAAGCTAATATGTTTCATTGTATTCGATATTTATGTTTATTTAAATAACTATTTGACTCACACTGAGCTTTCATGAGCTCACCCCCAATAGTGTTTAACTTTTTAAGTAAACCTCGAAACTAGGACTGGACCCGACACATGGAGAACCACCTTGGACCTCAGACTATTTTTAATAAGTGTTAACCAATTTCTATTGGTTTTGGTTTGTAAATTTATTTTTAATTGTATTTGGTATGTGGCTCGGTAACTTTTCTTTTAGGGCTTTTTGCATGCATGGATTACTCAAGCATAATAACAGGATAATGCATGATATTAGGCTTAAGTAAAATTTGATATTGTTCCGTAGTTTCTGCTGCATTGCAACGGGACTGTTTTTTGAAAAAAAAAACAAATCGATAAGGCAACAAAGTTTCCAAAATAAATTGAAAGATGGTTTTTCTGCTGCATTAGTTTAACATTGAGTTTTTTTTAAAGAAGAGTGACAAGCAAATAGTTTTTCTAAAACAACACTATAAATAATAAAATGTATCCTAAGTATACATGACCTAATGAATGAATGCTTTTAAGCTAACTCAAAGTACAACTATGGTTTTCTCTAAAAATAAGTTTATTTAAGGCTTTCAAAAGTAATGTAAATTAGCTTAGCCATTTCGGTGGCTAATGTAGCCTTTTTAATCTAGCCATAACATATAGGTTGGGTTTTGGAGGTTACAATGTTCTTATGCAAAAATTTCAATACTGACTTAGCATCATTAAAGGCTAGGGCTATTGCTTCTACCCACTTCGAAGCATAGTCTACTTCCAAAAGTATGTATAGCTTGCCTACGGATGGTGGAAACGGACCCATAAAGTCTATTCCCCTTAGATCAAATAGTTCAATCTCTAATATACTTTGCAACGACATTTCCTGTCTCCTTGAAACAATTTCTATTCTCTAACACCGCTCACACGACTTATAGAATTCATGAACATCTTTAAATAAACTTGGCTAATAGAATCCTGACTGGAGTACCTTGGCAGCTATTTTCATCCCTCCAAAATGTCTTCCATATGGGGCTGAGTGACAATGTTGTAAGACACTATGCATCTCATCATTAGGGATGCACTTCTGAATTTTTTAATCTGGACAATGCTTGAATAGGAATGGTTCATATAATAGAACAATTTAGCATCGTGAAGAAATTTTCATTTTCTTTGAGCATCGAAGCCAAGTGGCATTACACCACTTACTAAGAAGTTTACTATGTCGGTGTACCAAGGTAATGCCTTAGCATTAAGCAACTGTTCATCTGGGAATTCTTACTTAATATATTTCTTACTTTCATCTCCATTCTTCGATTCTATTCTTGAAAAATGGTCAACCACTTGATTCTCGGTTTCCTTCGATCTCTAATTTCCAAATCAAACTCTTATAACAAAAGTATCCACCTAATCAATCTCGGCTTGGCATCTTTTTTGTACCTAGTACTTGATAGCCGAGTAATCTGTGTAGCCTATGACCTTTGTTCCCACTAAATAAGAATGGAATTTGTCGAATGCAAAGACCACTACCAGTGATTCCATCTCCGTAGTGGTATGATAAACCGTAAAAGTAACATATTTTAATCCCACATTTAGTATGCTTTTGGATGATTTAGCCCTCAATTTTATGTAAAAAGGTGCTCTTAATCCTTTCTCTTTATGTCTAATACTCAGGAAAGCACCCGAGAATGAAAAGAATGAGAAATGGGCTTAAAACGGATCGAATTGGGCCAACCCAAGAAATTGGCATGGCCTGGACTTCAAGTCACATGGCCGTGCCTTGCCAATCATTTAAAGACATGTCCCAAGCATGAATTGCAAGGCTGTGTCCCAATTGACAGACCTGAAGCACGGCCTGAATCCTAACTTGCACGGTCGTGCCTCAATCAACAGAATCAACACACGGCCTGATGTCGACTTACACGGGTGTGTGCCATGGTCGTGCCTCTGTTACGGGAATGACCAATTTCACTCGGTTGAATGCTTGAATCCAAAGAAACATACTCCTAAGTCCACTTAAACACCTTAATAGTAATTCTACTTGAAGGAGGTACTTAGGAGCCAAGTACAGCATCTAAGGAGCCTATATAAACAACCCAAGGCAACCATTCTAGGGGGAGTTTTGGTGGGCAGAGTTCTCTGCCAGAGCTTTTATTCAGGGAAATACTCGAAAATAGCCAGTTGATCCATCTCAAGAAGCCGGAGTTCTACTCAAGATAGAAGATCTCCTCTTAAATTCCTTCAAGGGGTTTTAGGGATTTCTTATGTTTTGTTTTATCTTTTCTCTTGAGATGTTTTCTTATTTTGTTATGAACTAAACCCTTCAGATACAGAAGGGATGAAACTATGATGGATTTTGTTATTTGATTTCTAAATTATATGATAAGTACTTAGTTTGTTCTTAATTATGTTGCTTAATTTAATCTGATGTGCTTAGGTGGAGGAGGAATAGACCCTGCCTAAGAGTAGGGAGTTGATCGCACGCCTAAAGATAGGGTGATGAGATTTTTCCGGATTAGGGTGAAACCTAATATGGGAGTCCATTGATCGATTTACTGCTTCCTTAGGGGGTTATTATAAGAGAATGAGAGTTCCACTAATTAACCCAAGGTTAGATGTTATTCACCTCGAGAGAGGGTTTAATATAGGTTAGGAAGTCTCACGGATCAAGCTAAGTGAAGAAGTCATATGAATTAAAGGTTAGATAACAAGAGAAGTCATAGGTGGATTCTTCCTGAGGGTATCGTCGTAATCAACTGAGTTTTTCCACAGTCTTTTCCCAAAGTTTCATTCTTTTGTCTTTTCATTTAGTTTAAGTATTTCATTAGTCCTTAGATTAATAAACCAATTACTCCATATTTCAGGCTAAATAATAGAAAGAAAGTGAGTAGTAGTACTTTTAGGTTCCTTTGGGTTCGATAAAATAATCTTGCCTAAACTATACTATTGTTCGATAGGTGCACTTGCCTCAATCATTGTCATAGTTAGTCTACAGGTTCGATCATTCCTTATAAATATTAAAACTCGACTGTTTGACACGATCAAGTTTTTGGCGCCATTGCCAGGGAACACTAAAATATTAAGAAAGCTCTATTTCTATTACTTTAGCCATAATTTTATTATTTCACAATTTACTTTTTTTTAGGTTAAATGTAACAGCCCAAACCCGGCCCATACGTCATGACCGGATCTGGTATGCTACGGGTTGAACGTTGCAAACTTTGCCTTGAAGAGTTTTGAAAATCTCGGTTTATTATAATCGATTAATCATTAATTGTGTAATTCTTGAATGAAACTTTAAGATTTGTGTGAATGTGTTTGAAAAGCCCATTTTCCTCTCGCTTTATAATTAAAGTTTTGAAAACATAAGTTTATAAAAATGTGACATGATAATAATAAAGAAAAATAACCTAAGTTGTGGAGGCCTTATTATAAAAAAAATCCCAAAATTAAAACTTAAAAGATAACCGGACATAGTTTATGGAAATAATAGTCTTGATGGCCCTTCGAGTCCGACCCGGCTCCCATGTCCACGATCTATTGCTTATCTGAAGGGTTGGAAAAAATAAAAGGGTGAGTCACCAAGACTCAGTGTGTAAATCCCACAAACAAATAAAAGCCTTGGGCCCACAAACACATTATGGGCCTTGGGCCATAACAATGGCAACAGAATATATTTTCATGCAACATGGCCCATCCCAAACCTAAGAGTCCATCCTCTACACACCCCCGTACCAACCATCACACCGTGGGGATTTCTACAATCAACCCTCCATCCGCTACACACCATATCGACAGCTGTGCTGCCTGTCACAAAGATCGATCACTAAGTGACCTATGTGGCAAAGCCACTGATCGTCATGTGACCTTAATAATACATCGACAGCTACGCTGCCTGTCATAAAGACCGATCACTATGTGACTTATGTGGCAAAGCCACCGATCGCCTTACGACCTGCTCCCCTTCATCATCTCAATCCCATCTCATGCATACATACATGCAAGAATCAGTATATTAAACTATCTAAATAGATCACATACTTTCACATGCTTCGATACATATAGAGAGGTTTCTATGATTACGTACCTGGCATCCCTTGCCTACCCTTTTTAGGTATTACGATTGTTCATACAGCCTCTTTATCCGGCTTTTAGCCTATAACATACATATAATACAAATTAACTAGTGTGATAGAGATCCACACACCTGATTACTGACAAGACGATACTGTCTAAGTTGACACTATCAGTAGCTGCTACGACTGCTAACAGTCTAAGGTTTTGTTTTGAAGCAGGTCCACAACCCGGTGGCCAATCCCGAACTGCTGACACCGCTCACTTCTTAAACTTAGGGATTGGTTTAACAGATCCAATCCCCTCCTTCGCCTGATCAATATTTGATTCCATCAAAAGACCTTATCAATTGCTACCATCATAACATATGGTTAAGATCACAATTACGATAGCGAATCTAACGGAAATCTAAAGAGAACCCCTTACCTTGAAATCCCAAAAAGAGAGATATATGAGATTCAGAAACTAACAGTTTTGGCTTTTAGATCTACGTAATCTTCTTCACTTCTCGAATGTCGCCTAACACGTAAAAAAATAGGAAGTATTAGTCTAATCAATAGCCTTAACAAACCAAGTGGCCATTCGGCCTTGGCCCCTAAAAACCAAAAGAGATCTTAAGGAATAACAAGAGTCGACACTTACCTCAATAGGGGGTTTCGGCTAACTCTTGAGAGAAGCTGCCAACTTTTTGCGAAAATCAAAAAGAGAAGATGATTCAAAGAAATCTATGGAGATTTCGGCTTTTAAAGAAGAGATCGGTAAGAAGATTTTGGCTTTTACTGAAGAAGTCAGTAGGAAGAAAAAGAAAGGAAAAGAATGGACACTAGGGTATTCGGCTATAGCAGAAAAGAAGAAGAAGAAGAAGATGGAACTTTAGGAGTTTTCAGCTTTTTGAGAAAGGAAACATGTAACACCCTAAAAAAAAATCCGAGTGTTTATATATTGCATGAATTAGTGTTTAGACTTTAAAGGAAAATTTCTTACTTTTATTTTAGTGCTTATTGAAGCCCTAAAGAGGAGTATAGCATAATTTGGATAAGGAATAAATTTAATAATTGAGAATTTATTGAAGAGAAGCAAAGGTTATTAAGACTTAAGTTAAATTAAGTGTTAATGAGTGTCATAAGTTGAGTACATGGCATGGTGGAGTTGGCGCATGGGTTATAGCAAGAGGGAAGAGGTTCGAATCCCTTGTTTAGCATCTAGATGAATTTTTTTTTAATTTTACGCACATGGATAGCAAGTGTCGGCCAAGAACATATATGGTAAGTGTTGACTATGTTATTTTTGGTTAGTGTATCAAAGGTTTAAGGAAATAGTTAACATATGGCATGGAATCAAAAACTTCAGGAAAGATAGGGGGAACATAAGGCACATATCAAGGGAAAATTTTGGAAACAAAATCATGGCCAATTGACCATGTGTTGGACGGTAAATTGGTATAGGGAGGAGCCAATTTTTGTGTTAGTTTTGGCTAAGAAGTTCATTTTCTCTTTGGTCATTCCTTGCACCTTGTGCGAAATTTTGTTTTCTCTCTTTTCAACTTTCATCTTGGCGAATTTTGCAATTGGTAAAGCTCAAGTTTTGTGAACATTTGGTCATATTTTTTTTATTTCTTCAGCCATTGCTTTGTGTCTTTTCTTTGAGTGTCGAAATCAACTATACCAAAAGAACCATCCTTTCTCTTTTCTTTTACCATGGCCGAATGTACTGGCTCCTAAAATCCATCTTTTTCTTCTCTTCTCTTTGAAATCAAACAACATCATCACTATCTCTTTTCATATTTTAATTCTTTTCAATCAAAGTTTCTCCATCAAACACTCTCTTGGCGAATGCTAGAGTGCCTTAGCCAAATCTTATTTCTTTTCTTTGATCATACATAGCGAAATCTTCATCCATCACAAACACCTTTTCTCAATCCTTTCTTTTGATCGTGGATTATAGGTAAGGGGTTCTTCTTTTCGTTTTCGTTTTATTAAAGTGTTATGGCCGAATATTAATGGTGTTATGAAGGCCTTTTTGGATCGAAATAAGCGTTTGTTCTAATAACGCTTCATTCGTTATTATATAGTGCAATAACGGAAGATCGGAACTCAAGTGATTGGGAGAATCGTAGAAACGTTGGAATCGATTTCTTGTGGTAAGGAAATCACATCTTTTTAAAGCCTCTAGTACTATTCGATATTATTTTAGATTTAACTAATATTCCTTTGATCATGAAGACTTTCAAAATAGGGAAGAAAAGGCGGTGGTTAGTCACGTTAAGAGGCGGATCTGTAAATCCCCATTTAAGCGAAGAGCGGTTTGGCGGATCGGGATTTTCCACCGTGTTGCGGACCATCTTCGAAGGAGTCAATTATTCAAGTGGTACGAACTTCGAGCCATTATCGTTGGTGGATTCTCGGCGACTAACGAATCAATAAGCGAGGAGAAGCTGAAAATCAAGTGATTCAAAATCAAGAGGGTAAGATTTTGGATCTATTATCGATTAAGAATATTTATACGAAATAGTATTCTAACGGATCGAAATATGTTTTAGGTGCCGAGGAGCGAGAAGGATTATTACTCTCGATATCGAGGTGTGTAACTTCACACTATTTCTCGGTTGGATGTCAATTTCGGTATTGAAGTAAAATCGTAAAAACGACTGGATCGATAAAAAAACGTAAAAAAAACTGATATTTTGACAAAAATACGTAAAAATGACTAAATCGTGAAAATTACGAAAATGCCCTCGAGAAATTACTTGTTATTATGTAAATTGTATGTTTTGTGAAAATGGGACGTAAAATACTCTAGTTCGATAAATTGGGCCAAAATACTCTAGTTCGATAAATTGGGCCAAAATACTCTAGCTCGATAAAGTGGGTCAAAATACTCTAGTTTGATAAATGGGCCAAAGCCCACTAAACTGCTAAATGGGCAAAATGCTAAATTATTTTCTTGGGCCAAATGAAATGTTTAACGATAAACCCACCAATGTTATGGATTAAATAAAAAAATTGTTATATGAATATATTTTGTTATATACACATAATTGCATGGGGTGGGGTATATGAAGAGAAGAATGGCCAGTTGCCAAAAATCTAGTTCGGTGGCCTTGCCACAAAAATAAATATGGCTTATTGCCTCTAGTTCGGTGGCCTTGCCACAAAAATAAATATGGCTTATTGCCTCTAGTTCGGTGGCCTTGCCACAAAAATAAATATGGCTTATTGCCTCTACTTGATTGTTCTGTCACAAATATGGCTTATTGCCTCTAGTTCGGTGGCTTTGCCACAATTATAAAAAGGCTTAATGCCTACGATTGGTGTGTTGGCGGGGTGGGTTGACTTGATCCCCACAGGTGTGATGGTTGGTACGGGGGTGTTAGCGGATGGATATTAGGTTTGGTTGGGAAATTCATTTTACATGCATTTTAAAATTATTTTATTTTATGATATATTGTTGAATTCTGTAATTGGGCTCAAGCCCAGCATAATATCTTGACGATCTGGCCCAATAATGGTGGTAAGTGAGTTACACACTAAGTTCTAAGTAACTCACCCCCTTTAATTTTCCATCTCAGGTAATGGAAATTGACGTGGACTTGGGCCGAGGATGACTTCGTGGAGGCCATACTGCAAAACATGGATTATTTAAACTCTGAACTTTTAATAAGTATTTTTACTATTTTGGATTATTGTAATAAGGGCCTCTATAAATAATTTATGGATTTTATGTGTGTTTGGTTTTAAACTACACTTTGGACTTTTAAATATGGGCTATGATTATATGATGTTTTTATTAAAATAAATTTGGGTTTTCAAATCCTTTTATAAATATTTTATTATTGTTAACTCTTTAATAAATTACCTAAAGGTTTTGAGAATACAATGATTTTCAACTAATGTGATCTAATATTTATCAAATTCAAATACCCTTCTAATTTTATTAAATCTCATAAATAATATTGTAGCTTTCAACTTATTGAAGATTTAAAATAGCTCGATTCATGTAACAAACCAAATCTAGTCTTAATGCATAGACCGGGTTTGAGGTGTTACATTTAGTGGTATCGAGCCGATTTCAAAAACTCGATTGTGGTTTGGGTTCGCAAATAATTTACATGCGAAATCGTTCAAATTTTAAAGATCGAGATGGCACCACAAGCATCCGCAACAAGTCAAGTAAGTATTTATTGCTTAATAATTACTATGATATAATCATAGGAACACTCTAGAACTTCTAGTTTTAGATGTGAAAACCGTAGAGATTGAGACTATAGGATATGTTGCGAAAAACAACTTTATATCTCAAATCTCATAAAATATCGTTAATAAACACGAAACAAATTTTACGATTCATAACTTGTAATCGATATAAGCGAACAAGCTATCATGAGCACTAGAGGACGTGGTCGTGGACGTGGTAGACGTGGCCGTGGTAGAGGCCGAGGTGCTACGACTGAAGCACCAAATCATATGCCGGAAGTAGACGCACCTGCGTCAATTGAAAGTGAGACGGGATCACGCGATCATATGGAAGAAGATAATGCATTGACTCAAGCAATGCTGCGAGTCTTGGAAAGGGTCGCTGGAACTAGAATTGGGCCAACAACTCGTGGGTCAATTTCAAAGCGACTTAAGTCAAATAATGCAGAAGTTTTTAGAGGAGTCTCTGGTGTAGCTCCGAATGTAGCTGAATCTTGGCTCAAGTCGTGGAACGGATTATGGATGATATGGAATGTACTGTCGAGCAAAAACTGAGAGGAGCTGTGTCCTTGTTAAGAGATGAGGCGTATCAGTGGTGGCTCACTGTTCGAGAAGGCACCGGTTGCCTCGATTAATTGGGAATTCTTTAAAGGCGCCTTCCAAGAAAAATACGTTGGAGCGAGTTATGTAGGCGCTTGAAGGAAAGAATTTCGAATCTTGTCCAAGGAAGTAAGGCCGGCGACATATGAAGTCGAGTTTTACGTCTGAGCCGTTATGCCCGAACAATTGTAGCAACAGATCACGAGCGTTGTGTGCGATTCGAGGATGGAATTAATGATGAGCTGAGGGTTCTGATTGCTCCACAGCAAGTTAGAAATTTTTCCACTCTTGTGGAGAAGGCCAAAATAGCCGAAGAGGCTAGGAATTGAACTACAGTAAGCAAGAAAATTTTGAAACAAGAGAGAGACACAGAAGTCTAGTTCTTCAAAGAGATTCTAGAAGAGACCTCGGGATGATGAATCAGTTCAAGGTAGAACCCCGGTAACAAATAATCGAAGTCGAGATTGCAGAGTGTGGGAAAAGACATTTTGGAGAATGTTGGAGAAAAAGCGGGTGCATGCTACAAATGCGGTTCAATGGATCATCAATACAAAATTTTCCTCGACGATGGATACGACTTAAGAAGTTCGTAATAATGATGCACAATCGGCCGGGGTAATCAGCAGACCACCGAGAGGTCGTGGTGGTAATGGGGCTGGTCGTGGTCAAGGTGCACCGGTCGAGGCAATGGTCATAGAGAAATGTAGATGCAAGACGGCTGGATCGGTCTATGCGATTAGACACCGCGAGGACGGCAATGCACGGATGTGATAACCTGCACGTTCTTCATTTTGATGTACTGTTATTGCCTTAATAGATATTGGCTCTACCCATTCATATGTATCTAGTGCCATATCTGAAACACGAAATTAGAATCAAATTACCGATAGTGAGATGACGATGGTAGTCCTTTAGGATAGTCGGTAATTGTTAATAAAATATTTAAAGACGTGCCTTAAAAATTCAAGAGGAGATATTCTTAGCAAACTTGATGGAACTACCTTTTGGCGAGTTCGATCTCATTACAGGCATGGATTGGTGGTTAAACATCAAAGCAAGTGGATTGTGCTGAAAAGCGAATGTCGATAGAACCTCGGATGATAAGGAAGTCATAATGATTGGTGGCGAAGGAACTATCGGCAAATGTGGTATCTGCATTAAAGGCGCAGAAGTTGGTACTGAAAGGGATATGGAGCATTCCTAGCCTTTATCTGTGCTTTGGATGCCAAAGAGTTATCTGTGAATGATGTGAGGACAGTGAAGGAATTTTTCGATGTATTTCTCGAAGAACTTCCTGGTATACCTCCAGATCGGGAAGTAGCATTTGGCATTGAGCTTTTGCCTGGGACAGCTCCAGTGTCCATTGCTCCTTATAGAATGGCACCGAAGGAGTTGGCTGAGCTCAAAGCTCAAATTCAAGAATTACTGGATCGGGGATTTATTCGACCCAGTGTGTCTCCGTGGGGAGCACCGCCTGCTTTAATCATGAAGAAGGATGGATCGATGCGTATGTGTATTGACTACAGACAATTGAATAAATTGACGATCAAGAATCGGTATCCTCTGCTGAGAATTGATGACCTGTTTGATTAATTAAAAGGAGCTTCAGTTTTTTCCAAAATTGATTTAAGGTCGGGTTATCACCAGCTCAAGGTGAAAGAAGCGGACATTTATAAGGCGGCATTTTGGACACGTTACGGACACTATGAGTTTGTAGTGATGCCGTTTGGACTAACCAATGCACCAATGCATTTATGGACATGATGAACCAGTCTTTCAACCATATTTAGACCGGTTCGTGGTAGTGTTCATAGATGACATATTGGTTTATTAGAAATGAGGAGGAACATGACCAAGATTTGCGATAGTATTACGACTACTTCGTGATAAACAATTGTATGCCAAATTTAGTAAATGCGAATTTTGGCTAAAGGAAGTGACTTTCCTTGGTCATGTAGTATCGGTAGAAGGAATAAGGGTGCATCCTCGGAAAATTGAGGCTATTCGGATTGGAAGCCGCCAACATCGAAGGTGAAATTTGGAGTTTCTTGGGTTTGGTTTGGATACTATAGACGTTTTGTAGAGGGTTTTAAATCGATTCTTTGCACCTAACTAAACTAATGCGAAAGGAGCTCCGTATATTTGGACCTAAAAGCAAGAAGAGAGTTTCGAGAAATTGAAGAAGATCCCGAAGCTCCGTTTGATTCATAGGAGGTCGAAAAAGAATTCACTGCTTATTGTGATCGTCTCACACGGGTTTGGGTTGTGTGTTGATGCAAAATGGAAAAGTGGTGGCTTATGCTTCTCGTCAATTGAGACCACACAAGTAAACTACCCTACGCATGATTTGGAGTTAAGCGCCATTGTCTTTGCTCTAAAGATTTGGAGGCACTATCTCTATGGTGAGAAATCTATAATCTACGGATCACAAAAGTCTTAAATACCTCCTTACCCAAAAGGAGTTAAATTTGAGACAAAGAATATGGGTAGAATTATTAAAAGATTATGATTTCTCGATCGAATATCATCCTGGAAAGGCTAACGTGGTAGCTGATGCGTTAAGTCGTAAGACAGTATCCGAATTAAGAGCTTTGTTTGCCCATTTGAGTTTGTACGAGGATGGCAGTTTGTTAGCGAACTTGAGATGAAGCCTCTGTGGCTGGAACAAATCAAGGAAAAACAGACATCAGATGAGAAGTTGGGACCTTTACTTCGGCAAGTTGAGAATGGTGAAATTGAGGATTTTGGAATAAACACGGAGGGTGTGTTGTGCTTTCGAGGAAGAGTATGTATGCCTAAGGATTCAGATTTGAGGCAATCGATTCTACGGAGGCGATAGTAGCCCTTATGCTATGCACCGGAGAAAATAAGATATATCGAGATCTACGTGAATGTATTGGTGGCGAGGTTGAAACGTGAGATTTGAAATTTGTGGGAAAATGTTTGACTTGCCGCAAGTGAAGGCGAACATCAATTACCGTGCAGGTTGTTACAACCGATAAAAATTCCTCTTTGGAAATGGGAGCGGATAACCATGGATTTTGTTAGTGGGTTACCTTTAACACCTACTAAGAAAAATTACGTGTGGGTAATTGTTGATCGGTTGACGAAGATTGCTCATTTCTGCCATCCGTCTGATTATTCATTCTGAAGTTGGCGGCTGTATGTATCCGAAATTGTGAGGTTGCATGGGGTACTGTATCTATTATATCGGATAGGGACCCTAGGTTTACATCACGATTCGGAAAGCTCTGCATGAAGCCTTGGGGACAAAGTTGAATTTCAAGATCGGCTTTTCATCCTCGATCGATGGTCGATCGGAGAGGTAATTCAGATATTGGAAGATATGTTAAGGGGATGTGTAATCGACTTGAGGGTAGTTGGGAAGATTATCTACCATGGCGTAATTCGCAGATAACAACAACATTATCGGTCCTAGCATTCGGATGGCACCTTACGAGGCATTGTATGGTCGTAAGTGTCGTTCTCCTATTGTTGGTGAGTTGGGCGAAAAGAGATGTTAGGTCTGAGATGATATCCGAGGAGCGAGAGGATAAGGTAAAAGTTATTCGAGCACGGTTGAAAGAAGCCTCGATATATGTAAGTCGTATGCGGACTGAAGCGAAGGGATATCGAGTATGATGTGGGGATCGGGTTTTCTTGAAGGTATCTCCTTGGAAAAGATCTTGATTTGGAAGGAAGGGCAAGCTAAGTCCTAGATACATTGGACCTTATCGTGTCTTTGAAGCGTGTTGGTCCGATGGCTTATCGATTGAGTTACCTCCTAATTGGATCAAATCCATAATGTTTTCATGTTTCCATGTTGAGGCGTTATAGATCGGATCCTTCGCACATATTACCTAGTAGAAGAATTGGAGTGAATTGATTTGTCTTTTGAAGAAGAACCGGTGGAAATCTTAGACCGAGATGTCAAGGTGCTAAGAAAGAAAACCGTGCCATTGGTCAAAATTCTATGGCGTAACCACAGAGTGGAGGAAGCTACGTGGGAGCCCGAGGATGCAATTCGGCAACAATGCCCTCACCTCTTTCAACCAGGTAAATTTCGAGGACGAAATTTTCTTTAAGGAGGGTAGAGTTGTAACACCCTAAAAAAAATCCGAGTGTTTATATATTGCATGAATTAGTGTTTAGACTTTAAAGGAAAATTTCTTACTTTTATTTTAGTGCTTATTGAAGTCCTAAAGAGGAGTATAGCATAATTTGGATAAGGAATAAATTTAATAATTGAGAATTTATTGAAGAGAAGCAAAGGTTATTAAGACTTAAGTTAAATTAAGTGTTAATGAGTGTCATAAGTTGAGTACATGGCATGGTGGAGTTGGCGTATGGGTTATAGCAAGAGGGAAGAGGTTCGAATCCCTTGTTTAGCATCTAGATGAATTTTTGTTTTTAATTTTCTGCACATGGATAGCAAGTGTCGGCCAAGAACATATATGGTAAGTGTTGACCATGTTATTTTTGGTTAGTGTATCAAAGGCTTAAGGAAATAGTTAACATATGGCATGGAATCAAAAACTTAAGGAAAGATAGGGGGAACATAAGGCACATATCAAGGGAAAATTTTGGAAACAAAATCATGGCCAATTGACCATGTGTTGGACGGCAAATTGGTATAGGGAGGGAGCCGATTTTTTGTGTTAGTTTTGGCTAAGAAGTTCATTTTTCTCTTTGGTCATTCCTTGCACCTTGTGCAGAATTTTTGTTTTCTCTCTTTTCAACTTTCATCTTGGCCGAATTTTGCAATTGGTAAAGCTCAAGTTTTGTGAACATTTGGTCATATTTTTTTTATTTCTTTAGCCATTGCTTTGTGTCTTTTCTTTGAGTGCCGAAATAAACTATACCAAAAGAACCATCCTTTCTCTTTTCTTTTACCATGGCCTAATGTACTAGCTCCTAAAATCCATCTTTTCTTCTCTTCTCTTTGAAATCAAACAACATCATCACCATCTCTTTTCATATTTTAATTCTTTTCAATCAAAGTTTCTCCATCAAACACTCTCTTGGCGAATGCTAGAGTGCCTTAGCGAATCTTATTTCTTTTCTTTGATCATACATAAGCAAATCTTCATCCATCACAAACACCTTTTCTCAATCCTTTCTTTTTGATCGTGGATTATAGGTAAGGGTTCTTCTTTTCGTTTCGTTTTATTAAAGTGTTATGGCCGAATATTAATGGTGTTATGAAGGCCTTTTTAGATCGAAATAAACGTTCGTTCTAATAACGCTTCATTCGTTATTATATAGTGCAATAACGGAAGATCGGAACTCAAGTGATCGGGAGAATCGTAGAAACGTTGGAATCGATTTCTTGTGGTAAGGAAATCACATCTTTTAAAGCCTCTAGTACTATTCGATATTATTTTAGATTTAACTAATATTCCTTTGATCATGAAGACTTTCAAAATAGGGAAGAAAAGGGCGGTGGTTAGTCACGTTAAGAGGGGCGGATCGTAAATCCCCATTTAAGCGAAGAAGCGATTTCGACGGTCGGGATTTTCCACCGGGTTGCGGACCATCTTTCAAGGAGTCAATTATTCAAGTGGTACGAACTTCGAGCCATTATCGTTGGTGGATTCTACGACTAACGAATCAATAAACGAGGAGAAGCCGAAAATCAAGTGATTCAAAATCAAGAGGGTAAGATTTTGGATCTATTATCGATTAAGAATATTTATACAAAATAGTATTCTAACGGATCGAAATATGTTTTAGGTGCCGAGGAGTGAGAAGGATTAGTACTCTCGATATCGAGGTGTGTAACTTCACACTATTTCTCGGTTGGATGTCAATTTCGGTATTGAAGTAAAATCGTAAAAACGACTAGATCGGTAAAAAAAACGTAAAAAAAACTGATATTTTGACAAAAATACGTAAAAACGACTAAATCGTGAAAATTACGAAAACGCCCTCGAGAAATTACTTGTTATTATGTAAATTGTATGTTTTGTGAAAATGGGCCGTAAAATACTCTAGTTCGATAAATTGGGCCAAAATACTCTAGTTCGATAAATTGGGCCATAATACTCTAGTTCGATAAATTGGGCCAAAATACTCTAGTTCGATAAAGTGGGTCAAAATACTCTAGTTTGATAAATGGGCCAAAGCCCACTAAACTGCTAAATGGGCAAAATGCTAAATTATTTTCTTGGGCCAAATGAAATGTTTAACGATAAACCCACCAATGTTATGGATTAAATAAAAAAATTGTTATATGAATATATTTTGTTATATACACATAATTGCATGGGGTGGGGTATATGAAGAGAAGAATGGCCAGTTGCCAAAAATCTAGTTCGGTGGCCTTGCCACAAAAATAAATATGGCTTATTGCCTCTAGTTCGGTGGCCTTGCCACAAAAATAAATATGGCTTATTGCCTCTAGTTCGGTGGCTCTGTCACAAATATGGCTTATTGCCTCTAGTTCGGTGGCTTTGCCACAATTATAAAAAGGCTTAATGCCTACGATTGGTGTGTTGGCGGGGTGGGTTGACTTGATCCCCACAGGTGTGATGGTTGGTACGGGGGTGTTAGCGGATGGATATTAGGTTTGGTTGGGAAATTCATTTTACATGCATTTTAAAATTATTTTATTTTATGATATATTGTTGAATTCTGTAATTGGGCTCAAGCCCAGCATAATATCTTGACGATCGGCCCAATAATGGTGGTAAGTGAGTTACACATGAGTTCTAAGTAACTCACCCCTTTAATTTTCCATCTCGTAATGGAAATTGACGTGGACTTGGGCCGAGGATGACTTCGTGGAGGCCATCTTGCAAAACATGGGTTATTTAAACTCCGAACTTTTAATAAGTATTTTTACTATTTTGGATTATTGTAATAAGGGCCTCTATAAATAATTTATGGATTTTATGTGTGTTTGGTTTTAAACTATACTTTGGACTTTTAAATATGGGCTATGATTATATGATGTTTTATTAAAATAAATTTGGGTTTTCAAATCCTTTTATAAATATTTTATTATTGTTAACTCTTTAATAAATTACCTAAAGGTTTTGAGAATACAATGATTTTCAACTAATGTGATCTAATATTTATCAAATTCAAATACCCTTCTAATTTTATTAAATCACCATAAATAATATTGTAGCTTTCAACTTATTGAAGATTTAAAAATAGCTCGATTCATATAACAAACCAAATCTAATCTTAATGCATAGACCGGGTTTGGGGTGTTACAAAACAACTAAGAGAAGAGAATGAGAATAAATGCCGAAATTAAAAAGTACCCTATTTCTTTAATCAAATTTTGGCACACACTAACCAAAAGCTGGAATTGCCCTCTTTTGAAAACTAAAACTAATTAATTAACAAGGGAAATTTCGGTACCCCCATTTTAGCGTCATCAAAATCGATTTCCTCCTTCCCCTAGAGTTGGAAGTTCGGCCACTACTGTGACCAGCAAATCAGATCCTAAATTTCCTCCCTTTATCTGCCATATTATCTTTATTATCCACTCCATAAATCCTCCTATATTAAAGCCTTGTTGTCGTCCAACTCTACCTAATTAATTACCGAACTTTAGCTAACTTTAATTAAAATAATTAGGCTTCATGTAACTTGAATGTGGGCCTCCTCAGTTGACGCCACCTCCTTGCTCTCTAAGTGGGGCCACTTTGCCAAATCTAGCCACAAGCCCACTTTGTATTTAAAACACAATAACATCTTTTACGCCTCTATCTTATCGGGCTTTCCACTAGAGTGTCTAATCCAGAGAATTTGATATCGCGTCGAAGGCATCGGCCAATTACTAATGCCCATTTCGGATTTTGCCCTCTACAACTAGAGTAGAGAGTTACACACATAGGACTTTAATCCGCATTCGCCCACTCTTGCGCCCAATTGCCTCCAATATGTGTTTACTCTCCTCCTAGGATGCTTTATATAGCTAGCTCTTCACCTTCATTCTTTGTGTCTTCTGTGGGATCCCTAACAACTCAAACTCTTGCCGTCCAATCTAAAATAAACTCCTTGCTTCTCATGAGATTCGAACCTAGGCTCCCCGAACATAATCCACACCGCTAACCATTAAAGCACTTCTTGTGTCTTAAACCATGCCCATTAAATATAAACTATGGGCCAAATTCTAAGGTCCAAGCAAAAGAACCAAAAATGCAAAAGCCAGACTTGAACCTTGGACTTCCTTCCTTCCTTGTATGCGTCCCCTTATCTCTTATGTGGCGTCACTTTGCTACACCACACACTCCACTTGTGTCATTTTCCTCCATATTTTATTCTTAAGGCCTATCTCGCCAACTTCTAGGTTTATGACTAGAAGGATCCCGAGAGGACATGAAGCCTACAAAAGTGACATTAAAGCTATCCAATAGGTCTAACTTGCATTTAAATTAGATCTCTATAGACTACCAAAGAGAAGAACAACAAAAGGCCCATTGAATTCTCCTAGGCCCAATTTTGGGATGTTATCAAGGGGTGGACGAAAATAATCCACCGCCAAATGTGCAAGAATAGAATACTCCATGTACTATGTATGATTATGCTAAACCTAATTTGACAGGAGCAGAATCTAGTATTGTCAGGCCCGCTATAGCTGCTAATAATTTTGAATTAATGCCTAATACAATACAAATGATTCAACAGTTTGTTCAATTTGATTGTTTGTAGGACGAATATCCAAATACTCATATAGCTAATTTTCTAGAGTTCTGTGATACCTTCAAAATAAATGATGTTTCTGACGATGCCATACGTCTTCGGTTATTTCCCTTTTCATTAGGAATAAAGCCAAGCAATGGTTGAACTCGTTACCATGAGGGTCAATCACCACATGGGATCAAATGACCGATAAATTTCTTTTGAAATACTTTTCACCAGCCAAAACGGCCAAATTTAGAATGACATATCTTCTTTTGTGCAGAATGACGCAGAAACATTATATGATGCATGGGAAAGATATAAGGATCTCCTAAAAAGATGTCCACACCATGGATTACCTTTGTGGCTTCAAGTCCAAACTTTTTACAACGGTGTGAATTCTTCAACGAGGCAAATGATTGACTCATCACCGGTGGAACTTTGAATAAAAAAACTCCTAAAGCGGCTTACGACTTTATTGAAGAGATGTCGTTGAATACCTATCAATGGCAAATTACAAGGGCCAAACTGACAAAATCAGCCGGAATTTGTAACATAGACACAATGACAATGCTGGCAACACGGGTGGAGATGATGAATAAAAAGCTTGATAATTTATGTTCTTCGCAGGTACACCCAGTAATGCAATATGAAGCGAGTGGGAATGTGGCGAATCCTGAGTACCCACCCTACCAACCAGGAGCAGAACATGAGCAGGCAAACTATATAGGTAACAATTTTAGATCCAATAATAATCCTTATAGTAACACTTATAACGCAGGTTGGAGGAACCACCCAAATTTTTCGTGGGGAGGACAAGGAAATCAAGGAAATCAAAAGCAGCAACCTCCTCCAAATTATCAAAATCAGCCATATCCACAAGAGAAGCAATCAAACCTTGAAGAGATACTAACAAAATTCATGGCAGCCACGGATTCTCGTTTCTAAAAGACTGAAGCAGCACTTGATGAACAACAAAAATCAATCAAAGGGATCGAGAATCAAATTAGATTACTTACTGAGGTGGTATATGAAATACGGACAGAGATTTTTTCCAAAGGCACACAGCAGGTAAAGGCAATTACACTAAGAAGTGGTTAAGAGCTAATGGAACCACCAAGAAAAAAACCACATGAAATTATCAAGGAAAGGAGTGTAGAAGTTGAAACCAATACCTCAACGCATCCAGAAAAGAAAGCACCAATTCCATATCCAGCAAAACTAAAGAAAGAATAATTGGATGCTCAATATGGTAAGTTTCTCGAACTTTTTAAACAAATACATATTAACTTCCTATTGTTGAAGCCATTTTACAAATGCCGAAGTACGCAAAATTCTTAAAGGAACTCCTGACAAATAAAAGGAAATTTGAAGAAGTGTCAATAGTGGAACTTAATGAAAAAAGCTCAGCCATCCTCCAAAATAAGCTACCAACCAAATTAAAAGACCCAGGAAGTTTTACTATCCCTTGTTTAATTGGTAGCTTGAATATTAAGAACGCATTAGCTGATCTAGGCGCTAGTATAAATTTAATGCCTTATAAAATGTTTAAACAATTAGATCTTGGGGAACCAACACCCACTAGGATGAGTATTCAGTTAGCAGATAAATCCATTAAATATCTTAGAGGAGTTATCAAAGATGTCTTGCTAAAAATTGAAAAATTCATTTTCCCTGTTGATTTTGTTATATTAGACATGGATGAAGACATTAATGTTCCTTTAATCTTAGGGCGTCCTTTTTTAGCCGCTGCTAAAGCCGTTATCGATGTAGGTGATGGTAAACTCGCACTGAGGATAGGTGATGAAGAAATTATTTTTCAAATTTATGACGCTATGCAATATTCTAAAGATCAAGATGATTCCTGTTATTTTGTTGATACTACTGAGTATATCATTCAAGACTCATTACAGGAAATCATACATGACGACACGATGGAACTATGCCTGGCTCAAGAAGATGGGGAAGAAGATGAGAATGATGAGTTGAATCTGAATATATCATCATCCAGACAAATAAAAGAAGAAAGCATTGAAGATAATAAAGAAAAAAAACAAAACCCTCCGTCGAAGAGCCACCCAAATTGGAATTAAAACAGTTACCAAAACACTTATAATACGCATTCCTTGGGGACAATTCTACACTACCGGTAATCATCTCTTTAGAATTAGAATCTAACAAAAAAGAGGAGCTAATAAAGGTACTAAAAGAACACAAAAAAGCCATAGCTTGGAAAATTTCTGACATCAAGGGAATAAGCCTCGCATTTTGCACCCACAAAATTTTAATGGAAGAAGAATAAAAGCCGTGTGTGCAACCTCAGAGACGGCTAAACTCTAACATGAAAAAGTGGTCAAAGCCTAGGTAATTAAACTTCTAGATGCAAGAATAATTTATCCTATTTCTGACAGCACTTGGGTAAGCCCTGTGCATGTAGTTCCAAAAAATGAGGAATGACGGTAGTGCCCAATGAAAAGAATGAGTTAATTCCCACAAGAACAGTTATAGGATGGAGAGTCTGTATAGACTATAGAAAGCTGAATGATGCCACCAGAAAAGATTTCTTCCCTCTGCCCTTCATAGATCAAATGCTGGAAAGATTATCCGAGCATATGTATTACTATTTCTTGGACGGACTCTCCGGTTACTTCCAAATTCCCATAGCTCCTAAAGATCAAGAGAAGACGACATTTACATGCCCATACGGTACGTTGGCTTATCATAGAATGCCTTTTGGATTGTGTAATGCTCTATCTACTTTGCAGCGCTGATCTTTGACGAACTCGTGGAAGACATCATGGAGGTATTTATGGATGACTTCTTGGTATTTGGTAATTTTTCCATCATTGCCTCAAAAATTTAAAAGGAGTTTTAATGAGATGTGAGGAAACGAACCTTGTTTTGAATTGGGAAAATGTCATTTTATGGTTAAGGAAGGGATTGTGTTAGGACATAAGATTTCTAGTATAGGGATTGAGGTAGATAAAGCGAAAGTTGAAGCCATAGAAAAACTACCTTCCCCTAGTTCTGTCAAGGCTATTAGAAGTTTTTTAGGGCATGCAGGATTCTGCAGACGATTTATTAAAGATTTTTCTAAAATAGCTAAGCTGTTGACAAAGTTACTAGAAAAAGAAGTTCCTTTTAATTTCAATCAGGAATGCCTAAATGCATTCAATATCCTAAAAGATAAATTAATAAATGCACCGATTATAATTGCACCTGATTGGAACTTACACTTTGAACTAATATGTGATGCAAGTGATTTTGCAGTAGGCGTAATTTTGGGACAACGAAGAGACAAGCATTTTCAGCCAATTTACTACGCCAGCAGAACACTAACACCCACACAAGAAAATTATACACCATAGAGAAAGAATTGCTAGCCGTAGTTTTTGCACTTGATAAATTTAGACAGTATCTAATACTATCTAAAGTTGTTGTTTACACTAACCATTCAGCTCTTAGATACCTTTTAAACAAACCTAATACAAAACCTAGACTCATACGATGGATTTTACTCTTACAGGAATTCGACTTGGAAATACAAGATAAGAAGGGAGTCGAGAATCTTGCAATAGATCACCTTTCTAGACTTGAAAATCCACACACCAAAGAGCTTGATGAAGGTGAAATAAATGATTCGTTTCTTGAAGAACAACTCTTCTCTATAACCCATTCTGAGGTACCATGGTTTGCAAATATCGCAAATTATTTAGCAGCTAATGTTTTACCTAGCAAACTGACACATCACCAAAAGAAGCGATTCTTTGCTGATGTGAAAATTTATTTTTGGGAAGACCCCTTTCTTTTTCACATATGTGTAGACCAGGTAATTCGAAGATGTGTTACAAAGGTAGAAGCAAACAAAATCATGGAGCATTGCCATTCAGGACCCTCAAGAGGACACTACAGTGGAATTAAGACAGCACACAAAATACTCGAATCAGGTTTTTATTGGCCCACTCTATTCAAAGATGCTAATAGGTATGTTACCTCGTGTGATAGATGCCAGAGGATAGGTAATATCTCTAAATGTGATGAAATGCCTCAAACATATATGTTATCATGTGAGATATTTTACGTATGGGGTATCGATTTCATGGGACCATTCCCCAATTCATTTAGAAATAAATACATCCTAGTAGTAGTTGATTACATGTCAAAATGTGTAGAAGCAGAAGCCTTACCTACCAATGATGCTAGGGTAGTAGTTAAATTCCTCAAGAAGCTATTTTCCAGATTCGGGACACCTAGAGCCATCATTAGTGATAGAGGTACTCATTTCTGTAATACACAATTTGAAAAAGTTCTAAAGAAATATGGAGTATGCCACAAAACAGCCACCCCATATTATCCTCAAACCAGTGGGCAAGCTGAGGTAGCAAACCGAAAGCTTCAGCACATTCTAGAAAAAATGGTTGGATCAAATAGAAAAGATTGGGCAGTTAAAGTAGATGATGCTTTATGGGCCTACTGAACAACATTCAAAACACCTCTAGGGACATCCCCATACAAACTTGTATATGGGAAAAGCTGTCATCTACCATTCGAATTAGAAAACAAAGCTTTCTGGGCAATAAAATTTTTGAATTCTGATCTTAATGATGCAGGAAAGAAAAGAATGATGCAGATAAATGAGCTAGATGAATGGAGAGATGAAGCCTACGAGAACTAAAAATTATACAAAGAGGCAACAAAGAAAAGCCACGATGCTCGTTTAAAAAGGTCAAAACAATTCGAGGTAGGGGACTTGGTCCTACTGTATAACTCAAGGCTTAAATTATTTCCAAGAAAGCTGAAATCAAGATGGTTTGGCCCATTCATGATTAAAATAATTTTTCCATACGGCACAATTGAGGTAACTCACCCTACTAAGGGCACATTCAAGGTAAATGGTCACCGACTCAAAATTTATAATGGTGTAGATTTTAGAGATATGAGAGAGGAGCTTCTGCTCCATTAACCTCCTTTTAGAACAGAAAACAGGGAAAGTCTACCTTAAGACTTTAAACAAGCGCTTCTCGGGAGGCAACCTGAGCACTAACATCCCTAAACATTTTATTATCTAAATTAATTAAGTGCAGAATTAAGACCACACGGCCTTACACACAAACGTGCCCGTGTACGACAAAGAAGAAATTATTTCCCCAACACGGCTTGCGATAAGAGACCACGCCCGTGCCATCCACCCGTGTGAGGTTACTAACTTACACAACACGAGTAGAAAACACCCGTGCCTCGCAACTGTGCAAGGTTACTGACTTTTGACACACGGGCTATACACGACCGTGCTATCTCATCGTGCCAATATACTGACTTATCAAACATGGGTGTGGAAAAAGTCATGCCCAAACAGGAAAAAGAATTTTATAGTCAACACGGTCGCGATACGAACACACGCTGCATTTATCAAACCGTGTGAAGTAATCGACTTACCCAAAGACAGTGTACCTTGCGGTAACGCCGTGCCAATAACCCTTGTAACACCCCAAACCTGGCCCAAACACCACGGATGAATTTAGAATGCTACGGAGGAAAAAGTTTGTAAAGAATTTGACATAAGGGTGAAAACATAAAAAAAAATTGTCATTTATTAAACATTGTATATTTAATATTCTAAGTAAAATTGTGTTGCTACAAATTTCTGGATTTAAAACTTTAATATAAGTTTTGAAGATGTAAATCGCTTTCAAAAGTAAAACATTCCCAAATATCATCTCGATCGTCGATCCAACTTAGACATAATAAAAATCCCCAAATACTTTAAATGACCCTTATTACAATAAATATTTATCCAAAAGTACTAAAGATATAAAGTGCATGAAATAATTAAAAAACCATCTTCTGCATGGCCACCTCATATCCGCTCCAGCCCGGTCCAAGATTCACGAATCACCTGTATTGTTTGGTAAAAATTGGGTGAGTCAAACCGACTTAGTGTGTAATTAATCCATGGATTTCCACTCATGGGCCTAGCCCATATCCATACAAATCCACATATTAGATAATGATGCAAAATGCACCCAACCCAACCTAGGGTCCATCCTCTACACACCCCCGTATCCAGCCACCACACACCAGGGGATTACTAAATCAACCCTCCAACCTCTACACACCAATATGGCAATCAATGCCATCCACCAAGTGGTCAAGCCACTGGCCCACGTGAAATAAATCACAATATAATCCACAACGCGACCTCAGTCAACGTTAATCAATGATGTAGCTCGTAGCTAGCATCAAACCACGATGAGGCACATAGCCATCACCAACCACGATATGGTACATAGCTGATACCAACCACGATGAGGCACAGAGCCAATCATCAATCCACGTAAGGCTCGTAGCCATCACTAAACCACGTACATAAATGTACACCATATCCTTCTTTCATATATACAAATCCCTCCCCATGCTTATCCAACATACGATAATGATATGATAAAATAGTGCATGAACATGTTAATCAGGCATACAGCACATATACAATAATAACCACAACTTTATCAGCATTTAACACTGACCTGATTATCGACATACCCCCTAAAGGTATTCATCTCATTATTGCCACCGCATTAGTCATCACATATATAACACATACCAACATTTATATAACCGGGAAATCGTGAATTAATCACACACCTGATAACCTGAAGAATCACACTCTTAATACCGACGCTGTCACTAATTGAAACTACAGCTATCAGTCTACGCTCCGATTCTGATGCTGGCCCATACCCCGATGGCCAATCCCGCACAGCAGAGACTGATCGCTTCTTAAACTTAGGAATAGGGGCTACCCCTTTCTCCCTTGACTGGTACTTGCATCCATCGAATCAACACTCAATCAGGAAACACGGTTAACTACATATGAGGTCGTAAATGAATAAAATCTACACTTTAAGCACTCTTACCGAAAAGATCCGAATCCCAAGACTTCTCTTTTACCACTGTCGATTTGCCCCTAAAAGACCATAGTCAAAATCGGTCATCACTTAAAAACTCATAATATGGCCTTTGGCCGAATGTCAACACTCCTTACCTTGAGTAGTCGAACCCAATAGACTCATTTAATGCTCCTTCACGCTGACTACATTCAAGAACATGAGATTATAGCACTAAGAACATTCGGCCATTCCTAAAAACCAAGGCCTAACCATTGATTTCGGCACACCAATGAAGAAGAGACAAAATCGATTGCTAAAGAAGAGATTACTTACCACCAACGCTTGCTTGCAGAGACTAAAAGAAAGTAGTCGACAGCACCTCCTTAGAGAATTGGCTTTTGAGAACCAAGGTAGAGATGGGTTTCGGCACCTTAAGGATGAAGAGAGAAATCGCAACAGAAGAGAGTTTATGGTCAGAGTATTCGGCCAAGGAGAGAGCTAAATCAAAGTTTTGGCTCTTGAAAAATAATAAGAAAGATTTTGGTTAACACAAAGAGTATTTCGGGTTTTGAAAGTGAATAGAAAAAAGGGAGAAAAGAAAAGAATAGGTACTCACAATTTTGGCTTGGTCAATTAAAGAGAAAACAAATTGAGTGAAATGAGAGAAAAAATTTTCGGCACAAAGGAGATTAAGGAAGAAAAGAAATATAAAAAGATGATCACTCCCCCTTGTATGACCGAATTATGACCCCTCTAAAGACCCACATTCGGCCAACTCCCTTTCCCCCTATCTAATCCAACCTTTTTCTCCTATTTCTCCTCTCTACCTATCATTCAAAGAATTTGAATGAGTCCAGCCTTCATCCACTCTCTTTAGCCGAATTTCAAATGAGTTTGACTAAGCCAAAAGCTCATCCACTTAGTGTCCCAATGCCGTCCAACACTTCCCCCCTCTCCTGATGCAAAAAAAAAAAATAAAACAACACTCCCTTGTTGTTAGCATGACTCGAACCTCCTCCCCTGGAACCCCTTGTTGACGCAACCTTCTCTGCACCTTAGGTGACGCCCCTTGCCACTTTTTCAAGCCAAATTCTTATGTCCAATTTCCCCTACATATTTTCTTAAGACCTCATTTGCCTAGCTCCCCTTTAAGACTTAAAACCCAGTATTTTTCTAAGGCATTCTCCTACATCCTAGGGTTCCCAAAACCCCTAAAACCCAGTCAAACCACACCTAAAGCATACTATCACATGAATTATAAATTAAAATGCATAACCCCTAAATCCTAGATATTGCAGTTCTACCCTCCTTAAAAATAATTTCGACCCCAAAATTACCAACTAACTAACAGTCGTACACCCTAACTCACCACACTATGCTCTTGCTGCACACTCTGATCTTAATAAAACTAATATACTTCCTAGGCACAGTCTCTAAGTTCACACTCAAGGTTCTAGATACTTTACCCGATATCTATTAAAGCTGTAAAGGTAATCCAGCAATAAAGAACGTACCCCTGCTCACATCTGGCGCATCACTATCCTCCCTCCGGTGAACTGCATATACTAGACCTGGCTGTCTCGCATCTACACCCTCAGCACCCCTACCTGGTGCTCCACAACCTCGGCCGAACTATTTCCTTCATGGCTCCGACCACGACCCCTTGTCGCCTGCTGACCACCTCTGCTGGTCACATAACCTCGCCCATCTTGTCCAAGTCCTACCCATCTCCTGAGGACAATTCCTAACCAAATGAGCCTTGGACCCACACCGAAAACATTTCTTACTATTTCCCAAAGACTCTCTCGCATGAGCTCTTCCACACCAACACATGGGCGACTCGATTCTCAAAGAATCGCATGCAGTGCACGAATAGAATTCTCAATCCTTGGTCTTTTCGAAAATCCCCAGATGATTTTGACGGTCCAAAACTCCTCTTATCCCGGTTTCTATCCCTATCTCTATTCTGCCTCTCGGCCCTCTTGACCTCCTCGGCTATCTGAGCCTTCTCCACTAGAATGGCGAAGTCCCTTTCTCTCTGCGGAGCAATCAACACCCGCAGCTCATCCTGCAGCCCATCCTCGAATCTAACACACCTCTCATAATCAGTAGCCATGATCTCTCTGGTGTATCGGCTCAACCGCAGAAATTTTGCTTCGTACTCTGCTACCGACTTACTTCCTTGTACCAAGTTTAGAAACGCTTTTCTCTGCGAGTCTAGGTAACTAGCTCCAACGTACTTCCCTTCAAACTTAACCTTAAAATACCCCCAATCCACTCGATCTGCAGGGGTACCCTCTCTGACAGTGAGCCACCACCTGTAGGCCTCATCCCGGAGCAACGAAATAGCACCTTTCAGCTTTTCCTCAGCAGTGCAGTCCAAATCGTCCATGATCCTTTCAACTGCCTCTAGCCAAGATTACTCGCCAAGTTCGAGCTACCCTGCACCCTCTAAAACCTCACTCCATTTGCTCTAAGTCTCTCAGATACTGATTTCTGAACCCCATTTCCCATATTGGCTCCTGCGACTCGTTCTACACTCGTAGCATAGCTCATACATCTTTCGTCATCTCCTCCCGTCTGATCTTGCTCTTCTGCGCCCACCGCTGGCGGCAGCGGCACATTATTTTCTGACCCATGGCCAGACCCCACTGGTTTCGATACTATCATTCTACCCCTACCAAGTCCACAACGTCCACGTCCCCTAGAACTCATGTTTACTATCACGATTTAATCTGATTTAAGAAATTTTATGCATTAGTTATTTGTTCCACTGATTACCCACGAACATTTTTATGTAAAGAAGATTAGTAGTAGTTCTTTCGATCAACCAAAGTTTTCATCTCAAGTTTACTACCCTAATTCAGAGAGTCACACACATTCTTCAACAACATCCAGCATACTACTTTGGGCATTTTGTCCATTCCCAACCTAGGGATATTTTCGTAATTTATCCTATAGGGGTATTCTAGCAATAAATCTGTTAATTCAAAAACAATCTTAATGAATCAGAGGTATTTCAAAAGTTTTAGAAATTGGGGTTACTTTGAAAATTTGCACAAATCAAGGGTATTTTTGGAAATTTTAGAAATCGAGGTTATTTTGGTAATTTTGTAAATCAGGGTTAATTTAGTAAATTTTCCAAACCAGAATATTTTAGCCAAAACAGTGTAGTTTTCACAAAACTAAGGTTTGTATTCAATCTAAGGTAGTCTTTCCAAAACAGTGTAGCTGGTCCCTTTCAGGTTTTAATTATCGGGTTTAGCTGATGAATAAGTCCTCTTGGTTAGGGTGAACCGTCACTACGCACCAGGTAGGATTCGAGTGAAAAGGAGGTGAGTCACTAGGACTGCTGAAATACCAAGCTCTTACCGAATCCAATCCTAGGCATGCGTACAACTGTTGCCACACCCTAACTCGGTGACTTACTCACAGGTTTGTTTGGTTGCACTTAAGTATTACGTATCTTGTGTTAGGGTAAGCTAGCCCTAGGGTTCAATAGTTCCTAATCTAATAATCTACGATCCCATAATGCCCATAAAGTTTCACATACCAATCACTTCAGTAGTTAGGGGTACTTACCTGGTGGACTTCGGGTTGGAGACACAGGTGCCATGACAGAATAAACCTGAAATAATTCATAAAAGTCTATGTTTTTGAAAAGCCCATCTAAAAAAAAAGGTCTTTGGACCCAAAACCCTCAAAGCTGAGTATTGAACCTGCCTCTGATACCAAATTGTAACACCCCAAACTCGGCCCAAACACCACGGTCGAATTTAGAATGCTACGGAGGAAAAAGTTTGGAAAGAATTTGACATAAGGGTGAAAACATTAAAAAAAAAAATTTTGTCATTTATTAAAGGTTGTATATTTAATATTCTAAGTAAAATTGTGTTGCTACAAATTTCTGGATTTAAAACTTTAATATAAGTTTTGAAGATGTAAATTGCTTTCAAAAGTAAAACATTCCCAAATATCATCTCGATCGTCGATCCAACTTAAACATAATAAAAATCCCCAAATACTTTAAATGACCCTTATTACAATAAATATTTATCCAAAAGTACTAAAGATATAAAGTGCATGAAATAATTAAAAAATCTTCTCGCATGGCCACCTCATATCCGCTCCATTTGGTCCAAGATTCACGAATCAATTGTATTGTTTGGTAAAATTGGGTGAGTCAAACCGACTCAGTGTGTAATTAATCCACGGATTTCCACTCATGGGCCTAGCCCATATCCACACAAATCCACATATCAGATAATGATGCAAAATGCACCCAACCCAACCTAGGGTCCATCCTCTACACACCCCCGTATCCAGCCACTACACACCAGGGGATTACTAAATCAACCCTCCAACCTCTACACACTAATTTGAAAATCAATGCCATCCACCAAGTGGTCAAGCCACTGGCCCACGTGAAATAAATCACAATATAATCCACAACGTGACCTCAGTCAATGTCAATCCACGATGTAGCTCGTAGCTAGCATCAAACCACAATGAGGCACATAGCCATCACCAACCACGATATGACACATAGCCGATACCAACCACGATGAGGCACAGAGCCAATCATCAATCCACGTGAGGCTCGTAGCCATCACTAAACCACGTACATAAATGTACACCCTGTCCTTCTTTCATATATACAAATCCCTCCCCATGCTTATGAACATACGATAATGATATGATAAAATAGTGCATGAACATGTTAATCAGGCATACATCACATATACAATAATAACCACAACTTTATCAGCATTTAACACTGACCTGATTATCGACATACCCCCTAAAGGTATTCATCTCACTATTGCCACCGCATTAGTCATCACATATATAACACATACCAACATTTATATAACCGGGAAATCGTGAATTAATCACACACCTGATAACCTGAAGAATCACACTCTCAATACCGACGCTGTCACTAATCAAAACTACATTATCACCTTGCGCTCTGCTTTGATCGCCGCCCACACCCCGATGGCTAATCCCGTACAGCAGAGACTGATCGCTTCTTAAACTTAGGGATAGGGGCTACCTCTTTCTCCCCTTGACTGGTACTTGCATCCATCGAATCAACACTTAATCAGGAAACACGGTCAACTACATATGAGGTCTTATATGAATAAAATCTACAACTTAAGCACTCATACTGAAAAAATTTGAATCCCGAGACTTCTCTTTTACCACTGTCGATTTGCCCCTAAAAGACTATAGTCAGAATCGGCCATCACTTAAAAACTCATAATATGGCCTTTGGCTGAATGTCAACACTCCTTACCTTGAGTAGTCGAACCCAAGAGACTCCTTTAATGCTCCTTCACGCTGACTACATATAAGAACACAAGATTATAGCACTAAGAACATTCGGCCATCCCTAAAAACCAAGGCCTAACCATTGATTTCGGCACACCAATGATGAAGAGGCAAAATCGATTGCTAAAGAAGAGATTACTTACCACCAACGCTTGCTTGCAGAGACTAAAAGAAAGTAGTCGACAGCACCTCCTTAGAGAATTGGCTTTTGAGAACCAAGGTAGAGATGGGTTTCGACACCTTAAGGATGAAGAGAGAAATTGCAACAGAAGAGAGTTTATGGTCAGAGTATTTGGCCAAGGAGAGAAGTAGATCAAAGTTTCGGCTTTTGAAAAATAATAAGAAAGATTTTGGCTAACACAAAGAGTATTTCGGCTTTTGAAAGTGAATAGCAAAAAGGGAGAAAAGAAAAGAATAGGTACTCACAATTTCGGCTTGGTCAATTGAAGAGAAAACAAATTGAGTGAAATGAGAGAAACAATTTTCGGCACAAAGGAGATTAAAGAAGAATAGAAATATCAAAAGATGATCACTCCCCCTTGTATGACCGAATTATGACCCCTCTAAAGACCCACATTTGGCCAACTCCCTTTCCCGCTATCTAATCCCACCTTTTTCTCCTATTTCTCCTCTCTGCCTCTTATTCAAAGAATTTGAATGAGTCCAGCCTTCATCCACTCTTTTTAGCCGAATTTCAAATGAGTTTGACTAAGCCAAAAGCTCATCCACTTAGTGTTCCAATGCCGTCCAACACTTCCCCCCTCTCATGATGCAAAAAAAAAAAAATAAAACAACACTCCCTTCTTGTTAGCATGACTCGAACCTCCTCCTCTGGAACCCCTTGTTGACGCAACCTTCTCTGCACCTTAGGTGACGCCCCTTGCCACTTTTCCAAGCCAAATTCTTATGTCCAATTTCCCCTACATATTTTCTTAAGACCTCATTTGCCTAGCTCCTCTTTAAGACTTAAAACCTAGTATTTTTCTAAGGCATTCTCCTACATCCTAGGGTTCCCAAAACCCCTAAAACCCATTCAAACCACACCTAAAGCATACTATCACATGAATTATAAATTAAAATGCATAACCCCTAAATCCTCGGATATTACAACCCTGAACGCGCCCAATCCTAAAAAATGTAAAAAGCACAGGCGATTTCAAATCGACACGGGCGTGTCAACTAACCATGCCCCCTCCTCTATAAACAAAATCCAACAGCTTTATTCCCCAAATCAAAACCCTAAAATTAAGTTTTAAAACCCCTCCTCTCCAAATTCGGCCATAACAACCAGACTTCCCCCTCCAAAATGCCAGTTTTTCTCCACAACTAGCCCACACTGCCATAGCATCACCGTGCTCACACACCACGCCCCTACCAGGCCGTGCTCACACTGTGAAAAATGGCTGCAACACCACCGTGCCCTCTCCCAGTGACCGTTCGATACCACCGTGCCTGGTTCCTTTCTTCTTCACATTTTCAAATACTTTCTCTTCATTTAAGTTTTTTTTATTTAATTTTAGCCTTAAAAATCTAATTTAATTCATTTCATTTAGTCTATTTCTTGTTTATTCTATGTTAAACATAATTTTTAGTTCACTTTCTTTAGAATTTTTGTTTGCCTTATTTATTTGTAGTTCTTAACAACATGATTTCCATTGTTTGATTATTAATACATGTTAGATATTAGTTATTGTTTCTTTGAGAATTGCTGCTCTGCTATTGTAAAATTTTATTGTGTAATTATAAAATATATTGGTTGAACTGGAAAAAAATTGCTTTACATTAGCATGAAATATGTCAACATCTCGAATAAAACGCTCAGTCCCAAGTAAGAAGAGAAAAGGGCTCGGATCATCTTCGGCAAGTGCATCTTCTAAGCTTCAGTATCCATTCCTCCACTTCCCTCAAAACACTCAAGAATAGCATTACAAGGCATTCCGAGAATGGCCCTTAGGCACCGGAAGGTGCATTGACTGGAATGCTGTTGAAAAAATAGGACTAGCAATTGACATCTGGGCTCTCATTTCAACCGAACCATGGGAGTAGTTCTTCTCAATCATCGAGCCTACATACCTAGAGTTAACACTAGAATTTTGCACAACTTTTACTTTGCAAACAGTGATGGCACAGTTTGACGAGCCGGGAATAGTGCAATTCAAGTTACGAGGGATGGTACGTCAATTAAGCATACCCCAATTTGGTATAGCTCTCGGACTTTATACAGACTAATTTAGAGAGGAAAATAACCTCTTCGAGTTAGACCGAGAACTCCCGCAACCCCTTAACTGTTGGCTCAAACTAGCACCCACCACGAATGCTTAAAACCCGATTCGATCAAAGGCAATAGCCCTTGGCCCACCCCTGAGATATATTCATGCCATCCTAGCCCACACTATCACAGGTCGATGCGAAAGCACCGGCGTGGTAAACAAGCACGATGTCTACTACTTGTCGTGCATGTCAGAGGGGGACGTTTTCGATTTGGCACATTTCATCGCCTATGCCATCCAGCACCAAACAGAGCCACACAGAAAGGGATTCTATCAATGGGGCCATACATCACTAGGTTGACTCGACACTTCAACCTCCTGAACACCAACGATCAGATCACATCCTTCACATTGATGGGTAACATGGTACCTCAAGGCATTCAAATGATGCTACACATGGGGATGATTAAACATCGTCGAGGGACTAACCCCCCTCAATATCGATTAGCGACATCTACAGATGAGGGGAGCCTGAGGACATTATTGACGATGTCCCACCAGCTCCAAGACAGTAGCCATCCCATGCAGCAACATCATGGTTGCATGCCTCAACCAATTCAAGCAGTATTTCATTGACAACACTCGATGTTTTAATGGGATAGAGGCCACCCTCCACCAAATATGCCAACACCTCCATATCTCATCACCAGCCCCACTACCAAATCCAGACGATGAGGAGGACCTTTGAGTTCCTTTAATTATCTACATTTTATTGTCTTATTTTTTAGTGTTATTTTTATTTTTATTTTTATTTTATTATCATAATTTGCTACTTTTCTTCATTGCAAACTTTTATCAGTACTTATCTTCGAAGTATTCCTAACATTTATTTATCTTACACCCCAAAATATCTAAATGATGACTTCACAGTTTCGATCACACACTGTACATACACGAACAAATCAATAGGAGTAATTCACTAATACATAAGTCATCTTCCAACCCGAACACTGCCAACTCCCGGAGTCATCCAAAATTCAGGAAGTGTTATTTCTCCCCTTCTCTTTTTATTTCATAATTATTTATCTATCTTTGTACATTGAGGACAATGTACACCTTAAGTGTGGGAGGATAACAATGCCTAACTTTTTTATAATTCTCAAAAATCCTGAATTTTAAAACTTGTTTTCAAGTATTTTTCTCATATTACTAATTAGGATGAAATTTCTAATGATTATGATTATTATTGATATGTTTTAGAGTAAGTCATAGTTAATTATGCATTGATGACTAAATTTGAAGAATACTAGAGAATCGAGCATGATAAGTATACTTTTAAAAAAATTAAAAATTAATAGGTCGTCGAACTAAATTTGAGTACTACTTGAAATTTGGAATTTATAAGGATTGATGTCAAAAACACCCATAATTTTGTGAGATTTTGAGCCTTATAGAGCATATATTCTTTTTCATGCTCACTTTATTGATTATGAGTGTGTCAACTTTGAACTGTTATTCTAGAACTTGCCTCGTTTAGTTGATATACTGAGATGATAAAGGCACCTAGGTTCTAACCCGTTCACTCCATAAAAAGCCTACCTTCACAAATTAACCCCTAGTGTACCCCGTTGAATTCTAACAACCTTTTTATTGACTCACCATCTAATATTAACCCAAAATCCCTTTGTATTTGTTATTAGCATTCTTTTGACTACCCTTTAATCGAGGTTTGATTTGATTAAATTACCGTATTATATTAGTTCAGTAGTTACATTTTTGATGTAATATTTTAGTTTGTTCTTTTAAAAACCCAAGTATATTCAATATTAGTAGTATATAAAAGAACTTAGAGCATTTAAACTCCAATTATTGAAGAAAAAGCTTGTATTAAAGTATTATCAAAATTTTAAGTGATGAAAATACTCTTTATTATAGAGTAATTATAAATAGTAGGTATTATTAGTTTTCATTCGATGTAAATATTCATATTCAGTTCTTTGTTTTTGGATTAGGTAATTAGTCAATTCAATCTCGATTCTAACCCTCTAATTTAGCCTGTATCCACACCCTTAACCTTAGCCCCGTTACAACCCTGATAAAGACCTTTTGATCTGTGTATCATCTCATATGCAGTGGTGGAGATTTCATTTTCAGGTAAGCCTATGGGATTAACTTTTCAGGTTCGACTTAGAGTGCTTATTCTTGAACCTTAAACACTTCGAGTGATTTGAGTGAATCTTTTGTGAGGATGTCAATCCTTGTCGATTTTGAATTAAAGGTAATTACTTAGATAAGGGGAGACACCTATGTTTCATACTACAAAGGTATGACTTATCATGATTGAATTTTTAGGACTCTTTGAGCTGATTTATCCATGTATAAATTATCTATGAATTATGATGAGACATTGTCGATAGGAATTATGAACTATGGAAAGTTTGTTTTAATTGTAAGTTGAGAATTTTGCTTGAGGACAAGCAAAAACTTAAGTGTGGGGGTATTTGATAAACTGTAAAAGTAACATATTTTAATCCCACATTTAGTATGCTTTTGGATGATTTAGCCCTCAATTTATGTAAAAAGGTGCTCTTAATCCTTTATCTTTATGTCTTATACTCAGAAAAGCACCCGAGAATGAAAAGAATGAGAAACGGGCTTAAAATAGACCGAATTGGGCCAACCCAAGAAATTGGCACGGCCTGGACTTTAAGTCACATGGTCGTGCCTTGCCAATCATTCAAAGACATGCCCCAAGCATGAATTGCAAGGCCGTGTCCCAATCGATAGACCTGAAGCACGGCCTGAATCCCAACTTGCACGGTCGTGCGACGGCCGTACCTCAATCAACAGAATCAAAACACGGCCTGAAGTTGACTTACACGGGCGTGTTCCATGGTCGTGCCCCTGTTACGGGAATGAGCAATTTCACTCAGATTCAGATGCTTGAAGCCAAAGAAACATACTCCTAAGTCCACTTAAACACCTTAATAGTAATTCTACTTGAAGGAGCTACTTAGGAGCCAAGTAAAGCATCTAAGGAGCCTATATAAACAACCCAAGGCAGCCATTCTGAGGGGAGTTTTGGTGGGCATAGTTCTCTGCCAGAGCTTTTATTCAGGGAAATACTCGAAAATAGCCAGTTGATCCATCTCAAGAAGCCGGAGTTCTACTCAAGATAGAGGATCTCCTTTTAAATTCCTTCAAGGGGTTTTAGGGATTTCTTATGTTTTGTTTTATCTTTTCTCTTGAGATGTTTTCTTATTTTGTTATGAACTAAACCGTTTTGATACCTGAAGGGGATGAAACCTATTATGGATTTTGTTATTTGATTTCTAAATTATATGATAAGTACTTAGTTTGTTCTTAATTATGTTGCTTAATTTAATCTGATGTTCTTAGGTGGAGGAGGAATAGACCCTGCCTAAGAGTAGATCTAGCATAATTAAGCGGAGTTGATCACACCCTAGAGATAGGGTGACGAGATTTTGCCAGATTAAGGTGAAACTTAATATGGGAGTCCATTGATCGATTTACTACTTCCTTAGGGGGTTATTATAAGTGAACGAGAGTTCCACTAATTAACCTAAGGTTAGACGTTATTCACCTCGAGAGAGGGTTTAATATAGGTTAGGGAGTCTCAAGGATCAAGCTAAGTAAATAACTCATATGAATTAAAGGTTAGATAACAAGAGAAGTCATAGGTGGATTCTTCCTAAGGGTATCGTCGTAATCAACTGAGTTTTTCCACACCTTTTCCCAAAGTTTCATTCTTTTGTCTTTGCATTTAGTTTAAGTATTTCATTAGTCATTAGATTAATAAACCAATCACTCCATATTTTAGGCTAAATAATAGAAAGAAAGTGAGTAGTAGTACTTTTAGGTTCCTTTGGGTTCGATAAAATAATCTTACCTAAACTATACTATTGTTCGATAGGTGCACTTGCCTCAATCATTTCATAGTTAGTCTACAAGTTCTATCATTCTTTATAAATATTAAAACTCGACTGTTTGACATGATCATGGTATAATTGAGTTGAGTTTCTGTCAACGTCCTACTAGTATAATATATTGCATGTAGTACCTTGTTTCTCTTTTGACCCAAAATTACTCCCACAACATAATCACCGGTGTCACACATGAGTTCAATGGGCAATGTCCATTCTAGAGCAACCACAATTGATGCATCTACAAGTTTCTTTTTGAGTTCCTCGAAAGCCTACAAACATTGATTATCAAAATCAAAAGGTTTATTCTATTCAAGTAATGTACAAAAGGGTTTAGATATTTTTGAAAAATCCTAGATAAATATTTTGTAAAATCCTACGTGTCCTGGAAAATTTCTAATACCCTTAACATTGTTGGGCGGTGGAAATTTTTGGTCACTTCTTTTTTTGCTCTATTCACTTCAATTCCTCATTGTGACACCTTATGTCCTAGGACAATGCCTTCATGGACCATGAAATGGCATTTCTCCCAGTTTAATACTAGATTCATTTCTTCACAATGAAAAAACCATCTCCAAATTTCTCAAGCAATCTTCAAAATCATTTTCGAACACAAAAAATTCATCCATGGAAACTTCAAGGAAATTTCCCACACTATCCGAGAATTTGGCCATCATGCAACGCTGGAAAGTTGTTGGGGCATTGCATAACCCGAAGAACATTCGCCTAAATGCGAAAGTGCTATATGGACACATGAAAGTTGTCTTCTCTTGATCTTCAAGTTCTATGGCAATTTGATTATATCCTAAATTACCATCTACAAAGTAATCTGATTAAAATTCCAAACCAAAATATTATCCAACATTGCATTCAACTACTACAATTCAATCTTTCAAAGGAAATAACAGAAGAATTTTGGGAAGCAACTTTTGCATGCCCAGTTCAGACTTTGGCAGCTCAGCGTTCTATGATGGCTAAGAAGGAATACCTTCAAATTCTTGTCCTTTGGTAGTCGAACCCTTATTCACACCTAGGGATCTCTCTTTTTTTTGTTTTTTTGCCATTTGTGTGGTTTATATCATCGGTTTTTATAAATAGATTAGGCTAGGGTTGGCTAACAACTTGTAATTATCTTCTCCTCTTTTAGGGGGTTTATCTGGTACAAGTTTGAATTTGAATTTGAACTGCTGAACGAAAAATGTTGACTTGGTCTTCCCGGCATTGCCACGGTATCTGTACTGGCAAACTGTATGCATTTTGCCCTGACAAAACTTCACTCCTTTATTTCCTCGTCCCAAAACCTATTCCTGCCACATCAACACAAAAAACTACACCACAAGCGATTAAAAGAACCTAATTCCACCATATTCCAAGTCCTAATACAATATTAAAAATGCTAACAAAAATGTCCTAAAATGCAATGAAATGTTACTTAATTACAAGCAATTAGCTAGGTTTAAAGGCATAAAATATAACTCTTTTGAAGAGTTATCAAAATGCCTTTGATACTAATAAATGCTCGATATCAAATTGTATCTTTAGTTGCTTGCAAAATAAGGTTTCCAACTTGCTTTCCATGCAAAAGCTATCATTGCCTTGCCAAGGAAACACTCGTTGAGACCTCCCCTCTTCGGGAGATGGAAGGTCCTCACATTGAGACATCATGTGTTACCTCAACCTAGGGTACTTCTCGATGTTGTGTCACACCATAAGATACTTATGTCATGCCACAACCTTTGTTCCTTGAAATCTTGGGCCTGATATGACTTCCTGCACACTTAACTAACCTATTAGAGCTTTTCGAGGCTTGAATCAGCCTAATGGGTCATCGACACATCAGAAAATGAGTAAAAATTCTTATTTTATTAATATTTAGTTCATAACCTACTAATATTGAAAATGAAATAATTAATATTAAAATGCCTAGAAAAAAAGCTCGTTAAATGCCGGAATGTACTTCAATTACAACTACAATTGGTGGCAAGTCATTTTCTAGCCAATTTTGTATTTTATATTACATTTTTTGGTATTTGGCACTTAGTATTAAAAGCTAATAAAAATAAGTATTTTTAACACATGTTGTTAGTGTTTTGACCTATTAGGCCAACATATGCCTTAGGTAGTGCCAATTTGTCTAATTGAGTATGTAGGATGATGATTTATAGGCCCAATTAACGTAGAAGCAAGGGATGAGTGACACACAAGCTTCCTAAGTTTTCAAAGCATGAAACAAACCAAAGGAGGCACAAACTTCTTATCGTGTCAGGCCATAGGTCGACGTGATGCCCAAGTATAGCAAGGCTATTTTGTTCACACAATCAACTTTATATGAAGACCTAGGATATGCCGAAGACCTAATTTGGGTTGTCAACACTCCTCTAAGTAAGACCTTAGGCTTTTGATGTAACTAAGTCATCTTAGACGAATCCAAAAAACCCTAGTAGTTTAGGAGTAGGATTAGATTTAGTTTTCTTTTGATTTTCATTAAATTTTTTGTTTTTCCTCTTGGAATCAGTTTCAATCCAAGATTTCTTTTATTTAATTGAAGTATTTCAGTTATTTCTTCTTCGCAAGTGATGATATTTGATTATTCCGATCGAGAGATTCGTTACTCCGTGCTCTACTCGACATCAAAATAATGATTATTCTAATCTCTTTTCTCTTCCAATTTATTCGTGTTCTTGACATGTTTAATCCAATTGAGTTTGAGATTATGAATAACATGAGTGGCTGAATCCTTTAGGGGAGATTAACCAGTGGATGAGGACGTGACTAACGAAAGATTTAGGATTTCCCAAGAGGATTAGTTGGTATAGATTATATGTTCCTAAACCCTAGACTTGACAACCCTAGGAAGTAATAATAGGTTAAACGAGGTCTAGAGATAAGTTTGACTGAATAAATATTAGTTTATCTTGGTTGAGAAAGTGAGGTCGAGAGGTAGGTGAGTATCAACAAATTAATTAATCAGTTAGAGCTCGAGAGCTAATAATTGTTTAATTGATAGGTAATCCACCCTAAAACTATAATTCGAAGTTAATTACAACCCCTGAAATGAGTTAATCTTCCTAATTGGTTTTATAAATTTAGTTTTTGTTTATTTTCTTTCTTATTTATTTTATTTATTTTATTTCTATTATTAATCTATTTTATGATTTTTCGTAATATAGGACATAACTATTACTACTTAGACTTGTTATTGTAAAGAGATTTTCATTAGATTTATTCTATCCTCCCTTGGGTACAGTCCTCAGAATACTTCATGTGTTTCATTGTACATATATACTATATTACAATTTGACCCGTATACTTGTGGACATCGCCGATTTTATTTCTTATATTTTTGGTATGATATTTTTACTATAATCGATAACACGTTTATAGGTGGTCATGTTTCTATACAGGGGTTCGAGAAAATGAAAGATCTTAGATATAAGAGCTTTTCGTTGCAGACCGAGAACATGACAACTGTGGTAGCTGAAAAAGTGGGAGATGTACATATTTATTTTGATAATCTTAGGAAGATTATTTTAAGAGACATTTTCCATGTACCATGTTTCAAAAGAAACTTAATTTTTGTTGCATGCTTATATAAAGACAGCTTGACCATGACTTTTAATAATGGAATTGCAATATTTAGAAATCACAATCTTATTTGCAGTGGATGAACGTTAGATAATCTCTATTTATCAAACCAAAGATGTACACACTACTTAAGATTGAAATATCGAATAAAGGACTTAAAACTTCTTACTCTAGTGAGGGTACCTTTGGAATTTGAGTCTTGGTCATATTAATTGAAAAAAATCACTAGACTTGTGAAAGGCGATATATTAAGTTCACTTAAAAGTTGATCTTTTAATACAAAAGGAATGAGGATCAGAAAACCCCTATAACTTTTGCACACTGACATATGTGGCCAAATGAGGATTAGTGCAAAAGGTGGTTACGACTATTATGTAACCTTTATTGATGACTATTCCAGAATGGACATGTATACTTAATGCACTACATGAGTGAAACCTTTAATAAATTCAAAGAGTTTCATGCAGAAGGGGAGAAACAACTAGGTTTACCCATAAAAGCACTTCGATCTGATCGAGGTAAGGAATATTTATTTGATGAGTTTTTAGGGTACCTCATAGAGAATGAGATTCTATCTCAGTTAATTCAACCAAACACTCTACAAAAGAATGATGTGGTGTAGAGAAGAAGTCGGATGTTGTTAGACATTGTACGTTTGATGTTAAGTTATTCGAAGCTGCCAATCTCTTTTTGGGAATATGTTGTACAAAAGGCCTTCTATATTCTGAATGATGTGCCAACTAAGGAAACATCGAGTATACCATATGAATTGTAGCATTATAAGAAGCTACATCATAGGATTTTGGGATGCAAGACCAATGTTTTGGACAAAGATTAGAGGAAGTAGGACTCAAGGACAAAATTATGCATGTTTGTAGGATATCCAAAGGGAACAAAAGGTGATTTGTTTTATAACTCGAAAGAACAAACTGCTATAGTGGTAACTCATGCTACTTTCCTTGAAGAAAGTTACATGAATGACTTTAAACCTCAGAGTAAAGAGGTGCTCGACGAAATTTTGAGAAATATGCAAAACCTATTAAAATAGTTCATGAACCAACTCCTAATAGTATACCTAAAAGCGATCAGTAGCATAGAGTGTTTCGTTGTAGTGGGAGGGTATCTCGTAGGCCTGAGTTCTTTCAATCTGGTAGAAGTGTTTTCAACACTGAGTCTGACACATAAGAAGATGATGACCCACTCACATAATACAAAGTGATGCAGAGTGTTGATTCCAAGCTCGAGGAAATAACTATGAAATCTAAAATGGAATCTATGTATTCCAGCTCTGTGTGAGAAATTGTAGACTTACAAGAAGGGATAAAATCCATAGGGTGTAAATGGATCTATAAGAAAGAAAATAAATGCGGATGGAAAAGTGGAAATTTATAAGGTTAGACTTGTAGAAAAATGGTTATACTAAAAAAAAGATATCAACAAGAAAAAAAATTCTCTTCAATTGTCATGCTCAAGTCAATCTGCATATTGTTACCTATTGTGATGACTCTCGATTACGAGATCTGGCAAATGGTTGTCAAAACAATGTTTATGAATGGAAATCTTGAAAAGAGCATCTATATGATACAACCCACTAGATATATAGCGAAAGGAAACGAGCATAAAGTTTGCAAACTACTTAGATCCATATACAGACTTAAGCAACCATCCTACTCATGGAATCAAAGATTTGATTAGGCAATCAAGACTTTTTGACTTTAGCAAACGTAGATGAACCTTGTGTTTACAAATGTTTAGGAGATGGAAAGGTGATCTTTCTCGTTCTATATATTGATGAAATTTTACTAATTGGGAACGATGAAGGAACATTATCATCGGTTAAATTGTGGTTAACCCAAAAATTTAGCATGAAGTACTTGGGAGAAACTAATTTTGTTCTAGGCATTCGAATCCTAAGGGATCGAAAGAAAAAAGTAATAACACTGTCTCAGGCTTGATACATAGACAAGATAATGGAGCATTATTTAATGGTTGATTCGAAGAAGGGAAATCAACCCCCTGTATTGGGGTTTCATCTCTCTTTAAAGGATTGTCCTAAGATAGCGGGAGAAAGAGAGAACATGAGAAAGGTTCCTTATGCTTCGATATTAGGAAGACTCATATATGTTACGCTATGCACAAGCCCAGATATCTGTCTTGTAATGGGGTTGGTAAGTCGATATTAGGCAAATTTAGGACCAAGACACTAACAAACAGTTAAGCATATACTCAAGTATTTGTGAAGAACGAGGGATTATATGCTTGTGTATTCTAGAGGAGATCTCACTCCTATCGAATATACTAATTCTAATTTCCAAACGTGTCGAGATTTGAGGAAATCGACATTAGATTGTGTTTTTTCCTAAGCAGCGTGTCTATTGTGTGGAGAAGTGTAAAGCAGACTTGTAATGTTGACTTCACTATGCAGGCCGAATATGTGGCTACTTTTGAGGCTACCAAAGAAGCAATATGGCTTCAAAAGCTCCTCACGGACCTTGAAGTTGTGGATGTAGTCAAGGTCGCATCTGAGGACAACCTTACGGAGCATTTTACCTAGACTCTACTAGCTAGGAGTTTTGATAAACACATAGAGAGCATGAGAATGCATAATATAGCTCATCTACTTCTTTAGGGAAAATGGGAGACTGATTGATCTAGTGCCCTGAGTGTAATATATACATTTGTAATTTTGTAATTTTTTCGAATTGAAACCTCCCAAACCTGGCCTAGACATTACGACCGAATTGTAAAGGCCACATTAGACACCTTAGTGTCAAACCTACTCTAACGACAATTTAAAACCTTCAAGTACTCTCTTTTATAAAATTGTGGTTTCTATTGTTAATTTTGGAAAATGTCTCTTTACTTAGTCCAACTATGCTTTAGTCAAATTAACGAATTAGGTGAATTTTTATAAAACCTAATTGTTGGCATTGCTTTAGAAAAATCATTTTGAATACCTTCTTAGTAGCAGAAAAATATCATTACTAGTCAAATTATTAACTTAGCCATGTATCATACATACTCCAATTTCAATATGCAAGATCCCAAAAACTAATCAAAGTTTGAGTGTCATGCATGCATGGTAATCCCCAAAACACAAATAGTCCCAAACCAAAGTTTTAAAAAGCTTACAATCCAAAAATCGAATAATAAAAATGATGAGAAAATAAAAAAATAAAATTAAAGTAAAATAATATGATGAAATTGAGTCTGAAGTTCGTCGTACGTCTACATGCCAATTTCAATCCTAAGTTTGTTCATTACCTGAGAAGTTAAGGTAATGCGGTGAGCTTAACAAGCTCAATTTGAGACTAAACTAACATGCATTAAGCATTCATTCAAGCAATTTTATAGAGATACCCATAACACATTCAAACATTATCAATAACAATTTAAATGCACATGATTGTGACAAATGCACATGTGAGATCCTATCCATACCATCCACTACACACCACGGGTTCCCTAAAACCCGTTTGCCAAACTCTAACAATTGTGAGCATAGCTCGATGTGGTAAAACCACCAATAATAAATAATGCGAAAAATCTACCGAATATCAAATAGTGCGATACAATCACCAAAAACATATAATATGTGATAAATCGCCAATCCCCTCAGTACTCCAAATGCAGTGTACTAACTACGAATATATGCAAACTTAATGTGTTGCCGATACTCTATGGAACTCCTCCGTCAATCACAAATTATCCCAACCCAATGCAAATGCAATATGTCACACAAAATCATACATATTCATATTTCAATATCATTAAGATGATATCTATCAATATCATTCAATTTCACATACTTTACGAATTTCATTGTGCATAAATAACAACCTCATGAATATACATCATAGCAAATATTTCATGCATTTAAATCATGCAGAAACCTAATATCTCAATAATTCATACCATTCAATCAAACTTGATACTATCAAACTAGCAATTTTACCAACACATCAATCTTTTAAGACTCGAAAAGTACCTGGTTTGGCCACTCACAAAAATAATATTTTGGCTGCTAAGCCAATTCAATTACTAATTTATCAAATATAACATGATATTTATCATTATCAAACAAATTTACGAGTTTAGAACCCACACCTTATTTCTCGCTTCCTCGCAGCATACTAGTGAATCTTCCAATTTTCCTTAATAAATTATTATACGAACCTAAACCAAAATTCAGTATAAATTCAATCAATTTTCCTTTAAACCATCCCCCAAATACCTAGTTATGGGTTCAAACCAATCACCGAAATTATAACTATTTTTACGAATCCAAACTAATTAGGTTTCTTACACTATTTTTATGTGAATAGTATGTGCGATCGTTCTTTAGCTTTACGGTTGATTTGGGACATTGAAGTCAGCACCTAATTCAATAATATACTAGAAAATCAGTATCTAATAATGATCTTGAAGTTGATCTTGGAGATTTAAGATTTCAGTTTATGGACGATTGATTTGCGACGTTGGAGTTTATCTTGGAGATTTAAGATTTTAGTGTTGAGGTTGTTCTAATTGAAGAAAAATGGCAGTAAGGTAGGGATGAAGATGATTCTCAATCTTGAAGAAAAAAGAAAGAAAAATCAAGAGTGAATGGTGGTGATAGGTGTGAGGGCAACAATGGTGAGAGATAGAGAAAAGAAAGAAAGAAAAAATAAAGTTAAGAAAGGGAGAGGAGGTTAGGGATGGCTAAGGTAGGAGAAAAGAGAGTTAAAGACTGATAATTTTGAGTAAGAATTGTATTTATACCTAGATTTACTAGGCTTGGATGAAAACACATTAAAAAATTAGGGAATTTTGTAAAAATTAATTTATTTTGCAAGATATGGGACTTGAACTTAGGACCTCCAACTAATTTTCATGCTTTGACATTTAATAACCAACTATTGGGCCAATTCCTTATTTTTGATATATTTCTACATTTTTATTGAGCTAAATTTTAGGATGGTATAGCTTTACCCCCTTAAAGAAATTTTTTCCTTAAAATTACCTAATTCAAGAAGATGAGGATACTGAAGCTGAATTAAGTCCTCTAGCTCCTAAGTAGCCTCTTTGATGCCATGATTTCTCCATAGTACTTTAACTAGTGGAATTTGCTTTCGTCTTAACACTTTGATCTCATGTTCTAATAGTCAAATCAGTTCCTCCTCAAATGAAAAACTAGTCTAACCTCAATCTCCTCGACTGGAATAATATGCGTGGGATCGAATCAATACCGCCTCAACATCGAGACATGAAATACATCGTGAATATTATCTAACTCAGAAGGAAATTTGAGTTGGTAAGCCACAGGACCAACCCTTTCAAGCACTCGATAAGGACCTATAAACCTAGGGCTTAACTTACCATTTCGACCAAACCTCAAAACTTTCTTCCATGGAGAGAATTTTAGGAAAACCAAATCCCCCACATTGAACTCAATGTCCTTTCACTTCAATCCACATACGACTTCTATTTATCAGAAGCTGCCTTTAGTCTTTCTTGAATTAATTGAATCTTATCTTCTGTTTTAATGACCAACTCTGGGCCAATCAACTTCCTTTCACCCATTTCAGTCCAACATAAAGGCGAGCAGTATTTACGACCATAAAGAGAATCGTAAGGTGTCGTTTGAATACCTGACTGATAACTGTTATTATAGGCAAACTCTATCATAGGTAAATGTTCTTCCCAACCACCTTGGAACTCGATTACACAATTCCTCAACATATCCTCCAATATTTGAATGACCTTTTTTAACGGCCATTGGATTGCAGATGGAAAGTCATACTGAAATCCAACTGAGTACTTAAAGCTTCGCGCAATTTCTTCCAAAATCGAAATGTGAATCTAGGATCTTGATCTGAAATAATCGACATTGGTATACCATGTAATCTCACTATCTCGAAAAATAAATCTTATCTAACTTCTGGAGAAAATAATTAGTATGAACAAGAATAAAACGAGCAAACTTAGTCAATCTGTCCACTACAACCAAAATCAGATCTCTCTTGATTGGAGTCAACGGCAACCCACTAACATAATCCATTTTCACTCTCTCCCATTTCTACTATGGTATTCGAATCATTTGGTGCAACCTTGACAGATACTGGTACTCCACTTTAACTTGCTAGTAAGTCAAACATTTGGATATGAATTTAGTCACTTTACGTTTAAGATCCGACCACCAATACACTTCCTTCAGGTCTCGATACATATTAGTACTACCAAGATGCATATCATAGGAGCTACTTTGTGCTTCCTGAAGTATTGATTGTCACAAATTCTAATCATTAGGCACACAATATCTCCCTTTAAAGCACAAAATTCCATCAAAAGTTAATCTCAAAGTCCTCAATCAATCCATCCTCAACCTATTTAAATCGAGGTGCTATAGTTCCATCCAAATTTTTCTTATCCTAAATTTCCTGAACCCAAGTAGGCTTTACTTGCAATTCTACTAGAATACCACAATCATCAAAGAGACTCAAGCGAGCAAACATAACCCTCAAGCCAGACCTTTCCTTCTTACTTAAGGCATCAGCCACAACATTGGCCTTTCTAGGATCATACTCGATCGTACAGTCATAGTTCTTTAACAACTCAATCCATCTCTGTTGCCTCAAATTAAGTTCCTTCTGGGTGAGGAGATGTTTGAAACTCTTTTGATCGATGTAAATAATACACTTCTCACCATACAGGTAGTGTCTCCAAATTTTGAGAGCAAACACAATAGCTTCCAACTCCAAATCATGAGTGGGGTAATTACTTTCATGTAGCCTAAGTTGTCTCGAAGCATAGGCTACCAGTTTACCACCCTACATCAAGACGCAACCAAGTCCAACATGCGAAGCATCGCTATACACAACATATTCCTTACTGGATTCTAGTTTAATTAAAATGGGAGCTTCTGTCAACATGGATTTCAACTTTTCGAAACAGGCCTGCTATTCATCTCCCCACTTAACAGGAGCATTCTTCCTCAACATCTTAGTCAATGGGGCTGCTATAAAGGAAAAATCCTCAACAAACCTTTGATAATACCCAGCAAGACCCAGAAAACTCTAAATTACTAAAACATTCTTCCGTTGCCTCTAATTTAGGATAACTTTAACTTTTTTTAAAATCTATGTGAATACCCTCATCTGATACCATATGACCTAAAAACATCATATCTTTTAACCAAAATTCATACTTATTAAGTTTAGAAAGAAGTTGCTTTTCATGAAGTATCTGTAAAACCACTCTCAAATGCTCATCATGCTCGGTCTCTGTCTTAGAGTACACAAGGATGTCGTTAATGAAAACCATGAAGAACTGATCAAGGAAAAGCTAAAGGACACGATTCATAAGGTCCATGAAAGTCATTGGAATATTAGTCAACCCAAAAGGCATGAAAAATAACTCGTAATGTCCATAACTAGTCCTAAAAGCGATTTTAAGGATATCGTATTCTTTCACTTTGAGTTGGTAGTACCCAGATCTTAAGCCAATCTTGGAAAACACAGTTGCACCTCTAAACTGATTGAATAGGTCATCAATCATTGGTAAAGGGTACTTATTCTTAATATTTAATTTATTCAGTTGTCGGTAACCAATGCCTAACCGTAAGGTTCCATCTTTCCTTTTCAAAAATAAAATTGGTGCGCCCTATGGTGAAACACTAGGTCTAATAAAACCCCTATCAAACAATTCTTGCAACTGCACCTTCAACTCCTTAAGCTCTTTCGGTGCATACGGTAGGGAGCGATAAACACAGGTGTCATCCTTGGTAACAACTCAATTATGAATTACACTTCCCTCTCTAAAGGTAACCCTGGAAGTTCTTCAAGAAATTCCCTCACTGTACGAATACTTTCAACTAAAGGATCAACAGTGCTTCCATCTCAAACATAAGCCAAAAACATTCCGCACCCTTTTCGCACCATCTTTTTTGCTACTAAAATAGAGATTACATTGGATAGATAATTTTGACGTTCCCTACCATAATAACTTATTTCCCAGACTCAGTCTCCAAAGTCACCCTCTTCAATGTACAATCTAATCGAACTTGATGCTCAACCAACCAATCCATCCCCAAAATCAAATTGAATTCATTGGAAGAAGGCTCTACCAAATCGACAAGAAATACCTCTCCCTAAACTGCTAAAGGACATCTTTTATAAACTTTATTCACAAGTGTGGAGGATCCTAGGGGGACTAAATACAGTTACAATGTTTTTTGTTTCATCTACCCCAATTCCCAATTTTACAGCCACATTACAGAAACATACAAATGGGTAGATCTTATATCAATCAAAGCAAAATAGGGTATCAAATAAATAGTAAATGTACGTGCTATGACGTCAGACGCATCTCTATCCTCTCGATGCCTAGCCGCATAAACCAAAGCAAGTTGTCTTGCCTCAGCTCAATTCTCACTTTGAGCTGGTCTCTCTAACCTTGATTACCATTCTCATTTTCATTCTGATTACAGCCCCTCTGAGCACCCTAATTACCTCTTTTATTTTAACCTCAACTAGGCCTTGATTTTGAGTTTGGGCTTGCACTTGGGCCTAACGGCGAGGACAATCCTTAATTTTATGCTCCACCGAACCACATACCAAATAAGCACCCATCCTCCTCCAACACTCACCCAGATGGAGCCTCTGACAATACAAGCACACCCGAATCTGTCTTTCTCTAGGGTCCACTACTTCCCTATTCTACAGTGGCCTAGCCTCTCTACCCCGTTTAACAAGTTGTGGATTTGGGCCAGTAAGGCCCGTTTCTCTTTTGGGATGACCTCTCTATTTCCCTTTCTTCTTGAACTCCACGCTCTTAATCTCCTCAATAATCTTGGTCTTCTTGAACAAAGCCTCAAACACACACTTTTGGTGCGAGCTACCTGAACCTTGAGATCATACATTAATCCCTCTTGAAAATGAAAACTTTTTGCCTACTCAGACGCCACCATACTAGGTGCATAGTGACTCAACCTTAGAAATTTTACCTCATACTTAGAAACTATCTTGTCACCTTGTTTAAGCTTAATAAATTCCAAATGACGGGCCTCCAATAATGATGGCCCACAAACTTACTCTGAAAGGCATCTTGAAAATAAGTCCAATTAGTTCACTCTGGGAGCGTACCTCCAATCACTAATTACCACAATTGATAAGCCCCATCCCATAACAATAACACGGCTCCTTTCAGATTCTGCTCAGGAGTGTAGTCCAAATAATCCAAAATTCGTTCAATGGTTTCAATCCAATACTCAGCCATTGTAGGAGTAGTTCCAGTAATACCCCTAAACAGTTTTTCGCTACAAGAGCGGAGCCTCTCAGCAATCGTCCAACGACTAACTCCTCCTATTGGAGCCCCAACAATCCTATTCAAAGCCCTCAATAAAGCTTGAATTACTGGATCATTCTCAACATGGTCATCATTAATATTCTCATTTTCCATATTCCTACCCTCAGAAATGGGTTCATTGTTAACCTTATTCTGTTCATTATCATGTTCTGGCCCTAATGATGCAGCCGACTCAACAGGAGCCCTCAGAGGTCACCGCCTACGGCCCCTCCTACCACGATTTATCATTCTATGTGTGCTCATTTATGTGTTTTATGAATATACAATTTCCAAGTAAGAGTTTTTAGTACTTTGTTTAGTCTTTTACGCACTCACATTTTATAATTCTTTGATGCACTCACATTTTATAAAGTTCCGTTACTATTTCTATGAAATTGGCATTGGTCCTTCAGTCTCCGTTATTCCCTGTAAAAATGTACTTTCAAAATTATGTGGTTTTTTTCTCAAAGATACCCATTTTTCATTTATACATGCTGATAAACCATAAAAGTAACATATTTTAACCCCACATTTAGTATGCTTTTTTATGATTTAGCCCCTGATTTATATAAAAGGTGCTTGTAATCCTTTCTTTTCATGTCTTATACTCAGGAAAGCACCTAAGAATAAAATGAATGAGAAATGGGATTAAAATGGACCAAATTAGGCCAACCCGAGAAGACGACACAACCTAGGCTTCATGTCACACGGCAACGCCTTGCCATCCATCTAGAACAAGGCCTGTCCCCAATTTACACGGCCGTTCCTCGTTAACAAAAAAAGCCCAACACGACCCAGGCACGGTTTGTATGGCCATGCCCAAATCGACAGACCCGAAGCATGGCCTGAACCCCGATTTGCACGGCCGTGCCTCAATCAACAAAATAGAGACACGGGCGTGCCATGGCCGTGCCCCTGCCATGAAAGAGAGCAATTTCACTCAGATTTGGATGCTTGAAGCCAAAGAAACATACTTCTAAGTCTACTTAAACACCTTAATAATAATTCTACTTGAAGTAGATGCTTAGGAGTCAAGTGAGGCATCCAAAGAGCCTATATAAATAACCCAAGGCAGCCGTTCTAGGGGGCGAAAGTTGAGCAGAGTTTTCTGCCAAAGCTTTTCTCATTCAAGGATTTACTCAAAAATAGCCAATTGATCCATCTCAAAGAGCCGAGATTCTACTCAAGACGGAGGATCTCCTCTTCAATTCCTTTAGGGGGTTTTAGGGATTTCTTATGTTTTGTTTTATATTTTCTCTTGAGATGTTTTCCTACTTTGCTATGAACTAAACCCCTCAGGTACCTAAAGGGGATGAAACCTATGATGGATTTTGTTATTTAATTTTTGGTTTATATGATAAATACTTAGTTTGTTCTTAATTATGTTGCTTAATTTAATCTGATGTGCTTAGGTGGAGGAGGAATAGACCCTGCCTAAGAGTAGATCTAGCATAATTAAGCTGAGTTGATCGAATGCCTAGAGATAGGGTTACAAGATTTTTTCGGATTAGGGTGAAACCTAATATGGGAGTCCATTGATCGATTTACTGCTTCCTTAGGGGTTATTATAAGAGAACGAGAGATCCACTAATTAACCTAAGGTTAGACGTTATTCGCTTCGAGAGAGGGTATAATATAGGTTAGGGAGTCTCACGGATCAAGCTAAGTAAAGAAATCATATGAATTAAAGGTTAGATAACAAGTGAAGTCTAGGCGGATTCTTCCTGAGGGTATCGTCGTAATCAATCGAGTTTTTTTTTTTTTCACAGTCTTTTCCCAAAGTTTAGTTCTTTCGTTTTTTCATTTAGTTTAAAATATTTCATTAGTTTTAGATTAATAAATCAATAGCTCCATATTTCAGGTTGAATAATAGAAAGAAATTGAGTAGTAGTACTTTGAGGTTCCTTTGGGTTCGATAAGATATTCTTGCCTAAACTATGCTACTGTTCGACAGGTGCACTTGCCTCTATCATTGTCATAGTTAGTCTACAGGTTCGATCATTCTTTTTATAAATTTTAAAACTCGACTGTTTGGCACGATCAAGTTTTTGGCGCCGTTGTCGGGGAACTCTAAAATATTAAGAAAGCTCTATTTCTATTACTTTAGCCATTATTCTATTATTATTTTATTTTTTTAGATTAAATTTTTATTTTTACTAATCTTTTTTCTTTCTTTCTTGACTTGCGAGGTACCTCTAGTTTATGACTAGAAGAAACCCGAGAGGACCATTAGAATACGAAAGTGACATTGAGGCTACCGCTCGAAGAAATCGAAGAGAAACTAGACGAGCTTTAGACGACCAAAGAAAAGGACAGCAAGACAGATCCAATCCTACTTAAGGGATGGACGAAAACAATCCACCTGATGTGAGAGAAAATAATGCTCCACGCACTATGTATGATTATGCTAAACCTAATTTGCAATGAGCAGAATCTAGTATTGTTAGGCCTACTATAGCTGCTAATAATTTTGAATTAAAGCCTAACACAATACAAATGATTCAACAGATTGTTCAATTTGATGGTTTGCAGGACGAAGATCCAAATACTCACATAGCTAATTTCTTGGAGTTTTGTGATACCTTCAAAATAAATGGCGTTTCTGACGATGCCATACGTCTTCGGTTATTTCCTTTTTCATTAAGGAATAAAGCAAAGCAGTGGTTGAACTCATTACCACGAGGGTCAATCATCACATGGGATCAAATGACCGAAAAATTTCTTTTAAAATTTTTTCCACCAGCCAAAATGACAAAATTTAGGAATGACATATCTTCTTTTATGCAGAATGACGCAGAAACATTATATGATGTATGGGAAAGATACAAGGATCTCCTAAGGAGATGCCCACACCACGAATTACCTTTGTGGCTTCAAGTCCAAACTTTTACAATGGTGTGAATTCTCCAACTAGGTAAATGATTGATTCATCAGCCGGTGGAACTTTGAATAACAAAATTCCTGAAGCAGCTTACGATTTTATTGAGGAGATGTCGTTGAACACCTATCAGTGGCAAATTACAAGGGCTAAACTGACAAAATTAGCCAGAGTTTTTAACATAGACGCAGTGACAATGCTGTCAACACAGGTAGAGTTAATGAATAAAAAGCTTGATAATTTATGTTCTTCGCAGGTACATCTAGTAATGTAATGTGAAGTGAGTGGAAATATGGCGAATCCTGAGTACCCCCACCCTACCAATCGGGCACGAAACACGAGCAAACAAACAATATAGGTAACAATTTTCGATCTAATAATCCTTATAGTAACACTTATAACGCAGTTGGAGGAACCACCCAAATTTTTTTGTGGGAAGGACAAGAAAATCAAGGAAATCAAAGGCAGCAACTTCCTCCTAATTACCAAAATCAGCCTTATCCATAGGAAAGGAAATCAAACCTAGAAGATATGCTGAGAAAATTCATGGAGGCCACAGATTCTCATTTCCAAAAGACTGAAGTAACACTAGATGAACAACAAAAATCGATCAAGGGGATCGAGAGTCAAATCAGATTACTTACTGAGATGGTGTGTGAAATACGAACAGAGATTTTCTCCAAAGGCACACAGCAGGCAAAGGCAGTTACACTAAGAAGTGGCAAAGAGCTAATGGAACCACCAAGAAAAAACCCACATGAGATTACCAAGGAGAAAAGTGTTGAAGTTGAAACCAATACTCCAACACATCCAGAAAAGAAGACATCAATTCCATATCCAACAAAACTGAGGAAAGAACAATGGGATGCTCAATATGGTAAGTTTCTCGAACTTTTTAAACAAATACATATTAACTTACCTTTTGTTGAAGCCATTTCACAGATGCCAAAGTATGCAAAATTCTTGAAGGAACTCCTAACAAATAAAAGAAAGTTCGAGGAAGTGTCAACAGTGGAACTTAATGAAGAATGTTCAGCCATCCTCCAAAATAAGCTACCAACCAAATTAAAAGACCCCGAAGTTGTACTATCCCTTGTTTAATTGATAGCTTGAATATTAAGAAAGCATTAGCTAATCTAGGCGCCAATATAAATTTAATGCGTTTAAACGGTTGGATCTTGAGGAACCAACACCCACTAGGATGAGTATTTAGTTAGCAGATAGATCTATTAAATATCCTAGAAGAATTGTCGAAGATGTCTTGGTAAAAATTGACAAATTTATTTTCCCTATTGATTTTGTTGTTTTAGACATGGATGAAGACATACATGTTCCTTTAATCTTAGGGCATCCATTTTTAGCCACTGCTAAAGCCGTTATTGATGTAGGTGATGGTAAACTCGCATTTAGGATAGGTGATGAAGAAATTATTTTTCAAATTTATGATGCAATGCGATATTCTAAAGAGCAAGATGATTCGTGTTATTTTGTTGATACTACTGATCGTATCGTTCAAAATACATTATAGGAAATCCTATATGATGACGATGGAACTATGCCTGACTCAAGAAGAGGGGGAAGAAGATGAAGACGATGAGTTGAATCTAAATACGTCATCATTCAGACAAAGGAAAAAAGAAAGCATTGAGAATGATAATGAAATAAAACAAAAACCCTCCATCGAAAAGCCACCTAAATTTAAACTCAAACAGTTACCAAAACACTTAGAATACGCATTCATTGGGGACAATTTTATGCTACCAGTAATCATCTCTTTAGAACTAGAATCCAAGGAAAAGGAGGAGCTGATAAAGGTACTAAGAGAACACAAGAAAGCCATAGCTTGGAAATTTTCTGACATCAAGGGAATAAGCCCCACATTCTTCACCCACAAAATTTTAATGGAAGAAAAATATAAACTGTGTGTGCAACCTCGGAGACGGTTAAACCCCAATATAAAAGAAGTGGTCAAAGCCAAGGTAATTAAACTTCTTGATGCAGGAATAATTTATCCCAATTCTGACAGTACTTGGGTAAGTCCTGTGCAGGTAGTTCCAAAGAAAAGAGGAATGACGGTAGTGCCCAACGAAAAGAATGAGTTAATTCCCACAAGAACGATTCTGAGTTGGAGAGTCTCAGATAGACTATAGAAAACTGAATGATGCCACCAGAAAAGATCACTTTCCTCTACCATTCATAGACCAAATGTTAGAAAGACTATCTGGGCATATGTACTACTGCTTCTTGGACGGACTCTCTGGTTACTTCCAAATCCCCATAGCTCCTGAAGATCAAGAGAAGACGACATTTACATGCCCATATGGTACGTTTGCTTATCGTAGAATGCCTTTTGGATTATGTAATGCTCCTACTACTTTCCAGCACTGCATGTTGGCAATCTTTGACGAACTCGTGGAAGACATCATGGAGGTATTTATGGATGATTTCTCGGTATTCGATAATTCTTTCCATCTTTGCCTTAAAATTTAAAAAAAAAAAGTTCTAATGAGATGTGAGGAGACAAACCTTGTTCTGAATTGGGAAAAATGTCACTTTATGGTTAGAGAAGGGATTGTGCTAGGATATAAAATTTCTAGTAAGGGGATTGAGGTAGACAAAGCAAAAATTGAAGCCATAGAAAAACTACCTCCCCCTAGTTATGTTAAGACTATTAGAAGCTTTTTAGGACATGCAGGATTCTATAGAAGATTCATTAAAGATTTTTTTCAAACAGCTAAGCCTTTGGCAAAATTACTAGAAAAAGATGCCCATTTTGATTTCAATCAGGAATGCTTAAATGCAATCAATATACTTAAGGATAAATTAATAAATGCACCGACTATGATTGCACCTGATTGGAACTTACCCTTTGAACTAATGTCTGATGCAAGTGATTTTGCAGTAGGTGCAGTTTTGGGACAACGAAGAGACAAGCATTTTCAGCCAATTTACTACGCCAATGAGAACACTAACACCAAGACAAGAAAACTATACTACCATAGAGAAAGAATTGCTAGCCGTAGTTTTTGCTTTTGATAAATTTAGACAGTATTTGATATTGTCTAAAGTAGTCGTTTACACTGATCATTCAGCTCTTCGCTACCTTTTAAACAAACCTAATGCAAAACCTAGATTCATACGATGGATTTTACTCTTGCAGGAATTCGACTTGGAAATACAAGATAAGAAGGGAGCCGAGAATCTTGCAGCGGATCACCTGTCTAGACTTGAAAATCCACACATCAAAGAGCTCGATGAAGGTGAAATAAAAGATTCATTTCCTGAAGAACAGCTCTTTTCTATAATGCATTCTGAAATACCATGGTTTGCAAACATTGCGAATTATATTGCAGCTAACGTCTTGCCAAAAAAATTTACACATCACCAAAAGAAGTGATTCTTTGCTGATGTGAAAAATTATTTTTGGGAAGATCCCTTTCTCTTTCGTATATGTGCAGATCAGGTAATACGGAGATGTGGTACAAAGATAGAAGCCAGTAAAATCCTGGAACATTATCATTCAGGACCATCAGGAGGACACTATAGTGGTATTAAGACGGCATACAAAATACTCGAATCAGGTTTTTACAGGCCCACTCTTTTTAAAGATGCCAACAGGTATGTTACCTCGTGTGATAAATGCCAAAGAACAGGTAATATTTCTAAACGTGATGAAATGCCTCAAACATATATGTTGTCATGTGAAATATTTGATGTATGGGGTATTGATTTTATAGGACCATTCACTGGTTCATTTGCAAATAGATATATCCTATTGGCAGTTGATTACATGACAAAATGGGTAGAAGCGGAAGCCTTACCTACTAACGATGCTAGGGTAGTAGTTAAATTCTTAAAAAAACTTTTCTCCCAATTTGGAACACCTAGAGCTATCATTAGCGATAGGGGTACCCATTTTTGTAATGCACAATTTGAGAAAGTTCTAAAGAAATATGGAGTATGCACCAGAACAGCCACCCCATACCATCCTCAAACCAGTGGGCAAGTTGAGGTAGCAAAACGAGAGCTTAAGCGCATTCTAGAAAAAATGGTTAAATCAAATAGAAAAGATTGGGTAGTTAAAGTAGATGATGCTCTATGGGCCTACAGAACAGCATTCAAAACTCCTCTAGGGACATCCCCATACAAACTTGTATACAGGAAAAGTTTTCATCTACCATTCGGGCTAGAACAAAAAGCTTTTTAGGCAATAAAATTTTTGAACTCTGACTTCAAAATTGTAGGAAAAATAAGAATGATGCAGATGAACGAGCTAGATGAATGGAGAACAGAAGCCTATGAGAACACGAAACTATACAAAGAAGTAGCAAAACGATGTCACGATGCTCATCTCAAGCGATCAAGACAATTCGAAGTAGGAGACCTAGTCCTACTATACAACTCAAGGCTAAAATTATTCCCGGGAAAGTTAAAATCAAGATGGTCAGGCCCATTCATGGTCAAAACAATATTTCCATATGGCACCATCGAGGTAACTCATCCCACTAAGGGCACATTCAAGGTAAATGGTCACCGACTTAAAATTTATAATGGTGCAGATTTTGGAGATATGAGAGAGGAGTTTTTGCTCTATGAGCCTTCTTTTAGAACCGAAAACAAGGAGAGTCTAGCTTAAGACCATAAACAAGCGCTTCTCGGGAGGCAACCCGAGCACTAAACACATTAACATTAACATTATCTTTATTTTCCTAAAACTACCCTAAATTAGTTTAAACAAGAAAATGCGGGATTTTAAAGATGGCCTTACATACGGGCGTGTCAACGACCATGTGAAAAATAGGGGAGTACCCACGGGTGTGCCAAGAGTCGTGCTTAATAGGAAAAAAAATTTATCGACAACACGGGCTGCGATCCCTGAACAGGCCCGTGTGAGATAACTGTGTGAGGCTACTGATTTAACCAACACGGTAGAACACGCTCATCCACGGGCCGCACACGGGTAGATAACCCTGCACACCACGGGTCGTGTCAATAATTTTGAACGCGCCCAAACCTGAAAAACGTGAAAAGCATGGGCAAATTTCAAAACGACACGAGAGTGTCAACGAATTGTGCCCCATCCCCTATAAATAAAATCTAACCATCTTTTTCCCCAAATTCAAACCCTAAAATTAGTTTTCAACTCCCTTCTCCCCAAACCCGACCATAAAACCAGATTTTTCCTCCCCAAACGCCATTTTTCTCCAAGAATTAACCACTACTAACCCACATGGTCGCAGCACCACTGTGCTCACATACCACGCCCCTACCAGGCCACAAAACCCAGCTCCACCGCCATGTCCTCCACCCGTGCTCATCACTCAACACCTCTCCTGGTTTTTTTTTCTTCACATTTTTGCATATTTCCTCTTTATTTAAGTTTTTTTGGTTCTTATTATTTTGATTATTCTATTTCTTGTTAGTCTATATTTTCTCATTGTTTAGTTCATTTTATTGAGTATTCCCATTGTTTTATTCTCATTGTTATTTTAGCTTTTAAAGATTGATCCTCCACCTTGAGAATTGATGCTCTACTATTGTCAAAATTTTATGGTGAATAACAATTTTCAAATACATTGGTGGAACTAGAAAACTACTTTACATTTGATTTGCAGGAACCATTTCATCCTCAAGAATCAAACGATCAGTTCTGAGCAAGAAGAGAAAAGCACCTGGATCATCCTCCGCAAGTGCCTCTACCGAACTTCGACATCCCTTCCTCAGATTCCCCCAAGCAACACAAGAAGAGCGCTATATAGAGATCCGAAAGAGACCTATCGGCACTGGGAGACGCATTGACTGGAATGCAGTAAGGCAAGTCAGATTTGAAATTGATATTCAGGCACTTCTCTCAACCGACCCTTGGGAAAACTTCTTCGCCATCGATGAACCCACATTTTTGGAACTTACCCTCGAGTTCTGTGCCACATTCACACTACAGACAGTAATGTCGCACTTTGACGATGCCAGCACCATTCAATTCCACCTAGGGGGCACAGTACGTCAACTAAGCGTACCTCAATTCATAACAGCACTCGGACGTTACACACCAGAATTCATAGAAGAAAACCCACTGGACGATTTGAATCGAGAGCTCTATTGTGCTCCGTTCAGATGCTAGCAAAAACTACAACCCACTACAAGCAACTATAACCCCAGTCGTTCTAAGGCGACCGCCCTTTCCCCAGCTCCCAGGTATATTCATGCTATTCTCGCTCATACCATTACAGCATCAGACGGAGGTACACAGAAAGGGAATCCTATCAATGGGACCGTACATAACGCGATTGGCTCGACATTTTGGACTCCTCAACACTGATCATCAGAGGTCCTCACTTACACTGATCAGACATATGACACCTCAGGGAATCCAGACGATGTTACACATGAAGATGATCAAACATCGTCGTGGGACGGACCCCCTCAATACAGATTATCCACAAACGAGGAGGTATCCGCAGACATTACTGATGATGTCCCACTAGTTCCCAGCCAGCAGCCATCATATTCAGTAGCTTCGTTGGTAGATATCTCATCACGCCTCACACAATTCGAGCAGTACTGTACCCAGTAATTTATTGACATTGCTCGAAGTTTTGATGGGATCGAGGCCACCCTGCAGCAAATCTGCCATCACTTTCATATATCATCACCAACACCTCCACAGGATCCAGTTGACGATGAGGACCTCTGAGTCCTCATAAATTGTTATTTGACATTTACTTTTCTGAATTTTAAAACTTTTTATTGGATGTTGCTTTTAGATTTAAACTTTCATTAGTATTGCATGGGTTTTATTTTTAATTTTTCTACCATTGGCTATCTAACCTCTTAAAGAATCCCTACTCAATTATGTGCTACAAGATTATTAACCAAGTGACTTTGCAGAATCTATCACACATCCACATAAAAGTCACTTGTGGAACGCATCTTGGACCTCATCCAAAATTCAGGAAGTGTCACTCTACCCCTTCTCTTTTGATTTATCCCATAATTATCATTATCTATCTTTGTACATTGAGGGCAATGTACATCTTAAGTGTGGGGAGTAAAAGTGCCTAACTTTTTGCATCATTCTCAAAACCCCGAATTTAGTCTTGTTTTTAAGTGATTTTCTCATATTACTAATTGGGATGAAATTTCTAATGATTTACGATTTTTATTGATTCGTTTTGGATTAAGTCATTGATAATTATGCATTGATGATTAAATTTTAAAAGAATACTAGAGAATCAAGCATGATAAGTCTAGTTTTCAAAAAAAAAATAGAATTTGATAGGTTGTTGAACTGAATTTGAATACCACCTTGAAGTTCAAAATTTATAAGGATTGATGTCAACACCAATAATTTTTATGTGAGAATTTGAGCTTTATAGAACATATACCCTTTTTCATGCTCACTTTATTGATTATGAGCATGTCAACTTTGAATTGTTATTCCAGATCTTGCCTCGTTTATGCATGTCGATACCACATTAATGATTTGATATACTGAGATGATAAAGGCACCTAGGTTTTAACCCATTCACTCTACTAAAAAGCCTACCTACATAAATAACCCCTAGTAAACCCATTTGATCCTAACAACCCTTTTTATTGAATTACCCATTTGATATTAACCCAAAACCCTTTGTATTTGTTATCAACATTCTTTTGACTACCCCTCTATATAGAATTGATTTGATCGGTTGTTAAATTAGGTTATTTCAATTATAAAGTTCCTTCTATTATGTTTTTTTAGTTTGTTCTTAAAAAAATCCAAGTTTATTCAATATTAGTAGTATATAAAAGAGCTTAGAGCATTTAAACTCAAAATGTTGAAGAAAAAGCTATTATTAAAGTATTATCAAATTTCAAGTGATGAAAATACTTTTTATTATAGAGTAATTATCAATAGTGGTATTATTAGTTTTCATTCGATGTAAATATTCATATTTAGTTCATTGTTTCTAGTTAGGTAATTTGTCAAGTCAGTCTCAATTCTAACCCTCTAATTCAGCCTGTATCCACACCCTTAACCTTAGCCCCGTTACAACCCTGATAAAGACCTTTTGATCTATGTATCATCTCATGTACAATGGTGGAGATTTGATTTTCAGGCAAGCCTATGGGATTAACTTTTTAGGTTCGACTCTTGAGTGCCTTATTGAGAACCTTAAACACCTTTGAGTGATTTGAGTGAATGTTTAGTGAGGATGTCAGTCCTTGTCGGTTTTGAATCAAGGGTAATTGTCTAGATAAGGGGAGACACCTATGTTTTCATGCTACAAAATCATAACTTATCTCGTTTGAATCTTTTGGGTTCTTTGAGTTGAATTATCCATGTATAAAATATCTATGAATTATGATAAGGCATGATTGATGAATATTGTAAGTTATGGAAAGTTCGTTCTAATTGTAAGTTTAGAATTTTGCTTGAGGACAAGCAAAAGCTTAAGTGTGGGGGTATTTGATAAACCATAAAAGTAACATATTTTAACCCCACATTTAGTATGCTTTTTGATGATTTAGCCCTTGATTTACATAAAAGGTGCTTGTAATCCTTTCTTTTCGTGTCTTATACTCAGGAAAGCACCCGAGAATAAAAAAAATGAGAAACAGGCTTAAAATGGACCAAATTGGGCCAACCCAAGAAGACGAAACTGCCTGGGCTTCATGTCACACGGCCGTGCCTTGCCATCCATCTAGAACACGGCCTGTCCCCGATTTACACGGTCGTTCCTTATCGACAAAAAAGCCCAACATGACCCAGGCACGGTTTGCATGGCCGTGCCCAAATCGACAGACCCAAAGCACGGCTTGAACCCCTCGTGCCTCAATCAACAGAATAGAGACACGGCCTAGAAGACGACTTACACGGGCGTGTCTTGGCTGTGCCCCTGCCACGAGAGAGATCAATTTCACTCGGATTTGGATGCTTGAAGCCAAAGAAACATACTTCTAAGTCTACTTAAACACCTTAATAATAATTCTACTTGAAGTAGATGCTTAGGAGTCAAGTGAGGCATCCAAAGAGCCTATATAAACAACCCAAGGCAGCCGTTCTAGGGGGAGGAAGTTGAGCAGAGTTTTCTGCCAAAGCTTTTCTCATTCAGGGATTTACTCAAAAATAGCCAATTGATCAATCTCAAAGAGCCGATTCTACTCAAGACGGAGGATCTCCTCTTCAATTCCTTCAGGGGGTTTTAGGGATTTCTTATGTTTTGTTTTATATTTTCTCTTGAGATGTTTTCCTACTTTGTTATGAACTAAACCCCTCAGATACCTGAAGGAGATGAAACCTATGATGGATTTTGTTATTTAATTTTTTGGTTTATATGATAAATACTTAGTTTGTTCTTAATTATGTTGCTTAATTTAATCTGATGTGCTTAGGTGGAGGAGGAATAGACCATGCCTAAGAGTAGATCTAGCATAATTAAGCGGAGTTGATCAAACGCCTAGAGATAGGGTTACGAGATTTTGTCGAATTATGGTCAAACCTAATATGGGAGTCCATTGATCGATTTACTGCTTCCTTAGGGGGCTATTATAAGAGAACAAGATTTCCACTAATTAACCTAATGTTAGACGTTATTCGCTTCGAGAGAGGGTTTAATATAGGTTAGGGAGTCTCACGGATAAAGCTAAGTAAAGAAATCATATGAATTAAAGGTTAGAGTCTAGGCGGATTCTTCCTGAGGGTATTGTCGTAATCAATTGAGGTTTTTTTCACAGTCTTTTCCCAAAGTTTAGTTCTTTCGTTTTTGCATTTAGTTTAAAATATTTCATTAGTTTTAGATTAATAAATCAATCGCTCCATATTTCAAGTTGAATAATAGAAAGAAAGTGAGTAGTAGTACTTTTAGGTTCCTTTGGGTTCGATAAGATATTCTTGCCTAAACTATACTACTGTTCGATAAGTGCACTTGCCTCTATCGTTGTCATAGTTAGTCTACAGGTTCGATCATTCTTTTTATAAATTTTAAAACTCAACTGTTTGACACGATCACATGCATACAGACCCGTTTTGCAAAGGTTTGAAAAGTTGGTTCGAGGTTTTGAACCTAGGCTCTGATATCACTAAATGTAACCTACCAAACTCGACCTAGACGTTACGACTGAATTGTGAAGACCATATTGGAGACCTTAGTATTGAACCTACTCTAACAACAGTTTAAAACCTTCAAGTACTTTCTTTTATAAAATCGTAGTTTCTATTGTTAATTTTGGAAAACATCCCTTTACTTAGTCCAACTATGATTTAGTTAAATTATTGAATTTGGTGAATTTTTATAAAACATAATTATCGGCATTGCTTTAGAAAAATCATTTTTACTAGCTTCTTAGCAGCGAAAAAATGTCATTACTAGTCAAATTATTAACTTAGCCATGTATCATGCATACTTCAATTTCAATATGCAAGATCCCTAAAACCAATCCAAGTATGAGTATCATGCATCCATCGTAATCCCAAAAACACAAACAGTCCCAAACCATAATTTTAAAAAACATATAATGTAACACCCTTAACCCATATCCATCGTCGGACTAGGGTTACGAGGTATTACTGATCGAATCATAACATTTAAACCACCATGGCTCACACATCAACATTTCATAGTTAATTAATAACACAAAGTCCCTTTAGAAGGTCTACAATGCCTTAAATATGCTCTCAAGAAGGTTCGGGACTAAACCGATCTCATAAGGAAACTTTACAGAACTTAGAAAATTTTTCTTTCAAAACAGGGGACACGCCCTTGTGGCTAGGCCATGTTAGACCATGCATTACCCCGTGTGCAACTTTAACTATGGTCACACAGCCTGTCACACACCCGTGTGCCTAGCCCGATTGCAACACTAACTTGGGTCAAACGACTTGATACATACTCATGTGTTTGGCCCATGTGTATGCTTGGCCTACTTTGAATAAGGATGGTGAAGGACACAATCGAGACACACGCCCGTGTGCTCATCCGTGTGGGCAATTATAGGCCATTTACAAGGCCAAATTGCCACCCAATTTGGGTCATCCCTACATGTTCAATTCCAGCATCAAATAACATACAAATCATTCACCATCTCGAATACCAAATTAAGAATGAAACATACCATTTCTATTTCACCAAAGCATACTATAATGGCCATTCACACAAGACCATATATACACATCACATACACCATTTTCACATAGCCAAAACATGTACCAAAATCATTCCAAAGTCTCATCATTATCAAGCCATATCACATGGCAAGATTTATACATCTCAAAACATTCCCCAACCTCACTAGCCTATACATGCCATATACCATAAATACCACTTCCCAAAGGTACCAAAATAGTTGTTCGATAGTGTGATTGAGTCGCTAATGATCCTCGGATTCTCGCTAGCTATAATGACACTATAAAACAGAAAAGACTTCATACAGTAAGCTTTAAAACTTAGTAGGTTCGTAATATAACACAATTAACTCAACAATTCAAATTCAATATGCAAAATTATCTGACACAATTCAATTCACATCACCATTCAATCTCATCCATGAATATTACTTACTTTCATACCAAATCTATAGGTTCATATACAAGCATTTATAATGTTACTCATTCTAGCTCTTTTCATCATTCATTCACATAATCTTCCATCTATCTCATATACAATATCATCAACCACTTAGGCTCTGTACATACATGTATCATCACATATTTATTTATCACATTTACCACTTCAATGCTCGAAGCCATAATTCATTCGATCCTCTTTAAACATTCGATGAACTCGCACACTTAGTGCCAATTAATTAGCCGAAGCTATAATAATATCGCACACTTAGTGCCATCACATTAAACTAAAGTTGTCTCTGTATCGCACACGTAGTGCCAAATAATACTGCCAATGCTTTCTTTATCTTGCACACTTAGTGCCATTCATCACTATAATGATTCTATTTACGCACACTTAGTGCCTCATATCTTCGAACACACATTTCTCATTATCAAACTCCACAATCACATTTTCATTCATTTCATCACATAAGAACATTATGTAAATAATACGTATTATAGATGAACTTACCTCGGACATAGAAACAACGACACTAGTCAATCAATCGAGCACTTTGTTCTTGCCTCGATCTAGGTTTGAATTTCTCCTTTCTTGATCTATATAATATCAAATTAAACTCATTCAATCACATTTTCACTCAATTTAGTCCACAACACATAATTAGGGCATTTTACACATTAATCCCCTAATTTCTATATTTAGACATTTTAATCCCTATTTCACAATTACACAAAATACATATAATTTACTCACACCTAAGCTTGGTCGAATTTCACATTAGTCCCTAGCAACCCATTTTTCACATTAATTTTACATTTTAGCACCTCAATTTTTCATTTTCATAAGTTAGCCCATAATACTAAAATTCATCAAAAATTCAAATACAAAACATGTTAACCAACACATATCTTTCATTTTTCATCAACTAACATCACAAAGCTCACAATTTAATCAATGGCATAACTCAAAATCTTCATCAAATTCAGAAATTGAAGCATGGGCTTGATAAAACACAAAGCAACGAATAGAAAAATGTAAAAAATTATCGAAAATGGATCAAAACACATACATTAATAAAGCAAAATTCTAGCCGAACCCTGGATAGCTTTCTTTTCTTTTCTTTCTTTAAATTTTTAGCAAGATGAACACAAAAATGGCCACTAATTCATGTTCTGTTTTAATTTAATTAACATTAAAACATCAATTACTACTTTATCCTTAATGAATTAACATGAAAACCATTTAATACAAGCCCATTTTTCTCCATCCATTAACCATGTGGTCTAATAACAACATAAGGACCCCACATTTAATAAGACATAGCATTTAAGCACTTTTAACTATTAGCACATAGCTTTTGCATTTTACACGATTAATTCCTTTTTCACAAATCAGCACACAAACGATAAAATTTTCACACAATACTTTATCACATGCCATAAACATGAAAAATAATATTAAATTATTTCTCTAACCTCGGATTTGTGGTCCCAAAACCACAGTTCCAACTAGGGTCTAAACTAGGCTATTACAACTCTCCCCCTTTTGGGATTTTCGTCCCCGAAAATCTTACCAATGAATAGATTCGGGTATTGCTCTCTCATAGCATCCTCAGGCTCCCACGTAGCCTCTTCAACCTCGTGTCTGTGCCACAACACTTTCACTAAATCAATTTTCTTATTTCTAAACTCTTTGATCTCACGAGCCAGAATTCAAATCAGTTCTTCGCTATATGATAGATCAAACTGAATCTCAACTTCTGTAGGGGAAATCACGTGCAATGGGTCAGATCTATATCGTCGAAGCATCGATACATGAAACACATTATGAATCTTCTCTAGCTCAGGTGGCAATAACAATCTATAAGAAACTAGCCCAATATGTTTGATAATTTCATACGGCCCGATAAATCTTGGACTCAACTTGCCTTTTCTACCAAATCGGAGTACTTTCTTCCACATAGATACTTTCAAAAACACTTTATCACCGATCTCAAATTCAATATCTTTTCGTTTCAAATCTGCGTAAGACTTCTAATGATCTGATGCCGCTTTCAAACTATTTTGAATCACTTTCACTTTTTGCTCAGTCTCTCTGATAAAATCTACACTGTGAATCTTATTCTCACTAAGCTCAGTCGAATATAATGGTGTTCTGCATTTACGACTGTAAATAGCCTCATATGGTGCCATTTTAATGCTTGATTGAAAGCTATTATTAAGCGCAAATTCAATCAACGGCAGATACTTTTCCCACGTACCTTCAAACTCAAGAATACAACATCTCAACATACCCTTGAGAATCTGAATAGTCCGCTCGGATTAACCATCCGTTTGGGATGAAAAGCAGTACTGAAGTGCAACTTCGTACCTAAAGCCTCTTGTAGTTTTTTCCAAAATCACGAAGTAAACCTCGGATCTCTATCAGACACAATAGATAATGGTACCCCGTACAATCACACAACCTCAGAAACATACAATTCAGCTAACTTATCAAGCGAGTAATCCGTTCTTCCTGGAATAAAATGAGCTGATTTTGTTAATCTGTCAACTATCACCTAGATTTCATCTTTCTTTATCGTAGATAAGGGTAGTCCTGACACAAAGTCCATTATGATTCTGTCCCATTTTCACTCAAGAATCGTGATCGACTGTAATAAGCCCGAAGGTACCTGATGTTCAGCTTTGACTTGCTGACAAACTAAACATCTCGAAACAAACTCTATGATATCCCATTTCATACTAGGCCACCAATAAAACTGTTTCAGATCATTGTACATTTTTGTACTTCCCGAATGAACCGATAAGCTACTGCTATAAGCTTCTTTCAAAATCAACTGAATCAACTCTTGATTTCTCAAAACACAAATCTGATCTCAGAATCCCAGACAATCATCATCATCAACTTGAAATTCTGAATCAAATTTCCAATCACACTGAGCTCATTTCACTAGTATTTCACTGTTAACTTTTTAGGCATCACAAATCTATTGTAAGAACAACGGTCTCGCTTTCAATTCTGCTAAAAATGAACCATCATCAGACAGAGCTAAATGAGCATTCATCGTATGTAGCACAAGTAGTGATTTCTGACTCAAAGCATCAACAACAACATTTTTTTTCCTGGATGATAATCAATAACTAACTCGTAGTCTTTTAACAGCTCTAACCATCTTCTCTGTCGTAAATTCAAATCTTTCTGAGACATCAAATATTTTAGGCTTTTATGATCTGAAAACACATGACATTTCTCACCGAAAAGATAGTGGCGCCAAATTTTAAAGCAAACACAATCGCAACTAACTCAAGATCGTGCATTGGATAATTGTTTTCATGCGGTTTCAATTGTCTCGAGGCATAAGCTATAACTTTGCCTTCTTGCATCAAAACACATCCCAGACCATTCAACGAAGTGCCACTATATATCATAAATCCTTTATCGGATTCTGGTTGTACTAGCACAAGAGCTTCAGTCAGTATGGTTTTCAATGCCCCTAACCCGTATCCATCGTCGGACTAGGGTTACGATGCATTACTGGTTGAATCATAACAAGTAAACCACCATGGCTCATACATCAACATTTCATAGCTAATCAATAACACAAAGTCCCTTTAGAAGGTCTACGATGCCTTAAATATGCTCTCAAGAAGGTTCGGGACTAAATCGATCTAATATGAAAACTTTGCAGAACTTAAAAAATTTTTCTTTCAAAACAGGGCACACGCCCATGTGGCTAGGCCGTGTGCCTAACACGGCCATGCCTTATACCATGTCTTACCCCGTGTGCAACTTTGACTATGGTCACACTGCCTGTCACACGCCCGTGTGTCTTGCCCGTGTGCAACACTGACTTGGTTCACACGGCCTGATACATGCTCATGTCTCTGGACCGTGTGCAAGTCTGGCCTTCTTCGAATAAGGATAGTGAAGGACACAATCGAGACACACCCCCGTGTGCTCATCCGTGTGGGAAATTATAGGCTATTTACAAGGCCAAATTGCCACACAATTTAGGTCATCCTTACATGTTCAATTCCAACATCAAATAACATACAAATCATTCACCATCTCAAATACCAAATCAAGTATGAAACATACCATTTCTATTTCACCAAAGTATACCATAATGGCCATTCACACAAGACCATATACACACATCACATACACCATTTTCACATAGCCAAAACATGTACCAAAATCATCCCAAAGTCTCATCATTATCAAGCTATATCACATGGCAAGATTTATACATCTCAAAACATTCCCCAACCTCACTAGCCTATACATGCCATATACCATAAATACCACTTCCAAAAGGTACCAAAATAGTTGTCCGATAGTGTAATGGAGTCGCTGATGAACCCTGAATCTGAGCTAGCTATAATGACACTTTAAAATAGAAAAAACTTCACACAATAAGCTTTAAAGCTTAGTAAGTTCATAATATAACACAATTAACTTAATAATTCAAATTCAATATGCAAAATTATCTAACACATAGTTCAATTCACATCATCATTCAATCTCATCCATGACTATTACTTACTTTCATACCAAATCAATAGGTTCATATAGAAGCATTTATAATGCTACTCATTCCAACTCTTTACATCATTCATTCACGTAATCTTACATCTATCTCATATACAATATCATCAACCACTTAGGTTTTGTACATACATGTATCATCACATATTTATTTATCACATTTACCACTTCAATGCTCGAAGCCATAATTCATTCGATCCTTTTTAAACGTTTGATGAACTCGCACACTTAGTGCCAATTAATTAGCCGAAGCTATAATAATATCGTACACTTAGTACCATCACATTAAACCAAAGTTGTCTCAGTATCGCACACGTAGTACCAAATAATACAGCCAATGCTTTCTTTATCTCGCAACTTAGTGCCATTCATCACTATAACGATTCTACAAATGCACACTTAGTGCCTCATATCTTTGACTTAGTGCCTCTTATCTTCGAACTCACATTTCTCATTATCAAACTCCATAATCAAATTTCCATTCATTTCATCACATAAAAACATTATGTAAATAATACTGTAACACCCCAAACCTGGCCCAGACGTTATGGCGAATTTGGTGACGTCACATTGAAGGGTGAATCATAAAATTCGAAGTTGATGTAAAACCTTGAAGTCATTTGTGGAGTTCGTAGTTTAAAATATTTGCCAATGATAACTTAATGTTATGTTCAAATTCTTTTGGTATATTAGAGTTAGATTAAAACTTTAAGTAGGAATCTTTAAACTTGTTACTTAAACTTTCAAAATACAGCGGAAGCTTTTGAAAAGGTTTGTGTACTTATGATTGGTTTGTAAAACGTTGTTTTCTTTTTAAAACTTGAGACCTAAACTAGAAGTTATGCAACCAACACAATTAAATCCCAAAATTTAACACACAACCAAAGAAAGGCCTTGTTACCACAAAACCCAACATAATAAAAATAAAGAAAATTAAAAACACAGAAATGCAACTGTTCGTAGTGTGGCCACCTTCGAGTTCCCCAGTACATCGAACCGTCTCACTAGGGATTACCTGAAAAGTTAAAAAAAAGGGTGGGTTTGCGAAAACTTAGTGTGTACAATCCCAACAATCAAATAACATACATCACATCTATCTAGGCCTAAGCCCATTACAGTAACGGTGGCAATTGGGCCTTAGCCCCCATCAGCCTTGTTGGGCCTAATCCCATATCAAATGTCATATATCACATCCATCTAGGCCTAAGCCCATGTCAATATCAGAATCAGTATATGCAATGCATAAATACCCAAACCAACCCTATACTCAGTCTTCTGCCCAACCCTACACTCTTGTGGAGATTAAATCGACCCACCCATCCCTACACTCCTCATTTAACACCGGTTGTAGCACTAACTAATATTACAATAGAGTTGCCAATCACATAATCGGCTTAAAACCATCGATGGGTCCACAGTCGTCTCGCGCGACCCGTGCGACCCTCACATATCAATCACTTCCTCCAATACAAGATCCCATCCCCGTGCAACAAAATATCACATATGAATGCGAACATATCATCAAATGGCATACAAGATCAGTCATGTATCATATAGAGGTATTTTAGACATTTTGCCCTTTAGGGTCATAATAGTCATTTCTCACATTGGGGTCTGATTGTGTCAAACAATCGAGTTTTAATATTTATAAAAAGAATGATTGAACCTGTAGACTAACTATGACAACGATAGAGGCAAGTGCACCTATCGAACAGTAGTATAGTTTAGGCAAGAGTATCTTATCGAACCCAAGGGAACCTAAAAGTACTACTACTCACTTTCTTTCTATTATTTAGCCTGAAATATGGAGTGATTGGTTTATTAATCTAAAAACTAATGAAATAATTAAACTAAATGCAAAGATAAAAGAACAAAACTTTGGGAAAAGACTATGGAAAAACACAGTTGATTACGATGATACCCTCAGGAAGAATCCACCTACGACTTCTCTTGTTATCTAACTTTTAATTCATATGACTTCTTTACTTAGCTTATTCCGTGAGACTCCCTAACCTAAATTAAACCCTCTCTCGAGGTGAATAACGTCTAACCTTAGGTTAATTATTAGAACTCTTGTTCTCTTATAATAACCCCCTAAGAAAGCAGTAAATCGATCAATGGACTCCTACATTAGGTTTCACCCTAATCCGGCAAAATCTCGTAACACTATCTCTAGGTGCTCGATCAACTCTGCTTAATTATGTTAGATCTACTCTTAGGCAGGGTCTATTCCTCCTCCACCTAAGCACATCAGGTTAAATTAAGCAACATAATTAAGAACAAACTAAGTACTTATCATATAATTTAGAAATCAAATAATAAAATACGTCATAGGTTTCATCCCTTTCAGGTATCTGAAGGGTTTAGTTCATAACAAAATAAGAAAACATCTCAAGAGAAAAGATAAAACAAAACATAAGAAATCCTTAAAACCCCAAAGGAATTGAAGAGGAGATCCTCTGTCTTGAGTAGAACTTTGGCTTCTTGAGATCGATCAACCGACTATCTTCGAGTAATTCCCTAAATAAAAGCTTTGGCAGAAAACTCTGCCCCAAAAACCTTATTTTGGAATGGCTGCCTTGGGTTGTTTATATAGGCTCCTTAGATGCTTTACTTGGCTCTAAGTACCTTCTTCAAGTAGAATTACTATTAATGTGTTTAAGTGGACTTAGGAGTATGTTTCTTTGGCTTCAAGCACCCAAATCCGAGTGAAATTACTCATTCCCATAGCAGGGGCACGGCCATGGCACACGCTCGTGTAAGTCAGCTTCAAGTCGTGTGTCGATTCTGTCGATTGGGGCACAACCGTGGCACGACCGTGTAAGTCGGGATTCAAGCTGTGCTTCAAGTTTGTCGATTGGGACATGGCCATGCAAATCATGCTTGGGGCGTGTCTTTGAATGATTGGCGAGGCATGGCCGTGTGGCTTGAAGTCCAGGCCGTGCCAATTTCTTGTGTTGGCCCAATTTGGTCCATTTTAAGCCCGTTTCTCATTCTTTTTGTTCCCGGGTGCTTTCTTAAGTATTAGACATGAAAAGAAAGGATTAAGAGCACTTTTTACATAAATTGAGGGCTAAATCATCCAAAAGCATACTAAATGTGGGATTAAAATATGTTACTTTTACGGTTTATCAAATACCCCCACACTTAAGCTTTTGCTTGTCCTCAAGCAAAATTCTCAACTTACAATTAAAACGAACTTTCCATAATTCATAATTTTATCGATAATGTCTCATCATAATTCATAGATAATTTATACATGGATAATTCAACTCAAAGAGTCCTAAAGATTCAATCATGATAAGTCAAACCTTTGTAGTACGAAAACAAAGGTGTCTCCCCTTATCTAAGTAATTACATTTAATTCAAAACCGACAAGGATTGACATCCTCACAAAAGATTCACTCAAATCACTCGAAGTGTTTAAGGTTCAAGAATAAGCACTCTAAGTCGAACCTGAAAAGTTAATCCCATAGGCTTGCCTGAAAATAAAATCTCCACCATTGTACATGAGATGATACACAGATCAAAAGATCTTTATTAGGGTTGTAATGGGGCTAAGGTTAAGGGTGTGGATACAGGCTGAATTAGAAGGTTAGAATCGAGACTGACTTGATAAATTACCTAACTAGAAACAATGAACTAAATATGAATATTTACATCGAATGAAAACTAATAATACCACTATTGATAATTACTCTATAATAAAGAGTATTTTCATCACTTAAAATTTGATAATACTTTAATATGAGCTTTTTCTTCAACATTTGGAGTTTAAATGCTCTAAGCTCTTTTATATACTACTAATATTGAATAAACTTGGATTTTTTTTTAAGAACAAACTAAAATATTACATCATAAATGATAAATGTAACTATTGAACTAATATAATTTGGTAATTTAATCAAATCAAACCTCGATTAAAGGGTAGTCAAAAGAATGGTGATAATAAATTCAAAGGGATTTTGGGTTAATATTAGTGGGTGAGTCAATAAAAAGGTTGTTATGATTCAACGGGGTTCACTAGGAGTTAATTTGTGAAGGTAGGATCTTTATGGAGTAAGTGGGTTAAACCTAGGTGCCTTTATCATCTCGGTATATCAAATCATTAATATGGTCTCGACATGTATAAACGAGGCAAGTTTTAGAATAATAGTTCAAAGTTGACACACTCATAATTAATAAAGTGAGCACGAAAAAGAATATATGCTCTATAAGGCTTCAAAATCTCACAAAAATTATGGGTGTTTTTGACATCAATCCCTGTAAATTTCAAACTTCAAAGTAATACTCAAATTTAGTTCAACGACCTATTAATTTTTAATTTTAAAAAGTAGACTTATCATGCTCGATTCTCTAGTATTCTTCAAATTTAATCATCAATGCACATTAACTATGACTTACTCTAAAACATATCAATAATAATCATAAATCATTAGAAATTTCATCCTAATTAGTAATATGAAAAAAATACTTTTGAACAAGTTTAAAATTCAGGATTTTTGAGAACAATGAAAAATTAGGCATTAAATTGAGAATTATGCAAAAAGTTAGGCACTTTTATCCCCCACACTTAATATGTACATTGCCCTTAATATAAAAAGATAGATAATAATAATTAATATAAGATCAAAAGAGAGGGATAGAGTGCCACTTCCTGAATTTTGGGTGATTTCCGGGAGGATGGTAGAGAAATATAAGTTGGAGGGGCCGATCTGGTGGGGTGTCTACCGATGATCTTTGTGCTAGATAAAGAAATTGGGTAGCCTGCAAAGATATAGCCAAGAAATCTAAAGAAACATTAATAATATACTAATATTATAATTAAAGATAAAGGGAATAAAGAGAAGGAGACTAAGAAGAAAACTAAAATTGAAAGAAAAGACTAATAGACTAAGGAGTCCTTATTGTTGGATGGTTCGCGAGGTGGGTGTGACCTCTAAGGCTGTGGTGCGTGATTCCTAAGTAGCCTTTAGAACCTAAAACCAAGAAACTAAATTAAAATAAACTAAACTAAGCATAAGATTGTTAAAGATTAGGAATTTGAATCAAAAGAGAAAAATAAAATAAAAACTATATGGTCTCAAAGACCCTTGGCTTGTTGTTTGAATGAAGTGGCGGGCATGAACTTATATAGATTGGTCTCCCATATGGAGATTGTGATTGGCCTCTTATTCTTCTTCACATGATTTTAGTGTAGCTTAAGAGTCTGAACACCTTTCTAATGCAATAGAGAGAAATTGAAAGAAAAAGGAGGAAAGAAGGTGCGGGAAAGGGGAAGGGGTGGGGGGTTATATAGATTTTTGCTTCTGATGCTGTCCCACACCCGTGTATCTAGGGCGTACTGCTTTGCACGGCTGTATCGCACGACCATGTTTGGAGGTGTGTTAGAGTACCACGCCCATTTCTCTCTGCTGCCATGCCCATTTCTATAATGGCAGTGTTGTCCCACGGCCACTTTGTACGGCCGTGGTGGGGTAGGTGAGCCCGTGACTCCTGTAATTGGTTGGGGCAGGATTCGTACGGCCTCTGCTATGTCAATACAGTGATTTGGAGTACCCACACGGCCACGGCCCTAGACCGTGTGGTTTGGGAATCTGTAATTTTTCAATTTATTGAATTCTAAAAGAGAAAATAGAGATAAGAATAAAACTAAAACTACCAAATAAAAATTATTGTTAGTACTCGAGTTGCCTCTTGAAAAGCGCTCATTTATAGTCTTAAGCTAGACTCTTCAAAAAAAAATTCAGGGAGGTTTAAAGGTTTGAACATCTTCTCTCATGCTTATAGTTCTATTTTCATGACAAAGTTCAAGTCGAGAAGCGTTTACATTGGAGGTGTCGAATGTTGAGTTGCTTACCTCGACTGTTTCATGTGGAAAAATATTGTATACCTTAAGAAGAATTTCTCCCTTTGATTTCAGGTCTGTTGAAGTGATGTGGGGATCTTCTTTGTCTAACAGTACCTGGTCTCCTATTTTTAAGTGGTTTGATATCCCTACGAGCTTTTCTGGCGGTTCCTTTGGTTTTACTTCGTGTGGATTCGGCTTTTCTTTGACTTGTATCTTTTACTCTTCAAACTTGTCAAGCCTAAGGTCTTGTCCCTTGTAGGATTCTTCTTTGTCATTTTGGGACTAATGAGTCGGCTCAGGGTTGTCTTTATGTGGTGTTTCCTGTGATGAAAGTTGAACAATTTGATTATCTATTGAAGTGACTTTCTTACCTTCATCATCTATTGTTCTGGCTGAGTCGAGAGCTTGAAGCTTAATCGATTCATCTACTACGCGAAGTACGAGTTCACCTGTGGCAACATCAATTTTAGTCTTAGCAGTTGCTAGAAAAGGTTTTCCTAGAATTAAGGGGATTGAATTATCCTCATCCATGTCTAAAACAACAAAATCTGCTGGGAACACAAATTTATCGATTTTTACAAGAACATCTTCAATAATGCCCCTAGGAATTCTAACAGTTTTATCAGCTAGTTGAATACTCATCCTAGTTTGTTTGGGCTTCCCTAGACCTAGTCGTTTAAACAATGCATAAGGCATGACATTTACACTTTCCCCTAGATTAGCTAACGCATTATCAATAATTAAACTACCAACTAAGCATGGAACCGTAAAACTCCCTGGATCTTTTTGTTTCTGCGGTAGTCTATTTTGTAAACATTGCCGAGCATGTTACGTTTAGTTCTGTGGTGCTCTTCGTCTATTTTGCGTTTGTTTGTCAAGAGTTGTCTTAAAAATTTCCTCGAGTCTGGCATCTGGAAAAGAGCTTCAAGAAGGGGTACGTTAATATGTAATTTCTTTAAAAGTTTAAGAAACTTACCGAACTGTTCCTCTGAATCATCTCCTTTCAATGCTTGGGATAAGGTATGCGAGGTTTGTATTCTTTGATTATTGGTTTTGGCTTTTCGTGTGCTACCTCTATTTTACCTTGTTCTTCCTTGGTTTCTTGTGCTGTGGTGGGCTCGTCTACCTTTGCACCCTCTTGAGCTGTGATGGCTTGGATCTATTCTTTTGGGTTTATTTCTGTGTTGCTTCGTAGACATCCTTGTTGATGTTCAGAAATTAGCTTCGTGAGATGTCCCACTGACTTAGTAAGTTCTCCAACTTTATTCTCGATCCCTTTGATTGATTTTTGTTGTTCATCAAGTGCTGCTTCAGTCTTTTGAAAATGAGAATACGTGGCTGCCATGAATTTCGTCAGCATCTCTTCGAGGTTTGATTACTTCTCTTATGGATATGGCTAATTTTGATAATTTGGAGGAGGTTGCTACCTTTGATTTCCTTGATTTCCTTGTCCTCCCCACAAAAAATTTGGGTGGTTCCTCCAACCTGCGTTATAAGTGTTACTATAAGGATTATTATTGGATCTGAAATTGTTACATATATAGTTTGTTTGCTCCTATTCTGATCCTGGTTGGTAGGGTGGGTACTCAGGATTTGCCACATTACCACTCGCTTCGCATTGCATTACTGGGTGTACCTGTGAAGAACATAGATTATCAAGCTTTTTATTCATTATCTCCACCTGTGTTGACAGCATTGTCACTGCGTCTATGTTAAAAACTCCAGCTGATTTTGCTGGTTTGGCCCTTGTAATTTGCCATTGATAAGTGTTTAACGAGATCTCCTCAATAAAATAGTAAGCCACTTCAGGAGTTTTATTATTCAAAGTTCAATCAGCTGATGAGTCAATCATTTGCCTCATTGAAGAATTCACACCGTTGTAAAAAGTTTGGACTTGAAGCCACAAAGGTAATCCGTGGTGTGGACATCTTCTCAGGAGATCCTTATACCTTTCCCATGCATCATATAATGTTTATGCGTCATTCTACACAAAAGAAAATATGTCAATCCTAAATTTGGCCGTTTTGGCTAGTGGAAAGTATTTTAAAAGAAATTTTTTGGTCATTTGATCCCATGTGGTGATGACCCTCGTGGTAACGAGTTCAACTACTGCTTTGCTTTATTCCTTAATGAAAAGAGAAATAACCGAAGACATATGGCATCGTCAGAAGCGCCATTTATTTTGAAGGTATCACAGAACTCTAAGAAATTAGCAATATGAGTATTTGGATCTTCGTCCTGCAAACCATCAAATTGAACAAACTGTTGAATCATTTGTATTGTATTAGGCTTTAATTCAAAATTATTAGCAGCTATAGCGGGGCTTAACAATCTAGATTCTACTCCTGTCAAATTAGGTTTAGCATAATCATACATAGTACGCGGAGCATTCTGTTCTTGCACATTTGGCGGTGGATTGTTTTCATCCATCCCTTCAGTAGGAGTGGATCTGTCTTGTTTTTCAATAACAAAATCTGTCATAGGATTCATCCCCTTCAGGTATCTGAAGGGTTTAGTTCATAACAAAATAAGAAAACATCTCAAGAGAAAAGATAAAACAAAACATAAGAAATCCCTAAAACCCCCTGAAGGAATTAAAGAGGAGATCCTCTATCTTGAGTAGAACTCTAGCTTCTTGAGATGGATCAACCGGCTATCTTCGAGTAATTCCCTAAATAAAAGCTCTGGCAGAAAACTCTGCCCCAAAAACCTCCTTTTGAAACGGCTGCTTGGGTTGTTTATATAGGCTCCTTAGATGCTTTACTTGGCTCCTAAGTACCTCCTTCAAGTAGAATTACTATTAAGGTGTTTAAGTGGACTTAGGAGTATGTTTCTTTGGCTTCAAGCATCCAAATCCAAGTGAAATTGCTCATTCTCGTAGTAGGGGCACGGCCATGGCACACGCCCTTGTAAGTCGACTTCAGGCCATGTGCCGATTCTGTCGTTTGGGGCACGGTCGTGGCACAGCCATGTAAGTCAGGATTTAGGCAGTGCTTTAGGTCTGTCGATTGGGACACGGCCATGCAAATCATGCTTGGGGCATGTCTTTGAATGATTCGCGAGGCACGGCCGTGTGGCTTGAAGTCCAGGCCGTAACAATTTCTTGGGTTGGACCAATTTGGTCTATTTTAAACCCGTTTCTCATTCTTTTCATTCTCGAGTGCTTTCCTGAGTATAAGACATGAAAAGAAAGGATTAATAGCACCTTTTTTGCATAAATTGAGGGCTAAATCATCAAAAAGCATACGAAAGGATTAAGAGAACCTTTTTATATAAATTGAGGGCTAAATCATCCAAAAGCATACTAAATGTGGGATTAAAATATGTTACTTTTACGGTTTATCAGGGTCCAAGTATGTGTATCAACTCATCAATAGGTCCACATTTGATCCGCACGACTTGTGCAACCTTTAGCAATCAAAAGGTATAGTTTGGCCCAAAGCCCAAAGTATGGCCCAAGTGGGGCCCACACACTCGTGTGGCCCGCTAAGCCCAAAAATGCCCTTAGCCATGAGAACGACATGGTCGAGCTCATTATTTCACATACGTTCATGAAGTTGGCCCATGTGGGGTGTAACACCCCAAACCAGTCAATACACCACGACCGAATCCGGTATGTTACAGGGAGAAATCGTGTTTTGGTGAAGATAGGTTTCCGTTTAAAAGTTTGATAAAACCCTTTGGTAAATTTCATACTTGCAGAAATCTTGGGCATGATTGTTTGAAAACTGATGTTTTGTTTGAAAACTCAGGAATTTCGAAAACTTAATCGGTTATGAAGTTAAAAACATGTTTATTTCATTTAGAAATTCAAGTCGTTCTGATTGTTACTAGAACATTTTGACTTAGTAGAAAATCGAGTTTAAGTTAGAAAAACATTTGAGTCCCCTTTATTCCAAATCTTAGTGTGATACCCGATGGTATAGTTTAAAATATCGCTTTTGTAGTTTTGAAATCGTTGTCTTTTCAAGTTTTAGCAAATCTTAACCCAATTAATTTATTAAGGCATATCAAGAACCTATTTTAAACATAAACATAGCAAAACATAATTTTAAAAGGCCATTTACAAACCAAATAAAACCAAATAGTAATAAATAAGCTTAAGTACCAAATTTTATAAAAGTCTGAGCAAATCCTTATTTAAGCATGGCATGAGCACCTCGAGTCCATCCCGGCTCCATGTCCGCGTCTAAGTGTCACCTGAAATGTCAAAGGAGAGAGTGAGTCGCAAGACTCAGTGTATAAATCCCCTCCGATAATACATAATACCACATCATAGCAAAGCAATACAATTAATGCACCTTCCTAACCATCCATTACACCTTCTACTACCCGTGTGGTACCAAACCACCGGTGGTGCCAAACCACCGGTGACCCAAAGTCACGATATCCATAATGTGGTGCCAAACCACCGGTGACCAAGTCACGAATAATCCAATGATGGGGCCAACCCATCGTGTGTTACCAAATCACTAGCGACAATCCCAGTATCTCATAAGTGGGGCCAACCCACGGTGGTGTCAAACCACGAGGACGAGTCGCAATGAGGTGCCAAACCTCTGGTGTCCCAAAGACACAAGTGTGATACCAAATCACTGGTGACCGCAGTCACAAATCCGATGATGGGGCCAACCCATCGTGTGATACCAAATCACCGGCATCAATCCCAGTATAATCAAGCGTGAGGCCAACCCACCGTGGTGCTAAGCCCTTTGGGGCGAGACGCCGAGGTGCCAAACCTCTGGTGTCCCAAAGACACAAAATATCATTTGTGGTACCAAACCACTGGAGGTGCCAAACCTCTGGTGTCCCAAAGACATAGTGTCCCAAAGACACGGATATCATACTCCCCCTCCTCTCATTTCACCCATCATCATCCCATACTCATGTAAATCATGCATATCATGCAAGTCATGCATATCATACCAACATGCCTAGTATTGCATCTCATAGCACATACCTCATAATCATGCTAGTATATATCAATAACAAACTCATATTGAAACAGGCTTACCCGATTCCGTGTTCATACCCTATAGGGTATCATATCAATCCATCAAACTGTCTCGGTTTTTAGAATCACTCTTATTAAGCAATCAGGTTTATTAACACATATTACTAAGTATAGAGTGTGTTAGTTACACACAGTATATCGCAAGCCTTAATCCCAAAGAACCCGATCTAAAACCCTCAATCCTCTTGCTCCTAAAACAATCGGCCAACCATGGGTTAATCACTTAAACCATTCGGCCATAACCATTTAAACCAAAGGGTATATCGATTAACCCTTACCTTGCAAATGTTTGGTTTCCTACCAAACCCAAACCGACAATGGTTCCTCTTTTAACAATCGGCACACCCTATTAAAAAGAACAGTTAATCCATTGAAACTTTGGCTTATAGAATTCTAAAAGAATAGACTAACAAGATAACCTCTTACCACTACTTACCACTTGACTTCTCCAATCTACGCTTCAAATCCGGGTGCCCTATAATGAAATCGATTCCAAACCACAAGGTTAACACCTTTCACCGGTTGCCATACTCGGCTCTTAACTACAATCAAATCAAACAAAATGAGAGAGAAAAGAAATAACCCTACGGCCAAGCACTTACCTTCCTCCGAACTTGAATGAAAATTGAACTAAAAGAACTCTACACCCCACTACTATTCTACCAAACAAAACACAATTGAAGGAAGGAAATTCGGCAACACAAGGGAGGGATTCGGTTTGATTTTAGACAAAAATAAGGCACAAGAATTACAATTTCGGGAAGGAGAAAGTCGGCCAAGGTTTGGAGAAGAAGAAAGAAAATGAACAAGAGATAGGTGCTCTCGGTTTGAGAAGAAAAAAAATGGAGAAAGTGTTTGGAGAATGAAGTTTCTACACTGAGTTTTTAAGAAAGAAAGAAAGAAAATATGAGAGGAAAGAATGCTAGTTTGAACACACAATGAACAAAAGAAAGAGAAGTGGGAGAGAAGAGAACTTTCGGCTACCAAGAAGGTTGAAAGAAGACAAGCAAATTCGACACTAGGTGTTTAAACTTTCGGTTTCAAAGAGAAAAAAAAAATGAAAGAAACTCCTTAGCAATTCGGTTTGGTATGACAAATGGAGAAATTTGGCTTGCAAAAGTTGATCTGAACACCCAAAATGCCAAATGCATTTTCAAGACACTCCCACTACACCTACCAAACCGACCACTCCCCATGAAGTCCCCAAGTTTGACCAACACCCCTATTAGCTCCCAACCATCCATTCAAACTTAGTTGAACTAGTCTCCCTCCTACTTTCACTCACCACCCTCCATTCGAATGAGTTGACATAGTCCATGGTAGAGTTTGAACTACCAACAACTCCTCCTCCTTAAGCCGTCAAAATGGAATAAAAAGGGAGCACTCTGCAGCTTGAACTCAAGACCTCTCCCTCTTGCAATTGATGCCAACCACAAACTCCAAGTGGCGCATGCCTTGCCACTTTGCTAGCTCATCACTTGTGCTCAAGAACACCAAATAAAATACATAAGACCCAAATCCTTCACTCCTATCACATAAAGCCCAAAACTAAAATTTTCCCCACCTACTCGTGCATACCCCTAGCCTACAACTAAGCCCGAAACCACACAAACAATGACATAGCAAGCCATTAACATGCAAACAATGCCACAACAAAATAGCCCCCAACCCGGATATTACGCTTCTACCCCTTAAAATAATTTCGACCTCGAAATTACCTCGATCGAAAGAGTTACGGTATTGTCTGTCTTATCACATCCTCGGGTTCCCATGTAGCTTCTTCCACGCCATGATTACGCTTAAAGAACCTTAACCAAAGGCATGACTTCCCACGCAAAGACCTTCACATCCCGATCTAGGATCTGACCGCTCTTCCTCCATGGTCAAATCTGGTTTACCTCGATCTTTTCCATCGCCACCACGTGCGATGGATCTCGAGCGATAACGCCAAGCATCGAACGTGGAACATATTGTGAATCTAACTTAGCTCTGCTGGCAACTCGAGTGATATGCTCTCGGTCCCACTTGTCTCGATTTTATACTACCCAATAAACCTCGGACTTAGCTTGCCTTTCCTTCCGAACTTAATACTTTCTTCCACGGTGAGACCTTCGGAAAAACTTGATCTCCCACAAGAAATTCAATATCTCTCCGCTTAAGATCGGATAGGACTTTTGCGGTCCAAGCTTCCTTCAATCGAGCACGGATCAACTTAACCTTGTCTTCGGTCTCAGCAACCAACTCTGGTCCCAACAACTGACGTTCACTTAACTCTGTCCAACACGCAGGTGAGTGACACTTCTTACCATACAACGCCTCATATGGTGCCATCTTGATGCTCGCTTGGTAACTATTGTTGTAGGCGAACTCAGCTAATGGCAGAAACTCCTCCCAACTACCTTTGAAATCCAGAACACAACCTCTCAGCATATCTTCTAAGATCTGAATAACCCTTTCCGATTGTCCGTCCGACTGCGGGTGAAAAGTCGTGCTAAAATCCAAACGCGTACCCAGAGCCCGATGCAACGCTCTCCAGAACCTTGACGTAAACCTGGGATCCCTATCCGAGATGATCGACTTGGCACACCGTGCAAACCTCACTATCTCGACACATACGACCGCCAACCTCTCAAGTGAGTAATCCACCTCACCGAATAAAGTGAGCTGATTTAGTCAGTCGATCCACAATTACCCAAACTGAATCTTTCTTGCTTGGCGTAAGCGGTAAACCACTGACGAAATCCATAGTTATCCTTTCCCACTTCCACTGTGGAATCTTCACTGGCTGAAGCAACCCTGACGGCAACTGATGCTCAGCCTTGACCTGCTAACATGTCAGACACTTCCCTACAAACTCTGTCACTTCCCTCTTCAGACCAGGCCACCAAAACTGCTCCCTAAGATCCCTATACATTTTGCTACCTCCAGGATGCATAGCGTAGGGGCTGCTATGTGCATCCTGAAGAATCTTCTGCCTTAACTCAGTGTCTCTCGGCATGCAAGCTTTCCCCTAAAAACACAGCACCCCATCACTAGACAAGCTGTAACCCTCCAAACCATCATTCTGCACTTGTATCCTCTGCGCACTCAAAACCTCATCCATCAACTGTTTTCTCTGATCTGCTCAACCCAAGTAGGCTTAACCTGCAGCTCTGCTAGAATACTCCCGTCGTCATACAAACTCAAGTGGGCAAACATCGCTCTTACATCCGAAACAACCTTACGGCTCAACGCGTCTACCACAATGTTAGCCTTGCCCGGATGATACTCAATTGAGCAATCGTAGTCTTTTAGCAACTCAACCCATCTGCGCTGCCTCAAATTCAAGTCTTTCTGAGTCAAGAGGTACTTCAGACTCTTGTGATCTGTATAGACTATCGATCTCTCTCCGTACAAGTAATGCCTCCATATCTTTAAGGCAAAGACTACAGCCGCTAACTCCAGATCGTGCGTTGGATAATTGACCTCATGTGGCCTCAGCTGCCGAGATCGTAAGCCACAACCTTCCTTCTGCATCAAGACACAATCCAAACTCAGATGTGATGCATCGCAATAAACCGTGAATTCCTTTCCAATTTCGGGTTGAATTAGACCGAGCTTCACCAAAATCTTCTTCAACTTGTCGAAGCTCTCCTACTTCTCAGTCCAAATGAACGGAACCCCTTTTCTTAATAATTTGGTCATCGGTGCGGTGATCAATGAAAACCCCTCTACAAACCTTCGGTAGTATCCTGCCAAACCCAAAAAACTCTGAATCTCAGCTACTGACCTAGGCGGCTTCCAATCCAAAATCGCCTCAATCTTTCGAGGATCCACTCTAATCCCCTCAGCCGAAACTACATGACCCAAGAACGTCACCTCCCTAAGCCAAAACTCGCATTTACTAAACTTCTCATAAAGCTATTTCTCCCTCAAAATTTGCAATACCACCCGCAAATGCGCATCATGTTCCTCCTCAGTCCTTGAATATACCAAGATGTCGTCGATAAAAACCACTATGAACTGATCCAAATACTATTGGAACACTCTATTCATCATATCCATGAAGGCCGCCGGCGCGTTAGTCAACCCAAACGGCATAACTAAGAACTCAAAGTGCCCATACCGAGTACGAAATGTCGTCTTGCAGATATCCGCCTCCTTCACCTTTAACTGGTGATACCCAGACCTTAAATCAATCTTCAAAAATCGACGCACCCTTCAGCTGATCAAACAAGTCATCTATCCGAGGCAGCGGATACTTGTTTTTGATCGTCAGCTTATTCAATTGGCGGTAGTCTATACACATCCGCATAGTACCGTCTTTCTTCTTGACAAAGAGTACCGCGCTCCCAAGGTGAAACACTTGGCACGATAAAGCCTCGATCCAACAACTCACGGATCGAGCATTAAGCTCCACTAACTCTTTAGGCGCCATCCTCATGCGGAGCTATAGATATCGGCGCGGTTCTAGGTAATGATCTATCCCAACTCTACCTCACGATCGGTGGCAAACCCTAAGCTCCTCGAAACACATCAACAAATTCCCTAATCGTCCGAACCGTCTCCACAAGCAGACTCTTTAGCCTCCAAGGCATACACATGAACCACATATGCTTCACAGCCCTTTCTGACCATCTTCTCGGCTTTCAGAGTAGATACCACATTGGATAGATAATTTCTCCTATTACCGATCAGAACTACCTTATCACCCTTAGCTATTTTCAGAACCATACGCTTAGCCGCGCAATCCAACTTCGCCTGCTACTTAACCAGCCAGTCCATCCCGAGAATCAGATCAAACTCCCCAAACGGTAGTTCCATCAGATCAGCGACAAACACTACCCCTTGGAGTTCTAGAGGTACATCTCTATACAGCTTATCTACAACTACAGAGTGACCTAAAGGGCTTATTGCGGTCATCTGCCTAGAAGATATCTCAGAATCTAAATCCATGGTCTTCACTATGCTACTTGCAACATATGAATGTGTTGAACCCACATCAATCAAAGTAGTAAATGGAGAACCAAAGATTAAAAATGTACCGGTTATGACATCTGGTGCGTTGCCCTCCTCTCGGTGCCTCGTCAGATACACTAGCCCCACCGTCTGGCCTCAAGATTACACGCACCTCATGCCGGTGCTCCACGGCCCCAACCGAACCATTACCTCCTCTCGCCATTACCTCGGCCCCTCAGCGGTGGTGGTCCATTATTACTGTACTGAGTACGGCCCTGACTCTTGGATTGAATCCTAGCCAACTTGCGCGGACAGTCCTTCACACGGTGGTCCAGCGAGCCACACTCAAAACAGCCTCTACCACCAGTCCAACATCCTCCCCAATGAGCTTTCCCACAACGGTTACACTGCGGTGGTCCCTGACTAGCAGCAACAAACCTACCCGACTGATTCGGCCCACTCGGTCTAGCCCTTTTCTGCGGATTATCTGACGACCCAGAAGATCCAAAACTCCTCTTGTGTCGGTTCCTATCCATGCCTTGCCTCACAACTCCTTAATACCCTCGGCTACCTTCGCCTTTTCAACTAGAACAGCAAATTCACGCTCCTGCTGGGGTGCAATCAACAACCTTAATTCATCTCGCAGGCCATCCTCAAAATGAACACACCTCTCGTGTTCAGTAGCCACCATACCCCTGGCATACCGACTCAGCCTCAAGAACTCTGCCTCGTACTCTGACACAGATTTACTCCCCTAAACTAACCTCAGAAATGCTTTCCATTGCTCATTAATGTAGTTAGCTCCAACATACTTTTTCTGATAAGCGACTCAAATAGTCCCAAGTTAGATCTTCATTGCAGTATTGTCTCAAATCGTGAGCCACCATCGGTATGACTCATCTCGAGAAGTGATACTATCCCTTTAACTTTTCTTCACGATCGGTCTAGATCGTCCATGATCCGCTCATCACTTCCAAACCAATATTCAAGAAGGTTTGGAGCAACACCCGAGACACCCCGAAAGAATTCAGCCCTGTTTGCTCGAAGCCGCTCAGGATCAGATTTCCTAACTCCTGCGCCCCCACCTACTCCAGCTACCCTTTCTAAAACTTGCAGCATCGCCTGTGACACTGCGTCATCCCCAGTCTGATCTTGGAACTCACCACCTCCAGTTGGTGGCGGTACCGGTATCTCATTTTTTGACCCCTGACCGGATCCTACGGGTTCAGAAACCATCATCCTACCACGACCTCGTCCACGACCACGTCCACCTCTAGCGCTCATGACTAAATTCTCTACGTATCTTATTTAGAAGTTTTATGCATCAAGATTTATTCCACTATTTTAAGCAAAGTCTTATGAACATTACAAAAGCTTTGTTTTCATGAGTACACGTAATCTTATCGGTTTGGCTTCTAAAGTCATCCTACTATTGCAAAACATTCAATCACATCTCATCGATATCAAAATCACAAGTAATGGTGAGGGGTACTTACCTGGGCGAACTGGTGCCGGAGACTCGATGTCATGCCTTTCAAGCCATAAAACACTTAAAATAGACTTTTGAAAACATTTTGGGCCTCGGGCTCACAATCGAGCCTTTGAACTTAGCTCGATACCATAATTGTAACACCCCAAACCGGTCAATACACCACGAATCGAATTCGATATGTTCTGGGGAGAAATCGTGTTTTGGTGAAGATAGGTTTCCGTTTAAAAGTTTGATAAAACCCTTTGGTAAATTTCATACTTGCAGAAATCTTGGGCATGATTGTTTGAAAACTGATGTTTTGTTTGAAAACTCAGGAATTTCAAAAACTTAATCGGTTATGAAGTTAAAAACACATTTATTTCATTTAGAAATTCAAGTCGTTCTGATTGTTACTAGAACATTTTAACTTAGTAGAAAATCGAGTTTAAGTTAGAAAAACATTTGAGTCTCCTTTTATTCCAAATCTTAGTGTGATACCCAATGGTATAGTTTAAAATGTCACTTTTGTAGTTTTGAAATCGTTGTCTTTCCAAGTTTTAGCAAATCTTAACCCAATTAATTTATTAAGGCATATCAAGAACCTATTTTAAACATAAACATAGCAAAACATAATTTTAAAAGGCCATTTACAAACCAAATAAAACCAAATAGTAATAAATAAGCTTAAGTACCAAATTTTATAAAAGTCTGAGCAAATCCTTATTTAAGCATGGCATGAGCACCTCGAGTCCATCCCGGCTCCATGTCCGTCTAAGTGTCACCAAATGTCAAAGGAGAGAGTGAGTCGCAAGACTCGATGTATAAATCCCTCCCGATAATACAACATGCTAACACACATCATAGCAAAGAAATACAATTAATGCACCGATCCTAACCATCCATTACACCTTCTCTACCCGTGTGGTACCAAACCACCGGTGGTGCCAAACCACCGGTGACCCAAAGTCATGATATCCATAATGTGGTGCCAAACCACCGGTGACCCAAAGTCACGAATAATCCAATGATGGGGCCAACCCATCGTGTGATACCAAATCACTAGCGACAATCCCAGTATCTCATAAGTGGGGCCAACCCACGGTGGTGTCAAACCACGTGGGCGAGTCGCAATGAGGTGCCAAACCTCGGTGTCCCAAAGACACAAGTGTGATACCAAATCACTTTGTGACCGCATCCAAATCCGATGATGGGGCCAACCCATCGTGTGATACCAAATCACCGGCGTCAATCCCAGATAATCAATCTGTGGGGCCAACCCACCGTGGTGCTAAGCCAACTGGGGCGAGACGCCGAGGTGCCAAACCTCTGGTGTCCCAAAGACACAAAATATCATTTGTGGTACCAAACCACTGGAGATGCCAAACCTCTGGTGTCCCAAAGACACAGTGTCCCAAAGACACGGATATCATACTCCCCCTCCTCTCATTTCACCCATCATCATGCCATACTCATGTAAATCATGCATATCATGCAAGTCATGCATATCATACCAACATGCCTAGTATTGCATCTCATAGCACATACCTCATAATCATGCTAGTATATATCAATTACAAACTCATATTGAAATAGGCTTACCCGATTTCGTGTTCATACCCTATTGGGTATCATATCAATCCATCAAACTGTCTCGATTTTTAGAATCACTCTTATTAAGCAATCAGGTTTATTAACACATATTACTAAGTATAGAGTGTGTTAGTTACACACCTGGTATATCGCAAGCCTTAATCCCAAAGATCCCGATCTAAAACCCTCAATCCTCTTGCTCCTAAAAACAATCGGCCAACCATGGGTTAATCACTTAAACCATTCGGCCATAACTATTTAAACCAAAGGGTATATCGATTAACCCTTACCTTGCAAACGTTTGGTTTCCTACCAAACCCGAACCGACAATGGTTCCTCTTTTAACAATCGACACCCTATTAAAAAGAACAGTTAATCCATTGAAACTTTGGCTTATAGAATTCTAAAAGAATAGACTAACAAGATAACCTCTTACCACTACTTACCACATGACTTCTCTAATCTACCGCTTGAAATCCGGGTGCCCTATAATGAAATCGATTCCAAACCACAAGGTTAACACCTTTCACCGTTGCCATCCTCGGCTCTTAACTACAATCAAATCAAACAAAATGAGAGAGAAAAGAAATAACCCTACGGCCAAGCACTTACCTTCCTCCGAACTTGAATGAAAATTAAACTAAAAGAACTCTACACCCCACTACTATTCGACCAAACAAAACACAATTGAAGGAAGGAAATTCGGCAACACAAGGAGGGATTCGGTTTGATTTTTAGACAAAAATAAGGCACAAGAATTACAATTTTGGGAAGGAGAAAGTCGGCCAAGGTTTGGAGAAGAAGAAAGAAAATGAACAAGAGATAGGTGCTCTCGGTTTGAGAAGAAAAAAAATGGAGAAAGTGTTTAGAGAATGAAGTTTCACTCTGAGTTTTTAAGAAAGAAAGAAAGAAAATATGAGAGGAAAGAATGCTAGTTTAGAAACACAATGAACAAAAGAAAGAGAAGTGGGAGAGAAGAGAACTTTCGGCTACCAAGAAGGTTGAAAGAAGACAAGCAAATTCGGCACTAGGTGTTTAAACTTTCGGTTTCAAAGAGAAAAAAATGAAAGAAACTCCTTAGCAATTCGGTTTTGGTATGACAAAAGGAGAAATTTAGCTTGCCAAAAGTTGACCGAAACACCCAAAAATGTCAAATGCATTTTCGGCACACTCCCACTACACCTACCAAAATCGACCACTCCCCCCATGAAGTCCCCAAGTTTCGGCCAACACCCCCATTAGCTCCCAACCATCCATTCAAACTTAGTTGAACTAGTCTCCCTCCTACTTTCACTCACCACCCTCCATTCAAATGAGTTGACATAGTCCATGGTAGAGTTTGAACTACCAACAACTCCTCCTCCTTAAGCAGTCAAATGGAACAAAAGGGAGCACTCTGCAGCTTGAACTCAAGACCTCTCCCTCCTACAATTGACGCCAACCACAAACTCCAAGTGGCGCATGCCTTGCCACTTTGCTAGCTCATCACTTGTGCTCAAGAACACCAAATAAAATACATAAGACCCAGCTCCTTCAGCTCCTATCACATAAAGCCCAAAAACTAAAATTTTCCCCACCTACTCAAGCATACCCCTAGCCTACAACTAAGCCCCGAAACCACACAAACAACGACATAGCAAGCCATTAACATGCAAACAATGCCACAACAAAATAGCCCCCAACCCGGGATATTACATGGGGCCTGCGAGCCTATTGGGACCACGCGACCCATTTCAACCCATTTGACCCAAAAGTGGCCCAAGACCATGAGACCGCTCATGGTGGCCTCCATCATTGTATCGACTTTCCCACACTAGCATTCGTGCACTCGTATGGTAACCACTGCCATATTTCCAACTTTTGGCATTTTGACATTTCAGGATTTCGGGATTTCTGTGTTTTTCGATCTACAATTAGAGTGGTGTGTGTACACACCTTGATTACGAAGTGCGTTTTGAATCCCTAGCCCTGAACCTACAGCATTCAAGACTAATAGTTAGCCATTCACTCAGTACAGTTATCCTCATTTTCCAAAAAGCCGAAACCACACCTTCACTTACCTTTATCGATCGAGCTTTATTAAATCCTCACTAATCGTTAGCAACGATTAACTCCATGTCGAGATCTACGTTACCCAAAAACCTTATTAACAAAAATTGCATAATATTTGGTTTACAACCACATTTGATAACATTTAGTAGCATCAAAAGTATTCGGCCTTAACTAAAAAAGTAAGGCAAGAACTCTTACTATGATTAAAAACTGAGAGTAGGCTTTCAATTGCCTTTGAACACGTGCCCCCCTTTTACTGCTTGAGAACACCTATGTACACCCAACATCTCACTAACACTTACTATGATCAAAAACTAAAAGTAGGCTTTCAATTGCCTCTGAACACGTGCCCCCCTTTTACTGATTGAGAACACCTATGTACACCCAACATCGCACTTTGAGAAAGAGTGAAGATTTAGCCAAAAGGAAGAAAGCTGAGTAGAAACATGGCGACCTTATTAACCAAGAACCACCTAAAAAGAGTCAAGAATACTTACACACACTTCAGCTACAAGGAATAAGAAAAGAGAGGGAAGTGTAATCAGCCAACTGAGAAAAAAAAGGAGGAGGAGATGTATTCGGGCAAAATCGACTCTCAAAAATGCAAAACTAGACTCAAACCGAAAAGGGAAAACAAAAGACTCACAAAAGCCAAAAAGTGAACCAAATTTTCCCCTTGCCGAAATTCTATGCATACCTAGTGTCCCATTTTGGCTCCAACTTCCCCAAAACTCAATCCCCTTGATTTTCTCCCCTTATCACTTCATCATCCACTCCTTAAATCACTCCATTAACCGATTCAAACTCTCTCTCCCCCACAGTTGCATTCCAACTCAACTACTAGCTTAGAAAATAGTAAAATAAATGCTCGTTTGAGCAGGGAGTGACTCGAACCTAGTCCCTCTTTAGACAGAGAACACGCCACCTACCACTACACCCCAAGCGCCCCTTGTGTCATATTTTACCCATAAAAAATAAGAAGCATACAACCTAGAGTTAGGGTTCCCCTAGTGCTAAAAACAAAAATTCCCATATGTCTAGGCTTGAACCCAGGACTTCATAGAAACCTCCAAACACTCCAAAATCGCTAATCCAGCAGTGCTAACATGCATTTCATACCACAACACAGAATTTAAAAGCTCAAATTTTTGGGGCGTTACAACTCTACCCCCTAAAAGAAATTTCGGCCTCAAAATTTACCTGGTTAGAAAAGGTGAGGGTATTACCATCGCATCGCCTCCTCTAATTCCCACGTTGCTTCCTCTGAAACATGACTACGCTATAACACTTTTCCTAGTGGGACTGACTTTTTACGCAAGACCTTAACATCACGATCCACAATTTACACTGGCTCTTCCTCGAAGGTCAGACCACGTCTAATTTTGATCTCCTCAACTGGCTATGCGAAGGGTCAGAACGATACAACCTTAGCATAAAAACATGGAACACATCATGGATCTAGTTCAACTCTAGAGGCAATTCAAACTGATAGGCAATCGGTCCTACATGCTTCAGTATACGGTATGGCCCAATGAATCTAGGGCTTAACTTATCCTTACGACCAAACCTTGGTACCTTCTTCCATGGGGAGACCTTAAGGAACACGAAGTCCCCCACAGAGCACTCAATCTCTCGGCGTTTAATATCGACATATGACTTCTGCCTAACAGATGCTTTCTTTAATCGGTCCCGAATCAGTTTCACCTTATCCTCAGTATCAGTAACTAATTCTAGCCCCAAAACTTGCCGGTCGCCTAACCCAGTCTAACACGTAGGGGTACGACACCTACGACCATATAACGCCTCATACGGTGCCATTTGTATGCTGGATTGGTAATAATTGTTACATGCAAAATCTGTTAGCGATAAGTAATCTTCCTGTAACAGTCCGGTTTATACCTTAGTCGGAACAGTGGTTTGGGACCACAAATCTGAGTTTGAAAAATACTTTAGTACTATTTTCTGTGTCTGTAATACACGACTAAGAATATGTGAAAGTTTTGTGATTTAATTTGATTGTATGTGAGCATAATTTGAAAAGTGGGCTTAGTCGAAGAAATTGTAAAAGTTACTAATTATAGTGTAAGTGTAACATGCTAAAATTGGGCCTAGTAGGATTGGGCCCAATGGGCCTTAGGCATAGGAATGTTTAAAATTTTCAAGAATATGAGAATGGCGTTGTTGCAAATTGGACTTATTAGTTAAGTGAATTTGGAAAGTTACGAAGTTTCTATGAAGTTCTGGGTTCAAGTTGGGCCTTAGTAAAATTTTTTGTTTCAGCCTTTAAGGAGATAGAGTAAGTGTCCTTATAGCATATGGAAATAATTGAGTAAATAGCTAGCATAAATGAGCAAAGGGTAAAGAGGTTATGGCACCACATGTATTATCTTGAGGGAAGAGGTTTGAATCACTTTGTGTGCAAATTTTAACTAATATTTTTGCACTCTTTCCTTAAGTGTCGGCCAAGAAGTAAACATGGCAAGTTTGACTTCTTTATTTTTGGCATGGTGGCTAAGAAATAAGGTAAGGTTGAGGTTGAGGAAATGAATCAAAAAAATAGGTAAGTAAGGGGGACAAGAGGCTCATTTCATGGATAGTGTTTTGGAAAGTTTGGGTGGCCAAACTTTTATCCTAGGGGGATGCATATGGATGGTCTGGGGCTAAAGTGGTAGCCAAACTTTCTTGGGTTATTTTGCAAAGCTTTGTACATGATAAGGTTTTGGTTTCTTTTAGCATTTTGGTTACTCTTCCTTGCCAACATCTTTTTCTTCCCTTTTCGTTTTGGCCTAAACACCTAGTGCATTTGTTCATCTTACTCCTTTGTTTTGCCTTAACCCAAATTCATTTTTGGTTCATCTTCTTTAGTTGGACGAAACTAACAAGCACTTTTCTCCATCCATTCTTTCCTTTTGACCATTTCATCAACCTTTTCTTTTTTTTAATCAACATCACTTTGTGTGATCTTCTTGTTTGATTTTCTCTATAGCTGAACCATTATCATCCTATTTCTTCATCATTTCATTCTCTATCATGTGGGAAAACCTCATCTTGATCAAATTGGTAAGTTGTAGTTTTCTCTTTGTCAATAACCTTGTTTCATTCGAGTTTTTCCATAATAAATCGTGTGTTCTTCCTTCTCTCTCTCGTTGAGTCTGAGTTACATTCTTTTCTGTGATATGGCCATCGTTGGGCTTAGGATTTTCAACAAGGTGAAGGAGCACAAGTGATTTCTATTAACCAAACCGTTATCATCGACTCGTCAAGTAAGTGGGGTAAGAATGTTGTTATAAGATTTGTTTTGGCCAAAGGTGGGATAATTGCTAACAACTACAACTCATTATTAAGGTGTGAAATCCCGTACTTTCGAATATATATTTGAAATGGTGTGTGATCTCACACTTCTTTGAAGGCTTGCATGAAATATTCTGTGATTCGGTCGAAATACCAAAGAAAAACCGAAAATCAGCATCCGTAATCACTCAGGCATGCGTATGATCATAGTGGGAATCATATTTGTAATAAAACAGTTTCGGTTAGAAACAGTGACGTGTATTTGAAAAATCACAAAAAATAGAAGAAAAAGAATTAGAAAATTAATGAGATATAAAATTAAAGCTTACTGTGTCTATTTTGATATGAAAGAAACGGATAAGGAAAAGAAATTTAATATTTTGAGATATGTTAATTTTAGTGAGACTGGTTCTGAATGACTTTATAGTTCCCTAATCTATCTTGGTAAAATCAGATAAAATTTTACAAAGTTATTTATGAGTTATAATTGATATGTATGGATTCCTTAGTGAGTCTATTTTCAATTGAGACAAGTGGGAGCAGCATATGAAAATCGTACAGTGAGATATTTGAATTTTGGTTAAGAGAGGTCAAAATCATTGGACAGTGAAACAAGGGAATATTTAAGGAATAAACTGTACTAAATGGTTAAGCCAAAAATTCTGGAAAAATTGTAGTAAGAATATATATAAGCCTAGTTACACGGAAAATTTATGGATCTAAATTTCGAGATTCCTAACTCAAGTTATAGTCAGTTTAGTCAAAGTGACGCAGTTGGACAGTTTCAATTTGTATGCCCCAAACTAGTAGTTAAAGTCTTAGGCTGGGAAATTACCAAATTACCCATAGTGGGTAAAATTACCGAATTACCCTCGATGGGTAAAATTATGAAAATGCCCCTGATGGGCATAAATTATGAAAATGCCTTAGTGGGCCAATTTGATAAGATTGCCTTGAAGGGCCAAAATACGAAAATGCCTTAATGGGCCGATTTGTTCATTTGCTATATGGGTCGATTTGTTAATTTGCTATATGGGTCAATTTGTTAATTTGCTATATGGGTCGATCTGATAATTTGTTATATGGGCCAATCTGATATTTTGCTAAATGCCAGATCTGATATTTTGCTTAATGGGCCTAATTGATAAACTGTTATAATGGGCCATAATTTTTGTAATAAATATCCGAATAAATTACTGTTGTTATATTGTAAAAATCATGATTTGTTATGCATCATATACATGATTTGCATGGGATGGGATAATGTTGAAGAGAAGTTCTAGTGGCTTTGCCACATATTTTGGTGACTCTGTCACAATCTGTCTTGTGGCTATGCCACGTAAACTCTGTTTATTTTGGTGGCTTGTCCACAACTAAATTTGATATAAATGGCTTAATGCCTACGTTTGGTATGTTGGCGGGGTGGGTGACTAAAGCTCCCCATAGGTGTGTTGGTTGGTATGGGTGATGTGTAGCGGATGGATTACTAGGCTTGGTTTGGGAATTTGCATTTCATATACATGTTATATTTTGATATATTATTGTTATTGTAAATGGGCTTAGGCCCAAATAATTGCTTAATGAGATTTTGGCCCAGTGGACAACGGTAAATGGGTTACACACTGAGTTCTTGTAACTCACCCCCCTTTCTCAACCCTTGTAGGTAATGCTCACTGATGAGGACTTGGGGCGATGGATGACACGGTGGAGGCCATGCTTCAGAAACAACATTTTTGAATATTAGTAAACTATTTTTCGTTTTATTTCATTACCTCTGCTATTTTGGGTTTTTATGTTGTAATAAGGCTTCTGGAGTATTTTTATTATTTGTTTTACATTTGATATACTTATTATCTTGCTTAATTTGTTTTAAATGAGAATTTTCTAAAAGGGATGAACAAATGGTTTTCATAACAAACTTTTACAAATATTTTTAACTCAGAAATTTTGTCTCGAATTATCAACGATGTTTTCAAAAGTCACGATTTTATAAGATCACTAGTTCAAATATTGATTCTTCAATCAGCATTTCAAAGATTAGTAGTATTTTTATCAAATATTTCTAAACAAATTTGTTTTTCTTAACTATAACAAAAAAATAACTTCATCTTTAGTCACAAGTTCTTTATACGTTTTCGAAAAACTCTTCAGTGTGACACGCCAGATCCGGGCCTAACTTCTAGGCCGGGCTTGGGGTGTTACATTTTATGGTATCAGAGCCCGATTACAAAACTCGGCTGTGGTTTGGGTTCAAAAGAATTTTTGAAAAGCTGTTTGAATTTTAAATTACAAATACATGTTCTAAAGAAAGTATGGCACCACGGGTATCCAGCACCAAGTCAAGTATGTATTTGTTTTCATGATTATTGTGTTATTACTATGGTAGGAAAATTCTACAAAATACAATACTCTAGAACTATTAGCTTTAGGAGTTGAAAATATAGAGACTAAGACTTTAGGATGCGGATTCGATTCTCGAAAACAACTTTTCTACTCACACTTCATAAAAAATTGCTTAATAAACATTGAATAGTATATTAATTCGTAAGACTTGTAATCATATTAAATCGACTTAGTGAACATGAGCGCTAGAAGACGCGGACGCGGTGGACGTAGACATGGTAGAGGCTGAGGTGATAGGGCTAGATCTTCGGCACCGAGGCATGTGGTCGAAAAGGAGGCGTTGGCATCTCTAGTGGTTAAGATGGGATCTCATGATCGAGCTGAGGTTGATGAGCTGACTCAGATAGTTAAGAAGGTATTGAAGGAGGTTAAGGGAATCGGTGAAGCACTTCAAGTTGGGTCTGTAGACAGTAATAAGGAAATAGATCGCGGTTCTTTTAGGTCGCAGTCTCGTTCTCTAAAGCATGTCAAGGCACGTCCAAACTTTTCGGCTTGCGATTATTGCAGAAGGCATCATTCGGGAGAATGCTAGAAGAGGTTAGGAGCATGTTTGAGATACAGGTCTAAGAAGCATAAGGCTCGGGATTGTTTCATCACCATCAAGTCAGGTATGTTTTGGTTTGACATGATGATTGAATGTAGAAAATTTTAGTTATAAGTGGTAGATAACTGCTTGCTTATGTGGTTAGATGTTTGGTTGTGTGAAAGAGGATTCAAGATTATGTTAAAGGTACATTAGTGTTATTTAGATCAGAGTGCACAGCGAAAGCATAGTGGTGTGTTTTGAGCGATGCGTTAGTAGTTTATTGGAAATTTCGAGGACAAAATTTCTTTAAGGAAGGTAGAATTGTAACATGCTAAAATTGGGCCTAGTAGGATTGGGCCCAATGGGCCTTAGGCGTAGGAATGTTTAAAATTTTCAAGAATATGAGAATGGCGTTGTTGCAAATTAGACTTATTAGTTAAGTGAATTTGAAAAGTTATGAGGTTTCTATGAAGTTCTGGGTTCAAGTTGGGCCTTAGTAAAATTTTGTGTTTAAGCCTTTATGGAGATGGAGTAAGTGTCCTTATAGCATATGGAAATAATTGAGTAAATAGCTAGCATAAATGAGCAAAGGGTAAAGAGGTTGTGGTGCCACATGTATTACCTTGAGGGAAGAGGTTCGAATCACTTTGTGTGCAAATTTTAACTAATATTTTTGCACTCTTTCCTTAAGTGTCGGCCAAGAAGTAAACATGACAAGTTTGACTTCTTTATTTTTGGCATGGTGGCTAAGAAACAAGGTAAGGTTGAGGTTGAGGAAAGGAATCAAAAGAAATAGGCAAGTAAGGGGGACAAGTGGCTCATTTCATGGATAGTGTTTTGGAAAGTTTGGGTAGCCAAACTTTTATCCTGGGGTGGATGCATGTGGACGGTTTGGGGCTAAAGTGGTAGCCGAATTTTTCTTGGGTTATTTTGCAAAGCTTTGTGCATGATAAGGTTTTGGGTTCTTTTAGCATTTTGGTTACTCTTCCTTGCCAACATCTTTTTCTTCCCTTTTCATTTTGGCCTAAACACCAGTGCATTTGTTCATCTTACTCCTTTGTTTTGCCTTAACTCAAATTCATTTTTGGTTCATCTTCTTTAGTTGGCCGAAACTAACAAGCACTTTTTTCCATCCATTCTTTCCTTTTGACCATTTCATCAACCTTTTCTTCTTCTTTAATCAACATCACTTTGTGTGATCTTGTTCGATTTTCTCTATAGCCGAACCATTATCATCCTATTTCTTCATCATTTCGTTTTCTATCATGTGGGAAAACCTTATCTTGATCGAATCGGTAAGTAGTAGTTTTCTATTTGTCAATAACCTTGTTTCATTCGAGTTTTTCCTTAATAAATCGTGTGTTCTTCCTTCTCTCTCTCATTGAGTCTGAATTATATTCTTTTCTGTGATATGGCCATCGTTGGGCTTAGGATTTTCAACAAGGTGAAGGAGCACAAGTGATTTGTATTAACCAAATCGTTATCATTGACTCGTCAAGTAAGTGGGGTAAGAATGTTGTTATAGGATTTGTTTTGGCCAAAGGTGGAATAATTGCTAACAACTATTTCGCTCACCAAATATTGTTAGGACGGGATTTCAATAGCCAAAGGGTAGGATCGAGGGAGATCACATTCGTGGTAAGTGGATTTAGCCTAGTAAAGTGTTTCTAGTTACGATTATCAAAGTAGAGACTAACCTTCTGTCAACTATCATTATAGGTGTTGAAATTGGTGGAAAGCACAACTCATTATTAAGGTGTGTAATCCCGTACTTTTCGAATATATATTTGAAATGGTGTGTGATCTCACACTTATCTGAAGGCTTGCATGAAATATTCCATGATTCAATCGAAATACCGAAGAAAAATTAAAAACCGACATCCGTAATCACTCGGGCGTGCGTGTGATTGTAGTGGTAATCATATTTGTAATAAAACAATTTCAGTTAGAAACAGTGACGTGTTTTTGAAAAATCACAAAAAATATAAGAAAAGGAATTAGAAAGTGAATGAGATATCAAATTAAAGCTTACTGTGTCTATTTTGATATGGAAGAAATAGAGAAGGAAAAGGAATTTTATATTCTGAGATATGTTAATTTTAGTGAGACTGGTTCTGAATGACTTTGTGGTTCCCTGATCTGTCTTGGTAAAATCAGATAAAATTGTACAAAGTGATTTATGAGTTATAATTGATATGTATGGATTCCTTATTGAGTCTATTTTCAACTGAGCCAAGTGGGAGCAGCATATAAAAATCGTACAGTGAGATATTTGAATTTTGGTTAAGAGAGGTCAATAACATTGGACAGTGAAACAATGGAAACTTTAAGGAATAAACTGTACTGAATGATTAAGCCAAAATTCTGGAAAAATTGTAGTAAGACTATATATGAGCCTAGTTTCAAGAAAAACTTACGAATCTGAATTTTGAGTCTCCTAACACAAGTTATAGTCAGTTTAGTCAAAGTGACGCAGTTGGACAGTTTCAATTTGTATGCCCCAAATTAGTAGTTAAAGTCTTTGGTTGGGAAATTACCAATTTACCCATAGTGGGTAAAATTACCGAATTACCCTCGATGGGTAAAATTATGAAAATGCCCCTGATGGGCCGAATTATGAAAATGCCTTAGTGGGCCGATTTGATAAGATTGCCTTGAAGGGCCGAAATACGAAAATGCCTTAATGGACCGATTTGTTAATTTGCTATATCGGTCGATTTGTTAATTTGCTATATGGGCCGATTTGTTAATTTGCTGTATGGGCCGATCTGATAATTTTTTATACGGGCCAATCTGATATTTTGCAAAATGGGCCGATCTGATATTTTGCTTAATGGGCCTAACTGATAAACTATTATAATGGGCCATAATTTTTGTAATAAATATCCGAATAAATTACTGTTGTTATATTATAAAAATCATGATTGTTATGCATCATATACATGATTTGCATGGGATGGGATAACGTTGAAGAGAAGTTCTGGTGGCTCTGCCACATATTTTGGTGACTCTGTCACAATCTGTCTGGTGGCTATGCCACGTAAACTCTATTTATTTTGGCGGCTTCTCCACAACTAAATTTGATATAAATGGCTTAATGCCTACGTTTGGTGTGTTGGCGACGTGGGTGACTAAAGCTCCCCATAGGTGTGTTGGTTGGTACGGGTGGTGTGTAGCGGATGGATTACTAGGCTTGGTTTGGGAATTTGCATTTCATATACATGTTATATTTTGATATATTATTGTTATTGTAAATGGGCTTAGGCCCAAATAATTGATTAATTAGATTTTGGCCCAGTGGACAACGGTAAGTGGGTTACACACTGAGTTCTTGTAACTCACCCCCTTTCTCTACCCTTGTAAGTAATGCTCACTGATGAGGACTTGGGGCGATGGATGACATGATGGAGGCCATGCTTCGGAAATAACATTTTCGAATATTAGTAAACTATTTTCTATTTTATTTCATTACTTCTGCTATTTTGGGTTTTTATGTTGTAATAAGGCTTCTAGAGTATTTTTATTATTTGTTTTACGTTTGATATACTTATTATCTTGCTTAATTTGTTTTAAATGAGAATTTTCTAAAATGGATGAGCAAATGATTTTCATAACAAATTTTTACAAATATTTTTAACTCCAAAATTTTCTCTCGAATTATCAACGATGTTTTCAAAAGTCACGGTTTTATAAGATCACTAGTTCAAATATCGATTCTTCAATCAGCATTTCAAAGTTTAGTAGTATTTTATCAAATATTTCTAAACAAATTTGTTTTTCTTAACTATAACAAAAAAAAATAACTTCATCTTTACTCACAAGTTTTTTATACATTTTCGAAAAACTCTTCAGTATGACACGCCAGATTCGGGCCTAACTTCTATGTCGGGTTTGGGGTGTTACATTTTATGGTATCAGAGCCCGGTTGGAAAACTCGGCTGTGGTTTGGGTTCAAAAGCATTTTTTAAAAGCTGTTTGAATTTTAAATTATAAATACATGTTCTAAAGGAAGTATGGCACCACGGGTATCCGGCACCAAGTCAAGTAAGTATTTGTTTTCATGATTGTTGTGTTATTAATGTGGTAGGAAAATTCCACAAAATAGAATACTCTAAACTGTTAGCTTTAAGAGTTGAAACTATAGAGACTGAGACTTTAGGATGCGGATCCGATTCTCGAAAATAACTTTTCTACTCACACTTCATAAAACATTGCTTAATAAACATTGAATAGTATATTAATTCATAAGACTTGTAATCAGATTAAATCGACTTAGTGAACATGAGCACTAGAAGACGTGGACGCGATGGACGTAGACATGGTAGAGGCCGAGGTGCTAGGGCTAGATCTTCGGCACCGAGGCATGTGGTTGAAAGGGAGGTGTTGGCATCGCCAGTGGCTGAGACGGGATCTCATGATCAAGCTAAGGTTGATGAGCTGGCTCAGATAGTTAATAAGGTATTGAAAGAAGTTAAGGGAATCGGTGAAGCACTTCGAGTTGGGTTTGTGGACTGTAAGAAGGAAATAGATCGCGGTTCTTTTGGGTCGCAGTCTCATTCTGTAAAGCATGTCAAGGCACGTCCAAACTTTTTGGCTTGTGATTATTGCAGAAGGCATCATCCGGGAGAATGCTGGAAGAGGTTAGGAGCATGTTTGAGATGCGGGTCTAAGAAGCATAAGGCTCGGGATTGTTTCATCACCATCAAGTCAGGTATGTTTTGGTTTGACATGATGATTGAATGTAGAAAATTTTAGTTATAAGTGGTAGATAACTGCTTTCTTTTGTGGTTAGATGTTTGGTTGTGTGAAAGAGGATTCAAGATTATGTTAAAAGTATATTAGTGTTATTTAGATTAGAGTGCACAGCGAAAGCGTAGTGGTGTGTTTTGAGCGATGCGTTTAGTAGTTTATTGGAAATTTCGAGGACAAAATTTCTTTAAGGATGGTAGAATTGTAACATGCTAAAATTGGGCCTAGTAGGATTGGGCCCAATGGGCCTTAGGTGTAGGAATGTTTAAAATTTTCAAGAATATGAGAATGGCATTGTTGCAAATTAGACTTATTAGTTAAGTGAATTTGGAAAGTTACGAGGTTTCTATGATGTTTCGGGTTCAAGTTGGGCCTTAGTAAAATTTTGTGTTTAAGCCTTTAAGGAGATGGAGTAAGTGTCCTTATAGCATATGGAAATAATTGAGTAAATAGCTAGCATAAATGAGCAAAGGGTAAAGAGGTTATGGTGCCACATGTATTACCTTGAGGGAAGAGGTTTGAATCACTTTGTGTGCAAATTTTAACTAATATTTTTGGACTCTTTCCTTAAGTGTCGGCCAAGAAGTAAACATGGCAAGTTTGACTTCTTTATTTTTGGCATGATGGCTAAGAAATAAGGTAAGGTTGAGGTTGAGGAAAGGAATCAAAAGAAATAGGTAAGTAAGGGGGACAAGAGGATCATTTCATGGATAGTGTTTTGGAAAGTTTCGGTGGCCAAACTTTTATCCTATGGGGGATGCATATGGACGGTCTGGGGCTAAAGTGGTAGCCAAATTTTCTTGGGTTATTTTGCAAAGCTTTGTACATGATAAGGTTTTGGTTTCTTTTGGCATTTTGGTTACTCTTCCTTGCCAACATCTTTTTCTTCCCTTTTCGTTTTGGCCTAAACACCTAGTGCATTTGTTCATCTTACTCCTTTATTTTGCCTTAACCCAAATTCATTTTTGGTTCATCTTCTTTAGTTGGCCGAAACTAACAAGCACTTTTCTCCATCCATTCTTTCCTTTTGACCATTTCATCAACCTTTTCTTCTTCTTTAATTAACATCACTTTGTGTGATCTTCTTGTTTGATTTTCTCTATAGCCGAACCATTATCATCCTATTTCTTCATCATTTCATTCTCTATCATGTGGGAAAACCTCATCTTGATCAAATTGGTAAGTTGTAGTTTTCTCTTTGTCAATAACCTTGTTTCATTCGAGTTTTTCCATAATAAATCGTGTGTTCTTCCTTCTCTCTCTCGTTGAGTCTGAGTTACATTCTTTTCTGTGATATGGCCATCGTTGGGCTTAGGATTTTCAACAAGGTGAAGGAGCACAAGTGATTTGTATTAACCAAATCATTATCATCAACTCGTCAAGTAAGTGGGGTAAGAATGTTGTTATAAGATTTGTTTTGGCCAAAGGTGGGATAATTGCTAACAACTATTTCGCTCACCAAATATTGTTAGGATGGGATTTCAATAGCCAAAGGGTAGGATCGAGGGAGATCACATTCGTGGTAAGTGGAGTTAGACTAGTAAAGTGTTTCTAGTTATGATTATCAAAGTAGAGACTAACCTTATGTCTACTATCATTATAGGTGTTGAAATCGGTGGAAAGCACAACTCATTATTAAGGTGTTTAATCCCGTACTTTTCAAATATATATTTGAAATGGTGTGTGATCTCAAACTTCTCCGAAGGATTGCATGAAATATTCTGTGATTCGATAAAAATAATGAAGAAAAACTGGAAACCGGCATCCGTAATCACTCGGGCGTACGTATGATCGTAGTGGTAATCATAATTGTAATAAAACAATTTCAGTTAGAAACAGTGATGTGTTTTTGGAAGATCACGAAAAATAGAAAAAAAGAAATTAGAAAGTGAATGAGATATGAAATTAAATCTTACTGTGTCTATCTTTATATGGAATAAATGGAGAAGGAAACAAAATTTTATATTTTGAGATATGTTAATTTTAGTGAGACTGGTTCTGAATGACTTTGTGGTTCCCTGATCTATCTTGGTAAAATTAGATAAAGTTGTACAAAGTGATTTATGAGTTATAATTGATATTTATGGATTCCTTAGTGAGTCTATTTTCAATAGAGACAAGTTGGAGCAACATATGACAACCATACAGTGAGATATTTAAATTTTGGTTAAGAGAGGTCAAAATTGTTGGATAGTGAAATAAGGGAAACTTTAAGAAATAAACTGTACTAAATAGTTAAGCCAAAAATTTTGGAAAAATTGTAGTAAGAATATATATGAGCCTAGTTTCAAGGAAAATTTACGGATCTGAATTTCGAGTTTCCTAGCATAAGTTATAGTCAGTTTAGTCAAAGTGATGCAGTTGGACAATTTCAATTTTTATGCCCCAAATTAGTAGTTAAAGTCTTAGGTTGGGAAATTACCAAATTACCCCTAGTGGGAAAAATTACCGAATTACCCTCGATGGGTAAAATTATGAAAATGCCTCTGATGGGCCAAATTATGAAAATGCCTTAATGGGCCTATTTGATAAGATTGCCTTGAAGGACCGAAATACGAAAATGCCTTAATGGACCGATTTGTTAATTTGCTATATAGGTCGATTTGTTAATTTGCTATATGGCCAGATCTGATAATTTGCTATCTGGACCAATTTGATATTTTGCTAAATGGGCCGATCTGATATTTTGCTTAATGGGCCTAACTGATAAACTGTTATAATGGGCCATAATTTTTGTAATAAATATCCGAATAAATTACTATTGTTATATTGTAAAAATCATGATTTGTTATGCATCATATTCATGATTTGTATGGGATGGGATAATGTTGAAGAGAAGTTCTGGTGGCTCTGCCACATATTTTGGTGACTCTGTCACAATCTGTCTGGTGGCTATGCCACGTAAACTCTGTTTATTTTGGTGGCTTCTCCACAACTAAATTTGATATAAATGGCTTAATGCCTACGTTTGGTGTGTTGGCGGGGTGGGTGACTAAAGCTCCCCATAGGTGTGTTGGTTGGTACAGGTGGTGTGTAGCGGATGGATTACTAGGCTTGGTTAGGGAAATTGCATTTCATATACATTTTATATTTTGATATATTATTGTTATTGTAAATGGGCTTAGGCCCAAGTAATTGATTAATGAGATTTTGGCCCAGTGGACAACTGTAAGTGGGTTGCACACTGAGTTATTGTAACTCACCCCCTTTCTCAACCCTTGTAGGTAATGCTCACTGATGAGGACTTAGGGCGATGGATGACACGATGGAGGCCATGCTTCGAAAATAACATTTTCGAATATTAGTAAACTATTTTCTGTTTTATTTCATTACTTCTGCTATTTTGGGTTTTTATGTTGTAATAAGGCTTCTGGAGTATTTTTATTATTTGCTTTATGTTTGATATACTTATTATCTTGCTTAATTTGTTTTAAATGAGAATTTTCTAAAATGGATGAACAAATGGTTTTCATAACAAACTTTTACAAATATTTTTAACTCCAAAATTTTCTCTCGAATTATCAACGATGTTTTCAAAAGTCACGGTTTTATAAGATCACTAGTTCAAATATCGATTCTTCAATCAGCATTTCAAAGATTAGTAGTATTTTTATCAAATATTTCTAAACAAATTTGTTTTTCTTAACTATAACAAAAAAATAACTTCATCTTTAGTCACAAGTTCTTTATACATTTTCGAAAAACTCTTCAGTGTGACACGCCAGATTTGAGCCTAACTTCTAGGCCGGGTTTGGGGTGTTACATTTTATGGTATCAAAGCCAGATTGCAAAACTCGGCTGTGGTTTAGGTTCAAAAGCATTTTTGAAAAGATGTTTGAGTTTTAAATTATAAATACATGTTCTAAAGGAAGTATGGCATCATGGGTATCCGGCACCAAGTCAAGCAAGTATTTGTTTTCATGAATATTGTGTTATTACTGTGGTAGGAAAATTCCACAAAATAGAATACGCTAGAACTGTTAGCTTTAGGAGTTGAAACTATAGAGACTGAGACTTTAGGATGCGGATTCGATTCTCGAAAACAACTTTTCTACTCACACTTCATAAAACATTGCTTAATAAACATTGAATAGTATTTTGATTCATAAGACTTGTAATCAGATTAAATCGACTTATTGAACATGAGCGCTAGAAGACGTGGTGGACGTAGACATGGTAGAGGCCGAGGTGCTAGGGCTAGATCTTCGGCACCGAGGCATGTGGTCGAAAGGGAGGCGTTGGCATCGCCAGTTGCTGCGATGGGATCTCATAATCGAGCTGAGGTTCATGAGCTGACTCAGATAGTTAAGAAGGTATTGAAGGAGGTTAAGGGAATCGGTGAGGTACTTCGAGTTGGGTCTATGGACAGTAAGAAGGAAATAGATCGCGATTCTTTTGGGTCGCAGTCTCATTCTGTAAAGCATGTCAAGGCATGTCCAAACTTTCCAGCTTACGATTATTGCAGAAGGCATCATCCGGGAGAATGCTAGAAGAAGTCATGAGCATGTTTGAGATGCGGGTCTAAGGAGCATAAGGCTCGGATTGTTTCATCACCATCAAGTTAGGAATGTTTTGGTTGGACATGATGATTGAATGTTGAAAATTTTAGTTATAAGTGGTAGATAACTACTTGCTTCTGTGGTTAGATGTTTGGTTGTGTGAAAGAGGATTCAAGATTATGTTAAAAGTACATTAGTGTTATTTAGATCAGAGTGCGCAGCGAAAGCATAGTAGTGTGTTTTGAGCAATGCGTTTAGTAGTTGATTGGAAATTTTGAGGATAAAATTTCTTTAAGGAGGGTAGAATTGTAACATCCCAAAATTGGGCCTAGAAATGGGCCTTAGGCGTAGGAATGTTTAAAATTTTCAAGAATATGAGAATGGCGTTGTTGCAAATTGGACTTATTAGTTAAGTGAATTTGGAAAGTTACGAGGTTTCTATGAAGTTCCGAGTTCAAGTTGGGCCTTAGTAAGATTTTGTGTTTAAGCCTTTAAGGAGATGGAGTAAGTGTCCTTATAGCATATGGAAATAATTGAGTAAATAGCTAGCATAAATGAGCAAAGGTTAAAGAGGTTATGGCGCCACATGTATTACCTTGAGGGAAGAGGTTCGAATCACTTTATATGCAAATTTTAACTAATATTTTTGCACTCTTTACTTAAGTGTCGGCCAAGAAGTAAACATGGCAAGTTTGACTTCTTTATTTTTGGCATGGTGGCTAAGAAATAAGGTAAGGTTGAGGTTGAGGAAAGGAATCAAAAGAAATAGGTAAGTAAGGGGGACAAGAGGCTAATTTCATGGATAGTGTTTTGGAAAGTTTGGTGGCCAAACTTTTATCCTAGGGGGATGCATGTGGACGATGCAGGGCTAAAGTGGTAGCCGAATTTTTCTTGGGTTATTTTGCAAAGCTTTGTGCATGATAAGGTTTTGGGTTCTTTCAGTATTTTGGTTACTCTTCCTTGCCAACATCTTTTTCTTCCCTTTTCATTTTGGCCTAAACACCTAGTGCATTTTTTCATCTTACTCTTTTATTTTGCCTTAACCCAAATTCATTTTTGGTTCATCTTCTTTAGGTGGCCGAAACTAACAAGCACTTTTCTCCATCCATTCTTTCCTTTTGACCATTTCATCAACCTTTTCTTCTTCTTGAATCAACATCACTTTGTGTGATCTTCTTGTTCGATTTTCTCTATAGCTGAACCATTATCATCCTATTTCTTCATCATTTCATTCTCTATCATGTGGGAAAACCTCATCTTGATCAAATCGGTAAGTAGTAGTTTTCTCTTTGTCAATGACCTTGTTTCATTCAAGTTTTTCCTTAATAAATCGTGTGTTCTTCCTTCTCTCACTCGTTGAGTCTGAGTTACATTTTTTTCTGTGATATGGCCATCGTTGGGCTTAGGATTTTCAACAAGGTTAAGGAGAACAAGTGATTTGTATTAACCAAATCATTATCGTCGACTCGTCAAGTAAGTGGGGTAAGAATGTTGTTATAAGATTTGTTTTGGCCAAAGGTGGGATAATTGCTAACAACTATTTCGCTCACCAAATATTGTTAGGACAGGATTTCAATAGCCAAAGGGTAGGATCGAGGGAGATCACATTCGTGGTAAGTGGAGTTAGCCTAGTAAAGTGTTTCTAGTCACGATTATCCAAGTAGAGACTAACCTTCTATCAACTATCATTATAGGTGTTGAAATCGGTGGAAAGCACAACTCATTATTAAGGTGTGTAATCCCGTACTTTCCGAATATATATTTGAAATGGTGTGTGATCTCACACTTCTCTGAAGGCTTGCATGAAATATTCTGTGATTCGATCAAAATGCCGAAGAAAAACCAGAAATCGGCATCCGTAATCACTCGGGCGTGCGTATGATCGTAGTGGTAATCATATTTGTAACAAAATAGTTTCGGTTATAAACAGTGATGTGTATTTGAAACATCACGAAAAATAGAAGAAAAGTAATTAGAAAGTGAATTAGATATCAAATTAAAGCTTACTGTGTCTATTTTGATATGGAAGAAATGGAGAAGGAAAAGGGATTTTATATTCTGAGTTATGTTAATTTTTGTGAGACTGGTTCTGAATGACTTCGTGGTTCCCTGATCTATCTTGGTAAAATCAGATAAAATTGTACAAAGTGATTTATGAGTTATAATTTATATGTATGGATTCCTTAGTGAGTCTATTTTCAGTAGAGATAAGTGGGAGCAGTATATGAAAACCGTACAGTGAGATATTTGAATTTTGGGTAAGACAGGTCAAAATCGTTGGATAGTGAAACACTAGAAACTTTAAGGAGTAAACTGTACTAAATGGTTAAGCCCAAAATTTTGGAAAAATTGTAGTAAGAATATATATGAGCTTAGTTTAAAGGAAAATTGATGGATCTGAATTTTGAGTTTCCTAACACAAGTTATAGTCAGTTTAGTCAAAGTGACGCAGTTGGACAGTTTCAATTTGTATGCCCCAAATTCGTAGTTAAGGTCTTAGGTTGTGAAATTACCAAATTACCCTTAGTGGGTAAAATTACCGAATTACCCTCGATGGGTAAAATTACAAAAATTTCGCTGATGGGCCGAATTATGAAAATACCTTAATGGGCCAATTTGATAAGATTGCCTTGAAGGGCCGAAATATAAAAATGCCTTAATGGACCGATTTGTTAATTTGCTATATGGGCCGATTTGTTAATTTGCTATATGGGCCGATCTGATAATTTGTTATCTGGGCCAATCTAATATTTTGCTAAATGGGCCAATCTGATATTTTGCTTAATGGGCCTAATTGATAAACTATTATAACGGGCCATAATTTTTGTGATAAATATCTGAGTAAATTACTGTTGTTATATTGTAAAAATCATGATTTGTTATGCATCATATACATGATTTGCATGGGATGGAATAATTTTGAAGAGAACTTCTGGTGGCTCTGCCACATATTTTGGTAACTCTGTCACAATCTATCTAGTGGCTATGCCACGTAAACTCTGTTATTTTGGTGGCTTGTCCACAACTAAATTTGATATAAATGGCTTAATGCCTACGTTTGGTGTGTTGGTGGGGTGGGTGACTAAAGCTCCCCACAGGTGTGTTGGTTGGTACGAGTGGTGTGTAGCGGATGGATTACTAGGCTTGGTTTGGGAATTTGCATTTCATATACATGTTATATTTTGATATATTATTGTTATTGTAAATGGGCTTAGGCCCAAATATTTGCTTAATGAGATTTTGGTCTAGTGGACAACGGCAAGTGGGTTACACACTGAGTTCTTGTAACTCACCCCCCCTTTCTCAACCCTTGTAGGTAATGCTCACTGATGAGGACTTGGGGCGATGGATGACTCGGTGGAGGCCATGCTTCGAAAATAACATTTTCGAATATTAGTAAACTATTTTTCGTTTTATTTCATTACTTCTGCTATTTTGGGTTTTTATGTTGTAATAAGGCTTCTGGAGTATTTTTATTATTTGCTTTACGTTTGATATACTTATTATCTTGCTTAATTTGTTTTAAATGAGAATTTTCTAAAATGGATTAACAAATGGTTTTCATAATAAACTTTTACAAATATTTTTAACTCGAAAATTTTCTCTCGAATTATCAACGATGTTTTCAAAAGTCACGGTTTTATAAGATCACTAGTTCAAATATCGATTCTTCAATCAGCATTTCAAAGATTAGTAGTATTTTTATCAAATATTTCTAAACAAAGTTGTTTTTCTTAACTAGAACAAAAAAAATAACTTCATCTTTAGTCACAAGTTCTTTATACGTTTTCGAAAAACTCTTCAGTGGGACACGCCAGATTCGAGCCTAACTTCTAGGCTGGGTTTGGGGTGTTACAATAAGTATTAATTTGTTATTGTTTTTATAAGGTAGTGTCCTTTTGAGGAAATTTAGCCATTTGTAAGGCTAGTGGAAGGTGGTGGACCTTGATTTTAAGATTTATATACTATTATTAAGGGTATGAAATTTATAATGGTTACAATAATAATATATATGATATATTAAACCAACATTTAAAAACCACCATCTTTATATCCATCTTTTTGTTACGACCAAAAATAAGAAAAGAAAAAGAAAGAACAAAAGCTTTCAAGGGTTTCGGCTTTGGTTTGACTTAATTAAGGTATGATCTTGATTAGGTTTTTGATAATTTCTATGTTTCTGTAATTGTTGCTTAGTATGCTTCAAAAACCATGTCTCAATTTTTTATATTGATGATGTTTATAAAATGTGCCATTGATGAAATGGTGAGTTTTACGATGAGTTTTGGTGTTAAATGAGAAATATATGTTAAATGAACATGTTTTATTCTTGAATTTTTGATGAATTTTGCTAATTAGGGCTAAATTGAGAAAATAGCATTTTGAGGGAGTAATTTGTGAAATTGATAAAATGTTTGGACTTCTATGATATACATTAGCATTCGGCTAAGGTTGGTATATGGTGAATTTTGTGTATTTTATGATTTTTTGAAAAATGGACTAAATTTATAAAATATGCAAGTGTGAGGGTTAATTTGCATATTGCCCTAAATATGTGTATTTGTATTGAATTGGATGAGTTAGTGAATAAAAGGGTTCAATTTGAATATGTATAGATCAAGAACCGAAGAAAACAGATTTAGATCGCGAGAAATCAAAAGTTGTCGAATAACCGAATCTGATCAAATATCTGAATCCGAGGTAAGTCGATATATAAATAAATGTATTTGTATTGAATTATGTATGTTCATATGACTATGGATAATGAAGAATGCATATGAGATGTTATATATATATGAATTCTAAAATAAGATTGACAAAGTGTTAACATCCGAGAAGTTCCGTTCGAACATAGAAATAGATGGGATTAACTATGTTATGACATAGGTGATCGATATCTGATTACGTGTAAGACCCTGTCTGGGATAGTGGCATCGATATCTGATTACATGTAAGACCCTATCTGGGACAATGGCATCGATATTTGATTACGTGTAAGACCCTGTCTGGGACAGTGGCATCGACATCTAACTACATGTAAGATCACATTTGAGACGTTGGTATTGTACTACTATTCCAAGCATTTTGAGTATCCTATTAGATTCTGAATGTTTCAACAGGCAAGTCCAAGAAACGAACTACTACGGGAATTGTATATTTGTTTCAAGTGCATTTAAAAAAAGGTACACTATGTGTGTATGAAAGGTAAGTGTCTATATGAACTTACAATGATGAATATGTGCATTGAAATGATGAGATAATATGTGAAGATATGCTTGAATTAGCCATATGTAAATCTGATACAAGAATGGAAAAGCTATGAGCTAACAAGTATATGATGATAGGCAAGTTTGAATGATGAATGGCTAAATAAAAGTGCCAAAAAGAATTATGGCTATGCAATTGAGCTATTAGTGATTTCATATTGATTATATGTCTTGAATGCTTAAATATTAAGTTTATTTGTATATAACTTACTAAGCTTTTGAAAGCTTACTTTGTCTGTGTGTTTTTCTCTGTTTTATAGATAGTCAAAGCTACTGAAGGCTCGGGGACCGTCGAGGATCGTCATCACACTATTCAACTTGTTTTCGTACATTTTGGAAATGTATTGAAACACCCCAAACCCAGCCCACGAGCCTTGACCGGATTTGGTATGTTCCCCGGTGTAAACCGTTTCAGATTCTTTTGTTACTTAGGAAAAACTTGTGTGATTTGGAAGAAAGATCATTTTGGGTTGGGCTTGAGATGAAAACAAGTTTATTTCATTATATAAAAAAATTCCTTTACTTTAGGTGACAAAACGTTTGGGCTTTGTTTTAAAAATAGATTTACTTAATCTTTTAATAAATAAAAGTTTGTAAGCTTAATAAATAAAAGCAGAATAAAATAGTTCTACTAAGGCCTTATTACATCAAATAATTCCCAAAATTTAAATTCAAAATACTTAAAGTAAAATAGTCCAAATAAAAGAAATTTGAACGTCACATGGCCTCCACTAAACATCTGCAGGCCCGGTCCATTACTGATCGTCACCTGAAAAAAATAATCCCACAAGGGGTGAGTCAAACAGACTCAATGTGTAACCAACACTAAAATTTAACAGTTTAGGCATATATTCACATATTACATGCATATTCATATAATGAGATAGGAAATAATGATGCAACCCAACCCAAACTTATATGCCATCCGCTTGCGTCCCCTGTACCAACTCGCACACCGTGGGGACTACTAAGTCAACCCTCCATTCGCTACACACCATCGAGGCGTCATTGCGGTCGGCGTGCTCATCGCCTCTTATAAAATTCATGGTCTTAGGTCACCACATTTAGAATTCGTGGTCTTAGGTCACCACATTTAGTTATCGTGGTCTTAGGTTACCACATTCGATTTCGTGGTCTTAGGTCACCACATTAACTTCCCTTTTCATATAACCCATATTCCCTATATTTCATACACAATATGCAAAATCATGCCTTAATTCACATTCTTATCACTTTTCACATGTTAAAAATAACATATATTCATGGTCCTAGTAGGAGTAGGAAACGCACCTGAGTACTTTTGTACCATAATATGATACCTTAGCCATATTCACATTCTTATAAACATGCACTTATTAATTAATGCCATAAATCTTATTAAAAAGTAGTGTGGGGTACACACCTGATATTAACGCTTTCCTGAAAACCCGAAAACTCGATCTAACGCTTTAGATTCTTAACTCCTACATTCGGCCAATACTAGGATTTTAACAAAAAGAACCATTCGGCCATAAACCAAATCCCAATGAGGATTAGTACACTTATATGCTTACCTTCTCGTCGAATTGACTATAGTCAAATCCCGAAACTTCGTAGAGTTCTCCCCTTGCAATTGGCTAGGCACTAAAATCACTTAACTAATTAGTTTCGGCTTTTAAGCGAAATAAGAAATAGATCTTCATACCAAAATAAGCCTTGGCCGAATATTCATGTACACTTACCTTAGGGATCTAAATCCCGAAATTGTTAATTCCCTTTGGTATCTGTCGAAATCACCTATAGACTCATATATTAGATTCGATTCCAATCACTTAAACATGATCAATGGCCTTTGCCTGAATCCATGCCTTATCTTAGATAACCGAATCCTGAATGCTCTCCTCTAGAAGTCGGCTTACTCTAAAACAAATCCCAAAATTCCTAAAAGAATCAATTTCATGGTTGAATAAGAGTCAAATCAAATGCTGTATTTCGGCTTTTGTTCTACACATGTCGACAGAGGAGGAATAAAGAGAAATAAAAGAGATTCGACCATAGCATACTTACCTATCCAAACCGATTTGAGAAGGGATCAAAAGAGATCTCTAACCTGGTTGCTATTCGGCCTAAACTAAGAAGAGATGAGGTAGAAGAATTTTGACAATGGCTTAGGGAGTTAATGAAGATTCGGCTTTAATGAAATTAAAGGAAAATAATTTTGGGGTTCGGCCTTTTAAGAATGTGAAGAGGGAGAGTGTGAAGCTTTATGAGTTTTAGCTATGGTGACTATTGGAAGAAGATGGTTTCGGCTAGCAAGGAAGATTGGGAGAGAAGGAAAAGAGGGAAATTCGGCTAGGGAGAAGATGAGAGACTAAATGAAAAACAAAAAGAAGAAAAAGATGGATACTTCAACTAAGAATTTCGGCTAGCACTCAAACACTAGCCCTTCCTCACTTTTCTCCTCTTATCACCTCATCTAGAAATAAAATAAAAGAAATAATCTATCATTTATCTCTTGAAAATTAAAGGATAAAAACTCCTAAAATTTAGCCATGGTGCCGTCCTACTACCCCCTTCTCCTTGACGTCACTTAGCACAAATAAACCTTAACAATTTTGCTTCCCACGTTGCTCGAACCTAGGCCCATTTGCATAGGTTGTGGCGTCACCCACCTGGGCCTTAAGTGGTGCCTCCAAGCCACTTAAACAAGCCTATGTTTGTGTCAAATTTCTTCTATTAATTTTATTAAGGCTACCTTGTTTTAGTTTCCTCTTTTACTTAACATTTCTAAATCATTTCCTTACATTTCCAGGTTTCCAAAAATGTTCACTTTCCTATTTTAACTTAACATTTCCAAGTTTCCAAAATGTTCACTTTCCTATTTCAACTTAACATTCCCAAGTTTCCAAAAATGTTCACTTTCCTATTTTAACTTAACATTCCCAAGTTTCCAAAAATGTTCATCATACATTCATAATACATAAGTCATGCCATTTCGCATAATTAAATCAGAAATACGTAGGCCCATTTTCAGGATGTTACATGTATATAGCTAGATATGGCATGTATTGGCTAGCTATTTTTATAAATTTGAAAGTTGAACTTAGCCATGTGATTTGGCTAGCTATGTGATGGTAATATGCTTTAATGAATGTGTTATATGATGCATATTTTGGTATGGTTTTTAAAGCACAAGAAATGGTTAAGATTATGGTAAGTATAGATAAATTATGCTTGTATATATTCATAAGTTTTAGTCTTGTAATCTTGGCATGATTAGTATTGGATTGGATTGTAGAGATGGATGATTATTTTGATATGTTTTTGGTTGTCATGTATGCATAAGATGTGTTGGTAATTTGCTTGTAAGAATGACCCTAGTTGGGTGGCATTTTGGCCTTGCAAATGGCCTATAATGTCACATGGTTGTGGCACACGGGCGTGCCTTGCAACCGTAGGGTAAAGTCAGTAGCTAGCTTAAGAGCACACAACCAAGGTACACGGGCATGCTTAGTAGCTGTGTGAAGAAGTTAGCATATAGCCTAGGAGTACAAGGCCTTAACACGGAGGTGCTTAGTAACCGTGGAGCCAAGTCAGGATCAACCACGGCCAGGGTACATGGGCGTGCTTGGTGGCCATGGAGTTAAGTTAGGTTCAACCACGGGGAGGACACACGGGTGTGTCTAACAGCCGTGGGAGGCACACGGCCTACCCACACGGGCGTGTAACCCCTGAAACTTAGAAAAGTTTTAAATTTCTAAAAGTTCTATTTGTGTTCCGTTTAGTCCCGACTTTTTTTCAAAGAATGTTTTAGGTCTCGATGACCTATAGAGGGGACTTTATGATTGTTATATGATCGTTTAATTTATGAATTGTCTGTTAAATTTTTCTATCTGTTAGGTAATGCCCTTATCCCTAATCTGGCGATGGGTACGGGATAGGGGTGTTACACTTCCCAACTACCTCGAAAGCCCATTACACAACTTCTAAGCATGTCTTTCGATACCTAGATCACCCTCTCCGACTGACCATCAGTCTGAGGGTGGAACTCGATACTGAAATCCAACCTTGTACCTAGTGCCTTGTGTAATTTCTTCCAAAATTGAGGTGTGAAACGAAGATCTCTATTAGATATTATAGAGATCGGTACCCTATGCAATCTTACAATTTTGGCCACATATAACTTTGCCAGCTTCTGTAATGAGTAATTAGTTCGGACTGGTATAAAATGGGCAGACTTAGTTAACTGATCCACAATAACCCATATTGAATCTTTCTTAGTAGGCGTCAGAGGCAGCCCACTAACAAAATCCATAGTTACCCTCTCCCACTTCCAAAGTGGAATCTTAACTGGCTGAAGAAATTCTGAAGGTAATTGATGTTCTGCCTTGACTTGCTGGCATGTCAAACACTTACTCACTAACTTAGTAACCTCGCACTTAAGTCCCACCACCAATAAAGTTCACAGAGATCTCGGTACATCTTGTTCCCCCCAGGATGCATAACATAAGGACTATTATTCGCTTCTCGCAGTATACACTGTCTTAAATCAGTATCCCTTGGTATACAAACTCTCCCACAGAAACACAGTACCCCTTTACTATTCAATCCAAAGTCTAAAATTTCCCGACTCTCAACCTGTCGGAATCGAGGACCCAAAGTCTCATCTAACAACTGTTTATCTTTAATCTACTGAATCTACAACGGCTTAACTTGAAGCTCAGCCAATAGACTACCATCATCAAACAAACTCAAGCGGGCGAACATAGCTCTTAAATCAGACATAGCCTTACGGCTTAGTGCGTCGACTACAACATTCACTTTGCCTAGGTGATATTCAATTGTGCAATCATAATCTTTAAGCAGCTCGATCCATCTATGCTGTCTAAGGTTCAACTCCTTCTGAGTAAGGAGGTATTTAGGACTTTTGTGGTCCGTATAAATTATGCACTTTTCTCCATATAGGTAGTGTCTCCAAATTTTTAGTGCAAATACCACCGCAGTCAATTCCAAGTCACGGGTTGGCTAATTTTCCTCGTGAGTCTTAAGCTGGTGTGACGCATATGCAACTATTTTACCCTCCTGCATCAATACACAGCCCAAACTAATGTGTGATGCATCACTGTAGATCATAAACTCTTTCTCAGGCTCTGGCTGAATCAAGACAGTGGCCTCCGTCAAAACCTTCTTAAATTTCTCAAAGCTTTCTTGCTACTTATCAATCCACTTAAACGGTACCCCTTTACGCAGTAACTTAGTCAAAGGAGCAGCTATCAACAAAAAACCTTCAACAAATCATTTATAATACCCTGCCAGACCCAGAAAACTTTGAATCTTAGACACTGTCTTATGTGGTTTCCAATCCAACACAGCTTCAATTTTCTGAGGATCAACCTTAATCCCCTTAGCCGAAACCACATGACCCAAAAAAGTAACCTCCCTTAACCAAAACTCGTACTTGTTGAATTTGGCATACAATTGCTTTTCCCTCAAAATCTATAGAACAACACGGAGGTGTGCATCATGCTCATCTTTGGTTCTCGAATACACCAGGATATCATCTATAAATACTACCAAGAACCGATCTAGATAGGGTTGGAACACTCGGTTCATGAGGTCCATGAAAGCACCTGGTGCATTCGTTAGCCCAAACGGCATCACTAGAAACTCATAGTGACCATAACGAGTTCTAAATGCTGTCTTGTAGACATCCTCCTCCTTAACCCTCAGTTGATGGTACCCTGAACGAAGATCAATTTTTGAGAAAACTACGGCTCCTCGAAGCTGATCGAAAAGATCTTCTATCCACGGTAGTGGGTACTTGTTCTTGACGGTCAGCTTATTCAATTGCCGATAGCCGATGCACATTCTCATAGACCCATCCTTCTTTTTCACAAATAACACCGATGCTCCCCATAGAGACACACTCGGTCGAATGAATCATCGGCCTAGTAACTCCTGAATTTGAGCTTTAAGTTCCACCAGCTCCTTTGGTGCCATTCTATAAGGGGCAATGGACACCGGAGCTATACCAGGTAAAATCTCGATTCCAAATTCAACTTCTCGATTGAGAGGTAACCCATGTAGATCATCGGGAAAAACATCCTAAAATTCTTTAACTCTTCTCAAATACTTGATAGTAGGACCTTTAGAATCTGAATTACTAATGTAGACTAAATACGCCTCGTAGCCCTTGCGAACCAACTTCTCGACCCTTAATGCATAAATTACATTCGATAAATAATCCCGATGTTCCCTGATCACCACTACCTCATCATCCTCTGCAGTTCTCAATACCCAGCATTTTGCAGCATAATCCAGAGTTTCCCAGTGTTTCACCAGCCAATCCATGCCCAAGATTAAATCAAATTCGCCAAAAGGCAATTCCATCAAATTTGCCAAAAAGGTGACCCCTTGGACAACAAAGGCACATCCCTAAATAGCTTATTCACTTTCATTGACTGCCATAGAAGACTCAACATGTGACCTCATTTACAATAACTTCAAACATAACACCCAAAGTCTCAATCATAGTGCATGCAATGTACGAATGAGTAGATCCAATGTCAATTAGTGCAGTATAAGGTACTTCATGAATAAAAAATATATCGGTTATCACATCTGGGGCATCTCCGTCCTCTCAGAGACGAGCAGTATAAACCAGGGTTGGCTGCCTCTCCTCGGTATGTCCTACACCTCTACTCGGTGCTCCACAGCCACATCCCAAATTGTTTCCACCTCTGGCCTGACTACGGCCTCTAGGCGGCCGCTAACCACCCCTCGACGGCTGCACATTACCCCTCCCAATAGCTTACGTCTGATCCGATCTTCTGGGACATTCCCTGATACGGTGCTCTATGGAACCACAACTCAGACAGGCTCTTGTCCTCCTCTAGCACTCACCCACATGGCCTTTTCCACAAATAGCACAAGGTGGTAACCTAGTAGTAGCAACAAGGGGGCTCTGATTGGCCCATCCACTCTGGCCCTTTTCTTAGGCCTCTGCATGGAACCGGAGGGCTCTGAATCCCTTTTATTTTTACCCCTTTCTCTTTCCCGATTTAGGCACTCAGTTCGCTTCACATCCTCAGCAATTTTTACTTTCTCCACCAATGCTGCAAAATCTCGCTCCCTTTGTGGATCTATCAATACCCGAAGACTATCTCTGAGGCCTTCTTCAAATCGCACGCTACGTTTATAATCTGTCACCATCATCCCTTTAGCATATAGACTAGGTCTCAGGAACTCTGCCTCGTACTCTGCCACAGATATATCCACTTGAGTCAAATTCAAGAATTCTCTCCTCCGGGCATCCACATAACTTGTGCCCACATATTTCCCCAAACGCAGATTTGAAGAATTCCCAAGTTACTCGATCAGGTTGAGTACCCTTTTTCATGGTAAGCCACCACTAGTAGGCTTCCTATCGTAACAACAACACCGCACCTTTTAGTTTCTGTCGAAGCGCAGTCAAGATCATCCATTATTCTTTCTATGGCCTCCAACCAATATTCAGCCACATTAGGAGCTACTCTCGAAATGCCCTTGAAGATCTCTCTCTGAAATCGACCCCCGGCTCCCAATACCAGTGTTGGGCCCAAGGACCCTTCTAGAATCCTTAACATTGCCTGAGACAATGCGCCGTCCCCAGCTGCTCGATCATGTGACCTAATCTCAGTCACAGGTGAGGTCGGTGTCGCACTGGTTTCTAAATTAGGGAAATGATCAGATGTTGAGGACCCAGCCCTAGCACCTCTACTGCCTCTGCCACGACCTCTTGTGCCCCTTCCACGAGTACCTCTATTGCTCATTTTCACTTTGCCTGTTATCTAAATTAAAATTTTTATGCAAATTAGTTACAATTTAAGTAATTAAAGCAAATGTTTTATGAGAGTAGTAGTTTCAGAGTTGTTTTCACAATCATAAGCTTACTATAGTTTTAGTTTCCTACTATTTTTTAGTTTACTCTAACTAAAGAGTCTCAGTATAGCCTTTTATCTAAAGTAATCCCAGTAATATCCACATTATAACCATTTAAAATAGATTTCATTATAAAAGACTTACTTGGTTCAACATCGGAGACTCGGTGTGCCACACAGTGAAATCCTTTAAAACACTTTGTTTCATTTGTAAACAACTTTAAAATCAAAAACTAAAGCCCATTTCACGGCCTGAGTTTTGAAACTTGGCTCCAATACCACTAAATGTAACACCCCTAACTCGGCCTAGATGTTATGGCTGAATCTAGCAGCGTCACATTGAAGGGTGAATCGTAAAATCCAAAGTTGATGTAAAACCTTAAAGTCATTTGAGGAGTTCTTAGTTTAAAACATTTACCAATGATAACTTAATGTTTTGTTCAAATTCTTTTGGTATATTAGAGTTTGATTAAAACTTTAAGTAGGAATCTTTAAACTTGTTACTTAAACTTTCAAAATACAACGAAAGCTTTTCTTTGAAAAAATTGGTGTACTTACGATTGGTTTGTAAAATGTTGTTTTCTTTTTAAAACTCGAGACCTAAACTAGAAGTTATGCAATCAACACAATTAAATCCCAAAATTTAACACACAACCAAAGAAAGGCCTTCTTACTGCAAAACCCAAATTAAAGAAAACATAATTAAAAATAAAGTAAATTAAAAACACAAAATACAACTGTTCATACTGTGGCCACCTTCGAGTCCCCCAGTACATCAAACCATCTCAGTAGGGATTACCTGAGAAGTTTTAAAAAAATGGGTGAGTTTGCAAAAACTCAGTGTGTACAACCCCAACAATCAAATAACATACATCACATCTATCTGGGCCTAAGCCCATTACAGTAATGGTGGCAATTGGGCCTTAGCCCCTATCAGCCTCAGTTGGGCCTTAGCCCATCTCAAGTGTCACATATCTCATCTGTCTGGGCCTAAGCCCATCTCAATACCAAAATCAGTATATGCAATGCATAAATACCCAAACCAACCCTGCACACCGTCTCTTGTCCAACCCTACACTCCTGTGGGGATTAAATCGATCCACCCATCCTTACACTCCTTATGTAGCACCGGTTGCGGTACTAACCAATATTGTAGCAGAGTTGCCAATCACATAATCGGCTTAAAGCCATCGGTGGGTTCACAGTTGTCTCGCGTGACCCGTGCAACCCTCTCATATCAATCTCTTCTCCAATACAAGATCCCATCCCTATGCAACAAAATATCACATATGAATGCGAACATATCATCAAATGACATACAATATCAGTCATGTATCATATAAGGGTATTTTAGACATTTTTCCCTTCAGGGGCATAACGGTTATTTCTCAAATTACGGTCCAAGTATGTGTATCAACTCATCAATATGTCCATAGTCTATCAGCACAACTTCTGCAACCTTTAGCAATAAATAGGTATAATTAGGCCCAAAGCCCAAAGTATGGTCCAAATGGGGCCAATACGCTCGTGTGGTCCGCTAAGCCCAAAACACCTTAGCCATGTAAACGACATGGTTGAGCTCATTATTTCACATAAGTTCATAAAGTTGGCCCATGCAGGCCCGCGAGCCCATGCAGGCCCACACGCCCATTTCATCCCATTTGACCCAAAAGCGACCCAAGACCATGAGACCACTCATGGTGGCCTCCGTCATTGTATTAACTTTCCCACACGAGCATTCGTGCGCCCGTATGGTAATCGCTGTCGTATTTTCAACTTTTCGGTATTTGCCGATCTACAATTGGAGAGGTGTGTGTACACCTTGATTACGAAGCACATTTTGAATCCCTAGCCCTGAACCTTCAACATTCAATACTAACAGTTAGCCATTCACTCAGTACAATTATCCTCCATTTCCCAAAAGCCAAAACCACACCTTTACTTACCTTAATCGACCGAGCTTTATTAAATCCTTTCTAATCGTTAGCAACAATTAACTCCTTGTCGAGATCTGCGTTACCCAAAAACCTTATTAACAAAAATTGCATAATATGTGGTTTACAACCACATTTGATAACCTTTAATACCATCAAAAGCGTTCGGCCTCAACTAAAAAGTAAGGCAAGAACACTTACTATGATAAAAAACTGAGAGTAGGCTTTCAACTGCCTCTGAACACGTGCCCCCTTTTTACTCCTTGAGAACACCTATGTACACCCAACATCGTACTTTGAGAAAGAGTGAAGATTCTGCCAAAAGAAAGAAAGCCGAAGTAGAAACATGGTGACCTTATTAACCAAGAACCACTTAAAAACAGTCAAGAATACTTACACACACTTCGGCTACAAGGAAGAAGCAAAGAGAGGGAGGTGTAATCGGCCAAATGAGGAAAAAAGGAGTAGGAGATGTATTCGGGCAAAATCGGCTCTCAAAAATGCAAAACTAGAGACAAAACAATAATGGAAAACAAAAGACTCACAAAAGCTAAAAATTGAACCAAATTTCCCCCCTTGCCGAAATTCTATGCATACCTAGTGTCCCATTTTGGCTCCAACTTCCCAAAAACTCAATCCCCTTGATTTTCTCCCTTATCACTCCATCATCCACTCCTTAAATCACTCCCTTGACCGATTCAAACTCACTCCCCCAGAGTTCTATTCCAACTCAACTACTAGCTCAGCAAAAGAGTAAAATAAATGCTCCTTTGAGTAGGGGCGACTCGAACCTAGTCCCCCTTTAGACAGAGAACACGCCACCTACCACTACACCCCAGGTTCCCCTTGTGTCATATGTTACCCATCAAAAATAAGAAGCATACAACCTAGGGTCAGGGTTCCCCTAGTGCTAAAAACAAAAATTTCTCATATGTTTAGGCTTGAACCCAGGACTTTATAGAAACCTCCAAACACTCCAAAATCACTGATTCAGCAGTGCTAACATGCATTTCATGCCACAAACACACAGAATTTAAAAGCTCAGATTTTTGGAGCGTTACAAATACGTATTATATACTAACATACCTCAGACTTAGAAACAACGACACTAGCCGATCAATCGAGCACTTTGTTCTTGCCTCAATCTAGGCCCAAATTTCTCCTTTCTTGATTTATATAATATCAAATTCAACTCATTCAATCACATTTTCACTCAATTTAGTCCACAACACATAATTAGGGCATTTTACACATTAACCCCCTAATTTCCATATTTTGACATTTTAATCCCTATTTCACAATTGCACAAAATACATATAATTTACTCACACCCAAGCTTGGCCGAATTTCATACTAGTCCCTAGCAACCCATTTTTCACATTTATTTCACATTTTAGCCCCTCAATTTCTCATTTTCATAATTTAGCCCATAATACTCAAATTCATCAAAAATCCAAATACAAAACATGTTAACCCAACACATATCTTTCATTTTTCATCAATTAACATCACAAAGCTCACAATTTCATCAATGGCATAACTCAAAATCTTCATCAAATTTAGAAATTGAGGCTTGGGCTTGATAGAACACAAAGCAACGAATACAAAAACATAAAAATTATCCAAAACAGATCAAAACACATACCTTAATCAAGCAAAATTCTAGTCGAACCCTAGCTAGCTTTCTTTTCTTTTCTTTCTTTGAATTTTCGACAAGATGAACACAAAAATGGCCACTAATTCATGTTTTGTTTTAATTTAGTTAACATTAAAACATCAACTACTATTTTATCCTTAATGAATTAACATGAAAACCATTTAATACAAGCCCATTTTTGTCCATCCATTAACCGTGTAGTCTAATAACAACATAAGGACCCCACATTTAATAAGACATAGTATTTAAGCACTTTTAACTATTAGCACACAGCTTTTGCATTTTATGAGATTAGGTCCTTTTTTCACAAATCAGCACACAGATGATAAAATTTTCACACGTACTTTATCACATGCCATAAACATCAAAAATAATATTAAATTATTTCTCCAACCTCGAATTTGTGGTCTTGAAACCACTGTTCTAACTAGGGTCTAAACCGGGCTGTTACATATAATCCAAAATCGAATAATAAAAATGATTAGAAAATAAACCAAAAATAAAATTAAAGTAAAATAATATGACGAAACTGAGTCTGAAGTCCGTCGTACGTCTGCATGTCAATTTCGATCCTAAGTTTGTCATTACCTGAGAAGTTAAGGTAATGGGGTGAGCTTAACAAGCTCGGTTTGAAACTAACCTAACATGCATTAAGCATTCATTCAAGCAATTTTATAAAGAAACCCATAACACATTCAAACATTATCAAAAACAATTTAAATGCACATGATAGTGAAAAATGCACATGTGAGATCCTATCCGTACCATCCGCTACACACCACGGGTTCCCTAAAACCTGTCTGTCAAACTCCAACAATTGTGAGCATAGCTCGATGTGGTAAAACCACCAATAATAAATAATGCAGAAAATCTATCGAATATCAAATAGTATGATACAATCACCAAAAACATATAATATGTGATAAATCGCCAATCCCCTCGGTACTCCAAATGTACTGCACTGACTACAAATATATGCATACTTAATATGCCACCGTACTCCACGAAACTCCTTCGTCAACCACAAAATATCCCAACCAACGCGAATGCAATATGTCACATAAACTCATACATATTCATATTTCAATACTTTTCAAATTTATTTGACATGTTCAACATGTTCTCAATAATTACATACTTTCAATAAAAGGAAACAGTGTTCCAACTTTTAAATTACCATTAAGATGGTATTTATAAATATCATACAATTTCACATACTTTACGAATCTCATTGTGCATAAATAGCAACCTTATGAATATACATCATAGAAAATATTTTATGCATTTAAATCATGCATAAACGTAATATATCAATAATTCATACCATTCATTCAAACATTCTCATATCTCATAATAAAATTATGCATAACAATCTCAATCACACATACATACTATCAAACTAGCAATTTTTCCAACACATCAATCTTTTAAGGCTCGAAACGTACCTGGTTTGGATACTCACAAAACTAATATTTTGGCTATTAAGTCAATCCAATAAGGAATCTAATTTATCAGATATAACATGAAATTTATCATTATCATACAAATTAACGAGTTTAGGACCCACACCTTATTTCTCGCTTCCTCGCAGCACACTAGCAAATCTTTCAATTTTCCTTAATAAATTCTTATACGAACCTAAAAAAATTAAGTATAAATTCAATCAATTTACCTTTAAACTAGTCTCCAAAATCCCACTTATGGGTTCAAACCAATATTTTAAATTATAACTATTTTACGAATCCAAACTAGTTAGATTTCTTACACTATTTTGATGTGAATCGTACGTGCGATCGTTCTTTAGCTTTATGGTTGATTTGGGACGTTCAGGTCAGCACCTAATTCAATAATATAATGGAAAATAAGTACCTAATAATTATTAAAGTCTTTCATCTAATCAATCCATAACCTTTACTCAACAACTATGCCGAAACAACAAACTAGTTTATGCTTAATTGCACTTACTCTTCCCAAGTTTTGAGATCCAAATGGCCAATCGATCAAGAACGTCTTTCCCTAAATGACATGGGTTTAAAGGATGATTAGAAGGGTTCAAGAACTCAAATTAAGGCTGAAATTAAATTGGAAAGATTCAAGAAACAAAACAGCACCCTTTCTACACATATGCGTATGCACCACCACCCATGGTGGCTAGAATTAGGGCTAAATTTTAAAACGATTTGAGATCTAATTAAAAGCTGGAAAAATACCTTTAAAAACATTAAAAACTCTCCCAATTCAAAATATGGAAATTAAGTTTTTTAACTTGTAAGATTACCCAAGAAATTAAAAGAAAAAGAGTTTTACACAAGCTAATAGAGATGGGTGGCAACGACACTTTCTTCGCAAGGTTGGAGTTTATCTTGTTGATTCAAGATTTTAGTTTTAGGGTTCTTCTAATTGAAGAAAATGGTAGTAAGGTAGGGATAAAGATGATGCTCAATTTTGAAGACAAAAGAAAGAAAAATCAAGAGTGAATGGTGGTGATATGTGTGACTATAACACCCCAAACCCGGCCCATATGTCATGACCGGATCTGGTATGCTACGAGTTGAATGTTGAAAACCTTGCTTTGAAGGGTTTTGAAAATCTCAGTTTATTTTAACCGATTAATCACTAATTGTGACATTTTTGAAGAAACTTTAACATTTGCGTTGAACATGCTGGAAAAACCCATTTTCCTTTCACTTTATAATTAAGACTTTGAAAACATAAGTTTATAAGATGTAACATAAAAAAAATATAGTTTGATAACCTAAGTTATGGAGGCCTTATTACAAAAATAATCCCAAAATTGAAACTTAAAGAAAAATCAAAAATAGTCTATGAAGATAAAAGACTTGATGGCCCCTCGAGTCCACCTCGGCTCCCATGTCCAGATCTACTACTCATTTGAAAAGTTGGGAGAAATGAAAGGGTGAGTCACCAAGACTCAGTGTGCAAATCCCGAAAACGCATAAAAGCCTTGAGGCCCATAAACACATTATGGGCCCTAGGCCTATACACAATGGCAACAAAATATATATTCACATGCAACATGGCCCATCCCAAACCTAAGAGTCCATCCTCTACACACCCCCGTACCAACCATCACACCGTGGGGATTTCTACAATCAACCCTCCATCCGCTACACACCATATCAATAGCTGTGCTGTCTGTCATAAAGACCAATCACTATGTGACCTATGTGGCAAAGCCACCGATCACCATGCGACCTTAATAATACATTGTAGTATTTTAACAGTTGTACTGCCTGTCATAAAGACTGATCACTATGTGACCTATGTGGCAAAGCCACCGATCGCCATGCGACCTTCTTCCCCTTCATCATATCCATCCCATCCCATGCATACATACATGAAAGAATCAGAACATTATACTATCTAAAAGATCACAGACTTTCCCATATTTCGATACACATAGAGAAGTTTCTATGATTACGTACTGCATCCCTTGCCTACCCTTTCTGGGTAATACGACTGTTCATACAGCCTTATTTTTTGAATTTTAGCCCATAACATACATATAATACAGATTAGCTAGTGTGATAGAGATCTACACATTTGATTACCAACAGGACATTACTTTTATGTTGACACTATCAGAAGTTGATACGATTGTAACTTTCTAAGGTTTTGTTCTGAAGTCGGTCCACAACCCGGCGGCCAATCCCTTACTGCTGACACCGTACATTTTTTGAACTTTGGGATGGGACTACAAATCCAACTCTTTCCTTTGATTTGCTGACATTCGAGTCCATGAATGACCTTAGTCAGAGGATACTATAATGATTGCTTAATTAGATATTAGGTTAAGGCACAATAAAGAAAGGAAACCGATGGATCAACTTAGGGAGAATAGAAATCCTTACCTTGAAATCCCGAAAGAAGACAATAGGATTGGGAAGTTACTGATTTTTGTCCTAGGAACCTAGGCAGTTAGATCTCCTTTAAATCCCGAAATACCGCCCAAACAGGACGCAAGATCAGTGAATAGAATATCAAATTAAAGATGGCCTTACAACCCATTAGCCAATCGGCTATGGCCCCCAAAACCGAAAGAGAAAAGATCAAAAGAAATCGACACTTACCAATGTGTTCACTTCTCTGATGATTTGAACACGAGAAGATCAAAAGAAAGATAGTGTAACAGGATCTATGATGATTCAGCTATGAAGAAATCGACAAAAGGGAGAATAAAGGAAAGAACAATGATCATTCGGTTATAAGAAAAGAATGAAGATGAGAAGAGTTATGAGTTTTGGCTTTTGGAGGAAAAGATGAGAGAAGAGAACAATAAAATTTTCGACTTTTGCGTAGAAGTGGGGATGAGAGGAAAGAAAAAAGTGAATAGGGTCAAATGTCAGAATTGAAGAGATATCCCCCCTACTTAAGCAAAATTTCGGCACCTACTACCTAAAACCAAAAATGCCCCTTTTTGAAACTAAAACTAAGCTATTAATCAAGGGAAATTTTGGCACCCATTGATCATATCAGAACTGATTTCTCCTCCCCCTCAGTGTTGGAATTTCAGCCACCACTGTGACCATCAGATAAATCCTAAATTTCCTCCTTTATCTTTATCTGATCACACCTCCAAAAGAATCCTAGATAACACTACCTCTTCCTCCCTTTATCTGCCATATTATCTGCATTATCCACTCAAATAAATCCTCTTATTTCCAAGCCTTATTTCCATCCCACTCTACCCACTTAAAAGCCAAAAATTAGCTGAATTTAATTAAAAAGAATTGGACTTTATGTGACTCGAACCTTGGACCTCCTTAACAACTTGACACGCCACTCCTAGTCCCTGCATATCACCACTAACCACTGGGCCACAAGCCCATTTTTGTGTATTAATTCATAGGTAATGTCTTTTAAGCCCTGTCCTAACTTACTTTCCACTAGAATGTCCAAACAGAAAATTTGACTAAGGCCTCGGGCCAACTTCGAGCCCATTTTGGACCCCTAAAACATTCTAGCAAGCATAACAAGCACAACCACACACATTAAACGCATAGGCCCATTAATTCAGGATGTTACAGTTTTACCCCCTTAAAGAAATTTTGGCCTCGAAATTACCTGATCAGAATAGGTGCGTGTATTGTCGCCGTATCGCTTCCTCTGGTTCTCAAGTAGCCTCTTCAGAACCATGATTCCACCATAGAACCTTAACTAACGAAACGTTTTCCTTCGCAATACCTTGACATCATGATCCAGGATTTCTACCGGTTCTTCTTCAAAGGATAGGTCAGGTCTCACTTCGATTTCTTCCACAGACACCACATGGGATGGATCGAATGGTAACGTCTTAACATAGAAACATGGAATACATTGTGAATCTGGCTTAGCTCAGAAGGTAGCTCTAACTGATAGGCTACCGACCCCACTCGTTTCAACACTCGATAAGGTCCGATAAATCTGGGACTTAATTTACCCTTCCGTCCAAACCTCAGTACTTTCTTCCATGGCGATACCTTCAAGAACACCTTGTCACCCACTGCAAACTCTATGTCCTTACGCTTCAAGTCTGTATAGGACTTCTGTCAGTCTGACGCTTTCTTTAGTCGAGCTCGAATTAACTCAACCTTCTCCTCTGTCTCGGTAACCAACTCCGGACCCATAATCTGGCGTTCCCCTAATTTCGTCCAATAGGTAGGAGCACGACACTTCCGCCTGTACAATGCTTCATAAGGCACCATCTGAATACTAGATTGGTAGCTGTTGTTGTAAGCAAACTTTGCCAACGGTAAAACTCTTCCCAACTACCTCCGAAATCAATGACACATCCCTCAACATGTCCTCCAAGATCTGAATTACCCGTTCAGACTGTCCATCTATCTGAGGATAAAATGCTGTACTGAAATCCAACTTCGTACACAACGCTTGATGCAAAAACTTCCAGAATTGCGACGTAAACCTCGGGTCCCTGTCCGATATGATTGATATTGATACCCAAGCAACCTCACTACCTCCGCTATATATAACCTAGCCAGCTTCTGTAGAGACTAATCGACCCGTACTGGTATGAAATGAGCAGATTTCGTCAAGCGATCAACAATCACCTAGGCTGAATCTTTCTTAATAGGCGTGAGGGGTAGCCCACTAACAAAGTCCATTGTGATCCTTTCCCACTTCCATTGTGGAATCTTCACTGGCTGCAATAACCCTGATGGTAACTGATGCTTCGCCTTTACCTGCTGATAGATTAAACACTTACTCACCAGTTCAGTTACCTCTCACTTCAAGCCCGGCCACTAGAACCGATCCCGCAAATCCCGATACATCTTACTCCCTTCGGGGTGCATACCATGCGCTTCTTGCAAAATCCTATGCCTCAATTCCAGATCTTTTGGCATGTAAACTCTCCCTTGAAAACATAACAATCCTTCCTTCTTCATACTGAAGTCCGCAATCTATCACTTGATCCTAAATGAAACTTCTCCTTTAGCAACTCATCGGTATGCTGCTTCTCCTTAACCTGATTGACCCAAAGGGTCTCACTTGAAGTTCAGCCAATAAGCTCCCATCATCGTATAACTAAGGTGAGCAAACATTGCTCTCAAGTCAGAGATTACTCTACGACTTAAATCATTTGCCATCATATTAGCTTTACCCGGATGGTACTTGATCGAGCAATCATAATCCTTTAACAACTCGATCCACCTCCTCTGTCTTAGATTCAACTCTTTCTGGCTCAAAAGGTATTTTAGACTCTTATGATCGGTGTAAATAATAGATTTCTCCTCGTACAGATAATGTCTCCAAATCTTTAAAGCAAAAACCACCGCCGCCAACTCTAAATCATGGGTGGGATAATTTGCTTCGTGTGGTCTTAATTGCCGAAATGCATACGAAACAACCTTTCCATCTTGCATCAACACGCATCCTAGTCCCGTGTGTGATGCATCATAGTAAATTACGAATTCCTTTTCAGCCTCCGACTGAATCAATATCGGAGCCTCCATCAAAATCCTTTTTAACTTCTCGAAACTCTCTTGCTGCTTATTGGACCAAACAAACGGAACTCCTTTTCGTAATAACTTGGTTAATGGTGCCGCTATTGAAGAAAATCCTTCAACAAACCTTCGATAGTACTTAGCCAGTCCAAGAAAATTTAAATTTCTGCCACAGACATAGGCGGCTTCCAATCCAATACCGCTTCAATTTTTCAAGGTCAACCCTCCCTCTATCGACACAACAAGGCCTAAAAACATAACTTCCCTTAGCCAAAATTCACACTTACTAAATTTGGCATACAACTGCTTCTCCCTCAAGATCTGCAAAACCACTAGAAGGTGTGAGTCATGTTCCTCCTCCGATCTTGAATAAACCAAGATTTCATCTATGAATACCACAAAAAATCAATCCAAGTAGGGTTGGAATATTCGGTTCATCATGTCCATAAATGTTGCTGGCACATTGGTCAATCTGAATGGCATTACTATGAACTCGTAATGACCATAGCGAGTCCTAAAAGCCGTCTTATGAATATCTGCCTCCTTGACCTTAAGCTGATGATATCCTGACCTCAGATCGATCTTTGAAAAGACTGAGGCTCCCTTCAACTGATCGAACAAGTCATCAATCCTCGGCAATGGGTATTTGTTCTTGATTGTTAGCTTATTCAACTGACGATAGTCAATGCACATACGCATTGATCCATCTTTCTTCTTGACAAATAACACCGGCGCTCCTCACGGTGGCACACTTTGTCGAATAAACCCTCTATCCAATAACTCCTGAATCTGCGCTTTCAATTCCACCAACTCCTTTGGCCCCATCCTATTTAAAGTAATAGATACTGGCACTGTTCCCAAAAAAAGATCGATACCAAACTCCACTTCACGATCCGGGGGTAGTCTCGGAAGCTCTTCTGGGAAAACATCAGGAAACTCATTCACCGTCCTAAGTCCCCAATAGTTAGGTCATTGGCTTCCAGTGCCCGAACAAACATTAAAACTGCCTCGCATCCTTTTCTCACCATCCTTTCTACTCTTAGGGCAGTCACTACATTCGACAGACAGTTCCCCCTTTCTCCTATCACCAACACTTCACCACCCAGGGCGTTTTCAACACCATACACTTGGCTACCCAATCTAAATTAGCTTGATACTTCACCAGCCAGTCCATGCCTAATATTAAGTCGAACTTCCCGAACGGTAATTCCATCAGATTCATCCAAAAAACTATTCCCTGAACTTCTAAGGGTACCTCCCGATAGAGTTTATCTACTACCAAGATTGTCCTAATGGGCTAATTACAGTCATCGCCCTAGGGGTAATCTCGAAATCTAAACTTAAAGTTCTAGACACACTACTAGTAACATATGAATGTGTCGACCCAATGTCAATCAATGTAGTGCAAGGCAAACCAAATATTTAAAACATACCGGTTATAACATCCGATGCGTCAGCCTCTTATTGATGTCTGGCAGCATAGACTAACCCCGACTGTCTCGACTCAATGTTTCCTGCCCCTCGGCCTGGTGCTCAATGGCCCCGACTAAAACCATTACCACCTCTAGCTGGACCACGACCCCTCTGCGGTTGCTGACCTCCTCTACCTAGCTGAGCATTTCCCTGCCCTGTGGGTCTTACATCGCTCCGTGGCTGTGGACAGTCTCTCATCTGATGGTCCAAAGATCCACACCTAAAGCACTTTTCACTTCCTGCCCAACACTCACCTACATGAAATTTACCACAGCGAGCACACCTCCGTGTCTGGTTAACAGTAGGAGAGGTTCGGCCCATCCGACCTAGGTCTTTTCTGAGTACGCCCAGCTACTCTTGACGATCCAAAATTCCTCCTACTTCCACTTCTATCTTTATCCCCGATTCAGCTTTTTCGTTCGCTTTACCTCTTCAGCTATCTTAGCCTTCTCCACAAGAACAGTAAATTCCCTCTCCCACTGTAGAGCTATCAAAACACGTAAATCATCCTTCAGGCTATCTTCAAATTGAACACACTATTCATGTTCTGTGGCCACTATCCCTCGAGCATAACGGCTCAAGTGTAAGAATTCCGCTTCATACGCCGCCACCGACCTACTTCCCTGAACCAAATTCAAAAATGCTCTACGCTGCGCATCCACATAACTCGTTCCAATGTACTTACTCTGGAATGCCATTCTGAAGTAATCCCAGGTGATACGTCCAGCTACTGTACCATCCTTAATCGTAAGCCACCATTGATAAGCTTCATCCCGGAGAAGGGACACTACTCCTTTCAGCTTCTCTTCTTCCGTGAAATCCAGATCATCCATTATGTGTTCGACTGCCTCCAACCAATACTCAGCTATGCGTTCGACCGCCTCCAACCAATACTCAGCTGTACTCGGGGCTATCCTAGAAATTCCCCTAAACACTTCTGCCCCATTAGCTCTAAGTCGCTCCGACATAGATTTCTGGGCTCTTGTGCCCATGCCTGCCCCAGCAACCCTCTCTAAAACCCTCAACATCGCCTGAGATACCGCATCATCTCTGGCCGTCTGATATTGAAATTTTGCCTCCACAGCTGGTGGCACTGGTACCTAATTCCCTGACTCGTGACTAAACCCTACCGGTTCCGACACAAAAATCTTGCCTCTACCTCGGCCACGCACACCACGTCCTCTAGTGCTTATTCTACCAATTTGCATTTATCTGATTAGGAATTTTATGAATTATTAATTTCTTCCACTGATTAATAACGAACAATCTTATGGAAAGTAGTTTTAATAGTAGTTCTTTCGAATTCGAACTCTATCTATAAGGTTCAGTTCTCAAGTCTGTATTTTCTAGCTCTAGAATCCACGTACATTCAACCATCACACATCAACATACAAGTAGCATCCATGAACTCGCATTCATCATATAAGGGTATTTTCGTCATTTCACTACCCAGGGGTATTCTCATAATTTTCTAAAATAGGGTATCTTGGTGATTTTACAAAATAGGGGTATTTTGGTAATTTTACTATACAAGGGTATTTCGATAATTTTGCAAACCAAGGGTATTTTGGGAAATTTTCACAAATCGAGGGTATTTCAAAAATTTTACATAACTAGGGTATTTTAGTAATTTTGCGAAATAGGGTGGCTGGTCCCTATCGGGTTTTAGTTATAAATTTTGGCCCATCAACAAGTCCCCGTGGCTGACGGTGAACAGTCACTACACACCAGGTAGGATTCCAATAAAGAGGAGGTGAGCCGCTAGGGCCGCTTAAATACCAAGCTCTCCCTGGATCCAATCCTAGACATGCGTATGCCTGTTACCACACCCTAACCCTGTGACTTGTTCACAGACATGATTAATTAGAAATTAAGTCTTATGAGATTTGAAAAATTGTTTATACTAAACCTAAAGTCTATAAACCCTAGCATACTAGCCTACGTCCCTATAGAGCCCATCAAGCCCAACATGCATATCACATAATGAGTTTAGAATACTTACCTGCATGGATCGGGTGCCAGTGACTCGAAGGTCATATCTCAACCGAACTTTTCTCAAACTTACATCACTTTTACAAATCACTACTGGACCATTACACAGCCCGAGTATTGAACTGGGCTCTGATACCAAAAATGTAACACCCCAAACTTGACCCATACGTCATGACCGGATCTGAATGCTACGGGTTGAATGTTGAAAACTTTACTTTGAAGGGTTTTGAAAATCTTTATTTATTTTAACTGATTAATCATTAATTGTGACATTTTTGAAGAAACTTTAACATTTGCGTTGAACATGCTGGAAAAACCCATTTTCCTTTCACTTTATAATTAAGGCTTTGAAAACATAAGTTTATAAGATGTAACATTAAAAAAATAGTTCGATAACCTAAGTTATGGAAGCCTTATTACAAAAATAATCCCAAAATTGAAACTTAAAGAAAAACCAAAAATAGTCTATGAAGATAAAAGACTTGATGGCCCCCCGAGTCTGCCTCGGCTCCCATGTCCACGATCATTTAAAAAGTTGGGAGAAATGAAAGGGTGAGTCACCAGGACTCAGTGTACAAATCCCGAAAACACATAAAAGCCTTGAGGCCCATAAACACATTATGGGCCCTAGGCCCATACACAATGGCAACAGAATATATATTTACACGTAACATGGCCCATCCCAAACCTAAGAGTCCATCCTCTACACACCCCCGTACCAACCATCACACCATGGGGATTTCTACAATCAACCCTCCATCCGCTACACACCATATCGACAGTTGTGCTGTCTGTCATAAAGACCGATCACTATGTGACCTATGTGGCAAAGCCACCGATCACCATGCGACCTTAATAATACATTATAGTATTTTGACAGTTATGCTGCCTGTCATAAAGACCGATCACTATGTGACCTATGTGGCAAAGCCACTGATCGCCATGCGACCTTCTTCCCCTTCATCATATCAATACCATCCCATGCATACATCCATGCAAGAATCAAAACATTATACTATCTAAACAGATCATAGACTTTCACACACTTCGATACACATAGAGAAGTTTCTATGATTACGTACCTGGCATCCCTTGCCTACCCTTTCTGGGTAATACGACTGTTCATACAGCCTTATTTTTTGGCTTTTAGCCTATAACATACATATAATATAGATTAACTAGTGTGATAGAGATCTACACACCTGATTACCGACAGGACAGTACTTTCTATGTTGACACTATCAGAAGTCGATATGACTGCTAACTTTCTAAGGTTTTGTTCTAAAGCCGGTCCACAACCCGGCAACCAATCCCGTATTATTGACACCGGGCGTTTCTTAAACTTTAGGGCTGGGACTATAGATCCAACCCATTTCCTTCGATTTGCTGACATTCGAGTCCATGAATGACCTTAGTCAGAGGATACTATAATAATTACTTAACAAGGCATTAGGTTAAGGCACAATAAAGAAAGGAAACCGATGGATCAACTTAGGGAAAATTGAAATCCTTACCTTGAAATCTCGAAAGAAGACAATAGGATTGGGAAGTTGCCAATTTTTGTCCTAGGAACCTAGGCGGTTAGATCTCCTTTAAATCTCGGAATGCCACCCAAATAGGACACAAGATTAGTGAATAGAATATCGAATTAATGATGGCCTTACAACCCATTAGCCAATCGGCTATGGCCCCCAAAATCGAAAGAGAAAAGATCAAAAGAAATTGGCACTTACCAACAGGTTCGGCTTCTCCTGACAAATTTTGGCTTCTGAGAAGATCAAAAGAAAGACAGTGTAACAGGATCTATGAAGATTTGGCTATGAAAAAATCGGTAAAAGGGAGAATAAAGGAAAAAACAATGATCATTCGATTATAGGAAAAGAATAGAGATGAGAAGAGTTATGAGTTTCGACTTTTGGAGGAAAAGATGAGAGAAGAGAACAATGAAATTTTTGGCTTTTGCATAGAAGTGGGGATGAGAGGAAAGAAAAAAGAGAATAGGGTCAAGTGCCAGAATTGAAGAGATATCCCCCCTACTTAAGCAAAATTTCGGCATCTACTGCCTAAAACCGAAAATGCCTTTTTTAAAACTAAAACTAAGCTATTAATCAAGGGAAATTTCGGCACCCCTTGATCTTCTCCTCTCCCTCAGTGTTGGAATTTCAGCCACCACTGTGACCAGCAGATAAATCCTAAATTTCATCCCTTATCTTTATCTGATCACACCTCCAAAAGAATCCTAGATAACACTACCTCTTCCTCCCTTTATCTGCCATATTATCTGCATTATCCACTCAAATAAATCCTCCTATTTCAAAGCCTTATTTTCGTCCCACTCTACCCACTTAAATGCCAAAAATTAGCTAAATTTAATTAAAAAGAATTGGGCTTTATGCGACTCGAACCTTGGACCTCCTTAACAACTTGACACGCCACTCCTAGTCCCTACATATCACCACTGACCACTGGGCCACAAGCCCATTTTTGTGTCTTAATTCACAGGTAATGTCTTTTAAACCCTGTCCTAACTTACTTTCCACTAGAGTGTCCAAACAAAAAATTCGACTAAGGCCTCGACCCAACTTCGAGCCCATTCTGGACCCCTAAAACATTCTATCAAGCATAACAAGCACAACCACACACATTAAACGCATAGGCCCATTAATTCAGGATGTTACAGTGATAGCAACAATGGTGGGAGTAGGGGAAAAGAATGAAAAAAATAAAAATCAAGAGAGGAACAGGAGGTTAGGGATGGCTAAGGTAGGAGAAAAGAGAGTTACAGGCTGATTATTTTGAGTAAAAATTGTATTTATACCTAGGTTTACTAGGCTTGGATGGCAACACATTAAAAAACAAGGAAATTTTCCAAAAATTAATTTATTTTGCAATATATGGGACTTGAACTTTGAACCTCCAACTAACTTTCATGCTTCCACGTTTAATAACTTGGGTCTTGGAAACACGAAAATATACACATTTTTTCATGCCATTTCAAACTCAAATTAATGCAAATTCGATAAAATTCTTGTAAAATATATATAATTATTATAAAATAATTAAATTGTACTTTAATTATTAAAATGTTAAATTTTAATTAGTTTTATAATAAATTTTGATTAATTTTGATCATTTTCGACAGATTCGCACAAAGGATGAAAATTGGCTCGGCAAACACTACTAGAAGCGCAAAATCTAGAAGCGATTTTGAAGTATCAAGGAAAATTAATTTTTCAGCCTAATACGGTCCAATTATGAATATTAATTCATAATATAATTAATTTTAATTTTAATTTTAATCCAATTTAATTTGGGTTAAATAAATTATTATTAAATTAAGAAAAAAAGGCCCAGTTGAGCTGAACCGAGAAAATTGATCCAACCGAGCACTGGGCAGCCCAAAACCGTCCCACATGCTGACCCAATCAGCTTGTTTGGCTGACTATTTCGCTTGAAAAATAGCCCTTGAAGACTCCTTCAATTTGCATTCAAACCCTCTACTATTTATGCCTTTCTAGAATTACCCCTACCTTTATATAGCAAGTTTGAAACCTTCAAACTTGCCACATCTGTGGCCGGCCATGGGGGGACTCTATGCCTACTGATTTTTTTATATTTTTAGCAGCCTAAAAAACCTATAAATACCCCCCTTGGCTGCTCACTTCAAACACATCTCAAACCCTCTCATCCCTTCACTTCTCTCTCACTTTCTCTCTTCAAACCCCTTCCATTTGTTCTTCATTTTCTTCCCCATTCCTTTGCCGATTTCACCTCCTGAAAAAGAGTCCTTAAACCACTATTTGAAGCAGCATTCAAGTGTTCATAGAAGCATCAGATCAAAAATAACAAGCGGAGAAGGAGGAGCGGAGCAAACTAGTCAAGCCTCGGAGAAACAGCGGATTTGATTCTTTTTCCTCATCCTTTTAATTTTATTGTTGTTGTTATGATCATCTCTATGAATAATTGTGATGTTGATATGTTTAATTTAATTAATATGGCTTAAATTTAACTCGTGTTAGGTTGATTGCATTTTGTCCATTTAATTTATTAAAATTGTGTTTGTGTTGTTATAGGCCTTGGTAAGATGTTTGATTAAGTAAAATCACGACTAAGTTATTCTTGCATTACAATTGTAAGGTAACTAATGACTTAATTATTTAAATGGATTGAAATTGTAATTAATTGACATGATACTTAATCAATGCATGTTTAATCATCTAAGGTAGCTGAGAGTTAAATTAGCAACGGTATCTAATGATACATTAGACTTGTAAAACTTGCAAGATCATTGTGATTAAACTGTTTCAAGGAAGAAATACATTGTTACCTCACGTAATCTTTTATGTGCTTATGGAAATTGAATTAATTGTTTGAATTGGCATAGAGATATGTACAAGAGATTATTTTGATTTCATAAGTATGTATGTGCATTAACACATTTGCTTATTAAAATTTATTTAATTGGTTGAATTGACATAGAGATATAGTCAATAGATAAATGGATTTTGGTAGGTGAGTATGTTCATAAGTTATCAAATTATCGAGTTGCTATGAATTTATTCGTAACAACATGAACATGAGTTTAATAATTCTAAGTTAAGAAATGTAATTAATCTAACACAATTATGCCTTCTTGATTAAAATCATCTTTTGAAATCGTGCATTGGAAATTTTATTTTATTTTTATTTATTTTAATTAGTTAAAATCTTAGTTTTAATCACCTCCTCAAATCAAAATATTTTTTCACCAAATTGTTTTAATTGTATTCATAAATAATTATTTTCACAGTCCTTGTGGGTACGATAACTCAACATTTACTTGTCACTTTATTACTTGTTGCAATTGTGTACACCTACACATTTTCGTCGTTCCAAGTCCAGTTTGATGTAATGTCAATTCAGTCAATTACATCTATGTCTCTATCTTTTGGGAGTAATCCACTCCAATGCCTAGGACAAAGCGTCTCCCCAATTGAACTTGATAACTGACATATTAGTCTTGCAATTGGTTTGCTCATTTTCGATTAGACTAATGATATATTTAGGTTCATCTACTAGTACAAGTTGTCTTTCCATATTACAATTTGATCACGTAATACCTCTTAGTAACAGTTAAACATTAGACAACCAATGAGCAACATTTTCTTCTATTTTACTTTGCGTGCAAAAACCATGTGAGGATAATATACAAAGTATTAATGTAATTTATGAATAATTTTATTACCCAATCTATTAAAAAAATTATAAGTGTACTTAGACAAAAATACTACACCTAGGGCACCAGATCCAACAATTGTGCCAATTGAATTATTCCTTAAGGGAAAAATTATTTTCCTTGAAAGATAAAAAGAAAAGATCGAAATTGTGGTCCAAGAAAGGGATGGTTCTTGGAAAGCAAATAAGAGTGATCTAGATGAATCAGATATTGTCTTGAAGTAGTTTGGAGGCCAGAGTGAAAAGCTTGATGTAACTTTGGCTTCAATGAGAGCTGAACCAAACTTAGAGGACCTGATTACATCAAATAAAGGTAAGGAACATATCGCTCCTAGAATTTTTGTTAAAGATAAATATGTGGGTTATTCTTTTCATGATGTTCTAGGGGATGAAAATTTTAGAAAGATTGTGTGCCATTTATCTTGAAAATATTCGATTGATGAGCAAGTATACACAATCGTTGACAAGTAATAAGGTAGTAAGTAAGAGTTTTCGTCTCCAAAGGGACTATTTATGTGAATAAAAAAATTGCAAAATTAATACTTAGCAATTTGTTGGTGATGAGATAAATTAAAGTGTGACGGATTTTCTAATTATACTAAACTAACCTAAGTATGCTCAAATTAAAATAAACACAGAAGAAATAAGTATGCAAGTTTTAAGACTTAATCACAATAGCATGCATCTATTAGAATAAATGTCCTTCCTAACTTATAATTATTTAAAATTTGTTAAAAGATGTTACGAAAATTCCATGGAAAGTTGAAAATTTACTAACCTTATTTAATTAAGTTATAATGTTAAGCTTATTTAATTACTAATTCTATCTAGCATATTTCTATGTTTAATAAACTTACAACTTCATAAGCAAACATCATACAAGGTTATATAAGTTAATAATTTTTTGGTATTATTACTAATTTAATCCCTAAATGATTAAACATACACCATGAAAGTACTATGTCCATTAATTAAAATCTTATTCAGATAATTAACTATTTCAGTTGTTTCCTTCATTCATAATGCATGATAAATATATTCATGATCTTACTTACATGGGCTAACAGATCAAACGCACAAAACACCTTTAACAAAATTAAATAATGAAAGCTACAAAAATTAAATCCTTCTAAAACCAACAAAATTAAGCAATCAATCGTGTTTCTCGAATTGAAAAAAAAAACATAAAAGATTCAAGGGTAAAAGAAATGCTAAGCCGTTTTTGGTGGTTCTCCAAGTCACAACTTGTTTTGCTACTCCTTCGTTCTTATTTTCTTGTTGTGACTACCAAGATTAAAAGCTCTTAATATGGTCGAATGGAGCAACTTTCAAAGCCTTGAAAATACTCTTTGAAGAATGGAAAATGGGAAGTGAAAGAAGAGAGAAAAGATAACTAATTTGGGAGATTGATGGTGTTTCAATAGGCCTATACCAAGCTTATGACAATTGATAATGGTACATTCTTAATCTCTAAATTGTATTAATGAAGTGGTAAATTATGTGTAAGTTTATATGAGCTTACTGAGCATTATGTGCTTATGTAGTTTTTTTTTTTACTATGTTTTATAGATTATTGGAAGCTAGATCGTTTGGAAGCTCGTTGGAGACCTATCACACTATCCAGTATAAATATCGGTAGTTTTTGAATGTTTTGGCCAAGGTTATAATGGCATGTATAGATGGACTTATAATGATGTTTAGTTGAAGGTTTAATGGATGATTTGGTATGTATAACTTGTGTAAGTTGTCTTGGTTGGTACCCTTGATACCTTGTTGGATTGTGTCATTATGGTTAACTTGAGATGCATGATTTGAATGGCTCAAATGATATGTTTGTGGTAATTTGCTAATGGTTATATTTGTGGCATGTTTTGGTAAAAGATGAACTATATTTGATTATGGAAATGTATCCAAATATGCATGTTTAAGTAAGTCTTGATGATTGCATTTGAGGTTCCTTGAATGACATAGTGGTTAGTTGTTTTTAGAACTCTTGAATTGATCATTATATCTATGTTTTGATAGTATTTTGATGCCTAAAGGTTTATGCATGTTTTGGTGTTGGAAATGGCTTGATTTTGGGCAAATTTATGTCCACACGGCCTGGCGACACGGTCGTGTGTTCTCTGAAGGTCTCTTTGCATGCAAGTTAGCTAGTTACACGGCCTAGCACACAGCCTAGTACACTGGCATGTGGGGAAATTTCAAGTGTTACGTAGCTTGGTATAAGGGCCTATGACACGACTGCACACACAGCGTGTGACATAGCCAGCACATGAGCATGTGACATAGCACGCACACAAAGGCAGTGACATAGCCTGGCACACTAGCGTGTGATATGACCCTGTGACCCTACTCAAAGAGTTACACACGTGAGGACACGAGCTAAGACACGACTGTGTATCCCTAGTTCAAAATTTATACGGCCTGAGACACAGACGTGTGTCTCAACCGTGTGAGGCACACGGACGTGTGACCCCTGTAGTCAAGTTTTTGTAACTTTTTCATAAACTTTCGAAATGATTTCAAATTGGTTCTAAATTGTTTCTAAGTTATTTTTAAAGCCTCAAAGGCTCGATTTAGGGAAGATATGTATGTGAATGATTATTTATGATATGTTTATAATAATGTATAAAATGTATGTTTAAGTGTTTTGTTTGTACGATGCTTCGTAACCTTAATTTGGCTACATATAGGGGGTTAGGGGTGTTACATTTAGTGGTATCAAAGCTTCGATTTAGTTTGACTGAACGTAGCATATATGGAGTCTAGAAATACATGCGATTATATAACATGTGATAGTGTGATATCTCTTAACTTTGATGAAATATGTTTTTGTATAGTTAAATATGTCTTCCAATTGACTGAATTCCAATAGTGCTAAAAGCAATATTCAAGTTTGCTATTAAAAGGTTTAAAATGATGCATAGAAATTACAAATGTTATAGTATAGGTTCATAGTGTCTGTAACACCCCTTACCCATGTTCTACGCCGGAACCATGCTCAAGCATTACTTTAATAAAATTCTCATGACTGCCACTTAGGCCCATACAACTACTCTCTCTTTACACCTTAACAACATCATTATTAGCTTACGAGGCCTCACTCATGTACATGAGAACACTCGAGACTATACTGGAATTTTTTCAAATTATACAAATATTTTCTCTTTTATACAGGACTCACACGCCCGTGAAAAATTAGACACGCCCGTGTGTAGATACACACACGCCCATGCTTCGCAACCGTGGTGAATTCTGACTACACACACGGTCTTTAAATTTAGTCACACGCCTGTGTTTGACACCCGTGGACGACACTGACTTGGGTCACACAACCTGGACGCACACTCATGTGGCTGGTCCGTGGTCACCTCTGACTAGATCCTCACAGCCTGGGCAGGCCCGTGTGCTTCAACCGTGTGACCATTCATATTCCAATTTCAAGGTGCAGACTTCACACGGCCTGGGCACATGCCCATGACTTGATCGTGTCTCACACACGGCCTAGACACACGCCCGTGTGCCTACCCATGTGGACAAGAACATGGCTGTTTGCCAAGTTCCTTGCACCCCTATAGCTTACTCTACATGAATCCATTTAACATACTAATAAACATCTCATAGTTTTGATATGAATTCCCATAGATGACTTTGAAATTTCATAAATAGTAAAATGAGCCAACATTCATAGCAATTTACAAAATAAATGTCTTAGCAAGAGCCAATATACCTTTGGTCAAAATAACAAAATAATCTAACTAGTCTAGCCCCTATACATGCCATTTACAAAATCATTAAGTCTAATTATATCGAAGTGAGCAGATAGTGTGGGCGGTCTCCTGGTTATCGACGTATTTTGGCTCGGTTCTTGAACTCTATAAAACAAGGGAAAGAAAGGGAGTAAGCTTAAAGCTTAGTAAGTTTACATGTAAACAATATAACATTTTAACATGCATTAAACACTCTCATAGCATTATTTACTACGCAAGAAACAATTTACATTCAAGATCATGCTTACTCACTTCCTCCATTCACATATTCCAACCACATCACAAGCATAATGCATACATTCATTAACGGTTCCCCTGCACTTAGCATCACAAGATCACATAATAAAACGCATCACTATATCATAATACATTACTCATAGTCACATTACTCTGTGGTTTCATACTTAGCCACCATTAGTCTTTATTAGGGTGGTATCGCACATAGCCCACCAAAGGATTAGTTATGGTGGTATCGTACACAGCCCACCAAAAAGGATTAGTTACGGTGGTATCGCACACAGCCCACCAAAAAGGTTAGTTACGGTGGTTTCGTACACAGCCCACCAAAGGATTAGCTATGGTTGTATCGCACACAGCCCACCAAAAGATAAATAGACAATGGTATCGCACACAGCCCATCGTAATTAAGCAACAAGGTGGTATCGCACTTAGCCCACCATCAAGGTTTAATATAACACACTTACATATCCATTCCATCATTCATACTAGAGTTATTCAATAGCTACCACTTTCTATTTACTTGAATCATACTTGTTCTCAATTATGCTATGCGCTAATTAACAACAATAATTTGCATATAAAATGCATCATTTACACGTAAACTTACCTCGGTGCAAAACGTGTTGATTTGCAGTTTACTCCGTAACCTTGCCTTTTCCCGGTCAAGGTTAATCCCACGTTCTTCTTGATCTATAACAATAAAATTCATTCATTTGAAACATTTTATGATCATAATGCACCAAAATCTACACTTAGGCAAAATGACCATTTTGCCGTTATACCATGGCAAAATTACGATTTGCCCCTAAGCTCGTGAATCATTTTTCATGACATTTTCTAAATAAACAAGCATAGATGAACATTTATTTCTCTTACAACTACTCACCATTCCAACTATTTCATGCATTTATGACACAAATTAAATCTTTGCATTCAAGCCCTATTTAGGTGTTTTCATGCTAACACCATTCATAAAGTTATTTCTCACCTCCCTAACATTCATTTTCTTCCATAAAAACTTAGCTAACAACATAAATACTCTCATGGTAAGTCCCTATACTTTCAACCACATCTCAAATTAGTCCCCTCATTAGCTAGCTTAAGCTTTGGGGACTCCAAAAAACACAAAAATCATCAATTAAAACCACCTAAATTAATTACTAGCAAAGAGATGGCTTGGATGAAAGTTTGAACTTCCAAATGCCCTATTTCCTCTTCAATTTTTGGTAGAAAGAGTGAATGAATAGTAAAGATGATAGTTTTTCTCTTCCGTTTATTTTATTCATCTTTTCTCACCTAACTCATCTAATTTTGACCAAAAATTAAATGCTCTTGTGTCCCCTATGCACATGGCCGGCCATCACTAGGTAAATGGCCTAATTTCACTTTAAAATCCTCCAAATTACCTTTTATTGCTATTAGGTACCTCTAACTTATAAAATAGAACTTTTGCACTTTATGCGATTTAGTCTTTTTCGCAATTAAGCATGCTATCACTCAAATTAAAACACCAAAATTTTCATGCATCCATATAATTGTGCTACAACACATAAAATAACATTAAAATAATTTTCATCAACCTCGGTTCAGTGGTCTCGAACCCATTGTTCCGACTAGCCCCAAAATCGGGTTGTTATAGTGCCTATATTAATAATGAATGTTATGTTTGATATGTATTCATGAAAATTAAATTTTGTGGCAATACGATCTCACCCCCCTCATTCTCAAAAATTTATATCACAGAATATCTATTGTATTTATGTTGTAGAAAGTTCACAAGTGTGAAGCCGAAGAGTTCAGAAGTTGAATGAGTAATAACGTAGTCAAAGCCGAGAGTTGGTTAGCAAATAAAGAGAGTTTTGGGTGAGATATTAGATCTTTCCAAAGATTATTCGAGATGTGCAACATCTCTATTAAAAAAGAAGTTATTCTCTGGTAATCGACTTTAACTATTATAGTATCTAAAGAATGGGTTAACTGAAATTTCTCTTAGATTGATTACTTTAGTAAATAGAATAATATGAGATCACCGATGACTTTAGCAGTCAGTGGGGTAGTGATCGAATTGTAAAATATCTAAATGTTTTCGTTATGGCCGAGTATCTCACAACGATCTTCTCTGGGCATTCTATGTGCTCTTTTATCTTCAGAGGCATATGCAATTGTTTATTTTCAAATGTGGTTCTTATTATATGGGAATGATTGCTAATCATAATGTTAGGCAAACGTATTGTTAGTTTAGTTGATTAATGATCGGCAATGCTCTATTATTGAGATTCTATTTTATCATGCTTTGACAAAGGACTCAATGGAAAAAATCATGTGTTGTTATTTTTCTACTTATACTAGTTGTTGCTTCGCTTTATGTGTATAGGATTTATGTTGCTTATGTTACAATTAGTTCCAGTACATTTGAATGATATTCTTTTTCTGGATTTTTCTTTGGAGTATCATCAATCTCTTTATCAATCAATATGTTTTTAATTATACCACATGATCTTCACTAGAAATAGCTTGATGAGGACGAGTAAGTCCGAAGGCTCATAAATTGCATATTCTGACATTATGGAAAGGACTTATATTCTCAGAAATTTAGTATGAGCTTTACATCTTAGACTATTTTATCTTGGTTTTCTTATTGTTCTTACGATCTATTTTATTTATATGGTTCATCTACAAAGGACATACATTGGTTTAAGATTATTACATATGTTACAGATACAATTCTTGGTTGGATCATGGGAGCACGATGATGCAGATCTCAAGATTATAAAGGTCGTGTTGCTATACTTGTTCCTGAAATTATATTGGGTTTTTCTCATTTATTTCGGGATACATTATTGGTACTTGAGGCATCATTTTAGCTATACGATTGTAATGTTTATCTTATTAAAGCACCCTGGTTCATCTGAGGCAAGATTTTCGTAGAAAGAAGCAAAATAATACTTCTAAATTATCTGATGATTATGGCTTTAGTATGGTTCAATGCTTTGATGTTAACTATTGAAATAGTTTCATTATGTATCCAACTTTTAACTTTCAAGAAGGGATGAATAGTGGTAATAGTTTGGACGGTAGAAGATCAAGTATAGTATCGCATTTTAATTCTCCTTACTCAGATGATCTTGAATTATGTCAACAAGTCAAAATGGGATGTTATATTTCGTGTGGATTAATACAGTTATGATGACTTTTGATTGGTACTAAGATGGTAGCATGATAGATTTATGTTTGGATTTTCTTGTCAACAAAAAAGAATTGATTGAAGCATTAGTATCAACTTGATAAAATCAAATCATTTATTTTTGTCAAAATAGATTGTTCACTTGATGAAATGATTAAATTGTTTGTATTTTAGTTTATCTCTGGATTCAGGAATAAATTTCACGAAATCATGGGCAAGTAGATGGACAGTCAGAATGGAAAATTCAAATTTTAGAAGCCATGATATGGTGATGTGTCGACCAGATCAGAGATAGTTGAGAAAATATTATTATGGGTTAAATTTGTTTTGATAATAGCAGTTATCATACTTGTATATAAATGTTACTATTTGAAGCCTTTCATGGATGGGATGTAGAATCTTGGTATGCTAGCCAGATGAAGCGACAACAAGTTAGTTTGTTCAGTGTAACCGAAATTATTATTGTTGTTGAAAATTTTCAAATGTGGATGTATTAGAAATTTCATTTACAAACTACTATGAAATTTATGAAGTTTTAGCTAAACTCTATGAATTAACTAATATATCTAGAATCTAATGAACTGGGTTTTTGGTTATGTTTCGACAGATGATTTATTGGGAATTTCTTGGTAGTTGTACTAGTAATGGTAAAGCTATGACAGGGAAGCATCAAAATTTTTAAGTTAAGTCAGGTATCTACTTCAGCCTCAAGCAGAGATAATTTATTGTTATAGTAACGTTTCTTTCGGATGATCTTGAATTAAGTAGAGAATTTTTTAGATGCGGAAAAACATTAAATATGTGCACTGAATAATTTTGGGATTTTATGGTATATCTTATATGAAGTAGTTCATAGTCTAGTTGATTTATATTAACCAGGGACAAAGGTATATATCGGTTTGAGACACAGCCACTAATATATAGGATAAGAACGGAAAATTTCAAAGTTAATTTTGAGATGTCTGTTATGTCTATAAGTCAAGATAAAATATCAAGTGCTAATATGAGTTTTGGTTAAGAACAAATTATGATAGATTTTTGTTTTGGACTACCTTGAAAAGGTGAAAGAAAGACTTAAACTGAATACTATTATCAGGTGTGAAATTTCAAGGAAAAAATTTTATAACAGCCTGATTTTGAACCTAATCAAAACGGTGGTTTCGGGACCACAAATCTGAGTTAGAATAATATTTTAATATTATTTTCTATGTTTATTATATGTGAATTGGTGTGTGTGAAAATTTCGTATTAAAATTTTAATTGTGAAAAAGGGTTTAATTGCATAAAAAGAAAATTTGGTGGTTGAATGTGTAAGTACTAAATTGAAGGTGGCTTCTTAAATTGAGGAATTAATAGTGCAATTTAGCCAAAACTTAATCTTAGTGCCGGCCATCATTTGCATATAATAGTGATTGAAAATTTTTCATTATGTTTTAATATTAATGTATTATTTTAATTTGATAAAATAATATATTAAGTAAAAGATGAAAAGTGTTCATCTTTCTTCCTCAAGTGACCGAAAGTTAGCCAAAGAAAAAGAAAAGTGTAACATCCTGGAATTAGGGGCTTGGCATTATTCTATATTACTGTGTGTTGGCATGTTTTGTATGTTATTTTGATGTGTTTGGAGGTATCGGGAAGGCTCGGGGTCAAGCCTGAGCCTTAGTGGAAATTTTATTTTTAGGCACTTTAAGGGAGAGCTAGTTGAGACAGGCCTTGAGGGTCTTTAATTGTGTTCTGTTAACACAAGAAAGGAGATGGTAAAGTGGCAAGTAGGCGCCACATAGGGTACTTGAAGTGGCATCACAAGGGAGAAGCTGCGGGGAGAAGGGGTTCAAGTCGCGTCGTCAGCAAGGAGAATAGAATTTTTGCGCCTAAGGAGCTTGGGTGGTGGATTCGGCAAGGGCACTGCATGGAGGGAGGTTGAATGAGTCAAATAATTTGAAAGAGTGGCCATGAGTGAAAGGGGGAGTTTGAATAATTCAAACTATTTTGGATGGGTGAACAAGAGTGAATGTAGGAGCAAAGTATGGGATTTTCAAGTGGATGGAGGTATTGGCCCACTGTGGGGAGCTTGAGAAGGGGGAGAAATTTTGGTTGGGGTCTAATGGGTGTGTGCCAAAAACCAATTAGGGTCTTAAGCTTTTCCTTTGTTCTCTTGAAGTGCATTCGGTCATTAGGGAAGTGGATAGTGCCGAATCTTAGTAAGTCCTATTATGCTCTTTTATTTTCTTCTCCTTTGACCTTTAGCCGAAATTTGAGAGACCATTAGTGCATCCCTTTTCTTCATCTTTTTCACCTAAGACTTTTTCCCCCATACCAACCATCACACCGTGGGGATTTCTACAATCAACCCTCAATCCGCTACACACCACGTCGACAGCTGTGCTGCCTGTCATAAAGACCGATCACTAATACAAACCTCAGAAAATACATTTAGTATTTTGACAGCTATGCTGCCTATCATAAAGACCGATCGCTAATGCGAACCTTTGTGGCAAAGCCACCGATCACCCCGTGACCTGTTCCCCTTTCATAAATCGATCAATCAATCCCATCCCATGCATACACACATACAAGAATCAAAATATCAAGCCATCTAATAGATCTCATACTTTCACATGCTTCGATACACATAGAAAAGTTTCTATGATTACGCACTGCATCCCTTGCCTACCCTTTACGGGTAACACATTGCTCATACTGACCTCTCTTTCGGCTTTTATCCCATAGCATACATATAACATAACAAAGCTTATGTGTCAAGAATCTACACACCTTATTACGGTTAAGATGACACCCTCTATGTCGACACTGTCAGAAGCTGATACAACTACTATATGCCTAAGATGCTGTTCAGAAGCTGATCCACAACCCGTCGGTCAATCTCGAATAGTGGACACTACTCGTTTCTTAAACTTAGGGATTGGGATTACTGACCCAATCCTCTCCTTTGCCTGATCCATATTTGATTCCATCCAAAAAGTCCTTGTCAGAATTACTATAGCGAAATAGGGTCGTTAAACCATATATGAGTTAAGATCTCAAATATGATAGTGAATCTAATAAGAATCTAAAGGAAACCCCTTACCTTGAAATCCCAAAATCGATAGAATACTTAGAGATTAACGGCTTCCGGCTTTTTGAGGTCTGGATGATTCGATCTACTATGATTTCCCGAAGTGCCACCCAAAAGAACATGTGATTAGAGAAAAAGTTAAACTAAAGATTACCTATCAATCAACTAGCCATTCAGCTATTGTCTCAAAACTGAAAGAGAAGGGAAAAAGAATAGAAGAAAATCAGCACCTACCTTTACAGAGAATTTGGCAACTTCTAGGGGATTTCAACTTTATGGAGAAATCAGCACAAGAGAAAAGAATGGAAAAAGAAAGTGAAGTGAGAGGTTTCGACTTTTGAAGAAAGTGAAGATGAGAGAAAGAATTGAGAGGTTTCGCTTTTGGAAAAGAAGAGAGAAGAAATTACGAGAAAGACCGAGAATTTTGGCACGTAGAATGAGGAAAGAATAGGGTTCAAATGCGAATTGAAGAGATACCATCCCTATTTATAGAGAATTTCGGCACTTGCTTATCAAAACCCAAAATTGCCCTTCCTGATAACTAATAATTAATCAAATAATAGGGGAAATTTTGACACACCTTTAACATGAAGAAACCAATTCCTTCCCCCCTCTAGGAGATGGAATTTCGACCAACTCTGCTCTCAGCAGATAGCTCCTATCTTTTCTCCTTTATCTTGATCTATTCACCTTTAGGAGAGGCCTAAATAACACCACCTCTCCCTACTATTATCGGCACAATATCCACATTATCCAACAGATAAATCTTCCTATTCTAAAGCATCCTAGCCGCCCCCACTTTCCTCTCCTTTTAACGCCAAAAATAATTAAAATAAATAAGTGGGTAATGCGACTCGAACCTTGGATCCCCTTATCGCTTTTCACGCCATCGTCCATCGGGCCACTAGCCCATTTTGTGTTTTAATTAGTGAACAATATCTTTTAAGCTGGACCTATCTAGCTTTCCACTAAAGTGCCCAAACAAAAAATTTGATTAAGGCCTCAGCCCAAACCTGAGCCCAATCTAAACCCCTTAAACACTCTAATTATCATATTGAACATAGCACACATCAAATGCAAAGGCCTATTAATTCAGGATGTTACATGTATGGAGCTGTATGTGTTTATATGATCATTGACAATGATGAATGTTTACGAGATGATGTGTACATGAGTTCCGAGATAATAACGACATAGTAGCAATGTTTGAGAAGTCTCGTGTGAACCTAGGAATAGATAGTATTAGCTATGTCATGACATAGGTGTTTGTTCTGAGATATCATGTAAGACCATGTCTGGGCAGCAGCTATTGATTTGAGATTTCGTGCAAGACCACGTCTAAGACGTTGGCGTCAATACGAGATTTACGTTTAAGACCATGTTTGGATATTGGCATCGTATTGATTTGTGTAAGTCCCTGTCTGGGACAGTGGCATCGATACCTGAGTATATGTAAGACCTCGTCTAAGACGTTGGCATTGTAAGATTATTCTGAGCTTTTTGAGTATTCTCTTAGATTCCGAACAGTTCAACGGGCAAGTCTGTGACACGAAATGTTAGGTGAATTGTAAATCTGTTTCAGGTACGTTTAATAAGTACACAAGGTGTGTATGAAAGGTAAGTATCTATATGAGCTTACTAGCATGAATATTAGCTATAAAATGATGAGATGATATGTGAAATTATGCTATATGAGATATGTGCATATGTGATGATGAGTAGAAAAATGTGATAAGTTATGGCTAAATAATTGAACCAAACTCTTTGAGAGATGTATATACTATGTGCATTTTAAGTTAAGTTTATTTGTATATGACTTACTAAGCTTTTGAAACCTTACTCTGTGTGTGTGTTTTCTCTATTTTATAGATCGTCAAAGCTACTAAAGGCTCGAGGACTGTCGAGGATCGTCATCACACTACTCAAGCTCATTTTGGTACATTTTGCAAATGTATATAGTTAGATATGGCATGTATAGGCTAGATATTTGGTTAAGAATAAGATGTGACCTTAGCCATGTGATTTGGCTAGTGATGTGTTGGTAATATGTTTTAATGAATAAGTTATATGGTGCATGTTTTGGTGTGGTTTGGTAGTATATGAAATGCTTGAATTTTTGGTAAGTATATGGAAAAAAATTTGAGCATATATGTTTAACAAAAGAATAAGCTTATGAAAGGTAAGTATGGATAAATTATGCTTGTGTTTACATGAGTTTTAGTCTTGCAATTTGGTATGAATGGAATTGGATTTGAATGTAGAGATTAAATGGTTATCTTAACATGTTTTTGGTGTCTAATTGTACATAAGTTGAATTGGTAATTTGCTTGTAGGTAGGACCCTAAAGTGGGTGGCATTTTGGCCTTACAAATGGCCTATTTTGTCACACAGTTGTGGCACACGGGCGTACCTAGTGACCGTGGGATTAAGTTAGTAGCTAATTAAGTGTACACGTACGTGCCTAGTAGTCGTGTGGTTTAGTCAGGATCGACCATGGCCAAAGTGTAAGGGCGTGCTTGGTGGTCGTGGAGTAAAGTCAGGTTTGACCACGGGGAAGACACACAGGTGTGTCTAGCAGTCGTGGGAGGCACACAGCCTGCCTACACGGTCATGTAACCCTTGAAACTTTGAAGGTTTTAAATTTTTCCAGAATTTCTATATGTGTTCCAGTTTAGTCCTGAACCTGTTTCTGAGCACGTGTTAGGTCTTGATGACTTACAGAGGGGACATTATGATTGTGACTAATGATTTATTTTTTTATGAATTGTCTGTTAAAGTTTTTGATCTGTCAGGTAATGCCCTTAACCCTAATCTGGCGATGGTTACGGGATAGGGGTGTTGCATTTGGTTGGTATTAGAGCTACGGTTTAGTCAATTCTTAGACTAACATAGCGTGTCAGAGTCTAGCTATACATGCCATATATCTGAACTGTGATAGTGTGATGAATCCTGACGTATAAAATGTGATTTTCGTATAGCAATGGATCCCGAAAGATCCATAGCTGACGATGTAGAAAGTAATGCGCCTGCTCCCTCGCAAGGGACAGCACCTTTTAATTCGAGACCGACTACGATCGATCAAGAGGGAAAAGCTCAACAAGCCTTCTTCCAGATGATGAGTGAGTGGTTCACTTAATTCGTAAGAAATAACCCGACTGTTTCGTAACCTCCACCCCCGATTAATCCCCCTCAGACATCTGTTATGCCTCCAACTACAAATCTAAATATGTGGAATAATCCTCCGATTGATAAAATCCATAAGTATGGGGCCAAAGAGTTCAGGGCTACCAGTGATGATGATGCTGAAAAGGCCGAGTTCTAGTTAGAAAATACTATACGGTTATTCAATGAAATGTCTCTGACTCTGGAAGAATACATAAAATATATTGTATCATTGCTCTGAGATGCAGCCTATCAGTGGTGGAAAACCTTAACTTCTATTGTTCTGAAATAGGGAGTCACATGAAACTTCTTTCAGATTAAGTTTCGGAAGAAATATATCAGTGAGAGATTCATCGATCAAAAGCAAAAGGAATTTTTGGAACTAAAATAGGGCCGAATGACTATTACGGAGTATGAACGAGAATTTGCAAGATTGAGTCAGTATGCTCAAGAATGCGTAACTACCGAAGCAATAATGTGCAAAAGATTTGAATATGGTTTTAATAAATATATCCGCTTGTTAGTCGGGATCTTAGAAATAAAAGAGTTCGTTGTACTCATTGATCGAGCGTGCAAAGCTGAAGCACTCAAAAGATAAAAGAAAAGCTAAATATGAAGCTAGAGATGTGAGAAAGAGATTTCAGAGTAGATCATTTCAGTCTGCTTCGAAGAAATTCAGAGATGATCAAAGTCATTCAAGAGATAATGTGGGACATTCGAATAGAAATTGAGCTAGATCACAAATAAGCTCTAAAACTCTAGCAACTTCAGTAGCAAGTGTTGGAAATGTTTGACCCAAGAAACCTAAATGTAAGCAATGTGGAAAAAGGCATCCAGGAAGTTGTATATTAAATGACAAAGCTTGCTTCAGATGTGGATCACTTGATCATTTTATTCGTGATTGCCTTGAGTCTATTGAGCCAGAAACTATTCAGAATTTGAGATCCGATAATGCTCTAGTGAGAGATAGACCTTCGAAAAATGTAAGAAATGTCAGTAGTGGTCAGAGAACTACGAGAGATACTATTACGAGACCTGAAGCTAGAGTGCCTGTCAGAGCGTATGCTCATGAGGAAGCTTCATCTCCAGATGTTATAACGAGTACTTTTACACTTTATGATACTTTTGTGATTGCATTGATAGACCCTTGTTCTACTCATTCGTATATATGCATGAATTTAGTATTCAATAAGACTTTGCCTGTAGAGTCTACTGAGTTTGCTATAAAAGTATCGAACCCCTTAGGTAAAAGTGCCCTGGTTGACAAAGTATGCAAGAACTGTCCGTTAATGTTTCAAGATATATGTTTCCCTGTTGATCTTATGCTTTTGCCATTTGATGAGTTCGATATCATTCTGGGTATGGACTGGTTGACATTGCATGATGCTGTTGTAACTGAAAAAGAAAAACTATTAATTTGAGATATCTGAATGATGAAATTGTATGGGTTGAGTCTAATGATTTAAATGGATTGCCTGCTATGATATCTGTATTGAAAGCTCAAAGATATGTGAAAAAGGGATATGAGGCATATTTTTCTTATGTGATTGATTCGAAAGTGTCTGAAAAGAAAGTTGAATCAGTGCCAGTCATTTGTGAGTTTTTTGATGTATTCCCTGAAGAATTGTCGGGTTTGCCTCCGATACGTGAAGTTGAATTTGGTGATTTGTTGCCTAGTGCTACACCTATTTTGATAGCTCCGTATAGAATGGCACCAACAGAGTTAAAAGAGTTAAAGTCACAGTTGCAAGAATTGACTAATAGCGGGTTTGCTAGACCGAGTTTTTTGCCTTGGGGTGCTCCTGTCCTGGTTGTGAAAAAGAAAGATGGCACGATTAGAATGTGCATCGATAATCGTCAGTTGAACAAAGTGACCATAAAGAATAAATATCCATTGCCCAGAATTGATCTTATTTTATCAATTAAAAGGAGCTACTGTATTTTCCAAGATTGATCTGAGATTGGGATACTACTAGTTGAGAGTGAAAGATTCAAACAAATCGAAAACTACTTTTAGAACAAGGTACGGGCATTATGAGTTTTTAGTTATGCCATTTGGACTAACCAATGCTCCTACTATTTTTATGGATCTGATGAACAGAATTTGTAGATCGTACTTAGATCGATTTGTTGTGGTGTTCATAAATGACATTGATTTATTCATGTGATGAAAATGAGCATGCTGAACATCTGAAAATTGTGTTGCAAACTCTGAGAGAAAAGAAATTGTACGTGAAATTCAGCAAATATGAATTCTGGTTAAACGAGGTTAGTTTTTTGGGACATATTGTGTCAGCTTCTGGAATTCGAGTTGATCCGAGCAAGATTCTGCTATTCTGGATTGGAAACCTCCGAAGAACATGTCTGAAGTCTATAGTTTTCTGGGTCTAGCTAGTTATTATCGTCGATTTGTAAAAGGATTTTCAGTGATAGCTACTCTGTTGACTGAACTACTTTAGAAATATGTTAGATTTGAATGGTCTGATAAATGTCAGAAAAGTTTTGATCAATTGAAAACTTTATTAACAGAAGCTCCAGTGTTAGTACAACCAGAATTGGGTAAAGAATTTATTATATACAATGATGCTTCATTAAATGGTCTGGGATGTGTTCTGATGCAGGAAGGAAAAGTTGTAACATATGCCTCGAGACAATTGAAGCCTCATGAAAAGAATCATCCGACGCACGACCTTGAGCTAGCAGTGATTGTGTTTGCACTAAAGATCTGGCGCCATTATCTGTATGGTGAGAAATGTCACATGTTTTCAGATCATAAAAGTCTGAAATATCTGATGACTCAGAAAGAATTGAACTTGCTTCAAAAAAAAAAAAAATGGTTAGAGTTGTTAAAAGATTATGAGCTTGTGATAGATTATCATCCGGGTAAAACAAATGTTGTTGCTGATGCACTAAGTCGAAAATCATTATTTGCATTGTGTGCTTCTAATACTTAGTTAAATCTATCTAATGATAGTTCTGTGATAGCTAAATTAAAAGTGAAATCATTGTTTATACAGCAGATATATGATGCTCAGAAATATGATAATGAATTTAGAGTTGTTGATGATTGCATGAGATTTCGAGATCGTATCTGTGTTTCGAGAAATCCAGAGTTGATTCAATTGATTTTGAATGAAGCACATAACAATCATTTATCTGTTCATCCAGGTAGTACAAAGATGTATCATGATCTAAAACGACACTATTGATGGTCCGATATAAAAAGAAACATTTCTGACTTTGTTTCAAAATGTTTAGTTTGTCAACAAGTTAAAGTTGAACATCAAGTTCCATCTGGTTTGCTACAACCAATTCTAATGCTCGGGTGGAAATGGGATAGAGTGCCAATGGACTTTGTTTCTGGTCTACCCCTGACTCCGAGAAAGAAATATGCGATATGGGTCGTAGTTGATAGATTAACGAAATCTGCCCATTTTATCCCGGTGCGATCTGATTATTCACTCGATAAGCTAGTTGAACTTTACATATCTGATATTGTAAAATTACATGGGTGTGATCGTTGTTTTGTCTAGTCTTAAAATTTATATAAAGAATGATCAAATCTGGAAACTGACTAAGACAACGATGGAGGCAAGTGCACCTATCGAACAGTAGTATAGTTTAGGCAAGACCGGTATGTCGAATCCTAAAGGAACCAAAAGTACTAATACTAACTCTCTTTCTATTATTTAGCCTAAGAATTAAGGGAATTTGTTGTTTAATCTAAATTAACTAACTACTAAACTAGAGGCTCTAAGACAAAGAAGAATGACATTTGGAAAATAACTTGAGGAAAAACCAATTGATTAAGATGACACCCAAGGAAGAATCCACCTAGACTTTACTTGTTATCTAACACTGAACCAGACGATTTATTCACTTGACTTGATCCGTAAGATTCCCTAACATATATTAATCCCTCTCTTGAGGCGACTAACATCTAACCCTAGGTTGATTAATTGAAATCCCTTTCTAATTAAAACCCCTAGAATTACATTAACTCGATCTATAGACTCCCATATTAGGTTTCACCCTAATCTGACAACATCTTGTCACCCTATCTCTAGGTGCGCGATCAACTCCGCTTAATTATGCTAGATCTACTATTAGGCAGGGCCTTTTGCTCCTCCACTTAAGCACATCATACTTGAATTAATATCACGAAAATATCAACACAAGAATTAAGAACACATAATTAAGAATAAGCCAATATTTATCATATAGTTTAGCAAACAATAACAAGATTCATCTTAGATCTCATCCCCCTCAGGTATCTGAGGATTTAGTTCATAATTGTAAAAGAAAACATCTCAAAAGAAAAGATAAAACAAAACAGAAGAAATCCTTAAAACTCCCTAAAGGAATTGAAGGAGAGATCCACCGTCTTGAGTATAATTCCGGCTTCTTGAGATGAATCAACTGGCTATATTCGAGTAATCTCCACAAATCAGCCCTCTTCGCCTAACCAGATGCCTATTCGGACATACCCCTCAAGGTTGGCCTCTAGGGTCTTTATATAGGCTTTTGGAATCTGTTGCTTTGCCTCTAAGTACCCTAAATCGACTGAAACTCTTCTTTCCTGCGGTAGGGACACGCCCGTGTGGCACGTCCGTGTACTTCGATTGCAGGCCGTGGTTGAGTCTGATGATGAGGCACAGCCGTGTGTTTCAGGGCTCAGGCCGTGTTCTAGTCTATCAGTGAGGCATGACCATGTGGTCATGGGCCCAAGCCGTGTCGATTTCTATTTTGGCCCAATTTGGTCCGTTTTAAGCCCATTTCTCATTCTTTTCATCTTCCGGTGCTCTTCTAAGTATAAAACATGAAAACAATGGATTAAAAGCACCAAATTATATAATTCAAGGCTTAAATCATCCAAAAGCATGCTAAACGTGGGCCTAAAATATGTTACTTTTACGGTTTATCAAATACCCCCACACTTAAGCTTTTGCTTGTCCTCAAGCAAAATTATCAACTTACAATTAAAATGAACTTTCCACAATTCATAATTCTCATCAACAATGTCTCATCATAATTCATAGACAATTCATACATGGATAATTTAACTCAAAGACTCCTAAAGATTCAAACAATTCTAAGTCATATATTTGTAGCACGAAAACATAGGTGTCTCCCCTTATCTAAATAATTACCTTTGATTCGAAATTGACAAGGATTGACATCCTTACTAAAAATTCACTCAAAGCACTCGAAGTGTTTAAGGTTCAAGAATAAGCACTCATAAGTCAAACCTGAAAAGTTAATTCTATAAGCTTGCCTGAAAATCAAATCTCCACCACTGTAATATGAGATGATACACAAATCAAAAGGTCTTTGACAGGGTTGTAATAGGGCTTGGGTTAAAGGTGTGGATAAAGGCTGAATTTGAAGCTTAGAATCGAGACTGAACTGAAAAATTACCTCACTTGAAAAATGAACTAATAACTTGAATAATTATATCAAATGAAAATTTAAAATACTAATAATACGAGCTTCTTCTTCAAGATGTTGAATTTAAACGTATAAGCTCTTAGAACATGGAACTAATAATGAATATACTTCATTTTTTTTATTTATTTATTTATTTAACACTAGCACAGATTACATAAGAAAGAACTTTTATAACTGAAATAATATAATTGAGCAACTTATCAAATCAAGTCTCGATAGAAGGGTAGTCAAAAGGAATGGTAATAACAAATACGAGTAGGGTTTTAGGTTAATATTAGTGGGTAAATCAATAAAAAGGTTGATAGGATCAAAGAGGTTCACTAGGAGTTAATTATGTAGGTAGGCTTTTTAGTGGAGTGAGTGGGTTAAAACCTAGGTGCCTTTATCATCTCAGTATATCAAATAAAAAATGTGGTCTTGACATGTTTAATCGAGGCAAGTTCTAGAATAATAATCCAGTGTTGACACACTCATAATCAATAAAGTGAGCATAAAAAAGAATATATGCTCTATAAGGCTCAAATCTCACAAAAATTATGGGTTTTTGATATCAATCCCTGTAAATTTCAAACTTCAAGGTAATATTCAAATTCAGTTCAACAACCTAGAAAATTTTTTATTCTTGAAAAATGGACTTATCATGCTTGATTCTCTAGTATCTTAAAGTTTAAATCATCAATGTACAATTAACTATGACTTAATCTAAGACAAATCAATAAAATTATAAATCAACAGAAATTTCCTCTTAATTAGTAATATGAGAAAATTACTTAAGACAAGATATCATTCAGGGATTAGGGGATAATGCAAAAAGTTAGGCATAAATTATCACCCCCCCACACTTAAGATGTACATTGCCCTCAATGTACAAAGATAGACAATATTCATAAGAATCATAAAATCATAAGATTGGGAGAGAAGTGAAACTTCCTGAATTTTGGAAAAGTCAATGAAAAGAAACCGGATAAGATTAGAGGTGAACGTGGGGAAGCATCTCAAATCGTTTGAAATTGAATCCTCGAAGTAGCCATTCTGATTTTGTTGTATCCTAAGCTAAATCTAAATGGAATGAAGAATAAGAAGAAAATAATAAAGAAAATAAAATTAAAAATAAAAGTAAAGAATGGAAAATGAAAGAAGAAAGACAACTGGAAAAGAGAAGGGAAGAAGGGGGTTTAAATAGAGATGCATCCCACGCCCGTGTTCCTTCCTGTGGTGCCCACACTATCGTGTGGGTATGGAAACCTATGCCTAAATACGAAAAGAAATAAAACGAGACTAATTAGTAGAGTTAGTGCTCGAGTTGCCTCCCGAGAAGCACTCGTTTAAAGTCTTGAGCTAGACTTACCTCTCATTCGCATAATCATGGTGGTTTGAGGAGGTGAAAATCCTTTCTCATGCAATCAATTAGGTTATTGATATATAGTTCAAGTCGAGTAGTGTTTACTTAAAAGTGCTGAATTGAGGATTAGTTACCTCGACTGTTCCATCCAGGAAGATTTTTAGTACCTGATCTCCTATTTTAAGCTGGGTTGTCCCATCATTAAGTTCATCGTGGAGTTGCCTCATTTTTACTTCGTGTGTTTTTAGTTTCTCTTTGAAGTGTGTCTTCCACTCGTCTAGTTTATCGATCCAAAGCCTTTGTTCCTCATGAATTTCTTTTTTATTGACACGAGGTCTAGGATCTGGCATCTACAAAAGAGCTTCAAGAAGCGCAAGTTAATACAAAATTTCTTTGGAAGTTTAAGAGACTTACCGAATTCTTCCTCTGTGTGGTTTTTCTTTGTCGCATTGGGGTATGGCGCACAAACTTGGTACTCTGTAATTATAGGGTTTGGTACATTCTGGCTTACCTCAACCTTACCTGCACTTACCACAGGCTCTTGCCTCGGGTCAGATTCCACTAACCTTTCACTGTCATGAGTTATTATGGCTTGAATTTGCTCTTTTGGGTTAGTTTTAGTGTTGCTTGGCAATCTTTCTTGTAGTTGTTCTGAGATCAGTTTAGTAAGATGACCTAACTGATCCTTGAGCTCTTGTGACAATACTTCAAGTTTGGTTTCTACCTTTTGGAAACGTGTTTCTGAGGCTTCAATGAAATTTGTTAGCATCTCTTCAAGGTTCGACTCCTCTTCCTGTTGGTGAGGTGGTTGTTAAAATCTGGAGGAAGTTTTGGTCTTTGGTTATTTTGATCATCCCATGAGAAATTGGGATGGTACCTCCAACCTGCATTATAAGTGTTACCATAAAAATTATTTTGAGGTCTAGGATAGTTACCCATATAGTTAACTTGTTTGTTTTCCATGCCATGCCCGTAGGGTGGGCACTCAGGATTCGCCACTCCTCCACTTGTGTCACACTGCATAACTGGATGTGTCTGCGAAGAACCATATAAACCATCAAATTTTTTATGTAATATCTCTACCTGATTTGATAGCATGGTGACTGCGTTGAGTTGAAGACACTGGCTGCTTTAGTAGAAATTGTCCTCATGAATTGCCACTGATAATTATTCAATGCCGTCTCCTCTATAAACTAAAATTATCTGTCATAAGTAAATAAAGGAAAATTTAGCAAAGTAAAAACAAATAAAAAATAAAAATAAATTGTAATAAAACAATGGCTAAAGTAATAAAAATTAAGCATTCTTAATATTTCAGTTCCCTGACAACGACGCCAAAATCTTGATCGTTGTTTTGTCGAGTCTTAAAATTTATATAAAAAATGATTGAACCTGGAAACTAACTTAGACAATGATGGAGGCAAGCATACCTATCGAAAAGTAGAATAGTTTAGGCAAGACCGGTATGTCGAATCCCAAAGGAACCAAAAGTACTAATATTAACTCTCTTTCTATTATTTAGCCTAAGAATTAAGGGAATTTGTTGTTTAATCTAAATTGACTAACTACTAAACTAAAGACTCTAAGACAAAGAAGAATGACATTAGGAAATAACTTGAGGAAAAACCAATTGATTAAGACGACACCCAAGGAAGAATCCACCTAGACTTCACTTGTTATCTAACACTGAACCAGACGATTTATTCACATGACTTGATCCGTAAGATTCCCTAACATATATTAATCCCTCTCTTGAGGTGACTAGCATCTAACCCTAGGTTGATTAATTGAAATCTCTTTCTAATTAAAACCCCTAGAATTAAATTAACTCGATCTATGGACTCCCATACTAGGTTTCACCCTAATCCGACAAAATCTCGTCACCCTATCTTTAGGCGCACGATCAACTCCGCTTAATTATGCTAGATCTACTCTTAGGCAGGGACTTTTGCTCCTCCACCTAAGCACATCATAATTGAATTAATATCCTGAAAATATCAACACAAGAATTAAGAACACATAATTAAGAAAAAGCCAAATATTTATCATATAGTTCAGCAAACGATAACAAGATTCATCTTAGGTTTCATCCCCCTCAGGTATCTGAGGGTTTAGTTCATAATTGTAAAAGAAAACATCTCAAAAGAAAAGATAAAACAAAACATAAGAAATCCCTAAAACTCCCTGAAGGAATTGAAGGAGAGATCCACCGTCTTGAGTATAATTCCGGCTTCTTGAGATGAATCAACTAGCTATCTTCATGTAATCTCCAAAAATCTGCCCTCTTCAGGCTAACTAGACGCCTATCCGAATGTACCCCTCAAGGTTGGCCTCTAGGGTCTTTATATAGGCTTTTGGAATATGTTTCTTTTTCCTCTAAGTACCCTAAATCGACTAAAACCTTTCTTTTCTGGGGCAGGGACATGCCCGTGTGGCACGCCCATGTGCTTCGATTGTAGGCCGTGGTGGAGTCTAATGATGAGGCACAACCGTGTGTTTTGGGGCTCAGGCCATGTTCTAGTCTATCAATGAGGCACGGTCGTGTCGTCATGTGTAATATCCTGAAATAGGGGGTAGTTTAATTGAATTGTTTTGCTTGTGTTTGGACTGTGGTGTAATTATTTGTGATGTTTTGAGACTTAGTTGTAAGCCTAGAGCAAGCCTGAGTAGTAAGAAAATTTTTGTTTTAAAACTTTAAGTGAAAGGAGCTGAAGGAGCTAGGGGTTATAAGTATTTCAAGTGGGTTTTTAGCACAAGATTGGGCTTGGTAAAGTGGCAGGGAGGCGCCACTTAGAGCCCTGAGATTGACGCCACTTGCAGGGGAAGGAGGTCTCAAGTTTGAGCAGCGGAAATTCCACCTTTTGCTTGTCATTTTGACGCCAAGAAGGGGGAGGAGTTGTGCTCAGCACAAACTCTGTCAGATAAGGATGGATTAAGTCAAATATTCAAATGATTGGTAGAGAGAAAAATTAGGAATTTGACTAAGTCAAATTCGTTTGAATTAGTGGCCAGGAGCATTTTTAGGAAGTGGCTGAATTTTGAACTCCTCATGGGAGGAGTGGCCGGTTTTGGAAAGGTGAGTAGGGGGTTCCGAATTCTCTTAGGCACCTATTGGGGCATTTTCGGTCAACCTTGTTTAGTATACCAAAAGCCGAAAACCATACTTGAAGCATTTTCGATTTTCCTAGTGTTATAGAGTAGTAAAAGTCGAAATTCTTTTGTTGCAACACCTAGCCAATTGCTCTCTTGAATTCCTAAATTTTATTTTTGTTTTGCTTCCTTTTCTTCTTCTTGTTATTTGGCCGAACCATTTACCCTTCCAACTCTCTTTTCTTTTTCCATTTATGCTAAGCTAAAAATAGTCATCTTCTTCCTCTCATGTTGTTAATTTCTTTCTTTCTTAAAACTCTTGTGCCGAAATTTACTTTGTCTTCCTAGTTGAATCTTCCCTCTCCCACTTCTAATCTACTTTGCCAATTTCTCCTTTCTTCTTTAACCACATCTCATTTGGTTCAACTTTCAAGACTCTAGCCGAATCTCCCTATTATTTCTTTTTGTTTAGTTTTGGCCGAATCTCAAGCAAGGGTGATCTCTTCTAGTTTTCTCCAATCGGTTTTTAGAGGAATTTAAGTGCTCAAGGCCGAATGCCTATTTTTTTCTTCTCTCTTATTTTCTGTCGACTTTTATAAGGGCAAGAACCGATTTTGGTATTTGATAGCAAGGGTGTTAATTACCTTTTTGTTGGAACCGATTTATTGTAGGGCCTCCGAGATTTTGGAACAATTGATCCAAGCCTCTATTCTCTGACAATCGGCTTTGGTAAGTGGTGGTAGGGATTCATTCTAAAAATCATCGATTCTTTTAAGTATTCAAAAGCCGAAGGCTATTGATGTGGGTGTTTTTGGATTGCCGATTGTAGGGGAGTAAAGCAGATTCACATAGCGTGTGGTGGCTAGTATTCAAGGGGCGTTTAGGTAGGGTCTTGGGTTTCAAGCGTTAACCCTTTGGGTTTATTTGGTTTGGCCGAATGGCCTATATTGCTAACCTTAGTATTGGCCGAATGCAGGAGTAAGGAAATCTAGTGTGGTAGATCGACTCTTCGGGATTTAGGGCTTTCGTTATAACAGGTGTGTAACTTACACACTCTATTACTTAGTAATATGTTTTAATAACTTTGATTGTAAGAAAGTCAAACAGTGGAGATTGATTTGATACCTATGGGTATGAGCACGGATTCGGTAAGTCTGTTTCAATATGAGTTCGCTATTCGATATATATACACATGGTATAATTATGACATATATGATATATGATCCGTAATAAAACATGATGACATGATTGGCATGTTTTGTATGATTTGCATGAGTTTGGCATGATGATGGGTAATATGAGAGGAAGGGGAAGATGATATCCGTGACTTTGGGTCACCAGAGGTTTGGCATCTCCAGTGGTTTGGTACCACAGATTGATTTAGTGACTTTGGGTCACCAGAGGTTTGGCACCTCATAGGGACTTGTCCCATTGGCTTAGCACCACAGTGGGTTGGCCCCATAGTTGACATATCGGGATCTTCGCCAGTGATTTGGTATCACACGTGGGTTGGCCCCACACTTGGATATTGATATTTTGTGACTTTGGGTCACCAGAGGTTTGGCACCTTATAGCGACTCGTCCCAGTGGCTTAGCACCACAGTGGGTTGGCCCCACAGTTGACATATCGAGATTGTCGCCAGTGATTTGGTATCACACGTGGGTTGGCCCCACAGACGGCTTATTTGTGACTTTGGGTCACTAGTGGTTTGGTACCACATTATTGGATATCGTGACTTTGGGTCACCAGTGGTTGGGCACCACCAGTGGTTTGGTACCACACGGGGTAGAAAAGGAGTTATGGATGGTTAGGGTTGGGTGCATTAATTATATTGCTTGGTTATAGTGTGTGTAAGTATGTGGTATTTATCGGGAGGAGGATTTATGCACTGAGTCTTGGTGACTCACCTTCTCTCTTATCATTTCAGGTGACACTTAGATTACGGAACAGGAGCCGGATAGACTCAAGGTGGCCATGCCATGAATAAATTCAGTTTCACGGATTTGCTTCTGGTACTCTATTTTATTAAATTTGGGTTCATTTTGATTTTTGGATTGTAATATGGCCTTTTTATTATGTTTTGGATTACTTATACATGTTGGACTTGTTTTAAACATGGTTAAGTAAACTACTTGGATAATTTAATGATAATAAAAGCATGAGGTTTTCTAAACTACAAAAATGGCATGATTTAAACTTTACCATCCGGTATCATTCATTAATTGAAGATAACTACAACTCAAATGTTTTTCAAACTTAAGCTTACTATACTCAACTCAACTGGTTTCTAGATAACTAAGAAAGAATCATTCGGGAATTGTTTTTTTAAAATGTCAGAAACATTTTCTAACCTATGAGTCGACAACTCAAATTCAAAGATTGATTTTCGAGTTTTAAAGTTAATTAAACAGCTTTTTAACTCATCACACACCTATTTTTTTTTACAAAATAAAAACAACGAGGAATTTTTCTCAAAACTTTAATCGATAGCTTGTTTCTTCAAAATATTTTTCCCTGTAACATGCCAGATTCAGTCGTGGTGTGTTGACCGAGTTTGGGGTGTTACAATTGTGGTATCAGAGCTAAGTTCAAAGGCTCGGCTGTGGGCCCGAGGCCCAAAATGTTTTAAATGTCGATTTTAAGTGTTTTTGTTTAAAATATATGGTTTGAAAGGCATGGCACCGAGTCTTCGGCACCAATCTACCAGTAAGTACCCCTTACTATTGCTTGTAATTTTTGATGTGATGAGATTGAATGACTAGCAATAGGGGACTACTCTAGAAGTTGAAACTGATAGGACTCTATGGATTACAAAACAAAACTCATTTAATCAGAAATATTCATAAGACTGTGCTTTTAAATAGTGGAATAATTACTAATGCATAAAACTTTTAAATTAGATAAGTCGAGATTTTAGTCATGAGCACTCGGGGTGGACGTGGTCGTGGACGTGGTCGGGGTAGGATGATAGTTTCTAAACCAGTAGGGTCTGGTCAGGGGTCAGAGAATGAGATACCGGTACCACCACTAGCTGCAGGTGGTGAGTTTCAGGATTAAACTGGGGATGACGCAGTGTCGCAGTGATGCTGCGAGTTCTAAAAGGGTAGCTGGAATAGGTGGTGGCGTAGGAGCTCGAAAATCTATACCTGAGCGACTCCGAGCAAATGGGGCTAAAGTATTTCGAGGTGTTTTTGGTGTGGCTCCCAGCATGGCTGAGTATTGGCTGGAGGCGATGGAGTAGATCATGGATGATTTGGACCTGACTGCTGAGGAAAAGCTAAAGGGGATAGTGTCACTTCTTCGGGATGGGTCATACCAGTGGTGGCTCACGGTTCGGGACAATGCTGTAGCGGAGGACCTTACTTGGGATTATTTTAAGGCCGCATATCAGAAAAAGTACATTGGATCTAGCTATATCGATGCGCAACGGAAGGCATTTCTGAGGTTGGTTCAGGGGAGTAAGTCTATATCAGAATATGAGGCAGAGTTCTTAAGGCTGAGTCAGTATGCTAGAGGCATCGTGGCTACTGAACACGAGCGGTGTGTCTGATTTGAGGATGGTCTGAGGGATGAGCTGAGGTTGTTGATTGCTCCACAGCAGGAGCGTGAGTTTGCTGTTCTGGTAGAAAAGGCTAAGGTAGCCGAAGGGGTTAAAGAGTCTGTGAGGCAGAACATGGATAGAAGCAGACATAAGAGAAGTTTTGGGTCATCTGGGTCAGCTAGAAATTCTCAAAAGAGGGCTAGACATAATGGGCGAATCGATCTGGTAGACTGTTCTTTGCTAATCAAGGACCAAAGACAATTATAACAGTTGTGGAAAATCTCATTGGGGAGGATGTTGGACCGGTGAAAAAGGATGTTTTGAATGTGGTTCACTGGATCATCGTGTGAGGGACTATCCGCGTAAGTTGGTCAGGATTCAGTCAGAGGGTCAGGGTCGTACTCAGTTTAGAAATGAAGGACCACCACCGCAAAGGGGTCGTGGTAATGGTAGAGGTGGTAATGGTTCCGATTGGGGCCACGAGCACTTTGAAGGGTGCGACAAGACCGAGGCGAGATAGCTTTGGGTAGTATATCTGTTGAGGCACTGAGAGGAGGGCGACGCACCTAACGTCATAACCGGTACATTCTTGATCTTTGGTTTTCCATATACTGCTTTGATTGATGTGGGTTCAACACATTCATACGTTGCTAGTAGCATAGTAGAGACCTTGAATTTAGACTTTGAGACTAATTCTAGGCAGATGACAGTAATTAGCCCGCTAGGTCACTCTGTAGTTGTGAATAAGCTGTATAGAGATGTACCCCTAGAACTCCAAGGGGTAGTGGTTGTGGCTGATCTGATGGAACTGTCGTTTGGGGAGTTCGATCTGATTCTTAGGATGGACTGGTTGGTTAAGTACCAGGCAAGGTTGGATTGCGCGGCTAAGTGCATGGTTCTAAAGACGGCTGAGAGTGATGAGGTGGTCATGATAGGCAATAGAAGAGATTACCTATCCAACGTGGTATCTGCTTTGAAGGCTGAGAAGATGGTCAGAAAGGGCTGTGAAGCATTTATGGTTCATGTGTGTGTCTTAGAGGCAAAAGAGTCTACTATAGGGAATGTCTGAACAGTAAAGGAATTTGTTGATGTGTTTCCAGAGGAGCTTCCGGGACTACCGCCAGATCGTGAGGTGAAATTCGGCATAGATCTATTATCGGGAACTCCGCCAGTGTCTATTGCTTCGTATAGGATGGCACCAAAGGAGTTAATGGAATTAAAGGCTCAGATCCAGGAGTTGTTGGACCGAGGCTTTATCAGGCCAAGTGTTTCACCTTGGGGAGCGCCAGTACTCTTTGTCAAGAAAAAAGATGGTACAATGCGGATGTGTATAGACTACCGCCAGTTGAATAAGCTGACGATCAAAAACAAGTATCCGTTACCGAGGATGAATGACTTGTTTGATCAGCTGAAGGGTGCATCGGTATTCTTGAAGATCGACTTAAGGTCTGGGTATCATCAGCTAAAGATGAAAGAGGCTGATATCCACAAGACGACATTTTGTACTCGGTATGGGCACTATGAGTTTCTGGTAATGCCGTTTGGGTAGACTAACGCGTCGGCAGCATTCATGGACATGATGAATAGGGTATTCCAATAGTATTTGGATCAGTTCATCGTGGTATTTATAGACGACATCTTAGTCTATTCAAGGACAGAGGAGGAGCATGACGCGCATTTGCAAGTAGTATTACAGATTCTGAGGGAAAAGCAGCTATATGCTAAGTTTAGTAAGTGCGAGTTCTGGCTTAGGGAGGTGACTTTCTTGGGTCATGTAGTGTCAGCTGAGGTGATTAGAGTGAACCCTTGAAAGATTGAGGCAGTATTGGATTGGAAGCCGCCTAAGTCAGTGGCTGAGATTCGGAGTTTTTTGGGTTTGGCAGGGTACTACCAAAGATTTGTGGAGGGATTTTCGTTGATCGCAGCACCGATGACCAAGTTATTAAGAAAAGGAGTTTCGTTTGTGTGGACAGAGAAGCAGCAAGAGAGTTTCGACAAGTTGAAGAAGATTTTGACTGAAGCCCCGGTGATGATTCAACCTGAGGTAGGAAAAGAATTCACAGTATATTGCGATGCATCACATATGGGTTTGGGATGTGTACTGATGCAAGAAGGGAAGGTAGTGGCTTATGCATCTCGACAGTTGAAACCGCATGAGGTTAATTATCCGATGCACGACTTGGAGTTAGCGGCAATAGTCTTTGCGTTGAAAATTTAGAGACACTACTTGTACGGAGAGAAGTCGATAGTCTACACAGATCACAAGAGTCTGAAGTACCTTTTGACTCAGAAGGATTTGAACTTGAGGCAGCGCAGATGGATTGAGTTGCTAAAGGACTACGACTGTTTGATTGAGTATCATCCGGGCAAGGCTAACGTTGTGGCAGACACGTTGAGCCGTAAGGTTGTATCGAACATAAGAGCGATGTTTGCCCATCTTAGCTTGTATGACGATAGGGAGTATTCTGGTGGAATTGTAGGTTAAGCCGACTTGGGTTGAGCAGATCAGGGAGAAAGCAGTTAGAGGATGAGGTTTTGTATCGCAGAGGTTGCAAGTGCGGGATAGTGGTTTGAAGGGTTACTGACTTGTCTAGTGATGGAGTCTTTGTGTTTCAAGGGAGAGCTTGTATCTAGAAGGACATCGAGCTAAGGCAAAAGATTCTTGAGATGCACATAGCAGCCCATACGCTATGCACCCTGGAGGTAGCAAGATGTATCGGGATCTAAGAGAGCAGTTTTGGTGGCAGTGTCAAGCGGAAAACGTGAGTTTGTGGGTAAGTGTCGACATGTCGGTGGTCAAGTGAACATCGATTCTTTGTCGAGGTTGCTTGACCGATGAAGATTCCACAATGGAAGTGGGGAAGGATTACTATGGATTTTGTCAGTGGATTACCTTTTATACCTAGCAAGAAGGACTCAGTTTGGGTGATTGTGGATCATCTGACTAAATCAGCTCACTTCATACCGGTAAGGGTTGATTACTCACTTCAGAAGTTAGCTAAGCTGTATGTGTCAGAGATAGTGAGGTTGCATGGTGTACCAGTATCGATCATCTCGGATAGGGATCCCAGATTTACGTCAAGGTTTTGGAAAGCGTTGCATCAGGCGTTGGGTACACATTTGGATTTCAATATGGCATATCATCCACAGTCTGACGGGCAGTCGAAAAGGGTCATACAGATTTTAGAGGATATGCTGAGAGGTTGTGTTTTGGACTTCAGAGGTAGTTGGGAGGAGTTTCTACCATTAGCTGAGTCCGCCTACAACAATAGTTACCAAGCAAGCATCAAGATGGCACCATATGAAGCGTTGTATGGTAGGAAGTGTCGCTCCCCTACATGTTGGACGGAGTTGGGCGAACGTCAGATGTTGGGACCAGAGTTGGTTGCAAAGACTGAAGACAAGGTTAAGCTGATTCAGACTCGATTGAAGGAAGCTTCGGACAGATAGAAGTCGTATGCCGATCTCAAGCGGAAGGATATAGAGTTTGTTGTGGGTGATAAGGTCTTTCTGAAGGTCTCGCCATGGAAGAAGGTATTGAGGTTCGAAAAAAAAGGCAAGTTAAGTCCAAGGTTCATTAGGCCGTACAAGGTATTGAGACGAGTGGGACTAGTAACTTATCAGCTTGAGTTGCCAGCAGAGCTAAGTCAGATTCATGACGTATTCCACGCTTCCATGCTTAGACGTTATCGCTCAGATCCATCGCATGTCATAGCAGTAGAAGAGATCGAGGTGAGTTTGGATTTGACCATGGAGGAGGAACCAGTGCAGATTCTAGATCGAGATGTGAAAGTTTAACGTAAAAAGTCAGTTCCTTTAGTGAAAGTGTTATGGTGGAACCATGGTGTAGAAAAAGCTACGTGGGAACCAGAGGATGTGATGAGACAGCAATACCCTCAACTCTTTTGACCAGGTAATTTTGAGGCCGAAATTAATTTTAAGGGGGGTAGAACTGTAATATCCTGAAATAGGGGGTAGTTTAATTGAATTGTTTTGCTTGTGTTTGGACTGTGGTGTAATTATTTGTGATGTTTTGAGACTTAGTTGTAAGCCTAGAGCAAGCCTAAGTAGTAAGAAAATTTTTATTTTAAAGCTTTAAGTGAAAGGAGCTGAAGGAGCTAAGGGTTATAAGTATTTCAAGTGGGTTTTTATCACAAGATTGGGCTTAGTAAAGTGGCAGGGAGGCGCCACTTAGAGCCCTGAGATTGACGCCACTTGTAGGGGAAGGAGGTCTCAAGTTCAAGCAGCAGAAATTCCACCTTTTGCTTGTCATTTTGACGCCAAGAATGGGGAGGAGTTGTGCTCAGCACAAACTCTGTCAGATAAGGATGGATTGAGTCAAATATTCAAATGATTGGTAGAGAGAAAAATTAGGAATTTGACTAAGTCGAATTCATTTGAATTAGTGGCCAGGAGCATTTTTAGGAAGTGGCCGAATTTTAAACTCCTCATGGGAGGAGTGGCCGGTTTTGGAAAGGTGAGTAGGGGGTGCCGAATTCTCTTAGGCACCTATTGGGGCATTTTCGGTCAGCCTTGTTTAGTATACCAAAAGTCGAAAACCATACTTGAAGCATTTTCGATTTTCCTAGTGTTATAGAGTAATAAAAGCCGAAATTCTTTTGTTGCAACACCTAGCCGAATGCTCTCTTGAATTCCTAAATTTTATTTTTGTTTTGCTTCCTTTTCTTCTTCTTGTTATTTGGCCGAACCATTTACCTTTCCAACTCTTTTTTCTTTTTCCATTTATGCTAAGCCGAAAATAGTCATCTTCTTCCTCTCATGTTGTTAATTTCTTTCTTTCTTAAAACTCTTGTGCCAAAATTTGCTTTGTCTTCCTAGCCAAATCTTCCCTCTCACACTTCTAATCTACTTTGTCGATTTCTCCTTTCTTCTTTAACCACATCTTATTTGGTTCAACTTTCAAGACTCTAGCCGAATCTCCCTATTATTTCTTTCTGTTTAGTTTTGGCCGAATCTCAAGCAAGGGTGATCTCTTCTAGTTTTCTCCAATCGATTTTTAGAGGAAGGTAAGTGCTCAAGGCCAACTGCCTATTTTTTTTCTTCTCTCTTATTTTCTGTCGACTTTCATAAGGGTAAGAGCTGATTTCGGCATTTGATGGCAAGGGTGTTAATTATAAGAGCCGATTTCGGCATTTGATAGCAAGGGTGTTAATTACTTTTTTGTTGGAACCGATTTATTGTAGGGCCTCCGGGATTTTGGAACAATCGATCCAAGCCTCTATTCTCTGACAATCGGCTTTGGTAAGTGGTGGTAGAGATTCATTCTAAAAATCATCGATTCTTTTAAATATTCAAAAGTCGAACGCTATTGATGTGGGTGTTTTTGGATTACCGATTGTAAGGGAGTGAAGCAGATTCACATAGCGTGTGGTGGCTAATACTCAAGGGGTGTTTAGGTAGGGTCTCAGGATTCAAGCGTTAACCCTTTGGGTTTATTTGGTTTGGCCGAATGGCCTATGTTGCTAACCTTAGTATTGGCCGAATGTAGGAGCAAGGAAATCTAGTGTGGTAGATCGACTCTTCGGGATTTAGGGCTTTCGTTATAACAGGTGTGTAACTTACACACTCTATTACTTAGTAATATGTTTTAATAACCTGATTGTAAGAAAGTCGAAACAGTGGAGGTTGATTTGATACCCTATGGGTATGAGCACGGATTCGGGTAAGTCCATTTCAATATGAGTTCTTCTATTCGATATATATGCACATGGTATAATTATGACATATATGATATATGATCCGTAATAAAACATGATGACATGATTGGCATGTTTTGCATGATTTGCATGAGTTTGGCATGATGATGGGTAATATGAGAGGAGGGGGAAGATGATATCCGTGACTTTGGGTAACCAGAGGTTTGGCACCTCCAGTGGTTTGGTACCACAGATTGATTTAGTGACTTTGGGTCACCAGAGGTTTGGCACCTCATAGCGACTTGTCCCAGTGACTTAGCACCACAGTGGGTTGGCCCCACGGTTGACATATCGGGATTGTCGCCAGTGATTTGGTATCTCACGTGGGTTGGCCCCACACTTGGATATTGATATTTTGTGACTTTGGGTCACAGAGGTTTGGCACCTCATAGCGACTCGTCCCAGTGGCTTTGCACCACAGTGGTTGGCCCTACAGTTGACATATCGGGATTGTCGCCAGTGATTTGGTATCACATGTGGGTTGGCCCCACAGACGGCTTATTCGTGACTTTGGGTCACCAGTGGTTTGGCACCACCAGTGGTTTGGTACCACACGGGGTAGAAAAGGAGTTATGGATGGTTAGGGTTGGGTGCATTAATTATATTACTTGGTTATGGTGTGTGTAAGTATGTGGTATTTATCGGGAGGAGGATTTATGCACTGAGTCTTGGTGACTCACCTTCTCTCTTATCATTTCAAGTGACACTTAGATTGCGGAACAGGAGCCGGATGGACTCAATGTGCCATGCCATGAATAAATTCAGTTTCACGAATTTGCTTCTGGTACTCTGTTTTATTAAATTTGGGTTCATTTTGATTTTTGGATTGTAATATGGCCTTTTTATTATGTTTTGGATTACTTATACATTTTGGACTTGTTTTAAACATGGTTAAGTAAACTACTTGGATAATTTAATGATAATAAAAGCGTGAGGTTTTCTAAACTACAAAAACGGCATGATTTAAACTTTACCATCGGGTATCATTCATTAATTGAAGATAACTACAACTCAAATGTTTTTCAAACTTAAGCTTACCATACTCAACTCAACTGGTTTCTAGATAACTAAGAAAGAATCATTCGGGAATTGTTTTTTTAAAATGTCAGAAATATTTTCTAACCTATGAGTCGACAACTTAATTTCAAAGATTGATTTCCGAGTTTTAAAGTTAATTAAACAGATTTTTAACTCATCACACACTTGTTTTTTTTTACAAAATAAAAACAACGAGGAATTTTTCTCAAAACTTTAATCGATAGCTTGTTTCTTCAAAATATTTTTCCCTGTAACATGCCAGATTCAGCCGTGGTGTGTTGACCGGGTTTGGGGTGTTACATCATGGGCCCAGGCCGTGTCGATTTCTATTTTGGCCCAATTTGGTCTGTTTTAAACTTGTTTCTCGTTCTTTTCATCTTCCGGTGCTCTCCTGAGTATAAAACATGAAAACAATGAATTAAGAGCACCAAATTACATAATTCAAGGCTTAAATCATCCAAAAGCATGCTAAACGTAGGCCTAAAATATATTACTTTTTCGGTTTATCAGGGTGCCACTATCTATTGTGTCAGATAGAGATCTGAGATTTACATCAAGATTTTGTAAGAAATTACAAGAAGCATTAGGCGCAAAGTTACATTTCAGTACAGCTTTTCATCCGTAGACAGATGGTGAATCCTAGCGGATCATTCAACTTCTTGAGGATATGTTAAGATGTCTTGAATTTGACGGTACGTGGGAACAGTACCTACCATTGATTGAATTTGCATACAAAAATAGTTTTCAGTCAAGCATCAAAATGGCACCTTATGAAGCTCTGTATGGATGTAAATGTCGTACACCTCTGTATTAGAGTGAGCTCAGTGAAAATAAGATACACGGGGCCAATTTGATGAAAGATTTAGGACAGAAAGTGAAACTGATCTGAGATTGTTTGAAAGCATCATCTGATCGTCAAAAGTCTTATGCAAACTTGAAAAGAAAGGATATTGAAATTGGGATCGACGATAAAGTCTTTCTGAAAGTATCTCCGTGGAAGAAAGTACTCCGATTTGGATGTAAAGGCAAGTTGAGTCCAAGGTTCATCGGACCGTATGAGATCATTGAACGAGTTGGACCTGTTGCATACAGATTGTTGTTGCCTTCCGAGTTAGAAAAGATACACAATGTATTCCATGTTTCGATGCTCCATAGATATCAATCCAATCCGTCACATGTGACTGCCCCATCTGAAATTGAAATTCGATTTGATATGACATATGAAGAGGAACCGATCCATGTCTTAGCTCGTGAAGTGAAAGAGTTGAGAAACAAGAAAATTTCGTTAGTGAAAGTACTGTGGAACCGACACGGAATAGAAGAGGCTACGTGGGAGCCTAAAGATTCAATGAGACAATAATATCTGAATCCGTTTAACGGTAAGATTTTCGGGGATGAAAATCCCTAAGGGGGAGAATTATAACAGTTTAGTTTAGACCCTAGTCGGAACAGTGGTTTTGGAACCACAAATCTGACTCAGTGAAATATTTTAATATTAATTTCAGTGCCTTTAATATGTGATTAAGCATGGTAACATTTCATAAGTTAATTTTCCTATCTGTGTGTTTAATTTGAGCAAAGGACTTAACCCTGTAAAAGTTAAAGGTGGTTTTTGTTTGATTAATGGCCAAATTGATGTGGTTTTTAAATATGGGGGGATTTATAATGTAATTAGCCCAAATTCTAAGTTAGTGGACGACAAGGCTATTAATATATATATGTTTTATAAGTTAAAGTTATATTAATATTTTATGTATTATATGTTTTTATAATAAAAACAAATCAAAAAGAAAAATAGTGCTCATTTTACTTGTTCTTCCACCGAATAAATTGAAAGAAAAAGAAAGAACAAAAACTTCAAGGGTTTCGGCTATTTCAAGCTCAAATTTAGGTATGTTTTGGCTTTAGATTTTGATGATTTTGATGTTTTTGAGATTGTTGCTTAGTCTACTATCAAGCCCATGTAGTAATTTGAAGAATTGACGATGTTTGTGAGTTGTGCCATAGATGAATTAGTAAGCTTTACGATGAGTTTATTTGTTAAATGAAAGATATGTGTTAGATGAACATATTTTGTTCTTGAATTTTTTATGAATTTAGCTAAATAGGGCTAAATTGAGAAAAATGATAATTTGAGGGACTAATTTGTGAATTTGATGGAAAATAGGGGCTTGTATGATATACATAAGCATTCGGCTAAGCATGCTTATGTGATGATTTTGTGTATTTAATGTTTTTAGAAAATGGACTAAATTGATAAATTGTACAAATGTGAGGGATAATTTGTAAATTGCCCTAAATATGTGTATTTGGATTTAATTGGATGAGTTAGTGAATAAAAGAGTTAAATTTGAATATGTATAGATCAAAAGCTGAAGAAATTAGACTTAGATCGCAGGAAAGCAAAAGTAATTGAGTAGCCGTATCCATTACCGTTAAACCGAACTCGAGGTAAGTCATTATCCAAATAAACGCATTTGTATTGAGCTGTGTATGTTCATATGATTATTGACAATGATGAATGTTTACGAGATGATGTGTACATGAGTTCTTAGATAAGAACGACATAGTAGCAATGTTCGAGAAGTCTCGTGTGAACCTAGGAATAGATAGTATTAGCTATGTCATGACATAGGTGTTTGTTCTGAGATATCATGTAAGACCACGTCTGGGATGTCAGCTGTTGATTTTAGATTTAATGTAAGACCACGTCTGGGATGTTGGCATCGATACAAGATTTATGTGTAAGACCATGTCTGGGACATTGGTATCGTATTGATTCATGTAAGACCCTGTCTGGGACAGTGGCATCGATATCTGAGTACATGTAAGACCTCATTTGAGATGTTGGCATTGTAAGATTATTCTAAGCTTTCTAAGTATCCTATTAGATTCTGAACGGTTCAACGGGCAAGTCTGTGACATGAAATGTTAGGTGAATTGTAAATCCGTTTCAGGTACGTTTAATAAGTACACAAGGTGTGTATGAAAGGTAAGTATCTATATGAGCTTACTAGCATGAATATGAGCTATGAAATGATGAGATGATATGTGAAATTATGCTATATGAGATATGTGCATATGTGATGATGAGTTGAAAAATCTGATAAGTTATGGCTAAATAATTGAACCAAACTCTATGAGAGATGTATATGCTATGTGCTTTTTAAGTTAAGTTTATTTGTATATGACTTACTAAGCTTTTGAAACCTTACTCTGTGTGTGTGTTTTCTATTTTATAGATTGTCAAAGCTACTGAAGGCTCGAGGACTGTCGATGATCGTCATCACACTACTCAAGCTCATTTTGGTACACTTTGAAAATGTATATAGCTAGATATGGCATTTATAGGCTAGATATTTGGTTAAGAATAAGATGTGATCTTAGCCATGTAATTTGGCTAGTGATGTGTTGGTAATATGTTTTAATGAATAAGTTATATTATGCATGTTTTGGTGTGGTTTGGTAGTATATGAAATGGCTGAGTTTTTGGTAAGTATATGGACAAAATTTTGAGCATATATGTTTAACAAAAGAATAAGCTCATGAAAAGTAAGTATGGATGAATTATGCTTGTGTTTACATGAGTTTTAGTCTTGTAATTTGGCATGAATGGAATTCGATTTGAATCTAGAGATTGAATGGTTATCTTAACATGTTTTTGGTGACTAATTGTTCATAAGTTGAATTGGTAATTTGCTTGTAGGTAAGACCTTAAAGTGGGTGGCATTTTGGCATTGCAAATGGCCTATTTTGTCACATGGTTGTGGCACACAGGTGTGCCTAGTGACCGTGGGATTAAGTCAGTAGCTAATTAAGTGTACACGGCCTTGGCACACGGACGTGCCTGGTAGCCGTGTGGTTTATTCAGGATCAACCACGACCAAAGTGTAAGGGCATGCTTGGTGGCCATGGCATAAAGTCAGGTTCGACCACGGGGAAGACACACGAGTGTGTCTAGCAACCGTGGAAGGCACACGACCTGCCCACACGGGCATTAACCCCTTAAACTTTGAAAGTTTTAAATTTTTCGAGAATTTCTATATGTGTTCCAGTTTAGTCCCGACCCTGTTTCTAAGCACTTGTTAAGTCTCCAGGACTTACAGAGGGGACATTATGATTGTGACTAATGATTTAATTTTTTTATGAATTGTGTGTTAAAGTTTTCGATCTATCAGGTAATGCCCTTAACCCTAATCCGGCAATGGTTACGGGATAGGGGTGTTACACAAATCATCAATCCGCGGTAGGGGGTATTTGTTATTGATCGTCACTCTATTCAACTGTCTGTGGTCAATACACATTCTCATAGTTCCATCTTTTTTTTTTCACAAACAATACTGGTGCACCCCACGAAGAGAAACTCGGTCTAGCAAACCTTTATCTGTCAACTCTTGCAATTGAGCTTTGAATTTATTTAACTTTGTCGGGACCATTCTGTACGGAGTTATCAATATCGGCACTGTTCCTGATACTAATTCAATACCAAATTCAACTTCTCTGATAGGTGGTAAACCTGGTAACTCTTTAGGAAATACATCTAAATATTCATACACAACTGGTACTGATTCTGTAACAGTCCGATTTTTACCCTAGTCGAAAGTGGTTTTGGAACCACGAATCTGAGTCTGAATAATACTTTAATATTATTTTCTATGTCTTTGATAAGTGATTATGCATATGCTAAAGTTTCGTAAGTTAATTCGTCCGTCTGTGTGCTTATTTTGACAAAAGGACTAAATCGCATAAAGTTTAAAAGTGGCTTTTCATTTGATTAATGACCAAATTGATGTGGCTTTATTATTGTGAAGTCCTTAAATGGAAAATAGTCCATTTTTAGTTATAGTGGATGGTATTATGTGTGGTTATGCATATATTATTATTTTTATAAGTTTTTATTATATGTTAAATTAGTATTATATTTTATAAGTTATTATAATAAAAAGAAAACAAGAGTAAGTGGCCTTATTCTTATCATCTTCTTGCCAAAACTAGCAAATAAAGAAAAGAGAAAACTAGCTAGGGCATTCGACTATTGTATTGCAAAATTAAGGTATGTCTTGGCTTGGATTTTGATGATTTTAATGTTTTTGAGATTGTTGCTTAGTCTACTATCAAGCCCATGTCTCCATTTTGTGTATTGACGATATTTTTAAGTTGTTCCATTGATGAAATGGTAAGCTTTATGATGAGTTTAGTTGTTAAATGAACATACTTTGTTCTTGAAATTTTGATGAATTTAGCTAATTAGGGCTAAATTGAGAAATAGCAATTTGAGGGACTAAATTGAAAATTTGATATAAATTGTGGGCTTGTATGATGTTCATAAAAATCCGGCTAAGCATGGTTAAATGATGATTTTGTGTATTTGATGTTTTGAGAAAAATGGACTAAATTGATAAATTATGCAAATGTGAGGGTTAAGTTGCAAATAACACAAAATGTGTGTTCTTGGATTGAATTGAATGAATTAATGAATAAAATGGTTAAATTTGAATATGTTTCGATCAAGAAGTGAAGAAATCGGACTTAGGTCGCAAGAAAGCTAAAGTAACAGAGTAGCCGTTTTTGTTTTAGTAAATTGAATCCGAGGTAAGTCATTATGCAAATAAACGTATTTGTATTGAATTATGTATGTTTGATCGTGTGTCAGAGACTTAAAATTTTATAATATGAATGATCTAGCCTAAAAACTAACTGTGACAACAACTTGAGGCAAGCGCACCTATCGAACAGTAGTATAGTTTAGTGGCAAGACCGGATTGTCGAACCCAAAAGAACCAAAAGTACTAATACTAACTTTCTTTTTATTATTTAACCTAAGAATTAAGGGAATTGTTATCTAATCTAAAATTAACTAACCACTAAGCTAAAGATGCTAAGACAAAAATAATGAATTGGGGAAATACTTATGGGAAAAACCAATTGATTGAGACAATACCCGAGGAAGAATCCACCTAGACTTCACTTGTTATTTAACTCTGAACTAGACGATTTATTCACTTGACTTGATCCGTAGGATTTCTTAACTTATATTAATACCTCTCTCGAGGCTACTAATGTCTAACCTTAGGTTGATTAATTGAAATCTCTTTCTAATTAAAACCCCTAGAATTGCATTGACTCGATCTATAGACTCCCATATTAGGTTTGACCCTAATCCGGCAGATTTTCGTCATCCTATCTCTAGGGTTGCAATCAACTCCGCTTAACTATGCTAGATCTACTCTTAGACAGGGCCTATTCCTCCTCTTTCTAAGAGCATAAATGCTTGAATCAATATCCTGAAATATCAAAACAAGAATTAAGAACACATAGTTAAGAACAAATCAAGTATTTATCATATAGCTCAGAAAACAATAACAAGATCAGTCTTAGGTTTCAGGTATTTGAGGGGTTTAGTTCATAATCATAAAAAAATACATCTCAGAAGTAAATATAAAACAAAACATAAAGAAAACCCTAAAATTCCCTGAAAGAATTGAAGGAGAGATTGATAAACCGTAAAAGTAACATATTTTAGGCCCACATTTAGTATGCTTTTGGATGATTTATCCCTTGATTTATGTAAGAACCCGAGGATGAAAAGAACAAGAAACGGGCTTAAAACGGGCCAATTTGGGCCAAAGAGGAAATCAACACGACCTAGACTTCAAGCCAGACGGCTGTGCCTCGACAATTAACTAAGACACGGCCATGCCATGATTTACACGGCCGTGTCCCAATCGACAGAATCGAGACACGGCCTGAAGATAATTTACACGGACGTGTACCATGGCCGTGTCCCTGCCATAGAAAAGAGCAATTCTACTCGGAATAGGATACTTTGACACAAAGAAACACATTCCAAAGCCTATTCAAACACTGGAGTAGGAATTATACTTGAATTAGGATACTTAGGGGCCAACTAAGGCATCTCAAAGTCTATATAAACACCCAAGGGTGTAACTTAAGGGGAGTTCGGTAGAAGCTTTCTGCCAGGGATTTTGTTGGGGCGATTAGCTAGGCCAAGGAGCCGAGCCAGAAGGCCAGATTTGTGGGAATTACTCGAAGATAGCCAATGGATCCATCTCAATGAGCCAAAATTCTACTCAAGACGAGATTTCTCCTTCAATTACTTTAGGGGTTTTAGGGATTTCTTATGATTTGTTTTATCTTTTCTCTTGAGATGTTTTTTTTATTCATTATGAACTAAATCCTTCAGATACCTAAAGGGGATGAAACCTAGATGAATTTTGTTATTATTTTCTGAATTATATGATAAATACTTAGTTTGTTCTTAATTATGCATGCTTAATCCAAATCTTATGTGCTTAGGTGGAGGAGGAATAGACCCTGCTTAAGAGTAGATCTAGCATAATTAAGCGGAGTTGATCGCACGCCTAGAGATAGAGTGACGAGATTTTGCCAAATTAGGGTGAAACCTAATATGGGAGTCCATAGATTGATTTATTGCTATTCTAGGGGGTTATTATAAGAGAACGAGAGTTCCACTAATTAACCTAGGGTTAGACGTTATTCGCCTCGAGAGAGGGTTTAATATACGTTAGGGAGTCTTACGGATCAAACTAAGTGAATAAATCGTATGGTTCAGTGTTAAAAAACAAGTGAAGTTTAGGTGGATTCCTCCTGAGGGTATCGTCTCTATCAATTAAGTTTCTTCAAGTTATTTCCTAATTTAGTCTTTTTGTCTTTGCATCTTAGTTGAGTCATTAATTTAATCAAATCAATCACTTTATATTTAGGCTAAATAATAAAAAGAAAGTGAGTATTAGTACTTTTAGTTCCTTTAGGTTCGACAATCCAGTCTTGCCTAAGCTATACTACTGTTCGATAGGTACACTTGTCTTTAATCATTGTCAGAGTTAGTTTCCAGGTTTGATCTTTCTCTTTATAAATTTTAAAACTTGACAAAACAACGATTAAGTTTTTGGTGCCGTTGCCGGGGAACTAAAATATGAAGAAAGCTCTATTTTTATTATTTTAGCTCTTTTTTTATTTTCTGCAATTTATTTAATTTTTTTATTTTTTTTACTTTGCTAATTTTTCCTCTATTTTTCTTTTGGCAGATAATTTTAGTATATAGAGAAGATGACACTGAATAATTATCAGTGGCAAGTTATGAGGACAGCGCCAACAAAAGCCGCCAGTGTTTTCAACCTCGACGTGGTCACCAAGTTATCTAACCAGCTAGAGGAGATGAATAAAAAGATTGATGGTTTGTATAATCTCTCGCAGGCACACCCAGTAATGCAATATGATTCGAATTTAGGAGGCGTGGTGAATCCTGAGTACCCACCCTACAGATATGGCATGGAAAACGAGCAAGCTCACTATACAGGTAACTATTCTAGACCACAAAATAATTTTTATAATGACATTTATAATGCAGGTTGGAGTTTCCATCCCAATTTCTTGTGGGATGATCAAAGTAGCCAAAGATAGGAACTTCCTCCAAATTTTTCAACAACCACCTCACCAACAGGAAGAGGAGTCGAGTCTTGAGGAGATGCTGACAAAATTCATGGCAGCCACAGAAACCCGTCCCCAAAAAACTAAGACAACGTTCGATAATCAACAAGCATCGATCAAAGAGATCAAGAACCATGTTCAGAAAATTACTAAGTCAGTTGAACAACTTGCAAAGTTAATGTCTGAACGACCGCAAGAGCGTCTACCAAGCAACACAGAGATTAACCCAAACGAGCAAATTCAAATCGTACCAACTCATGACAGTGAAGGGCTAAATGAACCAAACCCAAGGGAAGAACCTTTGGTAATTGAAGGTAAGGTTGCGGTGTGCCATGATATACCAAAACCGGCAAGTACAGAGTACCAACCTCGTGTGCCATATCCCGATGTAATAAAGAAAGACCACGCAGGGGAAGAATTCAGTGAACTCACACTTCGTGTAGAGGATGAAATAATCACTCTTCAAGCTCTTGACTCAGCTAGGACATCGAGTAATAAAGGTACGAATTGTAACATCCCAAAATTAGGCCTAGTAGGATTGGGCCCAATGGGCCTTGGGCGTAGGAATGTTTAAAATTTTGAGAATAAGAGAATGGCATTATTGCAAATTGGACTTATTAGTTAAGTGAATTTGGAAGGTTACAAGGTTTCTATGAAGTCTCGGGTTTAATTGGGCCTTAGGAAAAATTGGGTATTTTAGCACTTTAAGGAGAGATGGTAAGTAGTTTCAAAGCTTATAGAAATAAATAAGTAATGTGCTTGCATAAATGAGTTATTGGTAAAGAGGTTATGGCATCAAGTGAAGTAACTTGAGGGAAGAGGTTCAAATCCCTTTGTGTGTAATTTTTGACTAATATTTTTGCACTCTTTCCTTAAGTGTCGGCAAAGAAGTATTTATGGCAAGTTTGACTTCTTTATTTTTGGTATGGTGGCTAAAGAATTAAGGAAAGGTTGAGGTTGGGGAAAGGAATCAAAAGGAAAAGGCAAGTAAGGGGAACAAGTGGCTTATTTCATGGAGAATGCTATGGAAAGTATGGTTGGCAAAATTTTGACCCTTATGACTATGCATGTGGACGATTTTGGGGGTAGATAGGTAGCTGAAATTTTACTTTGGCATTTGGTAGGGTCTTGGTATTGTTTTGGCCAAAAATCACATTTGCAACTTTAGTGTCATCTTCTCCCAATTTGCTATTCTCTTTGTCGAAATCTTCTAGCACAATATTGCATTTTTTCTTCTCTTTGGATTGGTTTCATATTCACCTTTTGTCCATCTTCCTTGATAGCCGAATATCAACATACAATTTTCTCCATAACCGAACATTCATCTTTTCTCTATTTCTTCTTCTCATCCATATTAACATCCGTTTCTTGATCAATCGGTAAGTATTCTTCTCAATATTTTATTTTCTTTGGTTTTGGATGGTCATTTTGACCTAGACCATCACCTTACTTTCCCTCATTCGAAATCATTTTTCTTCCTCGTAGAGATATAGTGGAAGGCCAAAACTTGGATTTTTCCAAAGTCATCGTATAATCGCTAGAAATCGGATCCAATATTAATAAGATAAGGAGTTCTTATGGATTATTGATATTATTCAATATTCGGTTGGTTGCTAACGGAGTAATAATGTGAAATAATCAACTACATGTTTTAGGGACAAATCACTCGATATATTCTACCTTCGGACATAATGGTAAGTGATTCAAGTGTAAGTGATACGAAATCTTTTGGAAATCTGAGGCTAACTTTTGGTTACTATTGTTCTAGGTCAACGACGAGTGGTTCGTTAGGAAATCGAAATCAGGTGTGTAATCTCGTACCTTTCGTATACATATCTGAAACGGTGTGTAATCTCACACTACTCGAAAAGTTTGTATGAAATATTCTGTGAATCGGTCAAAATACTGAAGAAAACCAGAAATCGGCATCCGTGATCACTCGGGCGTGCATATGATCGTAGGGGTAAACGTATTTTGTAATAAAACAGTTTCGGTTAGAAGCAGTGACATGTTTTTGAAAAATCACAAAAAATAGAAAAAAAAGAGAATTATAAAGTGAATGAGATATTGAATAAAAGCTTACTCTATCTATTTTGATAAGGAAGAAATGGAGAAGGAAAATAAAAGCTTACTCTATCTATTTCGTGGTTCCCTGATCTAACTTGTAAAAATCGTATAAAATTTTACAAAGTGAATTAAGAGTTATAGTTTATATGTAAAGATTCCTTAGTGAGTCTATTTTCAATAGAAATAAGTGGGAACAACATATAAAAACTGTATAGTGAGATATTTTAATTTTGGGTAAGAGAGGTCAGAATCGTTGGACAGTGAAACAAGGGAAACTTTAAGGAATAAACTGTACTAAATGGTTAAGACAAAAATTCTCGAAAAATTTTAGTAAGAAGATATATGAGTTTAGTTTTAAGGAAAATTTATGGATTTAGATTTCAAGATTCCTATCCCAAGTTATAGTCAATTTAGTTAGTATGACGCAGATGGACAGTTTAAATTGTTATGCCCAAATTAGTAGTTAAGTCTGGATTGCAAAATTACCGAATTACCCTTAGTGGGTAAATTTGCTGAATTATGAAAATGCCTCTAAAGGGTCGAAATATGGAAATGCCCCTAATGGGCCGATTTGCAAAAGTGTTAATGGGCCAATATGTTATTTTGATAAATGGGCCAATCTGATTTTTTATAAATGGGCCAATCTGATATTTTGATAAATGGGCCAATCTGTTATTTTGATAAATGGGCCAATCTGATATTTAGATAAATAGGCCAATCTGATATTTTGCTAAATGGGCCAATCTGATATTTTGCTAAATGGGCTAATCTGATATTTTGCTATAGGGCCTAATTGATAATTTGTTATAATGAGCCGTACTTTTGTAATAAATATTCGAATAAATTATTGTGATTTGTTATGCATTATATACATGATTTGCATGGGATGGGATAATGATGAAGAGAAGTTACGTAGCTATGCTACATAAATCCGTGGCTCTGCCACAAATCTGAAAAATGGCAATGCCATGTAAATTCTGTTAATCTGGTGGCTTGTCCACAAATTTGATATAAATGGCTTAATGCCTACGTTTGGTGTGTTGGCGGGGTGGGTTGACTAAAGATCACCCACAGATGTGTTGGTTGGTACGGGTGGTGTGTAGAGGATGGAAAACTAAGATTTGGTTTGGGAATTGCATATCATATGCATATTATATATGATACATTTATATTATTGTAAGTGGGCTTTCGCCCAATTAATTGCTAAATGGGATTTTGGCCCAGTGAACAATGGTAAGTGGATTATACCCTGAGTTCTTGTAACTCACCCTCCTTCTCTTAACCCTTGTAGGTAATGCTCAGTGATGAGGACTTGGAGCCGTGGATGACTTGGTGGAGGCCATGCTTCGGAAATAACATTTTCGAATATTAGTAAACTACCTTTCCGTTTTATTTGATTACTTTTATTGTTTTGGGTTTTAAAGTTGTAATAAGGCCTCGGACGATTTTTATTTTGCTTTATGTTTGGGATGTTTTATTATTCTTCTTAAATTGTTTAAAAGGAATTTTCTAAAATATAAATAATGGTTTTCAAAATTGATTAATAAATGGATTTTATAGCAAACTTTACAAATAATTTAACTTTCGATTCTCTTTCAAAATTTCAACGTCATTTTCAAAAGTCCTGATTTTAAAGTCCACTACTTCGATTTTCGACTCTTCAATTAACCTCTCAAAAATACTTGTATTTTATCTATGTTTCCGCAATGTTTTCAAAATGCTTCTACAACTCTATTTCCAAACATCATATTTTAGTAAATTGTTATTTCAAATATGTTTTCGCAACCAAAAAAGGTTTTTAAAGATAATTACGTTTTCAAGTAGATAACAATTGCTTAAGTGTTTTGGGTTTTAACAAAGAGGCTGTAATTTTCAAACAAGTTTTTAACAATCGCAAAGATGGTTTTGAAAAGAAAAAAAACACTTCCATGTGACACGTCAGATTCGGACCTAACTTCTAGGCCGGGTTTGGGGTGTTACAACGAACGTTAATTTTATTGATAACCATTTGGTTCAACCTTCTTTACAGGAAGCATCACGAAATCACCTAGCTGAGCTAGATCTTAGACCTCATGCCAACAAAGAAGAATTATATGACGAACGAAGCCTTAGGGTCAACAAACTAGAAGAGTGGAAAACACAATTTAAAAACGAACTGGAACCACACGAAGTGAAACCGAAGGAAACCCAGACGAGCTGATAGGAACAACAAATCACATAAAAATAGAGGATCAGGTATTGTTGAATAAGGAAGACCCTCGAATCACCAATTCAGACATCAAGGAAAATGAAGAAATCACTTTTGAGGTACTTAATGTCTTCCTATACGGCACAGTCGAGGTAAGCAATCCTAAATTCAACACTTTTGAGGTAAACATTACTCGACTTAAACTTTATATCCATAACCGAGTTGATCGCATGAGAAAGGATTTCCACCTCCTCAAACCACCAAGATTGTGCGTACAACAGGTAAGTTTAGCTCAAGACTTTAAACGAGTGCTTCTCGAGAGGCAACCCGAGTACTAACTGTACTTATTAGTTTGGTTTTATTTCTTTTCGTATTTAGGCATAGGTTTCCATACCCACATAGCCTTGCACACGGTCGTGGCCGTGGCCGTGTGGACACCACGACTAGGCACATGGGTGTGGACCTTATCTCTATTTAATTATTTACTTTTATTCATATTGTTATTTTTATTTTTATTTTTATTTCTATTTTTACTTCCTTTATTATTTTCTCCATTTTCTCAATGGCATTTAGATTTAGCTTAGGATACAATAAAACCAAGATGGCTACTTTGAGGATTTAATTTCTAACTGTTCGAGACGGTTCCCCACGTTCACCTCCAATCTTATCCGGTTTATTTTCATTGACTTCATCCAAAAATACAGGAAGTGTTACTTCTCCCCTTCTCTTTTGATTTTATTATTACATAATTGTTTATCTATCTTTGTACATTGAGGGCAATGTACATCTTAATGTGGGGGGTAAAAGTACTTAACTTTTTGCATTATTCAAAAATCCTAAATTTTAGTCTTGTTCCTAAGTAATTTTCTCATATTATCAATTAGGGTAAAATTTCTTATGATTTATGATTTTTATTGATATGTTTTTAGTAAGTCATTGATAATTGTGCATTGATGATTAAATTTGAAGAATACTAGAGAATAAATCAAAAATTTCCTAGGTTGTTAAACTGAATTTGAATATTACCTTGAAGTTTGAAATTTAGAGAATTGATATCAAATACCCATAATTTTTGCCAGATTTTGAGCCTTATAGAGCATATATTTTTTTATGCTCACTTTATTGATTATGAGTGTGTCAACACTGAATTGTTATTCTAGAACTTGCCTTGATTATACATATCGAGACCACATTAATGATTTGACATACTGAGATGATAAAGAGTAATATCCCAGATTAGGGGTTATGCATTTGGAGCATAATTCATGAATTAATAGGCTCAGTGTATGGGTGAGTGTGTTTAAGGGGTTTGGAGAACCTTAGGAGATGGGGAAATGCATTGGAAAATAATTGGAATTTTAAGTTAAAAAAAAAAGAGGAGCTAGGCTGAAGAGGCCTTAAGAAAAGTTTTGGGGAGTTTAGGACACAAGGAACCATGTGGCAAATTGGCAAGGGATGCCACCTAGGAGCAGGGGAGCTTGCGTCACGAGGGAGGAGGTTCAAGCAGCAGAAATTGCATTGTGGGCTTTTCTTTTTCCGTCAAGAAGGGGAGCAAGGCCAGGGAGGCCTTAAGGGAAAATTGTAGGCGCTTTTAGACATGAAATGGGTCTTGGTAAAGTGGCTGTAAGGCACCACTTAAGGGCCTGGAAATGACGCCATGTGTAGTGGGCAAGGGCCTTGGTTCGAGTCTTGTTGGCAGCAGGAAGGCATGTTTTTTTTGCATTTGGCGTTAAGGGGGGAGCTAGGTGAAGGAGGTCTTAAAAGAAATTGTGGGGAGTTTATGTCACAAGGGAGCCAGCAGCAAAGTGGCTTGGGGCGTTATTTGTTGCAAGAGGGCTCAGGTTCGAGCCTTGTTGACAGCAGTAGGTGGGATTTTATTTTGCATGTGACGTCAAGAGAAGGGGAAGGTGTTGGACGGTACATGGGCATTGGAAGGGTGAGATAAGGATTAAACTTGTTTTGTTTTTTTCAAATTTCGACTGGAAGAGTGGGATAAGTGTGGATTTATTTTATTTTATTTGTTAAGGTGATAAAAGAGAATTAGGAGATCATTATGGGAGTTGAGGTGGTGGCCAAGTATGGGTCTCTTTGGTAGGCAATATTCAGCCAAGTGAAGGGGGAAAGAGTGCCAAAATTATTTATTTTCTTCTCTAGTCTTCATTGCTGAAAATTTTAGTCAAACAAATTCATTCTTTTTCCTCTCTTTTTCCTTGAAGCCGAAACCTCTCCACCATTGTTCTCATTGCCAAATTCTTCCAAGCCTCTTCCATTTTTTTTTCTATTCTTTCTTATAACTTCAACCCCCTACCTATTCTCTATGATAGCCGAATGTTCCATCATCATTTAAAGCCATAGCCGAATAGCAAAGGTGCTCATACTCCCATTCGTATTTTATTTTTATTAAAGAGCCATAGCCGAATATCAAGTGCCCTTATTCTTATTCTTCTGTCGCAAGTCTCAAAAGCCAAAAATCAAGCATTTTCTCTCTTTTGTCGACTACTCCTCCCTGACCTTTCCAACGTGTGTGGTGCAAGCATTAAAGAGCCTCTTGGGATTTGATTCTTCAAGGGATTTTGGCAGTTCAGGAGCAAGAAGCAGTTTTTCGGGATTGGTAGGCTAGGAAGGAGTTCAATAATCGGCAAAAGTAAGCAGAGTTTTGGGATTCTAGATCATGTTAGATTCAAGTAGTTCGGGATTTCGCTAATAGTCAGGTGCGTAGTTATCGCACTGTTCTCTTGCTTGTTTATATGTGTTATATGTAAATGTGTATGACGTGAATGGTAGCTGAAATAAGGGCTAAGATGGTGGATACCCATGATGGGTAATCGATTAACCAGGTCAGTATTTTTATGATGACAATTTACATATGATATATATATGAAAATGTGATGGCATGTGATGTATATTTGTTTCAAGTGATATGTTGTCATGATACATATATGCATGGGGTCTGGAATATGATCAAAGAAGGGAAGGGTGTACATATTTATGTACGTGGTCTAATGTTAGCCTTGTGCTACATTAGTGCTTGATGTTAGCTATGTGCTTCATCAAGGGAGGTGTTGGCTAGGTGCCACATCTTGGCGGTTGATAGCTGTGTGCATCACCGTGGATTGATTGATATGTGGGATCACTTATGTGATCGGTGGCTCAGTCACGGCCTTGTGCGGCAGGTCTGCCAAGGTAAGATATGTGGATCACTTAGTTGATCGGTGGATTAGCCACGGCCTTGGGCAGTGGGTCTGCCAAGGTAGGTGTGACGAATGGACATTAGGTTGGGTTGGGCTTCATGTTGCATGATTATGTATGTGGACTGTGTGGATATGGGCCAAGCCCATATGTGGAGACATGTGAAATAACTATGCACTGAGTCTGTTTGACTCACCCAATTTTTACCAACATCGCAGGTGATACTTGATGTGTTGATCGGACCGGGTTGGAGAGGATACGAGGTGGCCATGCAATGCGTAAGATGATTTTAATTATTTCACTATTTTATATTTTCGATATTTTTAAGTAAGGTTTATTATAATAAGGGCCTTTTAGGGATTTGAGGTTTATTATTCATTTAAAATGGATTGACGATTAAAGTATTATTTGAAAATGTTTTGATTCTCGCAATTTATACCTTAAAATATGCATTAAGTTTTCAATCCGAATAATTTGTAAGAATGAAGTTTTACTTAGAATTTTAAACAAACAATGTTTTTACAAAGGACAATAAATTTTATGATTTTAAGCGTAAGTCAAAAGCTTTTCAAACGTTTTCATGATGGCATTTCAAATTCGGTAGTAGTGAATGGGCGGGTTTGGGTGTTATTCTTATTTGGTACCGAGCAGGTTCAAAACTCGGCTTTGAGGTTTTGCCCAAAAATGTTTTTCTAAAATGGGCTTTTCAAAAATATGGATTTTTAAGTAAAATTTTTCGTGATTCGGCATGGCACTGATCTCAGGCCAAGTCCACCGGTAAGTACCCGACTTCAAGTGATTTGTATATGTGAATGTTATGAGGCATATTTGGGCTCGTAGATTAGAATATTAGGGCTATTGAACTCTAGGGCTAGTGCACTCAAACACATGCATAAGACTTTAATTCCTAACTAAACAAACCTGTGACTAAGTCACCGAGTTAGGGTGTGGCAACCATTATGCGCATGTCTAGGATTGGTATTCCGTGGGAGCTTGGTATTTAAGCAGTCCTAGTGACTCACCTCCTCTCCGCTCGAATCCTACCTGGTGCGTAGCTATGGTTCACCCTAACTAAGAGGACTTATTCATGGGCTAAACCCAATAACTAAAACCCGAAAGGGACTAAGCCGTATTTTTATGGAAACCCTAGTTTTAAAATCCCTAAATTACCCTTTTAATTTTAGCAAAATATTGTTGTGAAAATTTTTCCAAAATATCTCTAATTTACAAAATTACAAAAATGCCCCTGGTTGTAAAATTACTAAAATGCCCCTGGCTTGAAAAAAATTTTATTACCATACTACCCTCGATTTTAATAAAATTTTCTTACTTTGCAAAAAGTGTCCAAAAAACCCTATTTTGCGAAAATTCAAAATGCCCTGATTTGGAAATTTATCAAATTACCCCTGGTTTACAAAATTACCAAAATAACCCCGATTTTTGAAATTTCTGCAATACCCGGGTTTGGAAAATCTTTCTCTCAAAAATACCTAAGAGTTTGGAAAATTTTGAAATGACTTTTGTGATTTTCAAATTGACCCCGATTTATTACCGAAATACCCCTATAGGAAAAATAACGAAATTACCCCTGGGGTAGGGAATGATCAGAAATGCCCAAAGTAGTGAAGTGAATGTTGTGGATGAATGTGAATGTGAATGTGATTCTCTAAATTAGAATAGTGAACTTGAACTGAAACTTTGATTGATCGAAAGAACTACTTCTGGAAACTTCTTATCATAAAATTTGTTCGTGGATAAACAGTGAAACAAAATTTCTAATGCATAAAACTTTTTAATCAGATTAAATCACGACGTTAGATATGAGTTCTAGAGGACGAGGTCGTCATGGACGCGGTAGAGGAAGAATGGCCGTGTCAGAACCCGTTAGGTCGGGTCAAGGATCTGAGAATGAGGTACCACCGCCACCTCCACCACTAGCTTTTGGTAATGAGCAGCAAGATCAGACGGAGGATGATGCTGTATCGCATGCAGTGCTGCGAGTTCTTGAAATGGTGGCTTGAGCAGGTGGAAATATGAGAGCTAGAAAGTCCGTACCTGAGCGACTCTGAGCCAATGGAGCAGAGGTGTTCCGACGTGTTTCGAGTGTGGCACCCAGTACGGCTGAGTATTGGTTGGAGGTGATCGAGCGAACTATGGATGAGCTCGATCTAACCGCTGAGGAGAAAGTGAAAGGAATGGTGGCGCTGCTTCACGATGAGGCGTATCAGTGGTGGCTCACAGTTCGGGATGGTGTTACAACGAAGGATCTCACTTGGGACTATGTTAAGGCGGCATACCAGAAGAAGTATGTTGGTACTCATTATATAGATGCACAGAGGAAGGCATTTCTAGGTCTGGTTCAAGGGAACAAGTCCGTGGCGGAGTACGAGGTAGAATCCCTAAGGTTAAGTCGATATGCTCGAGGAATAGTGGCTACGGAGCATGAGCGATGTGTCCGAATTGAGGACGAACTGAAGATGATTTGAGGTTACTGATAGCTCCGCAACAAGAACGAGAGTTTGCTGTGTTGGTAGAGAAGGCTAAGGTAGCTGAAGGAATTAAGGATTCTGTGAGACAGAACAGAGATAAGGATAGGAACCGGGATAAGAGGAGCTTTGGACCGTCAGAATCATCTGAGAGCTTTCAGAAAAGACCGAGGGTTGAGAATTTTGTTCGTGTTACTAGGCCAGCTACTGGAAATCCAGACCGCCCGTGTGCTCAATGTGGAAGGTATCATGTTAGCGAGTGCTGGAATCGAGATCGAGAATGTTTTAGGTGTAAGTCTAAGTCTCATCTGATTAAAGACTGTCCTCAAGATCCGAATAGGGCTCAGACTGTGGGCCAGGGTTATGAGCAGCCGGGTAGGAACGGTCAGCAAGCGACGAGGGGTCGTGGTCCTAACCATGGAGGAAATGGCTCCGGCCGTGGTCGTGGAGCACCAAGCGGAGGTTCTGAAGGTTCAGATGTGAGGCAACCAAGGTTGGTTTATGTAGTCGGCCATCGCGAGGAGAGTGATGTGCTAGATGTGACAACGGGTAAGTTCTTATTTTTGGAATACCCTTCATTGTCTTATTTGTCATAGAGTTAGTTCATTCTTGTAATGCTAGTGAAGTGTATGAAACCTTGGATGTGAATTTTAAAATTGTGCATAGGAAATGTGTTAGTTTTAAGATCAGAGTGCGCAGCGTAAGCATAGTTTGGGGAGTAGGAGTGCAATTAGCTAAGTAATTTCGAGGACGAATTTATTTTTAAGGAGGGTAGAACTGTAATATCCCAGATTAGGGGTTATGCATTTGGAGCATAATTCATGAATTAATAGGCTCAGTGTATGGGTGAGTGTGTTTAAGGGGTTTGGAGAACCTTAGGAGATGGGGAAAATGCATTGGAAAATAATTGGATTTTAAGTTAAAAAAAAGAGGAGCTAGGCTGAAGAGGCCTTAAGAAAAGTTTTGGGGAGTTTAGGACACAAGGAACCGTGTGGCAAATTGGCAAGGGACGCCACCTAGGAGCAGGGGAGCTTGCGTCACGAGGGAGGAGGTTCGAGCAGCAGAAATTGCATTGTGGGCTTTTCTTTTTGCGTCAAGAAGGGGAGCAAGGCCAAGGAGGCCTTAAGGGAAAATTGTAGGTGCTTTTGGACATGAAATGGGTCTTGGTAAAGTGGTTGCAAGGCACCACTTAAGGGCCTAGAAATGATGCCATGTGCAGTGGGCAAGGGCCTTGGTTCAAGTCTTGTTGGCAGCAGGAAGGCGTGTTTTATTTTGCATTTGGCGTTAAGGGGAGCTAGGTGAAGGAGGTCTTAAAAGAAATTATGGGAGTTTATGTCACAAAGGAGCCAAGACAAAGTGGCTTGGGGCGTTATCTGTAGCTTGCAGTAAAAAGGGCTTAGGTTCAAGCCTTGTTGACAGCAGTAGGTGGGATTTTATTTTGCATGTGACGTCAAGAGAAGGGGAAGGTGTTGGACGGGACATGGGATTGGAAGGATGAGATAAGGATTAAGCTTGTTTTGTTTTTTTCAAATTTCGGCTGAAAGAGTGGGATAAGTGTGGATTTATTTTATTTTATTTGTTAAGGTGATAAAAGAGAATTAGGAGATCATTATGGGAGTTTAGGTGGTGGCCAAATATGGGTCTCTTTGGTAGGCAATAATCAGCCAAGTGAAGGGGGAAAGAGTGCCGAAATTATTTATTTTCTTCTCTAGTCTTCATTGCTGAAAATTTTAGTCAAACAAATTCATTCTTTTTCCTCTCTTTTTCCTTGAAGCCGAAACCTCTCCACCATTGTTCTCATTGCCAAATTCTTCCAAGCCTCTTCCATTTTTTTCTATTCTTTCTTACAACTTCAACCCCCTACTTATTCTCTATGATAGCCGAATGTTCCATCATCATTTGAAGCCATAGCCGAATAGCAAAGGTGCTCATACTCCCATTCGTATTTTATTTTTATTAAAGAGCCATAGCCGAATATCAAGTGCCCTTATTCTTATTCTTCTGTCGCAAGTCTCAAAAGCCGAAAATCAAGCATTTTCTCTCTTGTGTTGACTACTCCTCCCTGACCTTTCCAACGTGTGTGGTGCAAGAATTAAAGAGCCTCTCGAATTTGATTCTTCAATGGGTTTTGGCAGTTCAGGAGCAAGGAGCAGTTTTTCGGGATTGGTAGGCTAGGAAGGAGTTCAATAATCGACAAGAGTAAGCAGAGTTTTGGGATTCTAGATCATGTTAGATTCAAGTAGTTCGAGATTTCGCTAATAGTCAGGTGCGTAGTTATCGCACTATTCTCTTGCTTATTTATATGTGTTATATGTAAATGTGTATGACGTGAATGGTAGCCGAAATAAGGACTAAGATGATGGATACCCATGATGGGTAATCAATTAACCAGGTCAGTATTTTTATGACGACAATTTACATATGATATATGTATGAAAATGTGATGGCATGTGATGTATATTTGTTTCAAGTGATATGTTGTCATGATACATATATGCATGGGGTCTGGAATATGATCAAAGAAGGGAAGGGTGTACATATTTATGTACGTGGTCTAATGTTAGCCTTGTGCTACATTAGCGCTTGATGTTAGCTATGTGCTTCATCAAGGGAGGTGTTGGCTAGGTGCCACATCTCGGTGGTTGATAGCTGTGTGCATCGCCGTGGACTGATTGATATGTGGGATCACTTATGTGATCGGTGGCTCAGCCACGACCTTGTGCGGCAGGTCTGCCAAGGTAAGATATGTGGATCACTTAGTTGATCGATGGATTAGCCACGGCCTTGGGCAGCGGGTCTGCCAAGGTAGGTGTGACGGATGGACATTAGGTTGGGTTGGGCTTCATGTTGCATGATTATGTATGTGGACTGTGTGGATATGGGCCAAGCCCATATGTGGAGACATGTGAAATAACTATGCACTGAGTCTGTTTGACTCACCCAATTTTTACCAACATCGCAGGTGATACTTGATGTGTTGATCTGACCGGGTTGGAGAGGATACGAGGTGGCCATTCAATGCAGAAGATGATTTTAATTATTTCAGTCATTTTATATTTTTAGTATTTTTAAGTAAGGTTTATTGTAATAAGGGCCTTTTTAGGGATTTGAGGTTTATTATTCTGTTTAAAATGGATTGACGATTAAAGTATTATTTGAAAATGTTTTGATTCTCGGCAATTTATACCTTAAAAATATGCATTAAGTTTTCAATCCGAATAATTTGTAAGTTTTACTTAGAATTTTTAAACAAACAATGTTTTTACAAAGGACAATAAATTTTTATGATTTTAACTCTAAGTCAAAAGCTTTTCAAACATTTTCTGCAGTGGCATTTCAAATTCGGTCGGTAGTGAATGGGCCGAGTTTGGGGTGTTACATAAAGGCACCTAGGTTTTAACCCATTCACTCCACTAAAAAAAAGCCTACCTTCACAAATTAACCCTTAGTGAACCCATTTGATCCTAACAACCCTTTTTATTGATTTACTCGCTAATATTAACCCAAAACCCTTTGTATTTGTTATCACCATTCTTTTGACTACCCTTCTATCGAGAATTGATTTGATCAGTTATCAAATTAGTTTATTTCAGTTGATAAAGTTTTATTTATTATGTTTCTATTTGATATTAAAAAAATCGATCGAAAAATCAAAGTATATTCAGTATTAGTAGTATAAAAAGTGAGCTTGTACATTTAAATTTCAATTATCAAAGAAAAAGCTCGTAGTATTATTAGTTCCAAAGTTTCATGTGATGTAATTATTCAGATTATTAGTTCAATTATTTTTCTAAAAGTTAGGTAATTGGTCAGGTCAATCTCAATTCTAAACCTTCTAATTCAGCCTTTATCGACACCTTAACCTAAGCTCTGTTCAACTCTGTTAAAGACTTTTTAATTTGTGTATCATCTCACATTACAGTGGTGGAGATTTGATTTTCAGGCAAGCCTATGGGATTAACTTTTAAGTTTGACTTATGAGTGCTTTTTCTTGAACCTTAAACACTTCGAGTGTTTTGAGTGAATCTTTAGTGAGGATGTCAATCCTTGTCGGTTTTGAATTAAAGGTAATTATTTAGATAAGGGGAGACACCTATGTTTTTATGCTACAAATTTATGACTTAGAATTGTTTGAGCCTTTAAGAGTCTTTGAGTTAAATTATCAATGTATAAATTATATGTGAATTATGATGAGGCATTGTTGATAGGAATTGTGAATTATAGAAAGTTCATTTTAATTATAAGTTGAGAATTTTGCTTGAGGACAAGCAAAAGCTTAAGTGTGGGGGTATTTGATAAACCGTAAAAGTAACATATTTTAGGCCCACATTTGGTATGCTTTTGGATGATTTAGTCCTTGATTTATGTAAAAAGGTGCTCTTAATCCTTTCTTTTCATGATTTTACTCAAGAAAGCACCCGAGGACGAAAAGAATAAGAAACGGGCTTAAAACGGGCCAATTTGGGTCAAAGAGGAAATTGACACGGCCTGGACTTCAAGCCACACGGTCGTGCCTCGAAAATTAACTAAGACACGGCCATGCCATGATTTACACGACCGTGCCCCAATCAACAGAATCGAGACATGGCCTAAAGATGATTTACATCGGCGTGTACCATGGCCGTGTCCCTGCCACAGAAAAGAGCAATTCTACTCGGAATAGGATACTTTAAGGCAAAGAAACACATTCCAAAGCCTATTCAAACACCTGAGTAGGAATTATACTTGAATTAGGATACTTAGAGGCCAACTAAGGCATCTCAAAGTCTATATAAACACCCAAGGGTGCAACTTAAGGGAGTTCGGCAGAAGCCTTCTACTAGGGCTTTTGTCGGGGCGGTTAGCTAGGCCAAGGAGCCGAGCCAGAAGGCCAGATTTTTGGGAATTACTTGAAGATAGCCAGTGTATCCATCTCAAGGAGCCGGAATTCTACTCAAGACGGTGGATTTCTCCTTCAATTACTTCAGGGGGTTTTCGGGATTTCTTATGTTTTGTTTTATCTTTTCTCTTGAGATGTTTTCTTTATTCGTTATGAATTAAATCCTTCAGATACCTAAATGGGATGAAACCTAGATGAATTTTGTTATTATTTTTGAATTATATGATAAATACTTAGTTTGTTCTTAATTATGCATGCTTAATCCAAATCTGATGTGCTTAGGTGGAGGAGGAATAGACCTTGCTTAAGAGTAGATTAGCATAATTAAGCAGAGTTGATCGCACGCCTAGAGATAGGGTGACGAGATTTTACCGAATTAGGGTGAAACCTAATATGGGAGTCCATAGATAGATTTACTGCTATTCTAGGGGGTTATTATAAGAGAATGAGAGTTCCACTAATTAACCTAGGGTTAGACATTATTCACCTCGAGAGAGGGTTTAATATACGTTAGGGAGTCTTACGGATCAAACTAAGTGAATAAATCGTATGGTTCAGTGTTAAGAAACAAGTGAAGTCTAGGTGGATTCCTCCTGAGGGTATCGTCTCGATCAATTGAGTTTCTTCAAGTTATTTCCCAATTCAGTCTTTTTGTCTTTGCATCTTAGTTTAGTAATTAGTTTAATCAAATCAATCACTTTATATTTAGGCTAAATAATAAAAAGAAAGTGAGTATTAGTACTTTTAGTTCCTTTGGGTTCGACAATCCAATCTTGCCTAAGCTATACTACTGTTCGATAGGTACACTTGCCCTTAATCATTGTCAGAGTTAGTTTCCAGGTTCGATCTGTCTCTTTATAAATTTTAAAACTCAAAAGACATAGATCAAAAATCCTTAGTCTTAATTATGATTCTGGCTTCTTGAGATGAATCAACTAGCTTTCTTCGAGTGAATCCCACAATTCAGCCCCTCTGGCTTGGCTTTTTGGCCTAGCTAAATGCCCTCCTTTTGGTTGGCTCTAGGGTGTTTATATAGGATTTTGGAATGTCTTTCTTTGCCTCTAAGTACCCTATTTCGAATTGAATTCAAACAGGTCACGTCAGGGACACACCCATGTAAATCGAGGCCAGGCCGTGTTCGGGTCTGTTAATGAGGCACGACCGTGTGGTCTTGAGCCCAGGCCGTGTCGAATTTGTAATTCGCCTATATACTCTGTTTTTGGCCTATTTTTCATTCTTTTCATCCTTCAGTGCTCTCCTGAGAATAAAACATGAAAACAAAGGATTAGGATCACCTATTTCCATAATTAAAAGGATAAATCATCCAAAAGTTTGCTAATTGTGGGATAAAATATGTGTGTATTATGGTTTACCAATGTTCATATAACTATTGATAACAATGAATGCTTACGAGATGCTATGTACATGAATTCCGAGATAAGATCGTTATAATGATAATGTCCAAGAAGTCACGTACGACCCTAGGAATAGATAGGATTAGCTATGTCATGACATAGGTGTCAGTTTTGAAAAATCATGTAAAATCACGTCTGGGACGTCGGCGTTGATTTGAGATTTCGTGTAAGACCACTTCTGGGATGTTGGCATCTATACGAGATTTATGTGTAAGACCATGTCTAGGACATTAGCATCGTATTGATTCATGTAAGACCCTATCTGAGACAGTGGCATCAATATCTGAGTGCATGTAAAACCTCATCTGGGATGTTGGCATTGTACGACTATTCCAAGCATTTTGAGTATCTTATTAGGTTTCTAATGGTTCAACGGGCAAGTCTGTGATACGAATGGCTATATGAGTTGTAAATCTATTTCAGGTACGTTGATTTATACACTAAGTGTGTATACAAGGTAAGTATCTATATGATCTCACTATGATGATTATGTATATTGGAATAATAATATGATACATGAAAGTATGCATGAAAGAGCTATGTATATATGAGATTTTTGAATTGATGAATGTAGCAAAGTATGTCCAAGTATATGGACCAAAGCATACATATGATAAATGTGCTATGAAAATTAAGTGTGCCAATGTTCCTATATGCCTATGTGCCTTTCATGTTAAGTTTATTTGTATATGACTTACTAAGCTTTTGGAAAGCTTACTCTGTGTGTGTTTTCTCTATTTTTGTAGATCATCAAAGCTACAGAAGGATCGGGGACCGTCGAGGATCGTCATCACACTATTCAACTTGTTTTGATACATTTTGGAAATGTATATAGCTAGATATGGCATGTATAGGCTAGTTATTTGTATAAGAGTGTGACTTGAACTTAGCCATGTGATTTGGCTAGTTATGTTTTGGTAATATGCTTTAATGAATGTGATATTTGATGTATATTTTGGGTATGGTTTGAAGCATAAAAAAATGGTTAAGTTTAAGGTAAGTATATAGATGAAATTTTGAGCATATATGTTTAACAAAAAGGATGAGCTTATGAATGGCAAGCTTGGATGAATATGCTTGAGTATTTTGGTACGTTCTTGGTTGTTAAATTTGCATGGATTGTATTGGTATTTGCTTGTAGGTTTGACCCTAATGTGGGTGGCAATTTTGGCCTTGCAAATGGCCTATTTTGTCACATGGTTGTGGCACACGGGCGTGCCTAGTGACCATGGGGCTAAGTCAGTAGCTAGTTAAGAGTACACGGCCTTGACACATGGAAGTGCCTGGTAGCTCTGTGGCTTCAACAAGATCAACAACGGCCAAGGTACACGGGCATGCTTGATAGCTGTGGAGTGAAGTCAGGTTCGACCATGGGGAGGACACACGGGTGTGTCTAGCAACCGTGGAGGTACACCACCTGCCCACACGGGCGTGTAACCCCTGAAACTTAGAACAGTTTTAAATTTACGAGAATTTCTGTATGTGATCCAGTTTAGTCCTGATCCTATTTCTAAGTAGGTTTTAGGTCTTGATGACCTACAGAGGGGACACTATGTTTGTAATTGATGATTTACTTTATGAATTGTTTGATAAGTTTCTGATCTATCAGGTAATGCCCTTAACCCTAATCTAGTGACGGACACGGGATAGGGGTGTTACAGATTCAATCTTTGTTTATGTTACTTTCGTATCAACTACATAGGCAAGATAAGCTTCCCACCCTTTTCTCACAAATCTCTGAGCTAACATAAACGAAATCACAATTGGCATACTATTCAAATCATCAGATTCAATTCTAATAATCTCATTATTCTAACATTTCAATTCAATTGTCTTTCGTCTACAATTCACTATAGCATTATGCATCGTTAACCAATCCATACCCAAAATCACATCAAATTCGTCGAATGGCAACAACATCAGATTAGCCAAAAAATAGAAATCATGATGCACTAACGGGCAATTCTTGCAAACTTTGTCAACCAAAACACATTAGCCTAAGGGGTTCGATACTCTAATCACAAATTCAGTAGACTCTACCGTAAAGTCTTACTAAATACTAAATTCATGCATATGTAAGAATGAGTTGATCCTGGATCTATCAATGCAATCATATTAGTATCATAGAGAGTGAAAATACCGGTGATAACATCTGGCGATGATGCTTCCTCCCGTGCACGGATAGCATAAGCTTGGTTAGGTGTTCGTGCCTCAGATCTAATAGCAGAATCTCTCGTAACACCTCGGTTACCACTCATATTTCCAGTGTTTTGAGGTAGTCTCCCTCTAGTAGCCGTATTACTCGATCTCACATTCTGAACTTTATCTTTCTCATCTGGCTCAGGGCAATCCCAGATGAGGTGATCTAACGAACCATATTTATAACAACCTTAATTATTTTTGTTCTAGCATTCTCCAAAATGTCGTCTTCCACATTGCTGACATTTGGGTTTGTTGTCTCTCACACTGCCAACACTCGCTACTGATGTCGCTTGACCTTTAGAACTTGAGTATTGTTTTCTACGATCTATGTTCGAATATTCATTCGAAACATTTGGGCGAGTATACGAATCTCTAGATTTCTTCGATGAAGATTGATACGACTTACTCACTGATCTTTTTCTCGAGTCTCTAGCTTCGAATCTGCTTTTCTCTTTTCTTTGCTAAGATCCTCAACTTTACAAGACCTTTCAACCAGAACGACAAATTTTTTTAATTCAAGAATCCAGACTAATAGTTTTATATCCTCGTTCAACCCATCAACAAACCGTTTACACATAATCTCCTCAGTAGACACATACTCTCGAGCATACTTGCTTAAACGTATGAATTCTCTTTCATACTCAGTGACAGTCATCCGGCCTTGTTTCAACTCTAGAAAATCTTTATGCTTCTAATTGAGAAATCTTTTACTGATGTATTTCTTTTAGAATTTAGATTGTAAAAACTCCTAAGAAACCCGTTCTTTAGAAACCATAGATATCAACGTTTTCCATCAATGGTATGCATTATCTCTCAGCAAAGATACAACACATTTGATACATTCATCAGGAATACAAGATAATTCATCAAATACTCGGATCGTATTTTTGAGCCAGAACTTAGTTCTCTCCACATCATCATCAATAGTAGCCCGGAACTCTTCAGCCCCATGTTTTTGAATCTTATATATTGGCGGCTTGTTCAATCATATCGGATCTATAACTTGAGGCATAACAGGGATCTGTTGAGGAATAGGTGGGAGTAGAGTTTATTGAGCAGCCAGATTCGTTCGAACAAACTCCGTGAACCACTTGTTCATCATTTGGAAAAAGCCTTGTTTAACCAGCAGGCGTGTTACTCTCTACATCATCAGTCACAGCTCGTTCTGGATCCATTACTATATGAAAACACAATTTAAGCTGTCAGAAATCATCACACTATCGCAAAGTATATATGACATGTATGGCTAGACTCTTACACATGCTACGTTAGTCTTAGAATCGACTAAACTGTAGCTCTAATACCAATAAATGTAACACCCATCACCCGTATTCACGATCAGAATAGGGTTACGAGGAATTACCGACCAATACATATCATTTAACAAACATAACTCATACATTTATGCATCCATTCTCAAAAACCATTCAATCATATTCACATTGTCCCTTATAAGGGCTTACGAAGCCTTAAACATATTTTAGAAGTGGTTTGGGACTAAACCGATAACATACAAAAATTTTGGAAAACTTAGGAATTTTCAAACATACAAGGGTCACACGCCCGTGTCCCAGGCCTTGGGAAAACAGGGCATACATACTGACTTGGGTCACACGGCCGACCACACGCCAATGTGTCATGCCCATGTGCCCTTCGAAGTGGCCACACACGCCCGTGTGCCAGGCCGTGTGCTAGGCCATGCCAATCTTGTAGGGTATACTGACTTATGCAACACTGCTAAGTCACACACCTGTGCTAGGCAATGTGCCATTTAGGGGGTATACTGACTTGGGCCACACGGCCAATCACACGCTCTTGTGTGAGGCCGTGTGAAGCATATTAACTTCAATTCAATTTCAACACCAAGGGACACACAGCTGTGTAGCATGATCGTGTGTCCCACACGGTTGAGACACACGCCCGTGTTTCTACCCGTGTGGGCAAAAAAATAGGCCATTTGCATGGCCAATTTGCCACATTTATTCATGCTCACCTAAACAACCAAAATGGTACCATTTCATCATAAAATAGGCAGCCAAAATCATCATTAATATACACAATTCATACCATATCCATTTCAACCAAAATCAATACTCAAGTCAATACCAATTACCTATTCAAATACTTAGATCATCTAGCATTAATTCACAAGCACATAACTTCTCAAGTTATCAACTTCAATCACACCATATAGATCAGATACCAAACTCAAAATATAACCATTTGAGCAATTATGAAACCATAACCACATTTATACCAAACATACTAAAATAAGCCATCACTCATGGCAATATATACAAAACAAACATATACATTTACAAGCTAACTCTCATGGCTATATTCACAACCAAAGTACCACAACTAGCCTCTACATGCCATATACCATATGTACAATTCAAAAGTACCAACTTAGATGTCTGATAGTGCGATGATGTTCTCGATGACTCCCAGATCCGAGCTAGCCTTGATTCACTATAAAACATAGAAAAATAAAACATAGTAAGCTTCATAGCATAGTAAGCTCATAAGTGAGTAACTCAATACATCAAATAAATGTAATTCAACCAATTACATATAACAAAATCATAAACACATTACTACAAACGTTTCTCATGTCTCAAAACATGACCAAATATAAACTCAACGAAATTTCTCTATTTAATACTTGAATAGGTTTTGTACAGACCTGTATCGTCTCGTACTAACCTTTTTCTCAATCACATCATCCGTTTACCTGTTGAACCATTCGGAATAGAAGTCGGATACTCAAAGATCTCAATCGATAAGTACCTATACCATAGCCCGAAGCCAAATCAAGGTAACTTATCCCAAAGTACCTATACCATGGCTCGTAGCCAAATCAAGGTATCACTCGCACCCAAAGTTCCAATATCATGGCCCGAAGCCAACACAAAAACCTAATGACATGTCACTAGCATCCTAAATTATTCCTAAGGTTCAACTGGGAAGTTTCACTTGTCGATTCCTTCGTTGAACACATTCGTAAAGTCGTTTTCACAATTCAAACATTATTCATAATCTCATAATCGCGTTTTATGCAATATTAAAGCATTTAACATTCATTTATAATGAAATCACCATATACGAACTTACCTCACGTATGAAAACGGCGAAATGAGTCAATTACTCGTTAATATTGCCTTTTCCCCGATCTAATTTCAGATTCCACTTTTCTTGATCTATATGTATTCAAAATTAGCACATTTAATCATTCATTCATTCAATTTAATCCTTAAACACATACTTGGGCATTTTTACACACTACCCCCTAAACTTTCACATTTATTCAACTTAGTCCCTATTTCACAAATACACAAAATTCACAAAATTCAACAAAACCCATGCTTGGCTGAATTTCATATAGGTCCCTAGCAGCCCAAAAATTTCATTTATTTCACATTTCAACCACTCAATTTGCATATTTTACAGTTTAATCCCTTTTTTCATTTTTGTCAAAAATCACTTTACAAAACTAGTTTAACTATTAACAAACTTTCAAAATATATCATCAATCATCAAAATACTCAAGTACTCAATAATGGAAACATGATAATCCTTTAACAGTTTCAAAATCCAAGGCACGGGCTACCTAAAACATGAAGCAACGATCTCACAAACGTAAAAATCATCAAAAATCGAGCTCAAAACACTTACCACTTAAGCTTGCAAGTGTCAAATTTAAAACCCTAGAATAGCTTCTTTTTTTCTTCAATAATTTCAATGGGAAGATGATATTTAGCTTAAAATTTGATTTTTTTTTATTAATAACAACTTTATTTATCAAATACCATAATTAACCTCAACAATAAACATATAAAATCATATATTGGATGTCCATTAATGTCCATTAACATCTAAAATGGTCTAATTACCATTTAAGGCCATCATAATTAAAAACCAAAGCCAGTTGACACCTTTAACAAATAGAATGTAACTTTTGCATTTTACACAATTAAGTCTTTTTTTCTCAAATTGAGCAATTAAATGATAAAATTAGCCCACGAAATTTTCACACATACATGTTGTCATGTTGTAAACACATAAAATAATATTAAAATAATTTTCTAACATCATATTTTTGGTTCTAAAACCACTGTTCCGATTTAGCTAAAATCAGGTTGTTACAGAAAGTCTCTATGGCTATCTTTGTAAGAGAACACCTTCGTGGTGGAATCTGAACGGAGCTTATGATGACCATCTGAACACAACTCCTTCAAGCAGACTCTGAATGATTGGCGAACACGAGATTTTGAGAATTGGAAAGTGTGGATTAGCTTTGAAAGAAAAGCCAGTATGGAAGGTTATGGCAAATTTTTTACAATCAATAGGATCAAATTCATGAACAAGAAACAATTGATGAAGTCTTTGTATAAAGGCCCAGGTAAAAAAGGGTTTTCTCACTATGTCCTATCAAACTTACCCCTCTGTGTTTTATGTCAGCTAAAAGAGACACTGGGAAGGACGATGCAGGGCTACGCTAAAGGAATGGTGAAGGCACTCATGCATACAGCGCTGGGGTTGCACTCATGCATATAGTGCACCTATCGAACAGTAGTATAGTTTAGCCAAGAATATCTTATCGAACCCAAGGGAACCTAAAAGTACTACTACTCACTTTCTTTCTATTATTTAGCCTAAAATATGGAGTGATTGGTTTATTAATCTAAAAACTAATGAAATACTAAACTAGATGCAAAGACAAAAGAATGAAACTTTTGGGAAAAGACTGTGGAAAAACTCAGTTGATTATGATGATACCCTCAGGAAGAATCCACCTATGACTTCTCTTGTTATCTAACTTTTAATTTATATGACTTCTTTACTTAGCTTGATCCATGAGACTCCCTAACCTATATTAAACCCTCTCTCGAGGCAAATGATGTCTAACCTTAGGTTAATTAGTGGAACTCTCGTTCTCTTATAATAACCCCCTAAGGAAGCAGTAAATCGATCAATGGACTTCCATATTAGGTTTCACTCTAATCTGACAAAATCTCGTAACCCTATCTCTAGGCGCTCGATCAACTCCGCTTAATTATGTTAGATCTACTCTTAGGCAAGGTCTATTCCTCCTCCACTTAAGCACATCAGATTTGGATTAAGCAACATAATTAAGAACAAACTAAGTACTTATCATATAATTTAGAAATCAAATAACAAAATTTGTCATAGGTTTCATCCCCTTTAGGTATCTGAAGGGTTTAGTTCATAACAAAATAAGAAAACATCTCAAGAGAAAAGATAAAACAAAATATAAGAAATCCCTAAAACCCCCTGAAGGAATTGAAGAGAAGATCATCTGTCTTAAGTAGAACTCTGGCTTCTTGAGATGGATCAACTGGCTATCTTCGAGTAATTTCCTGAATAAAAGCTCTGGCAAAAAACTCTGCCCAAAAACTCCCTCTTAGAACGGCTGCCTTGGGTTGTTTATATAGGCTCCTTAGATGTTTTACTTGGCTCCTAAGTCCCTCTTTCAAGTAGAATTACTATTAAGGTGTTTAAGTAGACTTATGAGTATGTTTCTTTGGCTTCAAGCATCCAAATCCGAGTGAAATTGCTCATTCCCGTAGCAAGGGCACGGCCATGGCACATGCCCATGTAAGTCAACTTCAGGCCGTGTGTCGATTCTGTTGATTGAGGCGCTGGCACACGACCGTAAGTCGGGATTCAGCCGTGCTTGTGTCTGTCGATTGGGACACGGCCATGCAAATCGTGCTTAGGGTGTGTCTTTGAATGATTGGCAAGGCACAGCCGTGTGACTTGAAGTCCAGGCCATGCCAATTTCTTGGGTTGGCCCAATTTGGTCCCTTTTAAGCCTGTTTCTCATTCTTTTCATTCTCGGGTGCTTCCTGAGTATAAGACATGAAAAGAAAGGATTAAGAGCACCTTTTTACATAAATTGAGGGCTAAATCATCCAAAAGCATACTAAATGTGGGATTAAAATATGTTACTTTTACGGTTTATCAACAAGTCAGTAATAGTAAGGTAACATCCAACGAATTAGGTTGGGTTAAGGGCATTACATTCGCCCCTAGAAACACCCTAGAATCACTACAAATATAACTCGGTAATCTGCAACAAATGCTAGACTCTGATATATTAAGTGTATAATAATAACAAGTCAATAATCATCATCTCATCACAAGTCAATATCGTACAACGCACATAATAACCTATTGACATGCCAATTGTATCCTATCCTATGTTCATCCAGGCTCGATACATTTCATCCTATAACACTTCACAATTCAATTAATGTCTCACATTGTATTAACTTATGACAAATCAATTGTACATATATATATATATATATATATATTCAACAAACCACAACTCTTAAATTAATATAACATTTCAAATTATATTAAACTAAACTGTATGAACTTATTAGGGTTCTACAGATATAGCAATATTAGAGAATAGTCAACAATTTTCTCTTTTCCATAATTTTCATCTTGGTTCTTAATCTATATGATAATTTATTTCAAATATCGATCAATTACATAACCACATTTAATTTGATACAAATGACCTTTATTAGCATTTTTCACAATTTTCCTAAAGTTTTAGCTTTTTTCAATTAAGCTCAAAACTATTATGGCAAATTAATTTTCATCCTAAAACAACCCTCAAGTCACGAAATTTACAAGAAATTGATGTAATTTTCAACAATTTAACAATTTAATCCCTAAACTCAAAACTATGCAAAATCACTTTACGAATTAGTTTAAAATCATTGCCAAGCTTCAAACTAAACCATTAACAACTAAAACGCTTCAAAAATATTAATGGAAATTTTTCAAAATTTTGAAAAATCACAAATTAGCCCCTAGGCTAAATAGATTAAGCTACAACGATCTTAAAAACTTAAAATTCATGAAAAACAAGTGTGAATTTAACTTACATGGAAGTGTATAGACAATGGAGGTTTAACAACAATGGTGTTCGATTATAAAATAAGAGAATGAAGAAGATGGATGCCACTTTCTTTTGTTTTATTATTATGACTTTAACATTAATTAATAAACATTTTAATTATATACAATTAGTTTACTAAGCTTAAAATCGGCCACTAACTACATGAATGGCTAAATTTCCATTTAACTCCATTCTGTTATGCCATTATATTCATTTAATTGACAGAAATTAACAGCAATTAACTTTTTTAGATTTTATGATTTAGTCCTTTTTCTTTAATTAACCAACCAAACATCAAAAATTTTGGACCAAAATTTAATGACACTAATGATCTCGTAAATATTAAATAATTAATATTTATGGAATCACACGTCAAAATTGTAATCCCAAAACCATTATTTTCGACATGACTAGAAAATGGGCTACTGTAAGGAGGTTAGTTTATGAAATTTAAAATCATATAATATTTATTCTAGCATTTGAAATTAAGTATTAGTGTCAAGGAATAAGTCAAAATTTAACTATTATTTTGTTAAGTAGTTAGCAGTTAAAGTAGTTGTTTTTGCTAACAAAGTTGTTGAATCAGTTTAGTAAAAAATGTTGTATAAATACAATAAGCTCAATCTCTTGGAAGTATTCTTTTGCAATGGAAAAAGTCTGTTTGTTCTATCATTTTGCTGCGTTTTTCTACATGGCATCAAAGCTAAGGTTCTGCTATTAATTTTTTCCTTTCTTCCCACGTTGTTTTCAGTCGTTATAGCACCAGAGGTGGTTGCAGGTAGTCAGCATAATTCTTCCTGTAACATCCTGAAAAGGGCCTATGCATTTTGGCCAAATTGTGCGAAAAGACATGTTTTATGTGTTTTGGAATAAATTTGGAATGATTTCGGAAACCTGAGAATGTAAGGAAATGAAAGGAAATGAAAGGAAATGAAAGGAAATGTAAGGAAATGAAAGGAAATGTAAGGAAATGTATGGAAATGTATGGAAATGTATGGAAATATATGGAAATGTAAGGAAATGTATGGAAATGTATGGAAATGTGAGGAAATGTAAGGAGATGTATGGAAATGTAAGGAAATGCTTTAGAAATGTTAAGTTTTGGAAACTAAACTAAAATAGGAAAGTGACCATTTGGAAACCAAGTAAATTAGGAAAGTGAACATTTTGGAAACCAAGCCAAAGAGGAAACTAAACATTTTGGAAACCAAACCAAAATAGGAAACTAAACATTTTGGAAACCAAGCCAAAATAGGAAACTAAACATTTTGGAAACTTGGAAAATCTGAGTCATGCGAAAATTTTTGGAAACTTAAAATTGACCCCTAATGTTGAATTTAAGAGCCCAAGGGGAACTTAGGGCCAAGTGACCTAAAAATATAAAGTACATGAAATTTGACCCAATAACGGACTTGGAAATGTGGCCTGAAGATGCCACCTAAGGCCTTAGGAAATGGCCCACATGCAAAAGGTTTTGGGCTTGAGTTCGAGTCACATAAGAAGCAAATAAAATAAGTTTTATTTTGCTTCTAGAAGCCCAAGAGGTGGACGGCACAAGCTTGCAAAAGAGGAGTTTCATTCTCTTTAAAACTCGGCTAATTAGAAGATCATAAGGACTCTTAAGGGAAGAGTTTAATTCTCTTTAAAATTCTACTAAATAGGTGGATAAATGAAGAATTATTGTTTAATTAGGAAAATAAGGAAGAGTGGTGGCCAAGTAAAGGATTCTTGGCCTAGTAAATTCGGCTATAAAAGGAGGGACTAGGGCCATTCATTATTCATTCTCCTCTCTTTTCCTCTCCGCCAAATATTCTTCTTGAGCATCCATTCTTTTCTTCTTTTCTCCTAGTGATTTCCTTCTAAGCCTATTATTCCTCTCTTCTTTCATCTTTGAAACCAAATACATAAGGAATCATAGCCGATTGTTCATCAAGTCTCTAAGCCAATCTCCGAAGGTTGAAGTGAAGGTGCAATCGATTCCTTCAAATAAGGGTAAGATCCAAGTTTAGTTTTCCATTCTTTATATTCTAGACTTATTGAAATTTAGAGACTAATTTCGATTATTAATCTTGGCGAATCATGGAAGAAGAAATTCTTTTCCGAAGGTACACCATAGGCCACGTGTTCCTATTATTCGGTGAATTTGGATTTAAGATCCACAAGGTAAGTACCTAAAAGTATTCGCCAAAGCTTGTATGATTATCTAGATCAGTTCTTTAATTATTAAAAAGCCTAAACTAACCCATATTGAGATTCAAGGTTGGTAGAATATCGTAAAGGAAAAATAAAGTTTTAGGATTTGTGTAAACACCAAATCGGCAAAGGTGAGTCTCTCTACAAATCCTACTAGGATTTGGTTTTGTTTTAAGCCAAAAGGGTTTATTAATGTGTTTTATTTGGTGGGCCGAATATAGGAATTAATAGATCTAAAGTTAGATCGGGATTTTCGAGATCTCAAGGAACCTTAATAAGCAAATCAGGTGTGTACCCTTACTAACCTTCAATATTTCATATGGCTATTATTTAATATATGAATATGTATGAGAATGTGAATGTGGCTAAGTACCTCAAATGTGGCAAAAAGTACCCAGGTACATTTCCTACTTCGGATAGGATTGTGAAATATGTTATTTTATAACATGCGAATATATGTATATAAACATGAAATTAAGTAAGTTATGCATTATATATATTTTTGGGGCATTCGGATTTATGTGAAAAGGGAAGAGTAGGTGTTAACCGGTCTCACCAACGAAGGTGTTGACTTGGTCTCACCAACGAAATATAGGTGTTGACTTCGGTCTCACCAACGAAGGTGTTGACTTCGGTCTCACCAACGAAATATAGGTGTTGACTTCGGTCTCACCAACGAAGGTGTTGACTTCGGTCTCACCAATGAAATATGTTGACTACGGTCACATTGCGAAATTTTGGTAACTTCGATTACACTAGTGTCTAATGACACAACGTTTAAATTTGATTATAGTGTCTAATGACACAACGTGGAGAGTAGCGGATGGAGGGTTGACTTAGTAGTCCCCACGGTGTGAATGGCAGGTACGGGTGGTGTGTAGCGGATGGACCATTAGGATTGGGTTTGGGTTGCATCATAATTTCATTATTATATGGATCCGATGATTTGAACATGAGTGCCGATTTGTTGAATGTTAGTATTGTGTGCACATTGAGTCATTGACTCACCCGTTATGGGAACTATTTTCAGTGATGAACGGTGATTGGAATAGGGCTGGTAGACATTGAGGTGGCCATGCTACATGCGAAAAATTTCATTTAGTTTGGACTTAATTTTATTTTAGTTACTTTTATTTTATTTTGGGTTTTACTTGAGGTAATAAGGCCATAAGGCCCAGTGGATTTCTCTTTATTTTTGCTTTACTATTAAGTTTTATGCTAAGAACTATTTTGGATGTATTTAATTAAATGGGTTTACAAGTATAAATAAATGGGTTTACAACCTAAGCCCAACTCACAACAACATTTTCTAAAAAAATTTTACGTATTTTCTCTAAGTAATGAATGATTTTGAAACCGGTTTACTTTAGGAACATACGAGATCCAGTCCATTCTCGTGGGCCGGGTGCGGGGTGTTTCACTTCCAATGGTGCTGGAGAGCAAGTCAACTTTCCTTGTTCAGATCCTAGTTCAGTAACTTTTTTTGTTCAGAAGAAAGTTCAACAATTTCCTAAACACGATATTATTAAACTTGGTGAAAGCAATTTTCTTCTATGGAAGCACCAAATCATGTTGATTCTTGAAGGTTATGGTGTGCAAGATTTTATTTTGGGAACTGACAGTGTTCTTGCTCAGTTCATTGTTAAGAATTTCGATTATGTGTTGCGTTTCCAACAATACAAGTTGTTGGTTTCTTGGTTATTATTGACTATGTCTGATAAGATCTTGATCTATCTTAATAGTTCTCATACTAGTTTTGATGTGTGGGCCACAATTGAAAGAAAGTTTGCCACCAAGTCTACTGTCAAGATGTCGAGTCTATGACATGTGTTGTATTCTCAAAAGAAGGGTCACCTATCAATAAAAGGTTATTTGGAAAAGATTAAGTCAATGAGTGATACATTGCCGCGAGAAGCTTAATATCGAAACAAGAACTTGTTAGCATTATTCTTGCAGGGCTATCGGTTGAATATGAGTCGGTATGGGTGGTAGCTTTAGCTATTTGTCTTTCTATTGATCTGTTAACTGAAATGCTTCTAAACTGTGAAGCAAGACAAGTTGAGTTCCTTACTAATACCCCTATGCAAGCTAACATAGCTAGCAAACAAGCCCGTGAAGATGCAGGTCCATCAAATAATTCTGACTATCAAGGGGATAAGCAATAATATCGAGGTGGTGGTTTTCAGTGACATAGAGGCTTTCATCGTGGTAGAAGTCGTGGGGGTCAATTTTCTTACACTTGCCCCCAATGCCAGCTACATGGTAAAGTTGGCCATGTTGTCCAAAAATGTTATTATAGATTTGATGAAAGTTTTGCTGGTGTTTTAGATGAAGGTCAGACCATGTCAGTGGATCATCATCAGCTTCTCAATTCATGATAGGTAGAAAAATCTACATCATATTGTGGAATGCACCAATGCTGCAATAGAACCAAAAACATGGTGGCCAACTAAGGTGTCATTTTTCAGTAACTTCCAACAATGATGCTGGTCATATTTGGTACCCAGATTTAGGTGCCACAAACCATATTACCAATGATGTTTTGACACTCATTCATCCTATTGAGTATACAGGTAGGAGTCAAATTTATATGGGCAATGGTGCTCCTAGTCCTATCACTCATGTAGGGACCTCCCCAATTGTTACTGGCAGTAGCCTTTTACACCTTAAACATGTTTTACATGTTCCAAATGTATACAAAAATTTGATTTCCGTAGCTCAATTTGCAAGGGATAATAAGGTGTATTTCGAATTTCATCCCTTTCATTGCTTTGTGAAAAACATCAAGATAGGGACGGTTTTACTGATGGGTCACATCCATAAAGGGTTGTACCATTTTGATACATCACCACAACAAGAAGATTATTTTGGTTCTATTGGTGGTTTTCAGTGTGCACGTACGGCTGAGGTTTACACTCATGATGGTTCTTATTCTGTGTTAGAGTTGTGGCAAAAAAGACTTGGCCACCCTTGTATAAAAACTCTTCTTCAAGTACTTCAAAGTTGTAATATTTTCCCCCAATAAGTCCACACTGCCTAGGGTGTGTACTCCTTGCCAGTTAGGAAAGTCACATAAACTAGTTTTCAATGATTCTCAGACTGTATATTCTTCACCTTTTGAACTTGTTGTGTCAGATTTGTGGGGACCGACTCCTCTTCCTTCCAAAGGTTGTCTCTATTATATTTCTTTTGTAGATGCATATAGTCAATATACTTGGATTTATCTCTTAAAGATAAAGGCTGAAGTTCTTGCCAAGTTTACTCAGTTATATAAGTTTGTGGAAGTTCAGTTTGGGTGCAAAATTAAAATGCTTCAAAGTGACTAGAGTGGTGAGTACAGACCACTGGTTAATTTCCTCTCTCATATTGGAGTTCAACACAAGTTGACTTGCCCCCATGCCTTTAAAAATAATGGAATTGTCAAGAGGAAACACAGACATTTGGTTGAAACATGTCTAATAATACTAGAAAGAACACATGTTTTCTCCCTACTTATTGGTTAATTTATTCCCATTTAGTTATCCTTACCATATATTTTAGCATTTTCAGTTCAGTAATTTACATTTTATAACTCAGTAGATCTTAGCTTATTTATCATTAATTTTGTCATGTTTTAGTACTGATGTCACTGCATGAGTACTTTCAGATTGCGCCCAAAATTATCGCCGCACCTCACAGCTGACCGGATAGGAACAAAAATGCATGAGCTGTCCGGTTTGGTACAACTAACTTGTACGTATGGAGGCAACATGATTCTGATGAAAGGACACCTGGGCTATTTGAAAAAATATTCACATAAAAAGAAAGGGAGAGAGCTTTTTGGAGGATTTTCTTCAACCTATCCCTTGAAGCTTGTAATAGGCCAATTTAGCCCGGGCCCATACTATTCAAAAACAAAAACAAAATAAATAAAAAAAATAAAGTCCAGTTTATTTTACAATCTGTTTACAAGCCCAAAATGGACTACCCAGACCCAATACCCTGTTACACCCAAACCACACTACCCAACCCTTAACCTAACAAAACAAAGACCCAAAACTTATGAGGCCCAAAAGGGCCCAAATACCAAACAAAATTAGGACCTAGGGTTTCTGGAAAACCCTCGCGCTTCAAGCGCCCAGCACCTCCTTTCGGTCACGCCGCAATTAGCGCAGATAGCCTTCGTCATCGCCTGCACCATTAATGTAACATCCGGGATTTAGGGGTCTCGCATTTTACTTCATATGTATATGTTGGTATGCTTTGCTTGACTATTTGAGTGTGTTTGGGGGCTTCGAGAACTTTGGGGTTTAGCCTGAGCCTTAGTAAAAATTTTTTATTTTAGGCTTTAAGGGGGAAGCTAGGGGAGCCAGGCTATTAAGGATTTAATTCTGTGGTTTTTGACACAAGGATAAGGGTGGTGTAGTGGCAGGGAGGCGTTACTTGGTGTGCTTTGGTGGTGGCGTCAGAATGGAGTTCAAAGGGGGAAGGGGTTCGAGCTACAAGGACAGCATTTTGGGAGTTCATTTTTGCGCATGGAGAGATAGGAGATGGATTCGGCTGGGGTACTTAAGGGGGAATGTAACATCCTAAAATTGGGCCTAGTAGGATTGGGCCAAATGGTGTAGGAATGTTTAAAATTTTGAGAACAAGAGAATGACAATATTGCAAATTGGACTTATTAGTTAAGTGAATTTGGAAGGTTCTGAGGCTTCTATGAAGTTCCGGTTCGAGTTGGGCCTTAGTAAAATTTTGTGATTTAGCCTATTAAGGAGAGATAGTAAGTGGCATCAAGGCTTATGGAATTAGATGAGTAATTTGTTAGCATAAAGGAGCTTATGGTAAAGAGGTTATGGCATTAAGTGATGTACCTTGAGGAAGAGGTTCAAATCCCATTGTTTGCAAATTTAACTATTATTTTGCTTTCCTTCCTTATGTGTCGGCCAAGAAGTATTTTTGGTAAGTGTGGACTTTATTATTTTGGTAAGGTGGCTAAAAGAATATGGCAAGGTTAAAGTTTGGGAAAGGAATCAAGAGGAATAGGAAAGAAAGGGGGACAAGAGGCTAATATCGGGGGAGGTGTTTTGGAAAGTATGAGTGGCCAAATCTTATCATAAGGGGGGATGCATGTGGATGGTTTTTTTTTTGGAGTAATTAGGTGGCTGAAATTATATTTGGCATTTGGTAAAGTATTGGCTTTGTTTTGGCCAAAAATCCTTTTGACAACTTTGTGCCATTTCTCTCAATTTTGCAACCCTCCTTGCCAAATCATAGTGGCACAATAGTGCATTGTTTTTCCTCTCAAATTCTTTTCTTTTCCTTTGCTTTGTGCGAAATTACAAGCCTTGGTGACCATAGTTTCTTCTTTCTTTTTACTTTGGCTGAATTCCCTAGCACAATTGTGCATTTTCTTGCTCTTTTGTTTGATCAAGATTTTCATGTATTGTTTTTCCCCTTTGATTTCAAATTACAAGGCACTCTTCTTCCATCCAATCTCTTCTTAATCAAATCGGTAAGTGATCATATTTTCCTCTTTTCATTTCATTTTCTTTTTCTTCCAAGCTGTATATAGGTGAAGGGGGTGTATTGTGGTGATTCTTCCTCAAGCCGAATAAGGTGTGGCTAACATTGTTTTTGTGTTAATCACTTCTAAGGACTCGAAGTACTTTATCGGAGGGCAAATCGAACACCTATCCCTCGTAATAAGAGACTCGGATTGTTGGTAAGTGATAGATTGTTAATCAATCAAAATAATTGGTTGAAGTGGTAAATTCAGTTTTGGGATTAATTGTTGATCGATTGTATCTTTAGGTGCCGCAGAGAATTTCGTGTTACGGATTCCGAATAAGGTGTGTAATTCCGTACCCTTCCGAATATATGTTTGAAATGGTGAGTAAGTCTCACATCTCTTTGAAAGTTTACATGAAATATTCTGTGATTCGGTAGAAATACCGAATAAAACCGATAACCGCATTCGTGGTCACTTTCGAGAGTGCGATATTCGTAGTGGTAATCGTATTTTGTAATAAAACAGTTTCAATCAGAAACAGTGTCTTGTATTTGAAAAAGCATGAAAAATTGGATAAAAGGAACTACAAAGTGAATAAGATATCAGATTAAAGCTTACTGTGTCTATTTTAATATGGGAGAAACAGAGAAGGAAAAGGAATATTAGATTATGAGATATGTTAATTTTAGTGAGACTGGTTTTGAATGACTTCGGGGTATTCTGTTCTGTTTTGGAAAAATTATATAAAATTGTACAAAGTGAATTAAGAGTTATAATTGATATGTATGGATTCCTTAGTGAATCTATTTTCAAAAGAAATAAGTGGGAGCAGTAGATGAAAATCGTACAGTAAGATATTTGAGATTAAGGTAAGAGAGGTCAGAATCATTGGACAGTGAAACAAGGGAAAATTTAAGGAATAAACTGTACTAAATGGTTAAGGTAAAAATTCTGGAAAACTTATAGTAGAAAGATATATGAGTCTAGTTTCAAGAAAAATTTACGGATTTAGATTTCAAGTTTTCTAACTCGAGTTGTGGCCAATTTAGTCAGTGTGATGCAGTTAGACAGTTTCGTTTTTATGCCCCAAATTAGTAATTAAGCTTAGGTTGCGAAATTACCATCATACCCTTAGAGGGTAAATTACTGAATTACCTTTTGTGGGTACAATTATCGAATTATGAAAATTCCCTTACGGGTCAAGTTACGAAAATGCCCCTAATGGGCCGAATTATGAAAATGTCCCTATGGACTAAATTACGAAAATACCCTTTATGGGTCAAATTGAAATATGTTGCTATATGGGCCTCATGTGAATAATGGGCCAAAGTTTCTAGATCGATTAATGGGCCAAATTTTGCTAGATCGTTAAATGGGCCAAAATTTTGCTAGATTGTTAAATGGGCCGAAAACCTTGATAAATAGTTAAATGGGCGAAATCTACTGCTAGATCGTTAAATGGGTGAAAACCCACGAAAAATAGTTAAATGGGTGAAATCTACGCTAGATCAATAAATGGGCGAAATCTACGCTAGATCATTAAGCGGGCTGAAAATATGCTAGATCGTTAATTGGGCCTAAGTTGCTAAAGTGCTAAATGGGCTAAATGTTATTTTGTGTTATGGGCCTTAATTAAAAACTTGAAATATTGATTCTCTTGTAAATTGGGCCTTTTGCTAAAATTATCATATGGATATAAATTGTTATGCATACATGTTTGCATGGGTTGGGAAAATGATGAAGAGAAGAAAGGCTGTTCTAGTTCGGTGGCCAAAATCTAGTTGGCTTATTGCCTCTAGTTCGGGCTCTCCCACAAATAATCAAATGGCTTATTGCCTCTAGTTATTGCCTCTAGTTCGGTGGCTCTCCACAAATAATCAAATGGCTTATTGCCTCTAGTTCGGTGGCTTTGCCACAACTATAAAATGGCTTAATGCCTACGATTGGTGTGTTGGCGGGGTGGGTTGACTTGATCCCCAGGTGTGATGGTTGGTGCGGGGTGTGTAGCGGATGGAAATTAGGCTTGGTTTGGGAATTGCATATCACATGCATATTATATACATGTTATAATTGTAATTGGGCTTAGGCCCAAAATATTGCTATGTGTGTTCCGACCCAGTGGATGATGGTAAGGGGATTATACACTGAGTTCTTGTAACTCACCCCCTTTCTCTTAACCACAGAGGTAATGCTCCGTGAGGTGGACTTGGGCCATGGATGACTCGGTGGAGGCCATTCTTGAAATAGTGTTTTGAATTTTAAATTTCTATTCTCGTTATTTTATTATTTTGGTTTAAGTTGTAATAAGGCCTCTGAACTATTTTATTATTTGCTTTATGGTTGGTTTACTTATTATTTTGCTTAAATTGTTTTAAACGAAAATTTTTCTAAGAACGAAAATAAAAGTTTTTCCGAAATTGATTAATAAATGGATTTCAAGATAAACTTTTACAAATATGATTTAACTCAAATTTTCTTTCAATTTATTAATGACATTTTCAAAAGTCACGATTTAAATTTTAATTCCTTGATTCGTGATTTATCAAATTACTTGTATTTTATCTACGTTTCCAAATGTTTTCAAATATGTTGTTACAACTCTAGTTTTTGCAAATCGTTTATTTCAAATATGCTTTCATATGAAAAGGTTTATTAAAGATAATTATGTTTTCACGTGAGCGTAATTGCTTTAGTTGTATTGGGTTTTAACAAAGAGGCTGTGATTCTCAAACAAGTTGTTAACAATTGCAAAGATGGTTTTGAAAAACACTTCCATGTGGCACGCCAGATTCAGGCCTAACTTCTAGGCCGGGTTTGGGGTGTTACAGGGAAGGTTTGAAGGGGTCAAATATTTTTGAATAAGTGGTGGAGAGGATTATTAGGAGTTGAATCATTCAAACTTATTTGAATGAGTGAGGGGGAGGAAATTTAGGAGAGGAATAAGGGATTGGGAGAGGGGTGTGAGTGTTGGCCGAATATGGGGTTCTAAGGAGAGGATTTTCGGTCATGAGGGGAGTGGTTCGGTTAGGGGGCTTTAGGTGCCGAAATTAGGTGTTGTGGTAGGGAGTGTGATCATTTTGTTTTTGAGTCTTTTCTCCTCTATTTCCTTTGCCGAAAAGTGTCAAGCAAGAGCCATTCTTTTCTTTCTTCTTTTCCTATAGTAAGAAGCCGAAAGTGAGAGTGACCATTTGGTGAATTTTGTTCATCTTATATTCTCTCTACTTCTTCTCTAAGTCGAACCACATCTCTCTCTTATTCTCTTTTCTTTTTCATTTTGATAATCTTAAACTTTCACTTCAAGAGCTGAATATCCCTTCTATCTATTGGAACCTTGGCCGAATCTTCCATTCATCACTACTTCTTTCTTTTTCATCTTTATTCATTCTTTTATTTTGTTGTTTCCTTAAGCCTCATCTCTTGACTGAATCATTCAAAGCCAAATATCTCTTTGGTGGTAACTCCTTCATTGGTCAATTTCTAGAAGAAGCGCCGTCATTCGTTTAGTGCCAACTCTCCCAATCGGTTTCTGGTAATAGTGGTAAGGGGTTCTCTTTTAACTGGATCTTACTCTATTCTCTTTGGGTTGCTGAAACCAAGAGTCTAACTCTATTTCTTATGTGTGGCCGGATCTTTGGAGGACTTGATTTTGTGCCTTTTATCTGTAGCCAGCATGAGGGGCATTAGGGTTAATGTAGGGATTTTGACAATCTCTTGGTTCAGTGGAGACTCCCCGGGTTCTGTTAAATTCGGTAAGGGGAATTGGATTAAAGTCTTTTATGTAGTTCGTTATTATCTGAATCTACGTTTTAACCGGGTCTTCTGACCAAGATCTTATTTGATGGAATCGAGTACCAGTCAGTTAAAGAGAGGGGTTGGACACGCAGTCCCTACCCCTAAATTCAAGAAGCGAGCAGTTTTAGCAGTTTAACCGGGTCTTTTATGTAGTTTCAGCGAGGATTCAAGAAGCGAGTAGTTTCCATATTATTATTATTATTATTATTATTATTATTATTATTATTATTATTATTATTATTGTTATTATTATTATTATTATTATTATTATTATTATTATTATTATTATTATTATTATTATTATTATTATTATTATTATTATTATTATTATTATTATTATTATTATTATTATTATTATTATTATTGTTATTATTATTGTTATTGTTATTATTATTTGTTATTGTTATTGTTCTTATTATTCTTATTCTTATTCTTATTCTTATTCTTATTCTTATTCTTATTCTTATTCTTATTCTTATTCTTATTGTTATTGTTATTGTTATTGTTATTGTTATTATTATTATTATTATTATTATTATTATTATTATTATTATTATTGTTGTTATTATTGTTGTTATTATTGTTGTTATTATTGTTATTATTGTTATTATTATTAAAATGGTAATGCAATTTCGGCTTAGAAAAGAGTATAACTAGGATCTTGAAAACAAAACAAAAAAAAAAAACAAAGGTACCAAAACGAGTGAAAAGAAAAAACAAAAACTCTTCTTAGCAAGATTCGACTATACCCAACAATGACCACAAACGGCACTCACCCTACCCTATGCCGAATTTGCCACACTCACAAAGTCCAACTCGGTTACAACACCTCCCCCTTCAAAATCCCACGATTATCTCCTTAAGCTACTCCGTAAATCACTCCTTAACCGACTCCCACCACACATTCAAATTCCAAGATGAAACACCCCAAACCCAGCCCACGAGCCTTGACTGAATCTGGTATGTTCCCCGATGTAAACCGTTTCAAATTATTTGTTACTTAGGAAAAACTTGTGTGTTTTGAAAGAAAGATTGTTTTGGGTTGGGCTTCAGTTGAGAACGAGTTTAATTCATTGTTAAAAATCCTTTACTTTAGGTGACAAAACGTTTGGGCTTTGTTTTAAAAAAATTGATTTACTTAATCTTTTAATAAATAAATGTTTGTAAGCTTAACAAATAAAAACAGAATAAAATATTTCTACTAAGGCCTTATTACATCAAATAATTCCCAAAATTTAAATTCAAAATACTTAAAGTAAAATAGTCCAAATAAAAGAAATCTGAACTTCATATGGCCTCCACTAAGCATCTGCCGGCCCGGTCCATCACTGATCGTCACTGAAAAATAATCCCACAAGGGTGCGTCAATGACTCAATGTGTAACCAACACTAAAATTTAATAATTCAGGCATACATTATCATACATGTTCATAAACAAATAAAAATAATGATGCAACCCGAACCCAAACCTAGATAGCCATCCACTACACGTCCCTCGTACCAACCTGCACACAGTGGGGACTACTAAGTCAACCCTCCATCCGCTACACACCATCGAAGGCGATCATTGCGGTCGACTTGCTCATCGCCTTATAAAAATTCGTAGTCTTAGGTCACCACATTTAGAATTCGTGGTCTTAGGTCACCACATTTAGTTATATGGTCTTAGGTCACCACATTCAGATTTCGTGGTCTTAGGTCACCACATTAACTTCCCCTTTTCATATAACCCATATGCCCCGTATTTCATACACAATATGCAAAATCATGCCTTAATTCACATTCTTATCACTTTTCACATGTTAAAAATAACATATAGTCATAGTCCTAGTAGGAGTAGGAAACGTACCTGAGTACTTTTGTACCATAGTATGGTACCTTAGCCATGTTCACATTCTTATAAACATGCATATATTAATTAATGCCATAAATCTTATTAAAAAGTAGTGTGGGTACACACCGATTAAACAACAATTTCAATCGAAATCTCAAATCGATCTCGCCTTAGATCTTTAACTCCTACATTCGCCCATATTAAAGTTTTAATGAAAACCCATTCGCCACAAAACCAAATCCTAGTAGGATTTGTGCACTAAACTTACCTTAATGCCGATTTGCTTATCACTCAAATCCAAAACTTTGCTATTCTCCTCATTGTATTCGCCAAACACTGGATCTCTACATAGGTTAGTTTCGGCTTTTTAACATGTAAAAAATAGATCTTAGTATCAATACAGGCCTTGGCCGATTGTATTTAAGCACATACCTTGTGATTTTCGAATCCCGAAACTCACCGAATAACTAGGGAACACGCGGCCTATGGTGCACCTTTGGGAAAAGAACTTCTCCTTCCTTGTAATCGACTGATCCTTAGATCTATTAACTTGTTAGTTTCAGCTATTTTGAATAATTATGAACTAGATCTAAAACACCAAAATAGGCCTTGGCCGAATATTCCTTACCTTAGATCTTGGAAGATTTCTTCCTTATGGTCGACTTATGGACAGATCCCGAAGCCTTCTTTCCAAGCTTCAATTAACACAATAATGGGGTTAGATTTCCTGGTTTCGGTGAATCTTAAAAGAAAAAAGGATGAAATTGAATGAGATCTTACCCTTACTTGAAGAAATTGACAACCCCTATGCTTTGAGTCCTTCAAAGATTCGGCTAAGGTTAGAGGGGACTTATTTTCGGCTTTTGGAAGATTATGTGAAGAAGAAAATATGTTGCTCACTTTCAAAATGAAGATGGAAAAAGATTTTGGCTAGAACACAAGGTGTTTCGGCTAGATAGGTTAAAGAAAAAGAAAAGAGAACGAGTGAGGGTTTTGGAGAGGAAAGAGTAGACGATAGGGAGGCCTAAGTGTTTAATGAAATTTGGCTATAGCAAAAATAAGAGAGAAAGGAGAGAGTTTGCTAGGAAATTTTAGTAGAGAGAAGAGTTGAAAAGGAACTAAGTAAAAAGATGGACACTTCTTGCTTAAAATTTCGGCACAAATGAAAAAGAGGAGAAGAGATTGAGTTTTCGGCTAACACTCAAAAACTAGCCTTTCCTAGCTTTTCTCTTTATCTCTTCACTTAAAATTATTTAAGAATAATCCATCATTTATCCATCTTATTTGCCGAATTTTAACAAAAATAAAACACCTCCCTTTAGTGCCTTATTGCTGTCCACTTCTTCCTACCTTGTAGCTAAAATAAAATCCTTTATTTGCTTCCCACGTTGCTCGAACCTAGGCCCATTTACATAGCTTGTGGCGTCACCTACCTGGGCCTTAAGTGGTGCCTCCAAGCCACTTAAACCAAGCCTATGTTTGTGTCAAATTTCTTCTATTTAATTTTCTTAAGGCCACTTTGTTTTAGTTTCCTCTTTTACTTAACATTTCTAAATCATTTCCTTACATTTCGTGTTTCCAAAATGTTCACTTTCCTATTTTAACTTAACATTTCCAAGTTTCCAAAATGTTCACTTTCCTCTTTTAACTTAACATTTCCAAGTTTCCAAAATGTTCACTTTCCTCTTTTAACTTAACATTTCCAAGTTTCCTAAATGTTCACTTTCCTCTTTTAAACTTAACATTTCCAAGTTTCCAAAAATGTTCACCATACATTCATAACACATAAGACATGCCATTTCATATAATTAAATCAAAAATGCATAGGCCCATTTTTAGGATGTTACAGTCCTACCCCCTTAAAATAATTTTGTCCTCGAAATTACTTACTGATGAACAATCGTACAATCTAACTCACCACACTATGCTATTTCTGCGCTGCGCAATCCGATCTTAATAAAACTAACACATTTCCTATGCACAATTCCAAAGTTCACATCCAAGGTTTCATACCATTCACTAGCAATACAAGAATGAACTAGCTCTATAATAAACAAGGCAATAAAGGCATTCCAAAATAAGAAACTTACCCGTTGTCACATCTGGCACATCACTCTCCTCGTGACGACCGACTGCATAAACCAACCTTGGCTGCCTTGCATCTGAACCTTCAGCACCTCCGCTTGGTGCTCCACGACCACGGCCGGAACCATTTCCTCCATGGTTCGGACCACGACCTCGCTGAGGCTGCTGTCCACCTCTACCAGCCTGATTAACATTCTGAGCTACTGGTTGATTCCCATCTGGTCTCATCGGACAGTCCTTAATCATACGGTCCTTTGACCCACACTTAAAACATCCTCCCGTCTTTTTCCAGCACTCTCCTAAGTGCTTCTTTCCACACTGATCACAAGGACAATACTGCCCTCCTGTACCAACTTGCTGACCCCGCGGCCCATCAGCTCTGGGCCTTTTCTGCACATTTCCCATCGATCCTGATGACCCATAATCCCTCTTGGGTCTATTCCTATCAGAGCTCTGCTTAACCGAGTTCTTGATTCCCTCAACTACCTTAGCCTTTTCCACTAACGCGAAAAACTCCCGCTCTTGATGTGGAGCTATCAATAACCTTAGGTCATCACTTAAACCATCCTCAAAACAGACACATCGCTCATGCTCCGTTGCCACCACTCCTCGAACATACCGGCTCAACCTCAGAAACTCAGCTTCATACTCTGCCACGGACTTGTTCCCTTGAACCAGTCCTAGAAAAGCCTTCCTCTGCTCATTAATATAATGTGTGCCGACATACTTCTTCTGATATGCCACCTTAACATATTCCTGTGTCGATCCTCACCGGGGCACCATCCCGAACTGTTAACCACCATTGGTACGCTTCATCACGTAACAGTGCCACCATTCCCTTCAACTTCTCCTCAGGGGTCAGATCGAGCTCATCCATAATACGCTCGGTTGCTTCCAACTAGTATTCAATTTGTCTTGGGTGCCACACGGATACCCCACGAAACACTTCACTCCATTGGCTCGAGTCGCTCGGTCTGATTTTGAGCTCCGTATTCCTCCAAGATTACCACCACCATTTTAAGAACTTGCGGCATAGCTGCGATCTGAAAGATCATCCCCGTCTGAGCTTGCTGCTCGACACCAACAGCTGGGGGTTGTGGTGGCGGTGGTAACTCATTGTCAGACCCTTGGCCCGATCTAACGGGTTCTAACACAGTTATTCTTCCTCTACCGCGTCCATGACGACTGCGTCCTCTAGAACTCATATCTATCAACGCGCTTTAATCTAATTTAAGAGAGTTTTATGAATTAGCCTTTATTCCACTGATTAACCGCGAAGAAGTTTTATGAAAAGAATTTTAGGAGTGGTTCTTTCGTATTCATACATGCACACAGTCTTTACATTCATACATCCACCAATCAATTATGAACTTTCGTTCATTCAGAGAAATGTTGTAGTTTTCATTGTTGTTGTTTTTCCGCTACCCAGGGGTATTTCCTTAATTTGTCAAAATAAGGTTCCTTGGTGATTTTGTCAATAAGGGTATTTTGGTAATTTTTGAAATCCCGGGGGTATTTCAAAAATTTTGAAATTCGAGGGTATTTCGATAATTAACCCGGGTAAATTTGTAAATCTTAATAAATCGAGGGTACTTTTAAAATTTTACAAAACTTGAAGGTTGTTTCTGAGAATTTGTTTTCCAAATCAGTGTTGTTGCAGAAAATTTTTTTTTTGAAGATCAGGGTCATTTTGGTAATTTTGCAGGTTAGGGGCAATTTCGTAATTTTCCAAAATCAAGGTATTTTGATATTTTGCAAATTAGGGTTTTTGAACATTTTATAAAATAATGAAATTTTGATAAGAATTGTGGGTATTTAAAATTTCATAAACCAAGGGCATTTTTTGTAATTTTACCGCTAAGAGTATTTAGGTAATATTGTAAATCAGAAATATTTCAGGAAAATTTATAAAAATAATCTTTTCAAATCAAGAGGGTAATTTAGAAATTTTAAAACTAGGGTTTCCATAAAAATACAGCTAGTCCCTTTCGGGTTTTAGTTAGGGGTTTAGCCCATGTATAAGTCCTCTTGGTTAGGGTGAACCGTAGCTACGCACCAGGTAGGATTCGAGTGGAGAGGAGGTGAGTCACGTGGACTGCTTAAATACCAAGCTCCCACCGAAACCAATCTTAGACATGCGTACCATGGTTGCCACACCCTAACTCAGCGACTTAACCACAGGTTTGTTTAGTTAGGCATTTAAGTCTTATGTTTTTGTTGGGGTATACTAGTCCTAGGGTTCAAGTACTTAATCTCTATTCTACGTTCTATAAAAGCCCATACATTTCACATATTCAAATCACTTCAGAAGTCAGAAGTACTTACCTGGTGGACTGCGGGTTAGAGACTTAGTGGGCCTGCCAGAAAAACCTGCTTAATTCACAAAATCCCTTTTGGGCTTAACTTTGAAAACATTTTGGGCCTTAAACCCAAGGCCGAGAGTTTAAAACTGGGCTCTGATACCAAATTGAAACACCCCAAACCCGACCCACGAGCCTTAATCGGATCTGGTATGTTCCCCGGTGTAAACCGTTTCAAATTCTTTGTTACTTAGGAAAAACTTGTGTGTTTTGAAAGAAAGATTGTTTTAGGTTGGGCTTGAGTTGAGAACGAGTTTAATTCATAGTTAAAAATCCTTTACTTTAGGTGACAAAACGTTTGGGCTTTGCTTTAAAAAAATTGATTTACTTAATCTTTTAATAAATAAAGGTTTGTAAACTTAACAAATAAAAACAGAATAAAATATTTCTACTAAGGCCTTATTACATCAAATAATTCCCAAAATTTAAATTCAAAATACTTAAAGTAAAATAGTCCAAATAAAAGAAATCGAACTTCACATGGCCTCCACCAAGCATCTGCCACCGGTCCATCACCGATTGTCACCTAAAAATAATCCCACAAGGGTGAGTCAAGACTCAATGTGTAACCAACACTAAAATTTAATAATTCAGGCATACATTATCATACATGTTCATAAACAAATAAAAATAATTATGCAACCCAACCCAAACCTAGATAGCCATCCGCTACCGTCCCCGTATTCAACCTACACACCGTGGGGACTACTAAGTCAACCTCCATCCGCTACACACCATCGAAGGCGTCATTGCAATGACGTGCTCATCGCCTCTTATAAAAATTCGTTGTCTTAGGTCACCACATTTAGAATTTGAGGTCTTAGGTCACCACATTCAGTTATCGTGGTCTTAGGTCACCACATTCAGATTTCGTGGTCTTAGGTCACCACATTAACTTCCCTTTTCATATAACCCATATGCCCTCATATTTCATACACAATATGCAAAATCATGCCTTAATTCACATTCTTATCACTTTTCACATGTTAAAAATAACATATATTCATAGTCCTAGTAGGAGTAGGAAAGCGTGCTGAGTACTTTTGTACCATAGTATGGTACCTTAGCCATATTCACATTCTTATAAACATGCATATATTAATTAATGCCATAAATCTTATTAAAAAGTAGTGTAGGTACACACACGATTAAACAACAATTTCAATTGAAATCCCAAATCCGATCTACTACCTTAGATCTTTAACTCCCTACATTCGGCCCATATTAAAGTTTTAATGAAAACCCATTCGGCCACAAAACCAAATCCTAGTAGGATTTGTGCACTAAAAATTACCTTAATGCCAATTTGCTTATCACTAAAATCCCGAAAACTTTGCTATTCTCCTCATTGTATTCGGCCAAACACTGGATCTCTACATAGGTTAGTTTCGCTTTTTAACATGTAAAAAATAGATCTTAGTATCAATACAGGCCTTGGCCGATTGTATTTAGGCACATACCTTGTGATTTTCGAACCCCGAAACTCACCGAATAACTAGGGAACACGCGGCCTATGGTGTACCTTTGGGAAAAGAACTTCTTCTTCCTTGTAATCGGCTAATCCTTAGATCTATTAACTTGTTAGTTTCGGCTATTTTGAATAATTATGAACTAGATCTAAAACACCAAAATAGGCCTTGGCCGAATATTCCTTACCTTAGATCTTGGAAGATTTCTTCCTTATGGTCGACTTATGGACAGATCATGAAGCCTTCTTTCCAAGTTTCAATTAACACAATAATGGGGTTAGATTTCCTGGTTTCGGTTAATCTTAATAGAAAAAAGGATGAAATTGAATGAGATCTTACCCTTACTTGAAGAATTTGACAACCCCTATGCTTTGAGTCCTTCAAAGATTCGGCTAAGGCTAGAGGGGACTTATTTTCGGCTTTTGGAAGATTATGTGAAGAAGAAAATATGTTGCTCACTTTCGGCAATGAAGATGGAAAAATATTTTGGCTAGAACACAAGGTGTTTCGGCTAGATAGGTTAAAGAAAAAGAAAAGAGAACGAGTGACAGTTTTAGAGAGGAAAGAGTAGACGATAGGGAGGCCTAAGTGTTTAATGAAATTTGGCTATAGCAAAAATAAGAGAGAAAGGAGAGAGTTTGCTAGGAAATTTTCGGCAGAGAGAAGAGTTGAAAAGGAACAAAGTAAAAAGATGGACACTTCTTGCTTAGAATTTCGGCACAAATGAAAAAGAGGAGAAGAGATTGAGTTTTCGGCTAACACTCAAACACTAGCCTTTCCTAGCTTTTCTCTTTATCTCCTCACTTAAAATTATTTAAGAATAATCCATCATTTATCCATCTTATTTGCCGAATTTTAACAAAAATAAAACACCTCCCTTTAGTGCCTTATTGCCGTCCACTTCTTCCTACCTTGTAGCAAAAATAAAATCTTTTATTTGCTTCCCATGTTGCTCGAACCTAGGCCCATTTGCATAGCTTGTGGCGTCACCTACCTAGGCCTTAAGTGGTGCCTCCAAGCCACTTAAACAAGCCTATGTTTGTGTCAAATTTCTTCTATTTAATTTTCTTAAGGCCACGTTGTTTTAGTTTCCTCTTTTACTTAACATTTCTAAATCATTTCCTTACATTTCCAGGTTTCCAAAAATGTTCACTTTCCTATTTTAACTTAACATTTCCAAGTTTCCAAAATGTTCACTTTCCTCTTTTAACATAACATTTCCAAGCTTCCAAAATGTTCACTTTCCTCTTTTAACTTAACATTTCCAAGTTTCCAAAATGTTAACATTTCCAAGTTTCCAAAAATGTTCACCATACATTCATAACACATAAGACATGCCATTTCGTATAATTAAATCAAAAATGCATAGGCCCATTTTCAGGATGTTACACAAGGCCAATTCAAACCCCCACCAAGTAGAGTTTTAAACAACTACAACCACTTACACGGCACGGGTGCAAAATAAATTCCTCAATGCTATCCCATGACTTGAACCTCAGACCACATGCATACTCCTAGCGCCTTATTGCCACCAAACCACATGCCTCGTTGCGTCATATTTTAGTCCTAAAATATTAATAAGGCCCTCAAACTAACGCTAAGATCACCTAAAGGAAAAAACTAAAATTTTTGCTAGAGCCCTGGTTTGAACCCAGGACTCATCCAACACTCCCAACTCCTTCTAAATCACTTAGCCACTAAAGAACACAAGCAATTTGTGATATTTCTTGCACACATAAACTTTTATGTGCAGCCTCTTAGCGGCTCCCATGTACAAGGCCCAACACTTCTAGGCCCAAAAATTTGGGGCGTTACAAAATCTAGCTTGGCTATACCGAAGAGTAGTCGATAGTGTGATTTCTGAACTCTGACATTCCACGAAATCTCAAGCTAACTTGACAATGCTACAAGGAATAGGGAAATGAAAGGGGTAAGCATAAAGTTTTCATGAAAATAAGTAACAAAATAAGTTTGCAATGCCATCCAACCATGGCATTGGATAATGTCATCCAACCATGGCATTGGATAAAAACATAAAGTCTTAAGCACTTTGCCAACACTTACTCATGCTTGTTATTATCGAATACATACCATGTCACATATTGTAAACATTTCTCGTGAATTACTCATGGGTACCTGTGATCACTCAATCACATCACTTTAGCACTTATCTTATTTATATTCCAAGGTTAACTATTTATCCTACTAAATCACTTTGGATATTTGATGATACCTGTTCATCGTAATTCACATAAAATGATGCCAATGCCACATCCAGGATGTGGTCTTACATGGGGTCACCTTTCAGTGCCAATGCCATATCCAGATATGGTCTTATACTGGATCTCATATCAATTATCGATGCCACACCCCGAATATGGTCTTATACGATTTTTCTTATTCAATGCCGATGCCATATCCCAGATATGGTCTTATACGGGATCTCAATTTGGAGCTGAGGCCATGTCCTAGACATGGTCTTACACGGGACATTATCCCTCTGCTATCTCGTTAATAGTGTTCTCACATTCACTATAGTCCAACCAGGACTTCAACATCACAATTTCCATCATTTGTCTCATTCAACATCATAACTCAAATTCATAGAAATATTACACAACATCACTAATATCAACATTTAGAAACTTAATAGCATGATGTTGTATTTATGACATACAAACTTACCTCGATTTCAAAATAGGCTAGATTGTCGATCTAGTTCGATACTTTATTCTTTCCCCGGTTGAGGTTAATTATTTATTCTTCTTGATCTATGATAGCAAATTAGCTCATTTAATTATCACATTAACTAATGCATTTCAATAATCATGCTTTGGCAAAATTACTATTTTGCCCTTAGACTCTCACAAAATGACCATTTTACCCCTAGGCTCAAAATCAATTCTAATCAAATTTCCTTCTTTAACCAGCCTAAGTGAACATTTATTTCTCTTATGAAAACCATCAAAACTCAAAATTTCACACATTTACCTCTTATTATAGAACCTTTACAAAAAGGTTCTTCTAGGTATTTTCATGGTAACACCATTCACAAAAGTTATTTATCTAACAACTAAGACTCATTTTCTTCCATAAAAATGCAGCAAACAACTTAAAAGCTCACATGTTAAAACTCTAAAATTTCAACCATTTTTCAAAATAGCCCCTCATTAGCTAGCTTAAGCTTTAGGGGTTCCAAAAGTACAATTTTTATCAAGAAATGATCATCAAACCACTTACTTGTAAAGAGAGAAGCTTGTTGAAATTTTTGAGCTCTCAACCACTATTTTTACTGCTAATTTTTGGTGGAAGGAAGGAGAATAAAAGATATCATCTTTCTTTATTTTATTTTATCTCATCAATTTAATCCACCTACTACACCCACTTTGACTAATTTTGACTTCTTTGTCCCCCTATGGTCGGCCACCTCTTAAAACAAGGCCTAATTGCACATTTGGGACGTCACATTAACAATCTATGGCTATTAGGCACCTTTAGCTTGTAAAATAGAATATTCGCACTTTATGCGATTTAGTCCTTTTTCATGATTAAGCATGAAATCGCTAAAATTAAAGCACCAAAATTTTCATGCACCTATATAATCATCCTCTAACTCATAAATTAACACAAAAATAATTTTCTCCAACCTCAGATTAGTGGTTCTGAGACCACTTTTTTACTAGCCCCTAAATCGGGCTATTACAGTTTGGGTTTGAATGTTTTTAGCACGGAAGTGTTATTGCGGTGACTGACACTGGAAGGTGCAGTGACAGTTCAAGCTAACAAGCATGACAATGGAAGTTTCTTGAAGATTAGAGGAATTTAATCCACTTGTTCTTAATAGTGTTCCATTGCCATCATCGGAAGGTGTGGGTAATGTACATGTTTAAGTCTTTGATTAAATATAGAAGTTAAGCTTGGTTAGATATTCATTGCAATTTAATGCATCGACAATCACCTATCCTTTTATACCTTGTGAGCACTTAGCATTCTATTGAACATTCATGTTGGGGATCCCAATTTATCAGTATCATATTTCATCTTATTGTTTTTAAGTTATTGCTTCAACAGCTGAGATTCACAATTTATCTCATTCCTATCTATTTATTGCACTAACATTGATAGACAAAAGACAACCATCCTCGTGGGATCGATATCTGACAGACTCATATCTATCTACTATACTTGCATCGACAGTGTACACTTGCACATTATTGATGTGACATTAAACAGTCAATCAATGTCTCATATTGCTTGTTCAAGCTTCCTTGCCCATGCATCATTGGAGTTATGCATTTTTGCATGTTGTTTACTTGATCAATAGACTTCCCACGTCTGTTCTAAAAGGGCAACCCCTTCATGAACGGTTGTATCATACTTCACCAGATTATATGTTGCTTAAGGTTTTTGGCTGTTATTGTTACCCATATCTTTGACCTTATAATAAATATAAACTTCAATACTGATCTCGAGCTTGCACCTCTCTTAGGTATAGTCCTAATAATAAAGATTATAAATGTCTTGATGACAATGGTAGAATTTTTGTGTCTAGGCATGTGATATTTGATGAAGCTTCCTATCTGTTTGCCAAGACAGAGACTCCTTCTACAAAGAACGTCTCATCAATGATGCATCAACAATCAAGTGTTCCTTTGTTTCATAAAATCCCAAGTGAATGGTCTTCTGGTATTTTAGCTGCTCAATCATATAATCATGGTGTTGCTAGCTCTTTGTTCGGTTCTAGAGATGCGTTGAATTCTGGAGTCTCCACACTTATCGATCAGCTTGGTCTTTTAGTCATTCCATCACTTGGTACTAGTACTACTGCTTCCTTCTCTGGTTCCATTCAAAGGCTGACTATTAGAGTATTAACACCTGTTAATCAACCAAGTGATTCTCTTGAGAAATCACTTAGGGCATCCTCTTCTTGTTCTGATTCAGTTTCTACAATTGTTCCTATGGATCAGTTTGGAGTTGCTCCTGCACTTTCAGTTGAACCTGTTAGTTCACACATCATATGCAAACATGGTCTAAGCATGGTACTTTCAACCCAAAGCTTTATACTATTGACTTAGCTAAACATGAGGTTTGATGATTGACGAGGATTTTTTAAGTCCCATGTTTGATTATGCACTCATGCATAATAAAACATGGGAGCTTGTATTTTTGCCTCCTAATAGGAGAGCAGTAAGTTGTGAATGGGTTTTTAAAATCAAAAGATATGCATATGGCTCTATGTCTTGTTATAAAGGAAGGCTTGTTGTCAAAGGGTATCTTTAGGAAGCATATATTGATTTCTATGAAGCCTTTAGTTTGGTTGTTAAGCCTATAACAATCTGGGTGGTTCTTTCCCTTGTGATTATGTTTGGATGGGCTTTGAAGCAAGTAGATATAAATAATATTTTTCCTAATGGGGATTTTAATGAAAAAATATACATGCTTTAGCCCCCAGGTTTTGAACGTCATAATGAAGATTAACCATCAATGTGCAAGCTTAAGAAGAAACTGTATGGCCTCAAATAGGCACTTCGATCCTGGTTTCAAAAGTTGAGAGATCATCTTGTTGCCTCTAGTTTTGTGTTATCAAAATCTAATTTCTCTTTGTTTATTAGACAGTCTAGTGAGATTTTTCTATATGTCCTGGTCTATGTTGATGACATTATAGTCACAGGAAATCATCACTCAAGTTTTGATACTTTTGTGAAGTCCTTAGATTTGAGATTTTCTCTTAAAATTTGGGACAGTTAAGTTATTTTTCGGCATCGAAGTCACACATACAGCTTTAGGGCTCTTTCTCAGTCAACAAAAATACATTCAAGACTTACTGCAACGAAGTCGCATGGAAAATTCCAAAGGCACACCTACTTCCATGATATCTTCTTGTATGTTGTCTGCTCATAGAAGGTGTCCCATTGACAATGAATTAGAATGTATGAGTATCTAGGGGCCCTTCAATACATCATGATTACTAGGCCTGATATTATGTTTGTTGTCAATAGGGTCTGTCAATTTATGCACAAGCCCATCGATCATCATTTCAAAGTTGCTAAACATATTTTAAGATATTTACAGGCAACGATAGATCATGGTGTTTATTTCACTACTGCCTCTCGTCTATCTCTTGTTGGTTACTCATATGCTAGTTGGGGAAATGATCCTGATCGCAGGCGCTCAACATCGAGTTTTTGTATTTTTCTTGGTGGGAATCATGTATCTTGGGGTTTAAAGAAACAACAGGTGGTATCTCGTTCTTCAGTAGAAGCAGAATATAGGAGCCTTGCTCATGCTACAGTAGATATTACTTGGCTGGAGTCTTTGTTAGGAGAATTAAAAGTTCAGCTTACTGGAAAGGTAGCTCTATGGTGTGACAATTGAAGTACAATAGTCGTATCTACTAATCCAATTCTACATTCTATGTTTAAGCATGTGGAGCTTGATTTATTTTTTGTTCATGAAAAGGTGATCACAAGAAAGGTAGTCGTTACTCATGTTCCAGCTCAGGACCAGGTGGCAGATGTGCTTACCAAACCTCTTTCAGCTGGGTGTTTTACCAGATTCAGGACACAACTTAAAGTTGTCAGCAGACTCGATTCCTTACAAAGTAGAAAATGACAGAGGTACATCAGTTGGGTGAATGTCAAGGAATAAGTCAACAATTAACTGTTAGTTTGTTAAGCAGTTAACAGTTAAAGTAGTTGTTTCTGTTAACAAAGTGTTTGACTTAGTTTTGTAAAAACTATTGTATAAATACAATAAGCTCAATCTCTTGGAGGTATTCTTTTTCAATGGAAAATGTCTATTTGTTTTATCATTTTGCTTCTTTTTTCTACAATTAGACACATGTTAAATCAATAAATTCGTACTACAGTTTTTATGGATGCCATATGCCAATTCGAAAATTCAAGAATGCATCCCGACCAAATTTTTGGCGAATCACAACATCTGGCATGTCAAAATGCCAATGATCATTTTTGCAATTGTCGAGATGCACAAATCTGACTGAGTGATGCTATAATTCAAGTGTATGCAACATATTTTGCTGCTACCCTAGGATCTCGATCACCTGCCTAAGATCAACTTGCGGGGGAGACTTTAGGAAGACCAACCAATATTCCACCATAACTATATTAAGAAGTGGAATGTAGGTCTGATGACTTACCAACGCGTGAACCATTTCTCACACTAGAGTTCGCACCGTCTCCTAATTACATGGATTGGTTCAAGCATAATAGCAAGTCGTATCTACTTCTAGATACAGCTGTATGTCACATCTCCATAAGAGGCCAAGAGGAGCGCCCAGCAAGCTTAGGTCAAGAGAACATGCCACGAGGGGATCAACATCTACTCCAGCTTCTCACGAGGACCCGATGGGCGGAAAACCTCCTGGTCAATATGGTTCATATTTTTTGGTGCTACTCCAATTTTTTTACACAAATACCACAACATGTACCATCATTCACTGCACCAACACCTACTCCAAGTGTATTTTTCACAATACTGCCACTCATCGCACCATTTTGCATGCGATGCCACTAGGAACACCGACATATCCAGTATCACCGATAATTCTCACATTTTATCTACAATTAGGATATGTGACACCATACAGTTATTCGCCAATAGTGTGTCGCAAACACCTCTAGCATTATTATTTTACCAAGGTGGGTAATCTTCGCAATTGCCTATTAATACAACAGGGGATGTATGATGGGCTCCTAGGACCCAAACACACTCAAACAGGAGGAAGGACATAAAGATGAAGATCAACATTGAGGTCAAGGTGAAGATGAAGATCAATAAGATGAGGAGTTGACACCCTAACTTGTTCAACGAAACCCTATCCGTACTCGACTCCCACCCAGTTGTGGCACACATTTGGGATGCCGATGATTATGTCATTTGTAATTTTTATTAAATACTTCATTTTTTAGTTTGTTAAATTTTAATTTGTGTTATAATAAATGTTTCCACCCATAATGTACTTGTTCCACTTTCATTGACACCAAATTGTATTCTTTATTTTGCATCCCAAATGTACACTTATTTTCAACCTACCCAACAAATTTATTAAATTGGTTTGTATTGTACCATATCGTATGGTAAGTTCCAATTATTTTTAATTATTTTTTCATTTAAGTTTTTCTCCTTCCATTTAATACAATCTTTTCAAAAGTAAGGATTTACTTACAAGGTAGGAGAAAAAATTAAATTTTTTTGTTGAGTATTGTAATATATCTTACTTCAATGCTTAATATTATTAACTTCCAATTTTTTGAAAAAATAATGATAAACGAACAAATCGTATGTTTTTTTTTTTTTTTTCGTTTCCTTTTTTTATGTTTATCAATGAGAATGAGTTAGTGTTTTAATTAGGTGCTCTCCTCAATGTTCCCTCCAGGTGTGGACATGTTAGCTTAGTATGCCCTGAGTTCCTATAGTAACTGCAAAACCTAGGTTGGTTTGTTCGCTCCCGAAAATCTATGTTGTCTCGTATCCAAGCTGAGTTCAGCTGACCTTTTGGCTTGTGTCATAAGGTAATATCCGGTACCAGCTCAAAAGGAGCGTTTGAGGTAGGAAACCACATCCTTTCATCCAAGACAGGTGGGAATTCAGATTTCCAAACACTATATTTGCGATGTAGTTTCAAAACTTCGTCTACGTAGTTCATGCAATCTACATGTGCCAAGGCACATGCTGAAATTGCATGTGCGCATGGATAATGAAGTGCTTGAAACCTCCCATAGTTGTATGTCTTTTGTCTCAGGACTACACGGTACACTCCCTTGATAACACTATCATCGGGTCTACGAAACTTTGCAACCCAAAACATTTGATTTGGATGCAAGTGACACACTAAAGACATAAAGTTCACTCTCTCTATATTTTCTCCTATATCTTTCAGCACCGTCTTCACCAAAAGTTACAACCCTTTATCTATCCCTCGTATTTCTCAGCCCACTTTGGAAACAAGGCTACAAAGCAAAAATACATTCCTTTAACCACCAAGGATACCAACAAATGACACGTCCCTTTCAATACAAAATTAATGCATTCCACTAGGTTCGTTGTCATGTGCCCATATCGTAGTCCTCTATCATACGATAGCATCCACTGCTTCTTGGGTATCCCATCTAGTTATACTGCATAGATTGGTTTACAACCCACAATTTCTCCAACATTTCATGGAATCGATGTTGACGAGCTCGTAACCTGTCGATGACAATAAATATTATATCCATGCATTGCAAACAATGTATATGTTTAATAGTGATAAAGAAAATACTATGTACAATGTACCCATATTAATGGCATGTTACCGTTCTGCATCCTTATGATACGGCTTATGTAGTTAGACCCTATATGTCGTATACAATACCTATGGTGTGTACGATCCTAGAGGCTTGTATTCTGGTTACCCTGTTGGAAATGATACATATATCAGGTTGCAGCACAACATGCCTTCTCCGGTTTGTATAGACAAAATCCCAATCATCTCTAGATTCTTCGAGTGTTATTGCAAAAACTATTGGCAAGATTTTTTTATTACCATCATGTGCAACAACCAACAACAAACGATGTTGGTATCTCCCGTACATGAATGTGTCATTGACCTACCGTCAAATGTAGTAGTTAATTTGGGTCTTTTTCGCAATTAAGGACCTTATTTTCTATGCAATTTAGGTTTTTATATTACATTTTCAATATTTAGGCCTTAGGATTAAATATTACGGCTCCAATCTGGACAAGTGGTTTGCTACTTGATTTTCTACTCCCTTTCGATCTTGAATTTCTAGATCGAACTCCTGAAGTAGAAGTACCCATCAGATCAATCTCGGCTTAGTGTATTTCTTGGTAAGTAAATACTTAATTGTAGAGTGGTTTGTATAGACGGTCACCTTGGTACCTACAAGATAAGATCGAAACTTCTCAAAAGCAAACACAATAGTGAGTAACTCTTTCTCTGTTACTGTATAATTCAGTTGAGCGCCTGTCCGATTCTAACTTACGTAGTAATGGGATGAAAAACTTTGTTCCTTCGCTGGCCCATGACAGCTCCTATCGCGAAGTCACTTGCGTCACACATCAATTCAAATGGAAAATCCCAGTCTGGTGTAACAATTATGGGTGCCAAAACTAATCGACTCTTAAAATATTTGAAGGCTCTTAAGCACTCTTCATCAAATTTGAATGCCATGTCCTTCTCCAACAATTTGAATAAGGGTTTAGCAATTTTGGAGAAGTCCTTGATAAATCTTCGATAGAAAATGGCATGGCCCAAAAAGCTCCTAACACCCTTCATAGATATTGAAGGTGGAGTTTCTCAATAATGTCTACCTTTGCTTTATCTACCTCGATTCCATGTCTCGTTATCCGATGCCCTAGAACAATACCTTCTTGTACCATGAGATGGCACTTTTCCTAGTTGAGTACGAGGTTTGTTTCTTCACATCGCCTTAGTACCTTGGCTAGATTGGCTAGGCAATCATCATATGTATCTCCAAATACTGAAAAATCATCCATAAAGACTTCCAAGTATTTCTCAACCATATCAATAAAAATAGACATCAAACATCTTTAAAATATAGTAGGTGCATTACATAAACCAAATGGCATGCATCTAAATGCAAATGTACCGTACGGGTAGGTGAATGTTGTCTTATGTTGATCTTTCGGTGCTACTGTAATCTGGTTATACCCTGAGTGTCCATCAAGAAAATAGTAGAAGTCTCGCCCCGCAAGTCTATCCAGCATCTGGTCCAAAAATGGTAAAGGAAAGTGATCCTTCCTAGTCGCCTTGTTCAGTTTCTGGTAATCGATACAAATTATACATCCCGTAACCGTTCTAGTCAGTATCAACTCATTATTCTTGTTCTCAATGACCATAATACCTCATTTCTTTCATACGCACTGGATCGGACTTACCCATGAACTGTCTAACATGGGGTAAATTATACCCGCATCTAACCACTTGATGATTTCCTTTTTCACCACATCCTTCATGATGGGGTTCAGCATTTGTTGTCCATCAATCGTCCCTCTTTCACCATCTTCCAGAATAATCTTGTGGATGCATACAGATGGACTAATACCGCGAATATCGACTATGGTCCATCCAATAGCCTTATTGAATTGTTTCAATACTAGGATGAGTTTCTCTTCTTGCTCAATAGTTAATTCTGCTGAAACAATCACAGGCAAAGTAGAAGTGTTACCTAAATAAACATATTTTAAATGTGAAGGAAGTACCTTGAGTTCTAATTTAGGTGGCTCATCGGTTGACGCTTTTGGTTGGGCATAATCCCTATTCTCTAACTTCAAAGATTCAAAACGGGATTACAGATTAAATTCCCTTTGATCATCCTCCTTTTCATCATTTGGAGGGTCTGATGTCAAAATTTGTTCCAATGGGTCCTCAACATAGTTGAGTGTCTTTTCCACGATTAAATCCTTTAAATCAGACACTGTAGGAAAATCATAAATTGTGTCAGGAAATAGCATAGACTTAAAAACATTAAATGTTACCTGATCATACTGAACACGCATAGTAAGCTCGCCCATCTGCACATCAATAAGGGTCCTTCCGATTACTAGGAAAGGCCTTCTTAGGATGACTGGCACTTCTTTGTCTGCTTCAAAGTCTAAAACCATAAGTCAGCAGGAAAAATAAATTTGTCTACATGTACCAATTTGTCCTCAATTTTTCATTCTAGATGTGCTAAGGATCGATCTGCTAATTGAAGTGTAACCGTAGTAGGTCTAACTTTACCTATCCCCAACTTCCTAAATATTGACATGGGCATCAAGTTGTTACTCGCACCCAAGTTACATAATACCTTACCACAATATGTTTCTCCAATGTTGCAAGGTATGGTATAACATCCAGGATCCTTCAAATTTGGGGGTAGTTTGTCTTAAAGATATGCACTGCATTCCTTTGTTAGGGCTACCGTCTCAAATTCTCCAAGTCTTCATTTTTTTTGACAGGATATCCTTCATGAATTTGACGTAATTCAATATTTGTTCAAGTGCTTCAACCAACGGATGTTAATATGAAGTTTCTTGAGTACGTCTAGGAACTTCTTGAATTGAATTTTCTACTTCTGCTTCTGAAGTCTTTCAGGGTAGGGGGTGGAGGCCTCTTTATTAGAACTGGTTGATTTGTCCTCTGTGGCATTTCTGCATCTAACAAAGTTCTTAGTTGATCAAAATTAGTTGGTCTGAAGTTACCTTGTCAAATTTTACAGATTCTGGTTCCAGTGAAACTGGAATTTCAACACTCAGTTGAACTTCCTCTGAGTCTTAAGCATTAGCTAGCTCATTTTTCAACTTTGACTGTGTTGGGTTTTAGTGTCTTTCTGCTCCTCAATGTTAATTCTTTATAATGCTTCTTCCCTGGATTCCTCGGATTCTCCGTATCACTAGGTAAAGCACCCTGTGGTCGGTTTCTAAGTTTAGCTGCAAGCTACCCCACTTGATTCTCCAAATTCCTTAGAGTGGTGTCATTTTTTCCATGTATGCCTTCAATAGATTCTCTAAGCTATTGGATGGTTCAGCTTGGGTTGGCTTCTGAACTTTTTGGGAAAAACCAAGTGGTTGGGTCAGTCTAGGTTGGGCATAAGTGTTACTGGTTCCTGCCCCTTGGTTGCTCCAGGAGAAATCCAGTGGTTTCACCATGATGGGTTATAGAAATTAGATTGCAGTCCTTACCTTCCTTGATTTTGGTTCTGGTTACCCATGAAGTACACGGATTCTAGGTTCGATGGACATTCTTCGAAAAAATGTCATTCCCCATAATAGACACGGGCTATATTTTCAACTTGATTCGGTGCTGAGCTAAAAAACTATTAAACCTATTAGTGGTAAAATTTTAAAGCATTGAGGATATTGAGGATACCTGAGATGCAAGTGAAGTAAAAGTGTCCACTTCATGTACTCCAGTGACTCGTCTTCCTAACGCTGCTCGATTGGTTGGCCATTGATAATTGTTGCTAGCAATCCTCTCAATGATTTCATAAGCCTCATTATAAGACTTAGAAAGGAGAGCACCATTAGCGAAAGCATCCACTACCATCCTCGTGTGTGCATTAAGACCATTATCAAACATCTCAAGTTGGATACAATGTGGGATTCCATGATGAGGGCACTTCCGTAATAATTCTTTGTACCTTTCCCATGCCTCATACAAGGACTCATCATCCATTTGTTGGAAAGCATTGATCTGGTTCCTCAACTTAGCATTCTTTTTGGGCGGAAACACTTCATAAGGAATCTTTCTGCTAACTCCTGCCATGTGGAAATTGAATTTGGTGGCAATGAGTCCAACCAGGCTCGAGCTCTGTCCTTTAGTGAATATGGGAACAACTTTAATTGTAATGCATCTTCGGGTACTCCGGCTAACTTGAAAGAATAGTTCACCTCCATAAATAGTCTTCAGTGAAGATGAGGATCTTCGGTAGGCATTCCACTGAATTGGCCCACTGTCTGAAGCATCTGGAACATGACTGGCTTCAGCTCGAATTGTTGTGCCTCAATTTCGGGTCTCCTAATACCCGGATTAAGATCATGAAACACCGGCACAGCATACTATCTTAAAGCTCTATCCCAATCATCAGTAATAAGGATAGGATTTTGAGCAGGGTCTGCTTCATTTCCTTGATTCAAATTTTTTAGATTCATCTCTTCAGTCCTTCTCTGACTTGCTTTTATTCTTCGCTGTCGAAAAATTCTTTCTATCTCAGGGTCTACAGAGAGTAAATCAATAATTCAATCAATACTCATAAACACATGAAATAATCATAGAAAAATTAATTAAGCTAAAATTTAACAGAAAAATAAACCAAAATGAAAAACTAAAAAATTCACAAATAATGACTTTTTAAAAATAGTCCCCGGCAACGGCACTAAAAACTTGGAACGATGGAAATGTGTAAGTGTACACAATAGCAACAAGTAATAAAGTGACAAGTAAATGTCGAGTTATCGTACACAGGGACTGTGAAAAGAATTATTTATGAATGCAATTTAAAACACTTTGGTGAAGAAAAATATTTTGATTTGAAGATGTGATTAAAAACTAGAATTTTAACAAAGTAAAACAAATAAAATAAAATAAAAGTTCCAATGCACGATTTCAAAAGATGAATTTAATCAAGATGACATAATTGTGCTAGATTAATTACTTTTCTTAGCTTAGAATTATTTAACTCATGTTTATGTTGTTACGAATAAATTCATGGCAACTCAGTAATTTGCTAACTTATGAACATACTACCTACCAAAATCCATTTATCTCTTGACTATGTCTCTATGTCAATTCAACTGATTAAACAGATTTTAATAAGCAAATGTGTTAATGCACATACATACTTATGAAATTAAAATAATCTCTTGTACATATTTTTATGCCAATTCAAACAATTAATTCAATCTCATAAGCACATGAAAGATTACGTGAGGTAACAATGTATTTCTACCTTGAAATAGTTTAATGACAATAATCTTGCAAGTTATGCAAGGCAAATGTATCGTTAGATACCGTTGCTAATTTAACCCTCAGCTACCTTAGATGATTAAACATGCACTGATTAAGTATCATGCCAATTAATTACAATTTCAATCCGTTTAAATAATTAATTCATTAGTTACCTTACAATTGTAATGCAAGAATAACTTTGTAACATCCTAGATTGGGGGCTCTACATTTGTGATGCATTCTGTGTGCATGCCATGATGTGTGTGTGTGTGTGTGTTCGATGTGTTTAGAGCTTACGGGAAGGCTTAAGGTGAAGCCTGAGCCTTGGTAGAAATTTTGCTTTCAGACACTGCAAGGGAGAACTAGGTGAAGTGGGCCTTAAGGGTACTTGAGTGGGAAAATTAACACAAAAATCTAACTGGTAAAGTGGCAAGGAGGTGCCACTAAGGGAATAGGTAAGTGGCGCCATAAGGAGGTGGTGAGGGAGCGGGTTGAATCCCATGTCAAGCAAAAGGAGTGTTTTTTATTATATGCTTTGAGGAGTTGAGAGGTGGTTTCGGCTGGGACTCTAAAGAAGTGAGTGTGGATTGAGTCAGAAGATAGGAAGATAAGGATAAGAGGAAAATGTGGGATAGGATTTGAGTGTAGGTGGTGGCCGAATGTGGGACACTGAGTGCAAGAAGGGAAATTGGCTAGATGTGGCTAAGGGTGTCCCGAATTTCCATTGTTTTTCTAAGAGCATAGTTTTTTTCCTCTCCTCCTATTTTCGGCAATTGAAGGTTTCTTCTTCTCTTTTTCTACCAAAATCGAAAACTCTTAACTTTATTCCTATCTCCACTTTCTTCTTCTCTTCTCTTGTTCTCAAATCTCTTCTTTGTTTCTTCTAAAATTGAAACGCCTAAGCCTCTATTTGAAGTATCTTTATTTTTCTTTGTGGCTCTCTCTTCTAGTTCTTTTCTTCTTTAATCATTGCTGAATCTTGTTCACTGATGGGCTAGTGTCGAATTCCCCTAAGTGTTATTAGAATCTACTGTGATAAGGTAAGAAGCGTTCTCTTCTTCCTTTGTTTGTCTTCGATTTCTGATAGCCAAAGCTGAATGGCTAATCGACTCAGTGAATGACTTGTGTGTTTACACTTTCTTTGGGGCACCTACTCCAGGAAATCCTGATTAGTTGAAGCAATCGAACTCCAAGTCAAGGAATCAAGTGAATCCTATCACTTCATTTGAGATCTCAAAGTAGGGTTTCAATTCTCTCTAAGTTGTTCGATCAGTTTTCCTTTTGTTATTCATATCTTAACCTAATGTTTCATTAAATGATCATTGTTTCAATATAGTTCCTTCTGACCAAGATCATTCATAGACTCGAATGTTAGCTAATCGAAGGAAGGGGTTGGATCCATAGTCCCAGCCCCAAAGTTCAAGAAGCGTGCGGTGTCTGCTATTCGAGATTGGCTACCAGGTTGTGGGCTAGCTTCTGAGCAGAACAGTAGGCAGATAGCAGTTGTGACGACTAGTGATAGTGTCGACATAGAGAGTGTCATTTTACGTGTTACCAGGTGTGTAAACCTTCACACACTATACTATATCTGTACTAACATTTGTGTGGGCTGAAAAGCCAGAAAAAGGGCTGTGTAGACAGTCGTGATGCCCTTAGGTGTAACATCCTAAATTAGGGGTTGTTTGTAATTTAATTATTTTCCCATGTGTGTGCTTGAAGAAATGAATATTATGATTGCTAAGCATGTTCTAGGGTCTAGAAATAACCCCGAGCTAGGCCTGACTTAGGACTAAAAATTTCTTTTTAAGTGTTTAAAAGAAGGGAGCTAGGTGAGATAGGGGTTAAGAGAAGTTTTGGGAGATACATGACACAAGGAATAGCTTGGCAAAGTGGCTTTCATGTGCCACTTAAGTGCTACAAAGGTGGCGTCAAAGGGAGCTTCAAGGGAGGAGGTTCGAGTCGTGGGAGTTACAAGGGGAGGCGTATTGTTTTTGGGCTTTTTGGCGTTAAAGGAAAGGGGGCCAGGTATGAAGGCTTTAAAAATTAAATAGAGAGGTTTAAGAGCATGAAAGTCAAGGTGGTAGAGTGGTATGGGGCATTGTAAGGGGGCTACGGCAGTGAGGTCCTGGGTTTGAACCAAAGAAGCTGTAGTTTGGCATTTTACTTTTGGAAACCGGCGTGAATGGGAGAGTGAGTAATGGCTTGATTTTGGACTCTTAAGGTGTTAAGGATAAGCATTATTTTTCCTTTTAATTTTTGGCTGGAAGAGTTGTGATGTTGTTATGCTTTATTTTATTTTTATTTTATTTGTTTAAAGAGGAGATTAAGGGATAAATGGAAGATAAATGTTATTTTCTTGGGTGATAATTAAAGGTTGGAAATTATCACCAAAAGGAGGGGTGATGGCCGGATTTGGGACACCTTGGGGGCCATTCACTTTTGGTTTTATCACCTAAAGAGAGGGGCCGAAATTCAAAAAAAACTTCTTTTCTTTCTCTCCAAACTACTGCTGGCCGAAATCTCCCTAGGCACATTGCCAAGTTCTTCAAATCTCTTTTCTCCTCTTGCTTCTTCTTAGCCGAACCTACCCCTTCTTCTTGTCAAAATTCCAGCCCTTCCATCTTGTGTTGGTCGAATCTCTAAAGGGGGCTGTCAACTTTTCTCTTGTAGTTCTCCAAGCGGCATAGTGGTAAGTATTCTTCCTTAAGGTATCGGTTTGTTTCTTCTCTTTTGGGATGGCCGAATGATCATAGGATCACAAGATCATATTTCTTTGTTGTAGCTAACAGCAAGGTGCATTGACGGAACCTATCGGGAGTTGATTCTTCAAAGGTGAGGCACCTACACTATTCGACCATAGGCCACTTTCCATAGATTTACTTATAGTCGATTCTAACAAGTGTTTTGGTAGGGATCTCGACAAGTCAAGTGATAATTCGAGGATTTCGAATTATTTTGGTAAGTGATGGTAAGATTCGGCCTAGGGCCATATTTCGGTTAATGAGCGCGATTAATCCTTCAGGATCTCTAGTTTAGCCGATTGGCTAATAGATCTAAAAATTTATGTGTTGGCCGATTGTAGGGGGAAACAACGTCTCGGGATTTCGCTAGTATATTCGAGATTTGCTAGTAAACAGGTGTGTAAAACTCTTTACACACTTTATTAATTAACATTGCCATATTGTTGCCTCTTAGTCTTTTTGCTAGTGATTTGCTTATGGGCATAAGATTGAATTCCGGGTAAGTCCCCTATTTTGTGATCTATAATGTATGATGAGTATGCCATCACATGATGTTAAATGCTATGCTTTACATAAATGCACGATATATGATAATTGATATGTAAGCATGATGATGGTGGGATTGATGAGAGGAGGGGGATGATTTTTATGGATCGTCACGGTGGTTTTGACCACAAGATGGGTTGGCCCCATCGATTTATTGTGACTTGGGTCACCAAAGGGTTTTGACCACACTGTTGTTAAATTGTGACTAAGTCCCAGTGGTTTGTTACCACCAATGGTTTTGACCACATTATGATATTTGTGACCTATGGTCATCAGTGGTTTTGACCACACGATGGGTTGGCCCATCATTTAATTTGTGACTCTAGTCACCAGTGGTTTTGACCACCAGTGGTTTTGACCACACGGGGTAGTTAAAGGAGTACGGATGGTTAGAGGGGTTGCATATTTGCATGTTTATTAATGATTTGTGTATGAGTTACATTTTCGGGTGGGGAATTTACACATTGAGTCTTGGTGACTCACCCCTTCCCATACTATTTTGCAGATGAGTAGATCGCAGAGATGGAGCCGGACAGGACTCGAGGCGGCCATGCTTATTCGATGGATTTGAATTTAATTTATTATCGTTAAGTTTATTTATTTTCTTTTCTAAGTTTTTAATTTGGGTTGTAATAAGGCCGCTAATTTTTATTTGGATGTTTACAAAGTTAATTTACTTTACTTATGCTATACTACAAATGAATTTACAAATGTTATGTAAACTGGTTAAAAGCAACATTTTCCAACTAAGTAACTTTTACGAGTTTTCAATGATGTTACCATCGGGTAACAAAATACACCAAGTCAACTATAATTTTGACGATTTTAAAATTTTACATAATCAAACGTTTTCAAAGGGTTTATCAACACAACCATGTTTATGAAAATAATCCCAACTGAGTTTTATCAAACCCCGTTTTAATTCCTTAACCACATTTTAACAAGTTTTCACCAGACACTCAAAATGATTCAAATTATTTTACTCCGTGACATACCAGATCCGGTCAGGACTCATGGGCCGGGTTTGGGGTGTTACATTTTTGGTATCAGAGCCCGGTTCAAAACTCGGCTGTGGGGGCCCAAGGCCCAAAATGTTTTATTTATGTTAGTAGGCCTTATTAGAATGTTTTGGGAAACTATTTTTGGCTTGAACAGCATGGCACCGAGTCTCCGGCACCAATCCACCCAGGTAAGTACTTCTATCTATTTTTGTGAATACTTGATAGGGGTAGAAGGGTAAATTGGGAACGTAGACTATTAGAATAGAAATTTTTGAACCCTAAGGTTAGCATACCCCAACAAACCATGCATAAGATTTAATAATTCCCTAAACAACCCTGTGAGTTGTCACTGAGCAAGGGATGTGGCAATCGTTTTACACATGTCTAGGATTGGATTCGGTGGGAGCCTGGTATTTAAGCAGTCCTAGTGACTCACCTTCTACTCACTCGAATCCTACCTGGTGCGTAGTAACGATTCATCCTGGCTGAGACGACGTACTCACAGGCTAAACTTGATAACTAAAACCCGAAAAGGACTAGCCGTTTTGTTTTTGAAGTAATTAAAACCTTTGTTTTAGGAAAAAAAGAAAAAAAAGACCAAAATACCCCTGGCCTGTAAATTACCAAAATGCCCTCCGTATGGAAAATTTCCAAATAGAAAATTTTCAAAATATCCTTCTTTTGAAATCAATTAGAACCAAATTTTGGAAATCTTTTTATGAAAATGCCCTGATTATGAAGAATTACTAAAATACCCCTAGTGGTAGACTTACAAAATTACCCCTAACCGACAAATTACCAGAATAACCCTGAATTTCAAAATTTTGCAACATCACTATTTTGGAAAATACAATTCTCAAAAAGAGCCCTCAAAGTTTTACAACTTTTGAAATATCCCTGATTTATTAAATTTTACAAGTTCACCTTGATTTGTGAAAAATTACCAAAATACCCCTGAGGTCCAAAAATTACCGAAATACCCCCGAATTTTAAAAATTTTTAGAATACCCCAGGAATTTAAGAGTTCTAAAATAATTTTTGACACAATCATCCGAGAACTTTTTATTTTTGAAAAATTACAAAAATACCCCTGTAGGACAAATTACGAAAATACCCCTGGGTAGTGGAAAAATAATCACAATGAAACTACGTCTCCTTGAATGAATGAATAGAAGGATTGTGTGCTTGTATGAATACGAAAGAACCACTCCTAAAACTCCTATCATAAAATTTCTTCACGGATAATGAAGTGAAACAAAGGTACTAATGCATAAAATTCTTAAATAGATAAACGCAATCGTTAGAAATGAGTACAAGAGGTCGTGGACGTCCGCCCTGTGGCCATGGTAGAGGTAGGATGACCTTGTCGGAGCCAGCAGGGTCTGGTCATGAGTCTGGAAATGAGATGCCGGATCTGCCGGCGGTGAAAACTTAGTTTCAAGATCAGACTGGTGGTAACGACGTAGTATCCCAGGCAGTACTACGAGTGTTGGAACGAGTTGCTGAGGCAGGTGCGGGCGCAGGAGCCCGTAAATCCGTGGTTGAACAACTCCGGGCTAACGGAGCAGAGGTGTTTAGAGGAGTTTTCGGAGTGGCACCCAGTGCGGCGGAATATTGGTTAGAATCTACTGAAAGGATTATGGGTGACCTGGATTTCACAGCTGAGGAGAAGTTGAAGGGTATCATCTCTCTGCTTCGGGATGAGCCATACCAGTGGTGGCTCACTGTAAGAGATGGAGCGGTGGCAGAGGATCTCACGTGGGAATTCTTTAAGGCCGCCTACCAAAAGAAGTACATAGGAGCTAGTTACGTGGATGCACAGTGGAAGGCTTTCTTGAACCTGGTTCAAGGCAATAAGACAGTGGCAGAGTATGAGGCCGAATTCCTCCAGTTGAGTAGGTATGCTCGTGGTATTGTGGGTACCGAGCATGAACGTTGTGTCAGATTTGAAGATGGGCTGAGAGATGAGCTGAGGATGATGATAGCTCCACAACAGAACGGAGTTCGCTGTCCTAGTGGAGAAATCGAAGGTTGTTGAAGGGGTAAGACAGTCGGTTAAACGGAATCAAGATAGGAGTTGGAATAAGAGGAGCTTTGGATCTTCAAGGTTCTCTGGTAATCAGCAGAAGAGGATAAGGTTTGGTGGGTCGATCAAGCTGCTAGGCCTACTGCTGCTGCTAATCCTCAATGGCCGCCACGATGTGCTCGGTGTGGCAAGTCTCACACGGGAGAGTGTTGGAATGGTAATCGAGGATGCTTCGAGTGTGGGTCCTTGGAGCATCGAGTTAGAGACTATCTGAAAAAGGCAGCTAGACTGAGATCAGAGGGTCAGGATCGTGCACCGAATAGAAGGGATAACCAACAGCCTCAGAGGGGTCGTGGTGCAGGAAGAGGAGGTAATGGTGCTGGCAGAGGTCGTGGGGCACCGAGGGGAGGTACCGGTGGTACTGAGGCTAGGCAACCTGGTCTAGTCTATGCCGCGAGGTGTCAAGAGGAGGGCGACGCACCGGACGTTATAACCGGTATGTTCTTGATCTTTGGTGTACCCTATAATACTTTGATTGACATTGGCTCAACCCACTCATACATTGCTAGTAGCGTAGTGGAAACTTTGCACTTAGACTCTGAGCTTACTTCTAGGAAGATGACTGTATTAAGCCCCCTAGGTCACTCTGTAGAAGTAAGTAAACTCTATAGGAACGCACCCTAGAACTCCAAGGGTCGTGTTCTTGGTCGACTTGATGGAACTATCGTTTCGGGAGTTCGATTTAATCCTCGGGATGGATTGGCTAGTAAAGTATCAGGCTAGCCTAGATTGCGCAGCTAAGCACATGGTAATAAAGACCGTGGAAGGTGATGAGGTGGTGATGATAGGTAAAAGGAGAGATTACCTATCTAATCTAGTTTCTACGTTGAAGGCGGAAAAGATGGTTAAAAAGGGTTGTAAAGCTTATGTGGTGCATGTCTGTGCTGTAGAAGCTAAGGATGTTGCTGTGAGAGATGTCCGGACTGTAAGGGACTATGTTGATGTGTTTCCAGAGAAACTTTCGGGTCTACCTCCGGACCGCGAGGTTGAATTTGGTATAGATTTGTTACCCAGAATCGCACCCGTATCTATAGCTCCGTATCAGATGGCGCCAAAAGAATTGGTAGAGTTGAAGGTGCAGATTCAGGAATTGTTGGATAGAGGGTTCATCCGACCAAGTGTATCGCCTTGGGGAGCTCCAGTGCTTTTTGTCAAGAAGAAAGATGGGACAATGAGGATGTGTATAGACTATCGGCAACTGAACAAGTTGACAATAAAGAACCGGTATCCTTTGCCCAGGATTGACGATCTGTTCGATCAACTCAAAGGAGCATCGGTGTTCTCTAAGATTGACCTTAGGTTAGGGTACCATCAGCTTAAGGTGAAGGAGGCTAATGTCCATAAGACGGTATTCCGTACTTGGTATGGGCACTACGAGTTTCTGGTAATGCCTTTTGGTTTGACGAATGCACCGGCAGCATTTATGGACATGATGAACCGGGTTTTCCAACCCTATTTGGATCGGTTCGTCATGGTCTTCATAGACGACATTCTGGTGTACTCGAAGTCTGAGGAGGAGCATGACACACATCTTCGTATGGTTCTGCAAGTTCTAAGGGAGAAACAGTTGTATGCCAAATTCAGCAAGTGTGAGTTTTGGCTCAAGGAGGTAACTTTTCTAGGGCATGTAGTTTCATTGAGGGCATCAGGGTGGATCCCTGTAAGATTGAGGCAGTATTAGAGTGGAAGCCACCCAAGTCTGTTACGAAAATTCGAGTTTTCTGGGGTTGGCAGGATATTATAGGAGATTCATGGAAAATTTCTCCTTAATCGCAGCACCGTTGACTAAGCTGCTGAGGAAAGGAGTTCTATTTGTGTGCTCTGAGAAGCGACAAGAGAGTTTCGATAAGCTGAAGAGGATCTTGACAGAAGCACCAGTCTTAATTCAGCCTGAGGCAGGAAAGGAGTTCACTGTGTATTATGATGCATCACATACTGGTTTAGGGTGTGTGTTGATGCAAGAAGGGAAAGTGGTCGCTTATGTATCCGGCGGTAGTTGAGGCCTCACGGCTAACTACCCGACACATGACTTGGAATTGGTCTGCTTGTGGTATTTGCCTTGAAAATCTGGAGGCACTATCATGACGGGAGAAGTCGGTAGTGTACACAGATCACAAAAGTCTGAAGTACCTCCTGACTCAGAAAGATTTAAATCTGAGGCAGCGGAGGTGGATTGAGTTGTTGAAGGACTACGATTGCTCGATCGAATACCATCCGGGGAAGGCTAATGTGGTAGCTGATGCATTGAGCTGAAAGGTGGTAGCGAATTTGCGAGCAATGTTTGCTCATCTAAGTCTCTATGAGGATGGGAGCCTTTTGGCAGAATTGCAAGTGAAGCCGTCTTGAATTAATGAGGTCAAAGAAAGGCAAATGACTGATGAAGCTTTGAATACTTGGAGGTTGCAAGTACAGAATGGTGAGGCCGAAGATTTCAGCTTGGGCAGTGATGGAGTGTTGTACTTTCAGGGGAGAGTGTGCATGCCTAAGGATGATGAATTGAGGCAGCGAATCCTTAAAGAAGGTCATAGCAGTGCGTACGCTATGCACCCGGGAAGCAGTAAGATGTATCAAGATTTAAGGGAGCAGTTTTGGTGGCCGGGTCTGAAGCGAGAAGTAACCGAGTTAGTGGGTAAGTGTCTGACATGCCAGCAAGTTAAGGCTGAGCATCAATTGCCATCAGGGCTGTTACAGCAGGTAAAGATTCTGCAGTGGGAATGGGAGAAGATTACTATGGATTTCGTAAGTGGGCTTCCCCTTACGCCCAATAAGAAAGATGTTGTTTGGGTGATAGTAGATCGGTTGACTAAGTCGGCTCATTTCATACCGGTGAGGGTTGACTACTTGCTTCAATGGTTAGCTAAGCTGTATATAGCTGAGATAGTGCGGTTGCATGGAGTACCGGTGTCTATTATCTCGGATCGAGATCCTCGATTTACGTCGAGATTCTAGAAGGCTCTACATCAGGAGTTAGGCACGAAGTTGAATTTCAGCACGGCTTTTCATCCGCAGTCTGATGGACAATCTGAGAGGGTCATCCAAGTGTTGGAAGATATGTTAAGGGGCTGTGTTTTGGACTTCCGTGGTAGTTGGGAGGAGTACCTACCATTGGCAGAGTTCAGTTATAACAATAGTTATCAAGCGAGTATTCAGATGGCACCGTATGAGGCGCTGTATGGTCGAAAATGCCATACTCCTACATGTTGGACGGAACTAGGAGAACGTCGGATGTTGGGTCCAGAGTTAGTAGCGAAGATGGAGGATAAGGTTAGACTAATTCGGGATTGTCTTAAGGAGGCATCGGACAGGCAGAAATCCTACGCCGATCTTAAACGTAGAGATGTTGAGTATGTAGTGGGTGATAAGGTTTTCTTGAAGGTATTCCCTTGGAAGAAGGTGCTGAGGTTTGGTCGGAAGGGCAAGCTAAGCCCTAGATTCATCGGACCGTACACGGTGTTGAAACGTGTGGGACCGATAGCTTACCAGCTTGAGTTTCCAGCAGAATTGAGCCAAATACATGACGTCCTCCATGTTTTGATGCTGAGGCGCTATCGATTAGATCCCTCACATGTAGTGCCGGTTGCGAAAATTGAAGTGAACTCGGACTTATCATTCAAGAAGGAGCCGGTATAGATTTTGGATCGAGATGTCAAAATTCTTCGTAGGAAGTCAGTGCCTTTGGTAAAAGTGCTATGGCGAAACCATGGTGCGGAAGAGGCCACATGGGAACCCGAGGATGTGATGCAACAATAATACCCCAACTCTTCTGATCCAGGTAATTTCGAGGTCAAATTCTTTTTAAGGGGGTAGAACTGTAACATCCTAAATTAGGGGTTGTTTGTAATGTAATTATTTTCCCATGTGTGTGCTTGAAGAAATGAATATTATGATTGCTAAGCATGTTCTAGGGTCTAGAAATAACCCCGAGCTAAGCCTGACTTAGGACTAAAAGTTTCTTTTTAAGTGTTTAAAAGAAGGGAGCTAGGTGAGATAGGGGTTAAGAGAAGTTTTGGGAGAAACATGACACAAGGAATAGCTTGGCAAAGTGGCTTTCATGCACCATTTAAGTGCTACAAAGGTGGCGTCAAAGGAGGCTTCAAAGGAGGAGGTTCGAGTCATGGGAGTTACAACGGAGAGGCGTATTATTTTTGGGCTTTTTGGCGTTAAAGGAAAGGGGGCCAGGTATGAAGGCTTTAAAAATTAAATAGAGAGGTTTAAGAGCATGAAAGTCAAGGTGGTAGAGTGGTATGAGGCGTTGTAAGGGGGGTGCAGCGGTGAGGTCTGGTTCGAACCAAAGAAGTCATAGCTTTGGCATTTTATTTTTGGAAGCCGGCGTGAATGGGAGAGTGAGTAATGGCTTGATTTTGACTCTTAAGGTGGTAAGGATAAGCATTATTTTTCCTTTTAATTTTCGGCTGGAAGAGTTGTGATGTTGTTATGTTTTATTTTATTTTTATTTTATTTGTTTAAAGAGGAGATTAAGGGATAAATGGAAGATAAATGTTGTTTTCTTGGGTGATAATTAAAGGTTGGAAATTATCACCAAAAGGAGGGGTGATGGTCGGATTTGGGACACCTTAGGGGCCATTCACTTTCGATTTTATCACCTAAAGAGAGGGGCCGAAATTCATAAAAAAATTCTTTTCTTTCTCTCCAAACTAACGTCACGGCGAAATCTCCCTAGGCACATTGCCAAGTTCTTCAAATCTCTTTTCTCCTCTTGCTTCTTCTTAGCCACCTACCCTTCTTCTTGTCAAAATTCCAGCCCTTCCATCTTGTGTTGGCCGAATCTCTAAAGGGGGCTGTCAACTTTTCTCTTGTAGTTCTCCAAGCGGCATAGTGGTAAGTATTCTTCCTTAAGGTATCGGTTTGTTTCTTCTCTTTTGGGATGGCCGAATGATCATAGGATCACAAGATCGTATTTCTTTGTTGTAACTAACAGCAAGGTGCATTGACGGAGCCTATCGGGAGTTGATTCTTCAAAGGTGAGGCACCTACACTATTCGGCCATAGGCCACTTTCCATAGATTTACTTATAGCCAATTCTAACAAGTGTTTTGGTAGGGATCTCGACAAGTCAAGTGATAATTCCGGGATTTCGAATTATTTTGGTAAGTGATGGTAAGATTCGGCCTAGGGCCATATTTCGGTTAATGAGCGCGATTAATCCTTCGGGATCTCTAGTTTAGCCGATTGGCTAATAGATCTAAAAATTTATGTGTTGGCCGATTGTAGGGGGAAACAACGTCTCGGGATTTCGCTAGTATATTCGGGATTTGCTAGTAAACAGGTGTGTAAAACTCTTTACACACTTTATTAATTAACATTGCCATATTGTTGCCTCTTAGTCTTTTTGCTAGTGATTTGCTTATAGGCATAAGATTGAATTCCGGGTAAGTCCCCTATTTTGTGATCTATAATGTATGATGAGTATGCCATCACATGATGTTAAATGCTATGCTTTACATAAATGCACGATATATGATAATTGATATGTAAGCATGATGATGGTGGGATTGATGAGAGGAGGGGGGTGATTTTTATGGACTGTCACCAGTGGTTTTGACCACAAGATGGGTTGGCCCCATCGATTTATTGTGACTTCTCACGGTGGTTTTGACCACACTGTTGTTAAATTGTGACTAAGTCCCGGTGGTTTGGTACCACCAAAGGGTTTTGACCATATTATGATATTTGTGACCTATGGTCATCAGTGGTTTTGACCACACGATGGGTTGGCCCCATCATTTAATTTGTGACTCTAGTCACCAGTGATTTTGACCACCAGTGGTTTTGACCACACGGGGTAGTTAAAGGAGTTCGGATGGTTAGAGGGGTTGCATTTTTGCATGTTTATTAATGATTTGTGTATGAGTTACATTTCCGGGTGGGGGATTTACACACTGAGTCTTGGTGACTCACCCCTTCCCATACTATTTGCAGATGAGTAGATCGCGGAGATGGAGCCGGACAGGACTCGAGGCGGCCATGCTTATTCGATGGATTTGAATTTAATTTATTATCGTTAAGTTTATTTATTTTCTTTTCTAAGTTTTTAATTTGGGTTGTAATAAGGCCGCTAATTTTTATTTGGATGTTTACAAAGTTAATTTACTTTACTTATGCTATACTACAAATGAATTTACAAATGTTATGTAAACCGGTTAAAAGCAATATTTTCCAACTAAGTAACTTTTACGAGTTTTCAAAGATGTTACCATCGGGTAACAAAATACACCAAGTCAACTATAATTTTGACGATTTTAAAATTTTACATAATCAAACGTTTTCAAAGGGTTTATCAACACAACCATGTTTATGAAAATAATCCCAACTGAGTTTTATCAAACCCCGTTTTAATACCTTAACCACATTTTAACAAGTTTTCACCAGACACTCAAAATGATTCAAATTATTTTACTCCGTGACATACCAGATCCGGTCAGGACTCATGGGCCGGGTTTGGGGTGTTACATTAGGGGTAAGGCTAGGATTGCCAGGTACGTGACCGTATCGTTTCTTTGCATGGCCGAATGTATGTATGGCAAAATGATGTGTTATGAATAGCATGTTGCATTTGTTAGGATTTGTATGTAGATCATGGGGTATGGGTTTGATATGAAGGGGAAGTGTATGATTAATTGGTCACATTGTGATCGGTGGCTTTGCCATGATATATATATGTTCATACACTACTTTTGGTCATACTGTGATCGGTGGCTTTTCCACGATATATATATATATTGTATTTGGTCACATAGTGATCGGTGGCTGTGCCACGATGTATTATTGGTCACCTAGTGATTGTGTATAATTGGCAGCCTGACTGTTGAAATGGTGTGTAGCGATGGAGGGTTGATTGTAGAAATCCCCACGGTGTGATGGGCTGGTATGGGTTGGTGTGTAGAGGATGGAAAAACTAGGTTTGGGTTGGGCTTATTGCATTCATATGTTGTATGTTGATATGTGACTGTGGGCTACAAGCCGTATGTATAATGTGGGAGAATTTACACACTGAGTCATGGTGACTCACCCCTTTTCTTAACTTTTCAGGTGAGCAGTAGCTCGTGGATGCAGGAGCCGAGGCGGACTCGTGGAGGCCATAATTTCGTTTTTCTTTCTTTTATAGTCTCAATATTACTATAAGTTTATTTTTATTTGGGACTTTTGCTATGTAATAAGGCCTTTCAAAGTTGTACTTTGGTTTTTATTAGTTATTGTTTATATCAACTTCGACACCACGGCAGTTTAAATATTAAAGTAAAAGTGGAGTTTCATTAATCTACGCATCGATGTTTCCAAAACACCGCAGTAATAAGAAAAAAAAAGTTTTCTTTCAAATCTTCGGTTTTTCTTAAGTATAATTAAGACTTGATTTTACTTCACCCTGTGGCATACCAGATTCGGTCGTAACGTATTGGCCGGGTTTGGGGTGTTACAAACTTAGTCATGGTTTTACTTAATCAAACATCTTACCGAGGCCTATAATAACACAAACAAGATTTTAATAAATTAAGTAGACGAAATGTAATCAACCTAACAAAAATTAAATTTAAGCCATATTAATTAAATTAAACATTTCAACATCACAACTATTCATACACATGTTCATCATAACAACAACAAAAATTAAAAGGATAGGGAACAAGAATCAAATCGGTGTTTCTCCATGGATTGACTGGTTTGCTCCACTCTTCCTTCTTCGCTTGTTCTTGTCGAACCGAGGCTGCTACAAACACTTTAATGCTACTCCAAATGGTGGATGAATGACTCTTTTTCAAGAGGTGAAATTAGCAAGAGAATAAAGAAAAATGGATAGGAAATGAAGAGAGAAAATTGAGAGAGAAGAGAAAAGATGAGAAAGTTGAGGTGGGTTTCAAATGAGCAGCCAATGGGCGGTTTTATAGGTTGAGAGGGCTTCTAAAAATAGCCAAAATCAGCAGCCAAAGAGCCCTCCCATGGCCGGCCACACATGTGGCAAGTTTGAAGTTTTCAAACTTGTTATATTAAGGTAGGGGCAAATCTAGAAAGGCACAAATAGTGGAGGGGTTTGTTTGCAATTTGAAAAAGTCTTCAAGGGCCATTTTGCAAGCTAATTAATCAGCCAAGCAAGCTGATTGGGTCAACATGTGGGACGGTTTTGGGCTGCCCAGTACTCGGTCGGTTCGATTTTTCTCGGTTCAGCTCAATTGGGCCACTTTTCATAATTAATTAAATTAATAATAATTTATGTAACCCAAATTAAATTGGATATAAATTAAAATTAATTATATTATGAATTAATACACATAATTTGAACCGTCTTAGGCTGAAAATTAATTTGCCTTGATGCTTCAAAATTGTTTCTCGGTTTTGCGTTTCTAACAGTGTCTGCCGAGTCGTTTTTTGCCCTTTGTGCAAATCTGTCAAAAATAATCAAAATTAATTAAAATTAATTATGTTAATAATTTAAGTACAAAATAATTATTTTATAATAATTATATATTTTTCGACAAGAATTTTACCGAACTTGCATGAATTTGAGTTAAAAGGGGCATGAAAAAGTGTGTATATTTTCATGTTTCCACCAAGCCAAACCAAAACCAACCATATACAAACCTTAAAAACGTATTCTACTAAGCTTAAAACATGTCAAATCATTCAATCTAAGTGCCTAACCAATATGCCCTTATTGGCACCACATTTCAATGATTCAAAACAACTCAAAATGAAATTGATCAAACATATTAGTCTTAAGCACATTAAGTCTTTTAACCATTTCATATTAGATGACCATTCTAACATTACAAGTTAGGTAATAAGACTTCCAAGGCTAATAAGGAAAACATAATTATAATTTGACTTCCATTAATTCTTACAACATAACTAAGCATTTAACTCAAAGTAAAACACTTTCAAATTATCTATAAATTGACCATTTCTATCACACATATACATATTAACATACCACAAAAGACTACTATGATACAAAATGACCTAAACTAACATATTATAACCTAGGTACATGCCAACACCAACAAAAAGACCATTCACCAGCATTTGAGTTTGGGATCGTCACTGGATACTGAGTCGATGATAGATCTACTAGATACCTAACCTGCGCACGAGAAAACAAACGTACACTGACTATAACTCAATGGTATTTCTATAAACCAAACATAGAAGTAAAAATTACAAAATATTTTTATGCTTATGTAAAAATAAATGATGCTATGCAAAATTATCACAATCATAGTTCGATTCAATTCATACTTAACTTATCATTATTCCTTAATTACATAACCATTCACTACTTAAATTTCCAAATCACATCCCATTCCGTATTTCATTCCATTATATCACTTTTGTTATATAATAGTATTGTCATCTTCAAATCCAATATCACATACATTATACAATATCTTTACAACTATGCAATTTAACACCTTGTCATTAATAAAATTCAACACCTTGTCATTAATAAAAATACAATCATCTTATTCCAATTCAAATTCACATCTCAATAATATCATTTCAAAAGACTAACTCACCTTACATATATATACACTTACCAAATAATACCATGGACAAAAGCATCATTTTAAATAGTTTGGATTATTGAAATATAAACCATAAATTTTGAGTTATTCGTCGACAACCTTATCTTTTCCTTTCTTACTCGAGGATTTCGATTCAACGTTAGCTACGAATTAAATAGATGTAATAAATTAACAAGGATTTCGATTCAACGTTAGCTACGAATTAAATAGATGTAATAAATTAACATTTCACAGACCAATTCATTTTTAATTACAAAATTTATCTACTTTTGCGTAAATTTCAATTAAATCCTCGAAACCGGTACTAACATAAATTTATCATTAACATCCAAACATTAGGTCGAATTTCCTAGAGTCCCTATAAGACTTCCTACTTCTCAATTAAACCCTTAAATTTCAAAATTTTCACAATTTGACCCCATATTGCTCAAAATCAACAATTAACTTAATAATTTAGTCCATTTTCATTTCTAACCTAAAAATCTATCAAATTAGTCCATAAAGCTTTAACTACTCAACAACGATAACATCTAAAATCTTAAACAATACTGAAAAATAGGACATGGGTTCGAAGTACCGAGATTCTGAAATCATAAAAATTATGAGAAAAAGACTAAATTGCACTAACAAATTTTTAATTTGAATTTAAAAACCCCTAGGCCGATGTCTTCTCTTCTTCTCCTTTGTTTTGGCTTTTGCATGAAAGAAAATAAGAGAAAATGCTTTGATTTTATTCCAATTTCTATATTTTTATTATTTAGTTATGTTTTATTTTATATTTATTTTACTCACAATTTTTTCTTGAGTTTTAACATATATATAATACATAATATATATATTTTACAAAGCCGCCACTATGAAAACATAATATAGTGGCCTAATTATTATACAAGTCCCTAAAACAAACTTCATATGATAATTTAATATCTTTTCGCACATCTACCATGTAAGCAATTTAGTCCCTGTACCTTAATTAACAACTACATCATTAAAATTACATAACCAAAATTCAATTCGCTACCAAAAATAAATCCGTAAAGATTTAATTAAAATATTTACGAGTTTGGTTTACAAAAATGAGGCCCCGATACCTCAATTTCTGAAACCATCGACTTTAGGACTGATACACTTGTACCTTGTCTAACTTTCAAATAACCAAAATCATTAGACCAAACTTCAATATAATATTGTAATATCCTTGTAAATATTACTAAATAATATTCATTGATCCTATCATCGAAAAACAACATTTTGAAACCACCGTTTTCGACTCCACTAACTTTTGGGTTGTTACAATTTATCCTGGTTGAAAAAGTGAGGTCGGGAGATAAACAAGTATCAACCAATCGAGTACTTAATTAGAGGCCGAGAGGTAATAATTGGTTAATCGATAGCTAATCCACCCAAAAAACCTAATCCAAAGTTAATTAAAAACCCTGAAGTGAGTTAATTTTCCTGATTAGTTTATTGATTTTTATCGTTTGTTTATTTTTCTTATTTATTTATTTTTATCTCAATTATTTATTTTATGGTTCATCATAATATAGGAATTAATTACTACTACTTAGACTTATTATTGTAAAAATGTTTTCATAATTTATTCCATCCTCCTTAGGGTACGATCCTCGGAATACTTCTCAGTATTTCGTTGTACTAACTACATTACGATTTGACTCGTGCACTTGCAGACACCATCGTTCTAAGTTCTTATATTTTTGGTGTTATATTTTACTATAAACGATAACTCGTTTATAGGTAGTCAGTCGTCAATTTGTACATGTGACTTATAGTACCAGAATGCTCTATGCATTTCTTGAAAGTCCAGAAAAAACGATGGAAAGCTCTTTTCCCATGGACCAAACAATCACGATAAACAGGCTCCATTTGCAGATCGGTAATCTAGAACCTGGTACGTACCATTCCAGTACCTAACACCATTGCCACAAATCATTATATGATTTCTCCCACCCACTATGCATATTCTCCAATGCCTTTTATTTTCCCACCATGCCTTGTGGTACGACATGGTGTAATCGTACTCGCTACGGATGTGTGCAATCAAAATTGAGACCAGAATCCTAGGACTCTCACTCACCATAGGTAATATAAAGTCAGATATCATGTCCGAATCCAATTTCTAATGATCATTCGACATGCCTACAAAAAAAAGTATCTCACTATACGTAATAAAATGTCGAATAAAGGTCAGAATGGGAATCGAGGTTGTTAATCATGACACACCTGCAACAACACAAGTATGTGGAGCGGTATACTTCCTGATCGTTCAAAACTTTGACTTCTTCCTCATAGATGCCATGATTTTCCATGGACATCTTGTTCCACACATTCCACACTATGCCTCATATTTTTCGGCTCGAGATTTTGTAGCATGGAAATTTACCCTATGCTTTATGCTATACCACTTTTGTAATTGCCCATTTTTCGATGGTGTCAAAATGGTGATTTTAAAACCCCATTCTCTGATGATTGAGTTTGTAAATATTATTAATTAATATTTACGAGTTAGTTATAGTATTATATTGAATTTGTTCTGATGAATTTGTTAAATGGATAGTTAGTTAAGGTAGAAATGTTCTGATTCTAAAGACAATGGTATTGGAAAATAAGGTATCAGGACCTCATTTCCATAAACTGAGTTCGTAGATATTTTTATTAAATATTTACATAGTTATTATATAGATTAATTAAATTTTGATAGGTAATTTTTTCAAATTAGTGGTTAAATATGGTACAATGACTAAATCATAAAAGTGGTAAAAGTTAATCACTTTAGATTTTTAATTGTTAAAGGACTTATATAGTAATTAAATCAAATTAAAATTGATAATTGAACCATTTTAAGTGTAGTGGACGGTTGGTGGTAGAGATTTTCTTAAAATAATGTTAAAATTCTTAATTGAATCATTTTTTATATGTTAATGAGAAATAAACAAAACCTATCATCTTTTTATTTGGTCTTTTCCACCGAAAATACAAAGAAGAAAACTTGAGAAGCCATTGTTCTTACTTCAAACTTTCAGCCATCACAAATCGAATTTGGATCAAACCGTATATAATCGCAAAAAAGACAAATTAGCAAATTATTCCCTAACGACTTTTTAATTACTGATTTTGTTAGGTAAGTCCAGATGGTATAATTGTATTTAAATTTTTATATAATTTAATTTTGAATTTGTGTATAATTTGAACTGTTAGCAATTTGGTATAAAAGGAGAGATGTAGACTAAATCATAAAGAAATGATAAATTGACTGATAAATTGAATATGATGAAATACAATTTAAGATATTTAATGAATTAATAGATGACTATAATGTTTGAATCATATTGGCATGAACTTAACATATATTATCGAGATAAAAGACTAAATTGAAAATAATGTAACTTGGTGAAAATATGAAGTTGGCTTGGAATTGAAACGAATCATGTTATGGTTTGTATGAAATTTTAACTTGATTAATGAATTGAAGATATTGAGATCGATAGAACGAGAATTGAACTTGTAATGAAATTGGATTATTGGTTACTCTATTAACTGTTCAGCACATCGGTGCTATCTAATTAGCACTTATGTGCTCTCTGATTAGCACTTTTTTACTCTTTATTCAGCATTTTGGTGCTCTGTGATTAGCACTTTTTTGCTCTTTGTTTGCCCTTCAGTGCCTCTTTTTGCACTTCGGTTCTTCTATACAACACTACGGTGCTTTCTAGTATGGTTTAGTACTCGTGTATCTAAATTTATTTACTAAAGTTCCTCGGACTAATTGGTATATGAAAATTGAGAAACGAAAATGATATGATGTGATACTTCTATATATAAATAAATTTTTGAACTTAGAATAATTATTGGAAATGGTATTGGATTACTAACTTCATATGAATAATGTTGAATTGGAATGTTAAATGTTTATATTGTAATAAGTTGTGTTTTACAATGAACTCACCTTGTTGAATTGTGTTACCATGTTTTGGCCTATTTGTCAAGTTAAAGTACTTATGATATTTATGTGTAAAGTGAGGTAAGATATTATTTTATGCATATGAACTTACTAAATATTTTGAAATACTTACTCTGTTGTTTTTTCCTTTTTTATAGTTTTTTCATGTAAAAGTCCGGTTTATACCCTAGTCGGAACAGTGGTTTCGAGACCACAAATCTGAGTCTGTATATAATTTAATATTATTTTCTGTGTTAGTGATATGTGAATTAGCATGTCGTAAATTTTCGTAAGCGAATTTGTCTGTCTGTGTGTTTAATTTAACAAAAGGATTAAATTGCATCAAATGTGAAAGTAGTTTGCTATTTTCTAAAGCACTTATATGTTGTGACTTTGTATAAATGGAGGCCTTATATGGCAAATATGCCACCATTGAGATAGTGGATGATGGAATGACTAAATAACCATAGTATTAGTTTGTTCTATGTGTTTAATGGATAGGCATTTTAGTAATTGAATAAATGGTATTGGATTAAAAAATAAAAGATGAGTGTTCATCTTTTATTTTCTCTTCATTGATTGAAAAACACTAAAGAAAAAGAAAGAAAAATTGAGCTAGGGTATTCGGCACTCTTAAGCTTGATTAAGGCAAGTTTTGACTTGGTTTTGATAATTTCTACGTTTTTGCAATCGTTGCTTTGAGAGCTACAAAACCCATGCCTTGTTTTTTGTGTTTTGATGATGTATGTGATATATGCCATTGATGGTTTTGCAAGCTTTGTGATGTTTGAGAATTAAAAATGAAATATTTGAGTTAGATAAACATGTTTTGTTCTTGAAGTTTTGATGAATTTAGCTAAATAGGGCTACTTTGTGAAAATGGTAAATTGAAGGACTAATTTGTGAATTTGATGAAATATTTGGGCTTATTTAGTCCCTAGAGAGGTTTGGCCAAGCATGTGTGTGTGTGGATTTTGTGAGTTTGATGTTTTGTGAAAAATAGACTAAATTGTTAAAGTGTGCAAATTGAGGGTTAATTTGCAAATAGCCCTAAATATATGTATATGGATTGAAATGAATGGAATAATGAATAAAAGGGTAAATTCTAAATATGTTTAGATCAAGAATTGAGGAAAACGGACTTAGATCGCGGGAAAGCGAAAGTAACAGAGTAGCCGTTTTCGTTTCGTTAAACCGAACCCGAGGTAAGTCACTATGCAAATAAAATTATCTGTATTGAATTGAATATATGTATTTATATGTCTTTCGATGAAAATGAATGAGTATGAGATGCTAAGTGCATGAATTCCGAAATAAGTCCGATATAGTGATAAAGCCAAGAAGTCCCGTATGAACCTAAGAATAGATAGGGTTAGCCATGTCACAACATAGGTATCTGTTCTGTTTTATCATGTAAAACCACGTCTGGGACGTTGGCGTTGATTTGAAATTTGTGTAAGACCTCGTCTGGGATGTAGGCATCGATATGAATTATATGTAAAAGACCTTGTCTAGGACGTAGGCACCGATATGAACTCTGTGAGTAAGACCATGTCTGGGACATCGACATCATATTGTCTCGTGTAAGACCACGTCTTGGATGTTGGCATCATTATGATCTGTACGTGTAAGACCCTGTCTGGGACAGTGGCATCGATATACGAGTGCATGTAAGACCTCGTCTGGGACGTTGGCATTGTGCTACTATTCTGAGCTTTTTGAGTAACCTACTGGGTTCCTAAGGGTTCAACGGGCAAGTCTGCAATACGAATGGTATATCCGAGTTATGATCAATTAAGTGAATGAATACCTGATTCAAGTACGTTAAATGTGCATTAAGTATGCATGAATGATAAGTATGCATATAACTTTGATTTGAAGAAAGGTATGTTTGAATAGGATAATGTGAATGAGATGTAAGGAAGATTGTGAATGAGCCATGTGCTTCAAATGAGTTTTGAATGGATAAAAGTGACCATTGTAGTCATAAGTATGAATCAAGCATATACATGATAAATTGTTAAATGAATGAGATGTGCAAAAGTTTCAAATTGCATTTAAGCTTTTTATGCCAAGTTTATTTATATATGACTTACTAAGCTTTTGGAAAGTTTACTCTCTATGTGTGTTTTCTCTGTTTTATAGGTCATTGAAGCTACTGAAGGCTCAGGATTGTCAAGGATCATCATCACAATACAAAAACTTATTTTGGTACCCTTTTGTAAATGTATATAGCTAAATATGGCATGTATAGGCTAGATAGGTGTATATGTTTATGAAGTGAGCATGGCCATGTGTATTGGCAAGCTTTTGAGTTGATAAATGTTTAAATGAATAAGTTATGAAGCATATATTTAGTATGTTTTGATGCATATGGAATGGTTAAGTTTTGGTTAAGCAAATGGATAATACATGTTTGAAATGAGGTAGGATTTAGTTTGCAATTTGGTATGGATAGATTTGGTATTGGATGTATGGATGAAGAGAACCATTTGATATGTTTTGGTTGCCATATATGCATATTATGTTTTGGTATGTATTGCTTGTAGGTAAGACCCAAAATGGGTGGCATATTGGCCTTGTAAAATGGCCTATAATGTCACACGGTTGAGGCACACGGGCGTACCTAAGACCGTGGGTAAATGGGTAGAATGTGGCTTAAATTGCACACGGCCTCGACACGAGTGTGCTTGATGGTCGTGTGAGAAATGGTAGTATGTGATCTAGTAGTACACGGCATTAGCACACGGGCGTGCTTGGTGACCGTGTTGAATTTGGCAGTATACCACCACGGGGAGGACACACGGGAGTGTCCAGTAGCCGTGGGTGAGGCACGGCCTACCTCCATGACCGTGTGTCCCCTGTATGTTAGAAAAGTTTAAATTTTCATGAAATTTCTTATGTGTTTTGGTTTAGTCCCGACTCAATTTATAAGCATGATTAAGGTCTCGATGATCTACTTAAGGGACATTATGATTGATATTGATGAATGGTTGTACGATTAATTCTGTAAATGTTTTCGATCTATTTGCTAATGCTTTTAACCCTAATTCGGTGATCAGACACGGGATAAGGGTGTTACATTTGATTGGTATCAGAGCTACAGTTTAGTCGATTCTCGGACTAACGTAGCGTGTCAGAGTCTAGCTATACATGCCATATATTTGAACTGTGATAGTGTGATGAATCCTGACGTGTAAAATGTGATTTCTGTATAGCAATGGATCCTGAAAGAGCCGTAGGTGACGACGTAGAAAGAATGCGCCTGCTCTGCGCAAGGGACAGAGCCTTCTAATCCGAGACCGACTACAAGCGGTCAGAAGGGAAAAGCTAAACAAGCTTTCTTTCAAATGATGAGTGAGTGGTTCACTCAGTTTGTAAAGAATAACCCGACTGTTTCATAACCTCCGCCCCCATTTAATCCCCCTCAGACATCTGATATACCTCTGATTGCAAATTTGAATCTGTTGAATAAGCCTCCGGTTGACAAGATCCGTAAGTATGGGGCTGAAGAGTTTCGAGCTACCAATAATGATGATGCTGAAAAAGATGAATTATAGATTGAAAATACTATTTGGGTATTTGATGAGATGTCTTTGACTCTGGAAGAATGCATAAAGTGTGTTGTATCGTTACTTTGAGATGCAGCATATCAATGGTGGAAAACTTTGATTTTTGTTGTTCCGAGAGGACGAGTTACATGGAATTTCTTTCAGACCGAGTTCAGAAAGAAATATATTAGTGAGAGATTCATTGATCAGAAACGAAAAGAATTCTTGGAACTAAAGCAAGGCCGTATGACTGTTACTGAATATGAATGGGAATTTGTCAAGTTGAGTCAGTACGCTCGTGAATGTGTATCGTCTGAGGCAATAATGTATAAAAGATTTGAAGACGATCTTAATGAAGATATTTGTTTGCTGGTTGGGATCCTAGAAATAAAAGAGTTCGTTACACTCATTGACCGAGCTTGCAAAGCTGAAGCACTCGGGAAGGATAAAAGAAGAGCTAAGTCTGAAGCTCGAGATACAAGAAAGAGATTTCAGAATAAATCATTTCAGTCTGCTTCAAAGAGATATAGAGATGATCAAAGTCGTTCCCGAGAGAGTGCGGGACATTTGAACAGAAATAGAGCTAGATCGCAAATGAGTTCCAAAAACCCAGCAACTTCAGTGGCTAGTGTTGGTAATGTTCGATCTGAGAGAACCGAATGTAAACATTATGGAAAAAGACATCCGAGAAGCTATAGATTAAATGATAGAGCTTGCTTCAAATATGGATTGCTTGATCATTTTATCTGTGATTGCCTTGAGCCTGTTGAACTAGAGACTATTCAGAATCCGAGATCTGATAATGCACCTGCGAGAGTTAGACCTTCAAAGAATACAAGAAATATTGGTGGTAGTCAGAGAACTACGAGAGACAATGTTGTCAAATCTGAAGCTAGAGAGCCTATCAGAGTATATGCTATCCGAGCTCGTGAGGAAGCTTCATCACCTGATGTGATAACTGGTACTTTTACTCTTTACGATACTACTGTGATTGCTTTTATAGACCCTGGTTCTACGCATTCCTATATTTTCATGAATTTAGTATTCAGCAAGACTTTGCCTATAGAGTCTACTGAGTTTATTGTAAAAGTATCGAACCCCTTAGGTAAAAGTGTCCTTGTTGACAAAGTATGCAAAAACTGTCCGTTAACGTTTCGAGATATCTATTTCCCTGCTGATCTGATGCTTTTTCCATTTGATGAATTCGATATTATTTTGAGAATGGATTGGTTGTTCATGCATGATGCCGTTGTAAACTGTAAAAGAAAATCTATTGATTTAAGAAGTCTAAATGATGAGATTGTACGGATTGAGTCTGATGATTTGAATGGATTGCCTGTTATGATATTCATTTTAAAAGCTCAGAGTTATGTAAAAAAGGGGTATGAATCATATTTTGCTTATGTGATTGATTCAAAAGTATCTGAGAAGAAAGTTAAATCAGTACCCATTGTTTGTGATTTTTCTGATGTGTTCCCTGATGAGTTACCGGGTTTACCTCCGATTCGTTAAGTTGAGTTTGGTATTGAATTGTTGCCTGGTACGACACCTATTTCGATAGCTCCATATAGAATGGCACCAACAGAGTTGAAAGAGTTAAAGTCGCAGTTGCAAGAGTTGACCGATAGAGGGTTCGCTAGACCGAGTTTTTCACCTTGGGGTGCACCTGTTCTATTTGTCAAAAGGAAAGATGGCACGATGAGAATGTGTATCGATTACCGTCAGTTGAATAAGGTGACCATAAAGAACAAATATCCGTTGCCTAGGATTGATGATTTATTCGACTAGTTAAAAGGAGCTATTGTATTTTTAAAGATTGATCTGAGATCTAGATACTACCAGTTGAGAGTTAAAGATTCAAATATTCCAAAAACTGCCTTCAGAACGAGGTATGGGCATTATGAGTCTTTAGTTATGCCATTTGGACTAACCAATGCTCTTACTGTTTTTATGGATCTGATGAACATAATTTTTAGACCGTACTTAGATTAATTTATTGTAGTATTCATAGATGATATATTGATCTATTCACGGAATGAAAATGAGCATGCTGAACACTTGAGGATTGTGTTCCAAACTCTACGAGAGAAGCAATTGTATGCAAAATTCAGTAAATGTGAATTATGGTTGAATGAGGTCAGTTTTCTGGGGCATATTGTGTCAGCTTCTAGGATTCGTGTTGATCCGAGCAAGATTTCTGCTATTCTGAATTGGAAACCTCCGAGAAATGTATCTGAAGTTCGTAGTTTTTTGGGTTTAGCTGGTTATTACCATAGATTTGTAAAGGGTTTTTCAACAATAGCTACTCCGTTGACAAGATTACTTCAGAAAGATATCAGATTTGAATGGTCGGATAAATGTCAGAGAAGTTTTGATCGGTTGAAAACTCTATTAACAGAAGCTCTAGTGTTAGTACAACCAGAATCGGGTAAGGAATTCGTTGTATACAGTGATGCTTCGTTAAACGGTCTGGGATGTATTTTGATGCAAGAAGGCAAAGTGGTAGCTTATGCTTCGAGACAACTAAAGCCTCATGAAAAGAATTATCCGACACACGACCTTGAGCTCGCTGCGATTGTGTTTGCTTTTAAAATTTGGCGTCATTATTTGTACGGTGAGAAATGTCATGTGTTTTCAGATCATAAAAGTCTAAAATATCTAATGACCCAGAAAGATTTGAACCTGCGTCAGAGAAGATGGCTTGAATTGTTAAAAGATTATGAGCTTGTGATAGATTATCATTCGGGTAAAGCAAACGTTGTTGCAGATGCGTTGAGTAGAAAGTCATTGTTTGCACTACATGCTTTGAATGCTCAGATAGATTTGTCTGATGATAGTTCTGTGATAGCTGAATTAAGAGCGAAACCATTATTTGTACAGTAAATATGTGATGCTTAGAAGGTTGATAATGAATTGTTGTTGAAACGAGCTCAGTGTAAATTGAATTCTGAATCTGAATTTTGAGTTGTTGATGATTGTTTGAGATTCCGAGATCGAATCTGTATTCCAAGAAATCCGGAGTTGATTCAATTGATTTTGAGTGAAGCACATAACAGTCGCATATCTATCCATCCAGGAAGTACAAAGATGTATCATGATTTGAAGCAACATTATTGGTGGTCCGGCATGAAACGAGACATTTCTAAATTTATTTTGAAATGTTTAGTCTGTCAGTAAGTGAAAGCAGAACATCAAGTTCCATTTGGGTTGTTACAGCCGATTCTCATTCCTGAATGGAAATGGGATAGAGTAACTATGGACTTTGTTTCTATGTTACCTCTGACTCCGAGAAAGAAGGATGCGATATGGGTCGTAGTTGACTGATTGAAGAAATCTGCCCATTTTATTTCGGTAAGATCTGACTTTTCACTTGAGAGATTAGCTGAGCTTTATATTTCTGATATTGTGAGATTGCACGGGGTTCCACTATCCATTGTGTCAGATAGAGACCCGAGATTCACATCGAGGTTCTGGAAGAAATTGCAAGAAGCTTTGGGCACGAAATTGCATTTCAGTACAGCTTTTCATCCGCAGACGGATGGTCAATCCGAGCGAGTCATTCAGATTATAGAAGATAAGTTAAGATGATGTGTACTTAAGTTTAGTGGTTCGTGGGAACAATACCTATCGTTGATTAAATTTGCGTATAATAATAGTTTTTAGACGAGGATTAAAATGGCACCATATGAAGCTTTATACGGACGTAAATGTCGTACACCTTTGTATTGGACTGAACTCAATGAGAATAAGTTACACGGGATCAATTTGATAAAAGATACTGAACAAAAAGTGAAACTGATTCGAGATTGTTTGAAAGCAGCATCTGATCGTCAGAAGTCCTATGCATACTAAAATGAAAAGATATAGAATTTGAGGTCAGCGACAAAGTATTTCTGAAAGTGTCTCCGTGGAAGATAGTGTTTCGATTCGGACGTAAAGGCAAGCTAAGTCCAAGATTCATCGGACCGTATGAGATCATTGAACGTGTTGTGCCTGTTGCATATAAATTGAAGTTACCCTCTGAGCTAGAAAAGATTCACAATGTATTCCATGTTTTGATGCTCCGTAGATATCGGTCTGATCCGTCCCATGTGATTGCCCCATCTGAAATTGTAATCTGACCTGATATAACATACGAAGAGGAACCGATCCGTATCTTAGCTCGTGAAGTGAAAGAGTTGAGAAACAAGAAAATTCCATTAGTGAAAGTACTCTGGCATCATCACGGGATAGAAGAGGCTACGTGGGAGCCTGAGGACTCAATGAGACAACAATATCTGATTTTGTTTAACGGTAAGATTTTCGAGGACGAAAATCCCTAAGGGGGGAATTGTAACAGTTCGGTTTATACCCTAGTCGGAACAGTGATTTCGGGACCACAAATCTGAGTTCGTATAATATTTTAATATTATTTTCTGTGTCAGTGATATGTGAATTAGCATGTGGTAAATTTTCGTAAGCGAATTTGTCTGTCTGTGTGTTTAATTTAACAAAAGGGTTAAATTGCACCAAATGTGAAAGTAGTTTGCTATTTTCTAAAGCACTTATATGTTGTGACTTTGTATAAATGGAGGCCTTATATGGCAAATATGCCACCATTGAGATAGTGGATGATGGAATGACTAAATAACCATAGTATTAGTTTGTTCTATGTGTTTAATGGATAGGCATTTTAGTAATTGAATAAATAATATTGGATTAAAGAAACAAAAGATGAGTGTTCATCTTTTATTTTCTCTCCATTGATCGAAAAACAATAAAGAAAAAGAAAGAAAAATTGAGCTAGGGCATTTGGAACTCTTAAGCTTAATTAAGGTAAGTTTTGACTTGGTTTTGATAATTTCTACATTTTTGCAATCGTTGCTTTAAGAGCTACAAAACCCATGCCTTGATTTTGTGCTTTGATGATGTATGTGATATATGCCATTGATGGTTTTGCAAGCTTTGTGATGTTTGAGAATGAAAAATGAAAGATTTGAGTTAGATAAACATGTTTTGTTCTTGAAGTTTTGATGAATTTAGCTAAATATGGCTAAATTGTGAAAATGGTAAATTGAAGGATTAATTTGTGAATTTCATGAAATATTTGGGCTTATATAGTCCCTAGAGAGGTTCAGCCAAGCATGTGTGTGTGTGGATTTTGTGACTTTGATGTTTTGTGAAAAATGGACTAAATTGTTAAAGTGTGCAAATATGAGGGTTAATTTGCAAATAGCCCTAAATATATGTGTATGGATTGAAATGAATGGAATAGTGAATAAAAGGGTAAATTTTGAATATGTTTAGATCAAGAACCGAGGAAAACGGACTTAGATCGCGGGAAAGCAAAAATAACAGAGTAGCCATTTTCGTTTCGTTAAACCGAACCCGAGGTAAGTCACTATGCAAATAAACTTATCTGTATTGAATTGAATATATGTATTCATATGTCTTTCGATGAAAATGAATGAGTATGAGATGCTAAGTATGTGAATTCGAAATAAGTCTGATATAGTGATAAAGCCGAGAAGTCCCGTATGAACTTAGGAATAGATAGGGTTAAGCATGTCACGACATAGGTATCTGTTCTGTTTTATTATGGAAGACTAAGTCCGGGACGTTGGCGTTGATTTGAAATTTGTGTAAGACCTTGTCTGGGACGTAGGCATCGATATGAATTATATGTAAAAGACCTCTTCTGGGACATAGGCACCGATATGAACTCTATGAGTAAAACCATGTCTGGGACATCGGCATCATATTGTCTCGTGTAAGACCATGTCTTGGATGTTGGCATCATTATGATCTGTATGTGTAAGACCCTGTCTGGGATAATGGCTTTGTTATACGAGTGCATGTAAGACCTCGTCTGGGACGTTGGCATTGTCCTACTATTCCGAGCTTTTTGAGTAACCTACTAGGTTCCTAAGGGTTCAATGGGCAAGTCTGCAATACGAATGGTATATCCGAGTTATGATCAATTAAGTGAATGAATACCCGATTCAGGTACGTTGGATGTGCATTAAGTATGCATGAATGGTAAGTATGCATATGACTTTGATTTGAAGAAAGGTATGTTTGAATAGGATAATGTGAATGAGATGTAAGGAAGATTGTAAATAAGCCATGTGCTTCAAATGAGTTTTGAATGGATAAAAATGACCAATGTAGTCATAAGTATGAATTAAGCATATACATGATAAATTGTTAAGTGAATGAGATGTGCAAAAGTTTCAAATTGCATTTATGCTTTTTATGCCAAGTTTATTTGTATATGACTTACTAAGCTTTTGGAAAGCTTACTCTGTGCGTGTGTTTTCTCTGTTTTATAGGTCGTCAAGCTCATCAAGGCTCGAGATTGTCAAGGATCATCATCACACTACAAAAACTTATTTTGGTACCCTTTTGTAAATGTATATAGCTAAATATGGCATGTATAGGCTAGATAGGTGTATATGTTTATGAAGTGAGCATGGCCATGTGTATTGGCAAGCTTTTGAGTTGATAAATGTTTGAATGAATAAGTTATGAAGCATATATTTAGTATGTTTTGATGCATATAGAATGGTTAAGTTTTGGTTAAGCAAATGGATGATACATGTTTGAAATGAGGTAGGATTTAGTTTGCAATTTGGTATGGATGGATTTGGTATTGGATGTATGGATGAAGAGAACCATTTGATATGTTTTGGTTGCCATATATGCATATTATGTTTTGGTATGTATTGCTTGTAGGTAAGACCCAAAATGGGTGGCATATTGGCCTTGTAAAATGGCCTATAATGTCACACGATTGAGGCACACTGGCATGCCTAAGACCGTGGGTAAATGGGCAGAATGTGGCTTAAATTGCACACGGCCTCGACACGGGTGTGCTTGATGGCCGTGTGAGAAATGGCAGTATGTGATCTAGTAGCACACGGCCTTAGCACACGAGCGTGCTTGGTGACCGTGTTGAATTTGGTAGTATACCACCACGGGGAGGACACACAGGAGTGTCCAGTAGTCGTGGGTGAGGCACTACCCCCACGGCCGTGTGTCCCCTGTATGTTAGAAAAGTTTTAAATTTTCATGAAATTTTTTATGTGTTTCGGTTTAGTCCCGACTCGGTTTATAAGCATGATTAAGGTCTCGATGACCTACTTAAGGGACATTATGATTGATATTGATGAATGGTTGTACGATTAATTCTGTAAATGTTTTCGATCTATCTGGTAATGCCTTTAACCCTAATTCGGTGATCAGAGACGGGATAGGGGTGTTACATTTCAACTTGGGAAACACGTTAATCAAATAGCCTCAGAGCTCACACTATCAAACTTTCGATTCGGTAGTCTTTTGATCATTTATGACTGGTTATGTGGCATGTACTTAGGTGTTTTGAAATCTTAGTTTAGAACTTTGTGTAAGTATATATGTGTGTGATTTACATAGTGGTATTATCTAGTTAAATTGGTACTTTTGATGGGGATGTTGTTATAAACAATATTAATGATATGAGACAAGATTATGACTTGTTGATAAAGAATGCTTATGGTATATGTGTGCATTTTACGTTAGCTTATGAATTTAATGGTAGCCTAGTTCAATGGTTGATACAATGTTTTATTTGAATAGTTTAAATGCATAAAAGAATGATGATTGATTAGCTTGAAATTGTATAAGTTGATTTGAAATGATTTGGTGCCAATTAAGGCATATTGGTTCAGTTGATTGGGAAAAGGTTTAAATGATATGTCTTGGTATGTATTTGGTATGTTTTGTGCATTTTTTCACTAAATGTTTAGTTGTTTAGATGGCTAAGTGAATGGTGTCATATGACCTATTTTGGACCCAAAATAGGTTATTCGTCCCAACATCAATTTCCCCTCCTCGCAAAGTTGGCTAACAGTTGGTGATGTCCCAATGACAAGTGGTTCGATGTAATGACGTGACATACTATTTTAGCGACATCATGACATGGAGGAAGTGATGTCATGACATCGACATTGAATTTTTAAAACTTTACAATTTGGCCCTTGTTTGATCCTGAGTCAATTTTAGAGCTCACATAAGCTCGTATAAGGCTCAGGAATGGTTTTAAATTGTACTGAATGATTAAAATAATAGAAGTTATTGGTTTTTGACTCGAGTTGTTTGTTAAATATATGTAATTATTTCGTTTTCGATTGTAGCATCCTTTAGCTTAGACTCGACGATTGGGTGGGCGAGGGGTGTTACAGCGTCACAACAGCAACTAAATCGCCTTTGGAGGAAAACTTTATCCCAACCTCTAAGTCACTAAAAGTTGTTGACGAACTCGCATGCCTTGATCTTCTATGAGGAAGTCCTAGGAATTCTAGCACACCTTCAATAGCAAGCTCAACATTACGAATGAGGGTGGGGATGTATAAGTCATGAAACCCAGATCGATCCCTCCAGCATTATCTAGACATTCACTGTCAGAACTTCATAAAGTAGAGCCTTTACGAAAGCAAAGATTTGCGGAGACTTTTTAACAATATTGCTTGATCACGAACTTACAAACCATTTATAAACTACGCACAGATTTAAAAACCTGAATGCTAAGCTTTTCATAGCTCAGTGGTGATCTCTAATTTCTAATTGTACCAAAAATTAAAGTTTCCATACCCCAAAAATGGTGGCTCCAAAAGGTAAGTAAGTATGTATGTAAACTATTTAGCAAACTGTGGTGGCATAATCTGCCACCTTATTGACTTGATGGCGAGTCAGAGTATTGGCGCATACTAGCGTTAAAGTATTTGTCCATTAGCAGTATCTAAGGATTTAGTTACAGAGTATCTTCAAGTGAAGGAAAAGCACACCTAAGAAAAAGTATGCCCCAGAGTTTTGGTTGAGCATTAAGAGCCTATTAAGTGCATGAGAAAGTTGTAGGAGAATTGATTATCTTTAAGACCATACCATACGTGAGTCACAACCAAGGTATAGTACGCCCGGTTCACATGAGCACTATTCTAGTTGGTTTTCGTAACAGGATTAGTTGGGAGTCAATTGGATTGATTAGACCCTCTTCATGACTGGTCAAATAGTAACAAAGATCTTCATAGGATTCTCTTTACCTTTCCCTGATGTTTGTGGGAAAATCAAGACATTTGGGTTAGGTAAGCATCGTCACTTGTCAAAGTTCACAGTAGGGGGACAATGAGTTTATATATAGTAAGGAGAAGATATTCCAAATGACTCTACTTTCTACTTTACGATTTGGTCTTCTTTCTAACCTAAATTTTCTTTTCTTTTTCGTTAAGATAGAGCTAAGACCTTATTTAATCAATGGATTATTCAACCTTCTGGTAAGTTTTATAGCCTTGTATGTTATGATTGTTGATTAGTAAGGATGTTAAAAGGTGTAAGAACAGTAGGGTATGAGTGAAAGGCCCTGCATAGGGATTCTAATGGAAATTCCATGATCTTGTAAGCAATTGTTGTTGTCAGATTGGGAAGGACAATCGAAGCAAAAACTCCAAGCCGAGGTAAAGTTAGGTCTCTAGTGAGTTTCTAGACTCGACTTTTGCACGATATATTATGATTATTCATTGTATGGTCGATTTTAATATAGATGTGCATATCTTCTTGAGAAGTTATTTTATGTATGTATGGTTGTATGTGTTCTCTGTGAAGCATTTGTATGTATGTACTGAAGTGAATGATGCTCTACACGAATATGGCAATGTGTGGTAAGAATGCATGGAAAATTATGTGTTAGGAAGTATGATTCTATTAAGATTATGAATGAAATTGATGTAGATACGTCCATTATGTTATTTGAGTGATGCATGACCAAGTATGGTTGGCAATAAAAGGGTTAGGTCAAAGTGTTAGGAAAGTATGTGATACGATAACAAACCCCGCAGTGGTGCTTTGGTGACGTCCACCTGGACAATATACACAAATGCCAATATGGCTAAATGTAGTCCACCGAGACCATAAACACAAGGTCTATCAGGATATTAAAAACAAGAAAAGGATAGTGTGGCAGATATATGAAAAGACCATGGCCATGGCACATTCTAGGAATGGAAAATGAGCTGCATTTGTCTATTAAGGTTTATGTATGTCCCGAGGGCGATAATGGGCAAACCTCAAGTGATGCTGAGCTTAGGCAAATTCATATAGTTAAACACGACAATTTATGTGGTGCCCTGTTGGCAAACCAAACCAAGCTTTTGTGGCGAATTGTTTGGGAAGCCTTTATGGCGATTTATTTGGGGAAGCCTTTGTGGTGAGTCACCTGTAAAGCCTTGGTGGCGATTTATTTGGGAAGCCTTTGTGGCAAGTTATCTGTAAAGTCTATGTGGCAGGTTACTTGTAAAGGCTATGTGGCGTAATGTCTGGAAGCATGTTAGGCTAATTCTATAATGCCTAAGTGGCGAATTGTTAGTCTACCTTTATAGAGAGATTTGGGTATGCCTTTGAGACATTTTTTGAAAGAGTCCTCGGTAGTGTACTCAATTGATGAACCCGCCATAGTAACTCGCTATGTCAGAAAGAAAGCTTGGCATATATGTAATTATGGGTGGTGTATGTGTCCGCCAAATCTGAAAGTTCTCCCATTTTGTATTAAAGTTATCTAAATTTCTATTGGGTGATAAAAAATATTACCTTTACCGAACCAAGTTCATTGTTTCGATCAACTTGAAGTTACGGCATGATTGGTATTCCGATAGCCGCTAGAGCCAGTATATGAATCCACCGAGAGTAGTGTCTATAGGTATATCATTCTGAGAAATGTATCCAATTTCTATCTTCAAGCAATTGTGAAATGGGACCCGCTAAGGTGGGAAGTTTGTAATCCATCAATCAAGTGGAACATGTACAGGGTGGTCGAGTTAGAGGTTGGCGTATAGTTATCTACCAAGAATCAGAAAAATATCCTCTAAAATCTGAAAGGAAGTCCAGAATTCTTAAGTTGAGGAATTCAACATCATTGTTTAAAGGTAAAACTGGTTGAAAGTCATTAAGTTCCTTTGAAGTTATGGGTGTTTATTTGTAATGCATGCTCTTAAGTTGAACCAGTTCGCCATAAGGGACCAAGCCAAGAATGGGCCAAGATGGTTGATCGTATTGCGATGTTATGCATACAGAGGGACACCTTTGGTAATATGTTTTCAGATGGCGAATAATATTATATGCCATGAATATGTCTGTCTTATCAAATATTTAAGTTGTAATGCTTATTACTATTTTTAAGAGTCTGTTATAATTAACAAGTGTTTTATTCAAATCTTTTGACTTAGAAAAAATTATAAATAAATAAGAAGTACATCCAGTATGGTTTTCACCAGTTGAATATTTTTTTGTTAAGTATATAAGTATTGTGATATCCTATATTCGGATTCGATAAATCGGGTCGTGTAACACCCCTATACCCGGTTCGACCCAAGGAACCTGATATAGGAATATTACATTTGGTTCCAAAGTGATTTTGGCTACTCACTAATATATTTGAACATAAAAAAAGTTGATTTTTATAACTTATATTTTAGTCCCTACTACTTGGAACACACTTGATCTTCCTAAGTACATGTCATTCTATTCAAAATTTTGAAACGTACCATCTTAGCACTTGGAGATATGATGAGATGAATGCTCACAACCTCAATTACAACTCTTCAAAATCACTGTACCTAATTTTTTCACGGAAAACAAAACCATACGCTGAGTAAAAACTTAGTGGTATTTCTATAATCCGAATATTTAAAGACAAGATAATATAATAGGCACAATTAAATTTTAAGGACATATTAATGTCTAGTATCATAATTATCATTTTCATTTATTAAACAATATCCTAATTCACAAAATTGTTATATAAATGGTTATTCACATATCAAACCATATTTATTCGTACAATGTTATCAGTCATGCAATACTCAATTCATGAATGCATCATTTCTTATCATACTCAATTCATGAGTATATAATTCATATATTCCATATATTGCCAACATATTTCACATTCTATTTTCAATTCACTATTTCACTTTAATTTCTCATACCATGCCATTTCAATATCAATTATTAAACTTTATTATTCATTTACCCCTATTAATACAACTCGGACTCGGATGGATACACGGATCTAACCAAACACACCAGTTTAGCACCCAGTGCCTCATCGGATAATTCAAAGTAATAATTTGACACCCAGACTCTTATCGGTTAAACCGAAGTAAATTGACACCCAGTGCCTCATCGAATTAATCCGAAATAGTAAATTGACACACAGTGTCTCATCGACTTGAAGTCGAAGAAATTTCTTGTAACACCCCAAACCCGGCCTAAACACCACAACCGGATTTGGCATGTCACTAAGAAGATTTAGTGAGACATGTCGCATTTTTGGAAAACATTTGTCGAGTTTAAACATGTATTCCAAAAAACTTAATGATTTCATAATTTATAAAAGATATAAATTTTATATGATGCCATTATGAATTAAAAACCGAAATTTAGTACATGCCTTAGTTTAATTAAAACGTAAAATCTAGATGTATAATAATAATAAAAGCCCAAAATAAAACCAAAAAAAAATATAAAGCTAGTGGCCCATGGCCTTATTACAATAAAATATAAAACCCAAAATAATTTAACATTTTGAAGGGAAATTTAAGTAAATGGCGTCTTTGCTGTAACAATTCGGACTCTTGCATGGCCACCTTGCGCTCCCCTCCAGCCCGGTCCGATGCACTAAGTGCTACCTGAAAAAAAATGTTAAATAATAGGGTGAGTCACAAGACTCAGTGTGCAACCCTCGTGCACCATCAGACTGGGCCTTAGCCCCACGTAAGAATAACAAAATATAATATATCAGGAATTATGCAAAGCCCAAACCCAATCCTAGGTTTTCATCCGCTACACACCACCCTTACCTGTCAATCACACCATTGGGGATTTCTACAATCAACCCACACCGCTACACACCATCGATGGTAGTCATGTCAGTAGTTAGTCGCTCATCGTCGATCATGGCAATAGCCACTACAATGATCATGGCAAAAGCCACTACAATGAGATCATGGCAAAAGCCACTACAACGTAACACTTCCCTTTCATCAATCACCTAACCCCGTGCAATCACGAAACCGCATACATGTTTATCATATCAAATCAATGTAACCATTCACTTTAGAATGACAGAGATCACTAACCTGGTGATTCGCCTTTACCCTCCTCGGGTTTTCAACAACCATGCCGGTATTTCGGCATTTAACAGAATATAACAGATTTATAAGCATATACTAACAGGCAATCCAAATGGCGTGAGAATGTTACACACCTGATTACGTTCAATGCTACACTACCAAGGTCGACGCTCTCCCTAGCCCGAATCGTGACTATCGAAACACTATTCTACCGGGAAAAAACTCACTAAATCGGTTGAATCCCAGAGTTAATGAACTTGGCCAAATCGTTGGTTGAACTCCTACACCACAACCAAAGAGATTTGGCTAATGAAGAATGGATTAAAGAGAAGTAACCTTTCGACCAATCAGGGAACATAAGTCCACACAAAAACCCTATCTCCTTACCTTCAGTTTTCTTCGAGATACGGCACAAGCAGATACCACAGAGAGGATTCGGCTTCTAAGAATGAAGAGTGAGAAGAAAAGAACCATCCATCAAGACATAAAGGAAGTGATTCGGTTTAAAATAAGGATGAGAAAGAAAAGAAATAGCAGAGAGGGGAAATCATCAGGGAACTTACCACCCCTGGGATGTTGATTCGGCTATGGTGAGACTTCGAGAAAAGAGGCTGAACTTTTGGAGATTTCGGCTATAGAAGGGAATGAGGGTGTAGCTTCGGCTTTTAGTGAATGAAAGATGAATAATAATGAAAATCAAAAGATTAGGCTAGAAGGAGGTTTCAAAGAAAAAGAAAAGGGAGAGGGAAGTGGTGATTCTGGCTTTTGAAGAGTGAAGATGAGAAAGAAAGAAAACAAATGCTTAAGATGGCCTTTAGAATTTCGGGACACCCTCCTAAAGCCAAAATCGAATGCCCCTCTCTTTTCCAACTCTTCACAATTTCGGCTAACACTAACCTTCTAAACATAGCTCCTATCTTTCTTCTCTATCCCAATCTTATCCACCCCTCCAGGAGAGACCTAGCTAGTACCACTTCTTCCTCCTTTTATCAGCTCATTATCTCTCAATTATTTAAATTATTTAATTCATTTAACTTCCTATTTGATAGCCTTGGTGCCGTCCCCCTTTGCTCCCTTTTAAGTGCCGAATTTGGCCCAACAACTTGGGCTCCAAGCACCCAAAACTTGGGCCCTCTCCATCCACTAGTGATGCCACCCTTAGCTCCTTTATAGCCCCACCTTACTTTGGGCCACAAGCCCAACTTGATATTTTAAACACAAATACCTACCTTCAAACCCTATGGTGACTAAACAGAATATTTTAACCGAGGTCTCAGCCCATTCTTGAGCTCAATCTGGACCCCTAACCCTTAATTTAATACTTAACCATCAACACACAAATGCACAGGCCCACTAAATCAGGGTGTTACAGTTTTACCCCTTAAAGAAATTTCGACCTCGAAATTTACCTGATCAGAAGAGATGGGGATACTGCTGTCGCATAACATCCTCTGGTTCCCATGTCGCTTCCTCCGCACCGTGGTTTTGCCACAAAACCTTGACCAAAGAGACGGACTTCCTTCTCAACACTTTTATGTCTCGATCCAAGATTTGCACTGGTTCCTCCTCAAAAGAAAAATCTGGCCTTACTTCAATCTCTTCCACCGGCACAACGTGCAATGGATCAGAACGATAACGTCTTAGCATCGAGACATGGAACACGTCATGTATCTGCTCCAACTCTGAAGGTAACTCCAATCGATAAGCCACTGGGCCCATGCATTTTAGTACCCGATAAGGCCCAATAAACCAGGGACTTAGCTTACCCTTCCGACCAAACCTCATTACCTTCTTCCACGGTGATAATTTTAAGAAGACTTGATCTCCTACTGCAAATTCTATCCCCTTCCATTTAAGATCCGCATACGACTTCTGCCGATCAGACGCTTCCTTCAAACGACCCCGAATTAACCTAACTTTCTCTTCCGTTTCTGACACTAGTTCTGGGCCCAACACCTGACGCTCACCCAACTCTGTCCAACAAGTTAGGGTACGACATCTCCTTCCGTATAACACTTCATAAGGCACCATCCGAATACTAGATTGATAACTATTATTGTACGCGAATTCTACCAAAGGCAAATACTCCTCCCAGCTTCCCCTAAAATTGATGATGCAACCCCTTAGCATATCCTCCAAGATCTGAATTACCTCTCGGATGACCATCGATCCAGGATGAAAAGCTTTGAAGTCTAGCCTTGTTCCCATTGCCTGATGCAGAGCCTTGCAGAACTGTGACGTGAACCTAGGGTCTCTATCCGATATAATCGACACAGGTACACCATGCAATCTCACCACCTCAGCCACATACAGCTTAGCCAACCTTTGCAGAGAAAAGTCGACATGAACCGATATGAAGTGAGCAGACTTCGTCAGCCGATCCACAATCACCCAAATTGAATCTTTCTTAGTGGGCGTAAGGGGTAACCCACTAACAAAATTCATCGTGATTCTCTCCCATTTCCACTGCGAAATCTTTACCGGCTGCAACAACCCTAAGAAAGTCACTTTCTTCAGCTAGAACTCACACTTCCTGAACTTTGTGTACAACTACTTCTTCCTCAGAATTTGTAACACCACACGAAGATGTGCATCATGCTCCTCCTCAGACTTGGAGTAAACCAGGATATCATCGATGAACACCATGACGAATTGATCAAGATACGATTAAAATACCCGGTTTATCATATCCATAAATGCCGCTGGCGCATTCGTCAACCCGAACGGCATCACCAAAAATTCGTAATGACCGTACCGAGTCTGAAACACTGTCTTATGAATGTCTCCTTCCTTTACCCTTAACTGGTTATATCCTGACCTTAAGTCGATCTTAGAAAAGACTGAAGCTCCTTTGAGCTGATCGAACAGGTCGTCGATTCTTGGCAGTGGGTACTTATTCTTAATAGTCAACTTATTCAATTGACTGTAGTCCACACATATACGCATGGATCCGTCCTTCTTCTTCACAACAGGACTGGGGCTTCCTATGGAGACACACTCGGTCGGATAAATCCATGATCCAACAGTTCCTTGATCTGGGCTTTGAGTTCCACCAGCTCCTTCGGCACCATTCTGTACGGAGCAATAGACATTGGAGCTATTCCCGGAAGTAGCTCTATTCCAAACTCCACTTCGCAATCCGGGGGTAATCTTGGCAATTCCTCAGGAAAGACATCTGTGAAATCCTTAACTGTTCGAACCTCATGACAGTCTCCTCCTTAACATCTAAAGCATTGATAAAGGCTAGAAATGTGTTACATCCCTTTCGAATCATCTTAATAGCTTTTAATGCGGACACTACATTAGACAAATAATTCTTTCTTTCTCCTAACACAACCACCTCCCCGCCTTCCGGGGTACTCAACACCATGCGCTTAGTCTCACAATCCAACTTAGCACGGTGTTTAATTAACCAATCCATTCCCAAAATAAGGTCAAACTCTTCAAACGATAATTTCATTAAGTCTGTCGGGAACACTACTCCTTGCGTCTCTAAAGGCACGTCACTAAACAGTTTGTCCACTACCCTAGATTGTTCCAGAGGGCTAACCACAGTCATCTTCCTAGTAGTTGTTTCAGAGTCTAAACTTAGGGTCTCAAATACCAAACATGCAACATAGGAGTGGGTTGACTCAATATTAATCAAAGCAAGGTATGGGCTATTAGCAATAAGAAACGTACCGATTATGACGTCCGGTGCATCACCATCCTCCTGTCGACATGCTGCATAGACTAGACCCGGCTGCCTTGTGTCCACATTTCCAGCACCCCTACCAGGTGCTCCACGACCCCTACCAAATCCATTTCCTCCTCTGGCCATGCCACGACCCCTCGGTACTAGCTGACCACCTCTTCTAACCTGATCAGAACCTCGTCCCGCGGGTTGTGCCTGCTCCACCTGTGGACAGTCCTTAATCATATGCTCCATGGATCCACACCTAAAGCATCCACTAGTTCTCCTTCTACACTCCCCATAATGCACCTTCCCACACGAAGGACATGATCGATTCTGACCCGTCGGAGCACGAGCTGGCCCATCAGACCTAGGCCTTTTCTAAAAATTCTCAGATGATCCGGATGGTCCAAAACTCCTCTTATTCCGATTCTGATCCTTATCCTTATTCTACTTCTCAGTCTGCTTCACCTCCTCAGATATTTTAGCTTTCTCGACCAGAACCGCAAAGTCCCTTTCTTACTGCGGTGCCACTAATACCCTCAATTCATCCCTTAGTCCATCCTCGAACTGCACGCAACGCTCATAGCCAGTTGCTACAATCCCTCGAGTGTAACAGCTCAACCGCAGAAATTCAACTTCATATTCTGACACAGACTTACTTTCCTGTACTAAGTTCAGGAATGCCTTCCTCTGCGCATCCACATAGCTGGCCCCGATGTACTTTCCTTGAAACGACTCCTTAAAGAAGTCCCAATCAATACGATCTACGGGAGTACTCTCCTTCACCATGAGCCACCACTGATAGGCCTCTTCTCGAAGAAGAGACACAATCCCCTTCAACTTCTCCTCCACAGTGAAGTCAAGGTCATCCATTATGCGCTCAGTTGCCTCTAACCAATGCTCAGCTATGTTAGAGGCTACGCCAGAAACTCCCCTAAACATCTCTACTCCGTTGGCTCGGAGTCGCTCAGACACAGACTTTCGAGCTCCTAAACCCGTGCCTACTCCAGCCACTCTTTCAAGGACCCGCAGCATCGCCTGAGACACTATATCATCTCCACCTGTTTGGTCCTAAAATTCTCCCTCTACAGCTGGCAGATCCGGCATCTCATTTCCTGACCCGTGGCCAGACCCTGCTGGTTCGGACACGGTCATCCTGCCCCTACCACGACCACGCGGGGACATCCTCGACCCCTTGTACTCATTCTTCCGATCGACGTTTATCTAATTAGAAATTTTATGAATTATTAACTCTTCCCACTGATTATCCACGAATAATTTTATGAAAAAGTAGTTTGATAGTGGCTCTTTCGAATTCAGAATTATATCTGAAGGTTCAGTCTCAAGTCTACTACCCTAATTCAGAGAATCATATACATTCACAATCAGCATACAGAGGGCATTCACAAACTTACGTTCATCACCTAGGGGCGTTTGCATCCTTTCACTACCCAGGGCATTTTCGTAATTTATCTTGCAGGGGTATTTTCATAATTTTCAAAATAGGGTATCTTGGTGATTTTACAAAATAGGGGGTATTTTAAAAATTTCACAATCTGGGGGTATTTCGGTAATTTTGTAAACCGGGGGTATTTCGATAATTTCACAAATCTTGGTAATTTTTACAAATCTAGGGTATTTTGGGAAATTTTTACAAATCAAGAGTATTTCAGAAATTTTATAAAATTATGGGGTATTTTAGTGATTTTGCAAAATAGGGTGGCTGGTCCCTTTCAGGTTTTAATTATAAATTTTGGCCCGTCAACAAGTCATCATGGCTAAGGTGAACAGACACTACGCACCAGGTAGGATTCGAACGAATAGGAGGTGAGTCACTAGGACTGCTTAAGTACCAAGCTCTCCTTGGATCCAATCCTAGACATGTGTATGCCTGTTACCACACCCTAACCCAGTGACTTATTCACGGACATGTTTAATTAGATTAAGTTTTATGGAGTTTATTGTTTGGTGTAAGCTAGGCCTAGGGTCCAATAATTTCTATCTTACTAACCTATGGCCCCATAAAGCCCATTAAGCCCATATACATAACACACAATGGTTCAGAATACTTACCTGGTGGACTTGGGCCGGAGACGCAGGTGCCATTCCGAGAGAACAATCATGTATTACATGTTTCTGAAAACCCATCTTTAGAAAACGTTTTGAGCCCAAAAATCCCAAAGTCGAGTTTTGAATCGGGCTCTGATACCAATTTATAACACCCCAAACCCGGCCCAAACACCACAACCGGACCTAGCATGTCACTAAGAAGATTTAGTAAGACATGTCGCATTTTTGGAAAACATTTGTCGAGTTTAAACATGTATTCCAGAAAACTTAATGATTTGATAATTTATAAAAGATATAAATTTTATATGATGCCTTTATGAATTAAAAATTGAAATTTAGTACATGCCTTAGTTTAATTAAAACGTAAAATCTAAATGTATAATAATAATAAAAGCTCAAAATAAAACCGAAAAAAAAATATAAAGCTAGTGGCCCATGGCCTTATTACAATAAAATATAAAACCCAAAATAATTTAACATTTTGAAGGGAAATTTAAGTAAATGGCGTCTTTGCTGTAACAATTCGGACTCTTGCATGGCCACATTGCGCTCCTCTCCAGCCCGGTCCGATGCACTAAGTGCTACCTGGAAAAAAAATGTTAAATAATAGGGTGAGTTACAAGACTCAGTGTGCAACTGTCGTGCACCATCAGACTGGGCCTTAGCCCCATAAAACAGATAACAAAATATAATATATCAAGAATTATGCAAAGCCCAAACCCAATCCTAGGTTTCCATCCGCTACACACCACCTTTACCTGTCAATCACACCATTGGGGATTTCTGCAATCAACCCACACCGCTACATACCATCGATGGCAGTCATGCTGCAGTTAGCTGCTCATCGTCAGAGCATGGCAATAGCCACTACAACAGATCATGGCAAAAGCCACTACAACAGATCATGGAAAAAAGCCACTACAACAGAACACTTCCCCTTTCATCAATCACCCAACCCCGTGCAATTATAGAAACTGGCATACATGTTTATCATATCAAATCAACAGAACCATTCACTTTAGAATGACAGAGATCACTAACCTGGTGATTCGTCTTTACCTCCTCGGGTTTTCAATAGCCATGCCGGTATTTTGGCATTTAATAGAATATAACAGATTTATAAGCATATACTAACAGGCAATCCAAATGGTGTGAGAATGTTACACACCTGATTACGCTCAACGCTACACTACCGAGGTTGACGCTCTCCCTAGCCCGAATCGTGACTATCGGACCACTATTCTGCCGGGCAAAAACTCACTAAATTGGTTGAATCCCGGAGTTAATGAACTTGGCCAAATCGTTGGTTGAACCCCTACACCACAACCAATGAGATTCGGCTAATGAAGAATGGATTAAAGAGAAGTGACCCTTCGACCAGTCAGGGAACATAAGTCCACACAAAAACACTATCTCCTTACCTTTAGTTTTCTTCGAGATACGGCACAAGCAAATACCACAGAGAGGATTCAGCTTCTAGGAATAAAGAGTGAGAAGAAAAGAACCATCCATCAAGACATAAAGGAAGTGATTGGGTTTAAAATAAGGATGAGAAAGAAAAGAGATAGCAGAGAGGGGAAATTGTCAGAGAACTTACCACCCCTGGGATGTTGATTCGGTTATGGTGAGACTTCAGAAAAAGAGGCTGAACTTTTGGAGATTTCGGCTATGGAAGGGAATGAGGGTGTAGCTTCGGCTTTTAGTGAATGGAAGATGAATAATAATGAAGATCAAAAGATTCGACTAGAAGGAGGTTTCAAAGAAAAAGAAAGGGGAGAGGGAAGTGGTGATTCCGGCTTTTGAAGAGTGAAGATGAGAAAAGAAAGAAAACAAATGCTTAAGATGGCCTTTAGAATTTCGGCACACCTTCCTATAGCCAAAATCGAATGCCCCTCTCCTTTCCAACTCTTCACAATTTCAGCTAACACTAACCTTCTAAAGATAGCTCCTATCTTTCTTCTCTATGTCAATCTTATCCACCCCTCCAGGAGAGACCTAGCTAGTACCAATTCTTCCTCCTTTTATCAACTCATTATCTCTCAATTATTCAAATTATTTAATTCATTTAACTCCCTATTTGATAGCCTTGGTGCCATCCCCCTTGCTCCCTTTTAAGTGCCGAATTTGGCCCAACAACTTGGGCTCCAAGCACCCAAAACTTGGGCCCTCTCCATCCACTAGTGATGCCACCCTTAGCTCCTTTATGGCGCCACCTTACTTTGGGCTACAAGCCCAACTTGATATTTTAAACACAGATACCTACCTTTAAACCCTATGGTGACTAAACAGAATATTTTAACCGAGGTCTCAGCCCATTCCTATGCCCAATCTGGACCCCTAACCCTCAATTTAATACTTAACCATCAACACACAAAATGCACAGGCCCACTAAATCAGGATGTTACATCTCTGAACTCTTCCAATCTTATGGCATGCCATCTATATCCGACTCAGCCCGATATAGTTAATAGGGTTTAATTTCACTTTTTAAATACAGCCAATATTCATTTCAATTCAAATAATATATATATATACACACCAATTCAATCAATATAAATTCAATAAATTCATCACAAACTAAATCAATCCATTTCAATTGCAAAACACAATAATTCTCACCTCAACACTTACCATATACATTAAATTAAAAATACAACAATTAATAACTAGTTTTGGATTATAGAAATACAAACCAGAAATTCCGAGGTATTCGATGTCGACTTTATCTTTCCCCTTTTTAGTCGAGGATTCTGGTATGACATTAGCTACGGAATTAAAACAAATAAAATTCATCAATACAACACAATTTAATTTCATAATGAAATTTTTAAATTTTTACTCAATATTTGCCTAAATTTCAATTTAGTCCCTAAATCAAGACTAATTTTATTTCTTCACAATTAATCTTATATTTTCATACAAATTCCACTTTAAACTAAATTTAAATCCCTATTTTCAGTTAAATTTCTAAATTTTAAATTTTTCACAATTTAGTCTCTAGAACCCAAATTGCCCGGGCCCAATTAATTACAAGCCCAATCAAAAACCCGGGCCCAATTACAAAATAAATACAAGCCCAAAAAAAAAATGACCCAACCCAGAAAACTCAAAAAAACAAAAAAAGAAAAAACAACAGAACCAAAACAGGCCCAAATGGCCCGAAACCATTCTCAGCCAAAAACAGAAGAAACAAAAACCCTAGCCGTACTCCTTTCTCGACCCTCGACTTCACCCCTTGCCCTCTGCGCCGCTCCGTCCGACCAGCTCCACCACCACCTGCAAACAAAACAAAAGGGGACAGCAACAAGCAATAGCAGAAATAAAAGCAAGAAAAATCAATATATTGTATTTTTTCATTCGGCTATATAAGCCATAAAAAATCATTGTAACAAAGGAGGGGATTCAAAAAAGAACAAAAATTTCGAATACGAGAATCATCAGAAATCAAAGACCGAAAAAGGTTGATTTCATCACTGTTATTAACTACTACTATTGTCTATTTTTAGTTTCTGTTTTTATTTTTATTTTTTTAGTTTTTTTTAACTAAATCGAAAAAGGAAAAGAGGGAGACATACCTGAATCCCGCGGCACGTCGTCGGAGCCTCCTCTCCGTCGTCGGAGCCGAAATCGCAAGCAAAAGGGGGGGACTTTCGGATTCAAAAAAACAAAAGACGAATCGAGAAATCGAAATAAAAGAAATTTGAAGTTTTTTTATTTTCAGATCGTTTCAATACTAGTTTTTTTATTTTTGAACCCTTTTAAAAAAACAAATATTAACAAAAGGAAAACGAACTTACGAGTCACGGAACCGCGTCACGCGTGCACCCTCGCCATCGTCTGAGCTTGGACCGAGGAAGGACATCAAAGCCTTTTACCTTGGTTCGGGGTGCCAAAAGACCGGTCTCCAAAGGGCTTCCAAACAGGCTAAGGACCCTCTCGAGCACCGTCGACCACCAAATATGATGGCGTACGGTGGTGCGACGGAAGTCGGGGAAGCCCGACCGTCGGGCACAAACGCGAAGAGAGGAGACTTTTCCTCCGGTTCCGATTTGAAACGAAGAAAAGGGGAGGCCTTAAGTTTTTTTCGTTCTTGATTTGGAAAATAAAGAGATAAAGGGGTAGTTGGGGCAATTAAAGTCGCGTCGATTGGGGTGCCGGGACCGGTCAAATCCCTTTAATGGGTTATTTTCAAAGTGAGTCCTCCCTGCTGCAGGCACTCAATTGAACCCTTTTACTTTCCTTTCTTTTTAATTTTGGCCCATAATTTTGTTGCTTTTTCAATTTAGCCCATACCGCCGCTTTGAAACGTCACCTAATCAAAGGGTTGGGTTATTTACTCGCTTAGTCCCTATAAGTCCACGCATACGTTGAATCGGCCTACGCCCTTTCTTTTATTTTCAAATTTAACCCGCACTTCCCATTTTAATTCCAATTCAATCCTTTCTAAGTTAATTCATGATTTTTGTACATTTATTATTATTATTACTAAATTAATACATCATTATTACCATCTTGTATTATTATTATTACTTTATCATTATTATTATTATATTATCACTACTATTATTACTTTATTATTGTATTTCACTATTAGTATCATTTTATCAACTCAAATTTATTTACATTTTTACTATTATTTCATTTTATCACTACTATAGTTATTGCTATTATTATTATTTAGTATTTGTATCATTATATCATTATTATTACTCCTATTATTGTTTCATTATCATATTATCATAATCATTATTATTTTTATTTTTATCATTGCTATTGTTATTACTATTATATTATTTACATATTATGATTTAATTTTTACTACTATTATTATCCTTATTAACACATTTTTATTATTATTATTATTATTATTATTATTATTTTATTCCTCTATTATTAATTATTATTATTATTTACTATTACTATTACTTTATTACTAGTATTATTATTATTTTATTTTATTGTTATTAACCTTATTTATTTTATTATTGTTCATTTATTAATATATTATTATTTTCATTATTAATGCACTCTTATCATTGTCATTGTTTAATCTTCATCATTTATGAATTTTGTTTTATATTATTTTATTCATTGTTTATTTATTTGTTATCTTATTTATTTCTTTGTCATCTCATTTACTTATTATTTATTCGTTTATTGCTCTTTACTTTTTTATACGTTACTAAAGACTTTAATTATTTATCATATTTTTTATTTATTGTTATTATTATTATCATCCTATTCGTTTCTATGATTTTGTTATCGTTATTCTTATATCATTATTTATTTGCTCATTCGCTCATAAGAATCGATTTATTCATATATTCGCTTAATTCGTTAGTATCCTTACTTACGCCTAATATTAATCAATCAAATTTTCAAAAATAAAGATGATGTTCGGTGTTTGAAAATTCGGAAGATCGAGCCCTAACTTCATTGGGTTCCGTTTTTCTCGCTTATGTTAAACAACGGATATCTCCTTTAAGTCGCGATTTTCTCGCTTAATCTAAATGACTGAATGTCCTTTTAAACAAATACATTTCTAAACAAAAGCTTAATCTCGAAATTTGAAATGTCGCTACCTAACTTATTGGACTCGACATCTAGATACTTGAGATAAGTTTCTTTTCCTAAAATAGAGGCAATCTTCCGTATTTGAAATCTCGGAAATCGAGCTCTAACTCATCGGGTTCCGATTTCTCATTTGATTTAATAAATGGAAGATCCTCTTCAAATAAAACCAAGTTTCAAAAGGCGAGCTATGTTTCGGGAGTTTAAAGTATTGTGCCCTAACTTACTGGACATGATGCTTTACCTCTTCGAAAATAAGAAAGTCTTAACGTCCTTTCCAATTTTAAAAATAAAAAGCATTGTATTTTCGAATCCTTTTAAAGTTTTCAACAAATAGGACATCAATCAATCAGTTCGGTACCAACTTTGGGCGTATCGAGGGTGCTAATCCTTCCTCGCACGTAATCGACCTCCGAACCCGTTTTCTCAAAGTTCGCGAACCAAAAAGCACTGTTTTAGTAAATTAAATGTTTTATTAAAACGAAGGTGATCCGATCACACCAAATAAAGATCGGTGGCGACTCCTTTTCTTTTCTTTTTTCAAAAATCGAGTCGACTGCGTGCTTTCACGCTTTCATCGAAAAAATGGTTACGACAGTCTCTATTACTCAAAATTTACAATTTATTCTACAATTTAATCTTTTTCATTTCTAACTTAAAATCTATCAATTTAATCTCTAATACTAAAATTATTCAACATTAACAACACTTAAAAACTCAATAATTTCTAAAATTTTGACATGGATCGGGTAGTATTTAATATCGGATTCTAAAACATAAAAATTACAAGAAACATAGACTAAATTAACTAACCAATTGAACTTAAAACTTTGAAACCTTAGCTTTGGTCTTTCTCCTTTTCTTTCCTTTTTCTTTCTTTTTTTTTTTTTCCTTCTGTTTCGTATGTTCTTTCTTTCTTTTCTATTTCTTTTCTTTTTTTATTATAATATAATATATATATACTAAAACATTAAGATTTAATATTATATAATATTATAATATATATTTACTTTAAATTTTTATAATAATATACACTAATGCCGCGACATTGTCATAATTGCTTATTTGATCCCTTTAATTTTTCTTTAATCTATAATTTAACTTTTACCCTATATACAATTTAGTTCTTATACATAATTACTCTTAATTCATGCAAATTCACCTAACTAAAACTTAATTAACCACATAAATAACTTAATAAATATTTATGAGTCTGATTTAAAAAATAGAGTCTCGAAAATACATTTTCCGACACCTGTAACTATTGAGTCGTGTATAGAGTATTACAAAATTAAACTAAAAACAATTTAAAAATCTCATTTAAGATATTCGAGCTTAACAAAAATAAATCCATGAAACATTTTTGATAAAATGTTGTTAACAATTAATCGAGTCATTTCAAATGAGGTACCAAAAATCCTTAAAATATTTCAGTTTTCAAAAAACAATATAAAAACAAATGATTGATTTCCTCAACTTGTACGCCTACATAAAATATTTAATAGTAAATTGAAATTTATCAATTTTAATAACATTATTGTTAACAATTTATCGATTTCTATGACATATCAACCTATAACTATTCATAATTTGGAATTATCCCAAGTAACACAAGGAAAATGTTCGGACACATGAGTGTCCAACCGCACACCAAATGATTGATGAAAATATTTCATAAAGTTTATTCTATAGGTAAAATTTGTTTAATAAAGTTTTAAATAAGTTTATATATAACTTGGTCAAAATGTTAGATTAAATTAGGTTCGACTTAAGAGTAATAAAAATTGGTTTATAAAAATTAGGCTAATTGTTATAGAATTGGTAATTTAGAACTATTTTAATGAATTCATATGTTTTTCTATTTGAAGTGAAAAGACTTAGATGAATCATCGGAAGCAACGTTCTTTGTAGATTAATTACTATTAAGCAACCAAGACTTAGAAAATTTGATTTGTGATCCTTAAGTTTTAAATTTTTTTATTTCTTAAGATATCTATTGGAGTGAACCCAATAACTAATTATCTGCATTTTATAGGCTCATTAAAAGATATATGTTGAGTTTTAAAATTATTTTAATGTTGTTAAATTGCTTTTTAATGTTATTTTTAATGTTGTAGTGGTTGTGATTTTGTGGTTCTTTACATTCTAGAATTTATTTGATGTTTTATTTGCTTTTAATGCTATTTTTAAAATGACTATATGATGTTTTTCTTTGTTAAATTGGTACTATCATAAATTGATAAAAATGCCCCATAAAACTATTTGGAAATTCTTTGAATATAATTGGTATGTTGTAGATTGTAGAGGTTCTTATCATTACTTAGTGTTCATTGTGCGGCTTACTTTGAGTTTATGAGAGTATTGTCAGTTTTGTGCTTTGTGCTTTGTGCATTTGGTGTTTGATTGGTCATTAATTAAGTCGCGTTTATCACACAACAGAACATTGTCATTGCTGGTGCTTGCGCCATTTTTCATTGATTGTTTGATGTTCGATTGAACACTCGTCTGTTTGAGCAATTTTCCTTCTTAGATATTTGGGCAAAATGATTAAATGAACTTGAACATTGAATCTAAACGCTATCATTATTTATTGTATGCCTTTATAATGTTTCATTTTTATTTTAAATGTTCTTTTATGTCTAATTTATGATTATATTGTGTCTTTGAAAATTTCTATTAAATGTGATTTTCACTCATTGAATTAATTGATAAACATATATATGTTTGTATCTGACTAGAATGCTTTTATTTTAACTATACGCATTGGTAGTTTTAAATGTATTGGATCATCACTGAATAGTAAAAAGCTCAACTCTCGAGTTTTCAATTCTATGCATAGGTAATAGGTAGTTTGTGAGTTCGTAATCGAGTAGCATTATCAAAGAGTCTCTACAACCCTTATTTCATAAAGACCCTTGAAATAGTATAGTTTGGCATGTACTTGGGATTTGTTAAATTGATCGATTCAATTACTTTAGTTTTATTGATTTTTAATTTGGAACTCATTGATTATTTAATTAAGCATTATTAAATGATTTATTATTTGTGTCTTAAATTTTTAGAATTTACATTTTAATTTCTAATGATTGATTGAGTTGGTTGCTCCAGCGACCACGATGGTGCTTCTGATCCGACTGTATTTTTAAGCCGAATTTAGGGTGTTGTAGTGCTTCTTGCTCCAACCTTAGTCATACTCTCTCAATGAAGGGTTGGAGCTATATCATAAGCTAGGTGCACTGTCTCAGCATATTTGTTAACCATGTCATCCAACTGGAACAACTTTTCTAGCCTATTCACTGTTAAAGCATACTTCAGGAGCTATAAATTTTCAAATGGCCCAATCATCCGTGAGGTCTTTTATCTCCAATGTTTATTGGTTTAACCTTTTAGCGAACGTCGCAAGGATTCTTCTAGCCATTGTCTCAATCCTAGTAAACTCTAGCCGTTTTGTTGGCTATGACCCTCAAAGATTTTGGCCAGCTCATCAAAGTTGTTTATGGACCCTGATTCTAGGGAATTGTACCAATTTTTGGTGTTTCCCAGTAGTGTTAATGGAAATACCTTGCATTTTAGTTCATCAGAGGCGCCTTAGATCTCCATGTAACTTCTGAACTAGATGAGGTGATCGGTGGGGTCCTTTCTCCCATTGAACCTTGCCTTAGGAAATTTAAAATTGCTAGGATATAATGTAATGGTGATACGGGTGGCTAAAATGTCATTAGCCTTAGGCATCCACTCAGTATAGCCTAGGTGTGTCATTCGAAAATCTTTCATTTCCTTTTGGAGGAACTCTACTTCATTCTTCCATGCTGGGACATTTTGGGAACTTACTCTTAGCCTCTCTGTTGTGGCACATTTCTATTAGTCTCTGGGTTGACAGGTACACCATCTTATTGAGGTACTCTACGGTCTAGGTTGTAGTTCTGTTCTTGGTGAATAGAAAAGGCCTTTTCTTCCTTATCATTTCCTCCTTATGTCTCGCCTTTGCACAACTAGCAACTCTTGCATCTACGTTGTAATTGCTAGTATGTTTGTTGCTATTGTTATTGGAATTTTTTAGACTGTCTGAATTGCTCTTATAGGCTCCTAAACTATTGTTGTAGTTTTGAGAATTGTTGAGAGCAAACATTCTAGTTTTGAGTTGTGTAAGTTTGGTTTTGGTAGTTTAGGTAGGGATTCATAACATATTTGTTGATACAGATATTGTTATATATGCATAATAGTTGTAAGGTTCATAGAAGTAGTTTCCAAAGTTTTTATTTGCCTATGTTTGGTTAACAATTTGGGTTTGGTTTTGAGGTTGATTGGTGGGGATATTTGTCTCTGGGTATTCATCAAATGAATATCACGACGAGATTAAGTATATACTTACTGCACCAATTGTTGATGTTTGAACTAGGTAGGGCGAAGGTGACAATGTAGTTGGGCAGTTCACCTCATTGTATACAAGACGAAAAGTCACCATGAGGGGCGTTCAAACAAATTTGGTGGAGAGAGAGAGAGAGAAGAGATGATCCCTTTTCTACTCGAAGTTGAGGGCTTATATACCCTTGGCTACAATCCCAAGACACCACGTGTCATGTCCCTATTGGTGAGTCAAGAGCAAGTGGCCAAATGATCTATCATCATAGGTCTAGGTATGGTGGCGATTAAATGTGCTTTCTGTCACTTCAGATAGAACATGACAGTTGAAACCAAAAGTGACAGTTAATAAGTGGACCCTTGTGAGGCACAGATTCAAGAAATTGACTCTGAGGGATAGAGATATAACAATATAATTTTAGAGTTTTAAGTTAGGTAAATTATAACTATTAGTTTCTTTTTTATTTTTGTGATGAAATCGAAAATATTGGATTTAATATTCTATGGAGTTGAATTGAAATTTCGAGCTCCAACATTGTAAGAGGAAAAAGATAGAAGAAATTGCAATACTACATATTTAATAAATAAGTGTAAAGTATAAAAATGGTCACTAAAGGATTGCTCGCGTTCTATATTGGTTACTGAATTTCTATTTTAGTCACTAAATTATTTGAAATCAATTTTTTTGTCACCAAACATTAATTGTCATTTAAAACAAGGGTGTAACTAAGGGGGCTAGTAGAGGCCTCGACTCCCCCTAAAATGGAATGTTTTCCATTTAGGCCCTTTAAAATTTTAAATTAATAAAGGTAAAATTACACTTTGACCTCCTAAAAATGATAAAAATTTGATTTAATCCTTTAAAAATGATAAATATATAGGTTATTATACTATCGTAAAAATTACAATTTAATTTTGGCCTCCTGAAATTTTTTTTATTTTGCCCTAATTTGAAATTTGACGAAAATAATGATGTGGACTTTTTTATTGGTCTAATAACAAATTTAATTATCTAATATTTACACATTCTATCAATTTGATCCTAAAATTTATATAAAAAATATTTCACTAAAATTATAAAGTATTTGAATGAGCCAATATTTCACTAAATTTTTTGGAACATGCTATTTTATTTTTCTCTTTGTTTTGTGTTTTTTTAAGTTTTTATATCTCTATTATTAATACCATTTTCTTTGTTTTGTTTAACATACCTATCACCTTCAAAAATCTTCATTGATGAACAATAAAAAGCAAAAAAGGCAAAAATCAAGCCTTAAATTGATGAATGAAAATTGAAACTGGAACTAAAAATGAACAAAAAAAAATTTGTTTGAAAGTTTTATTTAAACAACTTGATTTTACCACACATTGGAAATTTCAAACAAAGAACATCCTTTTTCAACAAATTGAAGAACAAAAACTAAAAATTTGGATCAGTTTTAATCTCAATTAAAAGTAGAAAAAAATTGAACAAAAACCAAAATTTATGAACACAATTAAGCCTCAATTTTAGTTTTTGCTCATCAATATTAAAAACTCACAACCCTAAATCAAAACACTGAAAATAGAGTAAGCACTTAAAAATTTTCAAACTGCTTGATTCAACTAAAAAAAAGAAACCCCTAATCAATAATTCCAATAAAACTCATTAATCTTTTGTCGATCAACCCATTGAGCACTGACAGAAGAAGAGATAAAAAGACCTAGTGGCATGTTGGTTCGAAGCATCGTCCATTGATATTTCTAGATTTTTTATATTTGAAAAACTCATCTCAAGGTTGTTTTAAAGAAATCATTGGTGTCAATGTAGGTATTTTAAAATTTTAAATTCAAAACGTTATTGACAAAGTTATTGAAAGAAGTCAATAGTGCCAACGCTAGTATCGGTGGCTCGTAAGGATAGAAGAAAAAAGAGCATTTATTTCAACAACAAAAAAAAAAAAAAACTTAGAAAGAGTTTTTTACCGGTAGAAACCAGCTTTATAATATTTTTACTTTTTACTATTTTTATTTTATATAATCTTTTGACATTTTGATAATTTATATCTATATGTATATATTTGAATTGTAAATACTTGTAAATTTTTTAATTTTAAATAATTTCTGAAATTTTTATATATTTTTATAATTTTTATAATTTTTTGAATAATTGATGACATAACATGCATGTAGATTGCCACATCAACAAAGTTGCAAAGTTAACATAAGTGTGTTTCGACAAACGATAATTAGTTCAAAGGCTAAAACAGAAAGAAAATTTATCATTTTATATCATTTTATAAATATTGAAGGTTTTATTGAATTTTTTAGAATTTGAATTAAAATAACAAATTTTGTAAACATTTAAGGATGAATTTATTAAATATTTTATATGTATGATCAAATTGATAGAATGTATAAACATTAGAGAGGTGAATTTATTATTAGACCAATAAAGAAAACCCATGTCAGCACTTTTGTCAAATTGCAAATGGTTGTTAATGATAGGTGACAAAAAAAAATTAAAGTTTAGTGACCAAAATAAAACTGAGGCAATACTTTAGTGACCATTTTTGTGCTTTACCCAAAAATGAAATAATCCCAAAATAATATATTGTCATTCACTTCTCATTGCACCACCAAGACCAAAGGCAACAGTGTCACTAACAATCCAGCCTTCAAACCTGAAGCATTGCTGGTCGGAGCAATGGCAGGTCCTTCAAAATCCGCCGGAGAAGGTGCTGGAGAGATTCCGGTGTACCTATGCCGTCGAGACAACACGCGACAACCACCAACTTCTGGCCTTACTCACAATGACCCTTAGCTCCACTAGTGAGGTAAAATGGGCCTGATTGTTGGAGCATCACCTTGGTGCTTCCATCCTTGTACTCTGCAATGGGGTTTGAGGTATTGCAGCTTACATAAGCTTCTTAGTCACTTGCAGCACCGAATCTTTGCCACCATCATAATCCCATAATGCGATATGAAAAACAAAAATTGACTTAGGAAAAAGGGGTCTATTTTGATTTTGAGTCCTTCCGTTATAATACTATTTGATATTTAAATCTTCTAACTTCGTCTTCTAATTATATGATCAAATTTATAATATACAGATTATTATATAGCCCTAACAACGTGATCGAATCACAGTCATCACTTTGACGCAAGGGTGTTAAGAGTTGACTTCAACTTGAATAATGACAAGCTTAAAATATGAGACATCTATTTATCAAAGGCCGTTTATCAATTTTCCATCTTATAAGGCTAAAAACATCCAATTTCATAATATATAAATAGGAATAATGTTGATAAATGTTTTATAAAAATATAGTAGAATATTAAAAAATATATATGATAATTTTTAAGATTGTTTGTGACTATTAATATACCAAATATTAATTCATATGAAAAGTTTAATTAAACTCGCGAGTCGTTTGAATGAACTATTATGATGCTCGAATTTGATTTGACTAATAACTCTAGCTCAATTCAATAATTAATAAATCTAATTCGATTTTTTTTAGTCAAATTCAAATAAGGGTTAGCTTCTGAAAAGCTTAAAATTAGAAACAAAAGCACCACCCAAGAGAAAACAGCAGCCATGAGAGAGAATTTCAGAGAAAAGTGGGGTAAAGTTGAGACTGAGACTGGGTCTTACTGCATTTTATATGCGAGAAAGTGGAAAAAGAAGGGAAACTAGCCGTTACCATGACGGTGTGTAAATGTTACTGTTCTGCCCATGTGCCTTCCTTGGGCCTAAATCTGTCACCCATTGCCCCTTGGCCGTTGTAACGGTTGAATAGCATGGACTGGGGAAACTATCTGCTTCTTAACGTTGCTCAAATATTTAAAAACCAAAAAATCCCTTTCGGTCTTTTAATGTTGGATAAAGCAAAACAGTCATTCAACTATTTAATCTCCCAATTTTTTTTTACTCCTTAGTCTTAAAACTTGACACATTTCAAAAGCAACATATTATTAAATAAATCAAAATTAAAAAAATTTGTCAAGAAAATTTGTCTAATTCAGGGACTAAATATTACCTTATTCCTTTTAACTTTTAATTGTTTCTATAATGTGCACATTTGTTCTACATGCCTATATTATAGACCTATCTCCAAATTGACTTAATCGGATTTGATTATAAAATAGTAATAATTTAAATCTGTCCAAATAGAATCTGGAAATGATTTAGAACTAAAAATATCCAAACTCAAAATAACTAAAACAAATAACTCGAGATGATCAAACCTAAAAAAACCTAAAAAAAAATTGACTAGTAAACCCAAACAACCCAAAATAACCTTAACCAGAAATTGTCTATAACCCAAAATTAACCTAAACTCAACATTTTTGAAAATTTTAAAACTCAAAACTCATCTTACCCAAATTAATCTGGCAAACCTACGGATTCATTAGATAACATAACATTGTTATTCGTTAAAGAATAAATGACATTTTACAATTGTTGTTGAATAGTCATTTCCCTACCTAAATCAGCGAATAATGTGGTACTGGTGCCTTAATCTGCATATAGCCCTCATTGCAATATGACAAGAAACTGTCATTGATAAAAGAATCACTAGCTCCTCAAAACATACATGAGGAGGGAAAAAAAGGTATTCTATAATCAGTTTTAAAAATGAACTCAGATTTCAAAACTGCGAATAAAGTTTAACATCTGAGACTGAAAGCATGAAGATATCTTAATCTTTGAATCTTACGTATAAGACAATGTTGGTTGGAGGCAACAACAGCATAAAGCAGATGACCTGTTTTATACACATTAATCGATCTTGAGAGATGAGTAGATAAGCCTTGTGAAGCAAAAGCACGCATAAAATCCAATGGTGCCGGTTAGCACAAAAAATGCATATGAAGCAATTAACATGTATCCAAAGTATAGGAGGCCAGAAACAAGCTTAGTGATCTCCAGCTTGGTGAAAAAGTAGAATGCAGCATAGAGGAATAGGTACAAGGCCGAGGAGCCGGATGTGAGATATGACCTCCACCACCACTTGTAATCTTCACTGCATAACTGGAAGTAGCAAAGCACAATGGTTATTTCAGCGCAAGTGATAAGGAGGATAATGAAGACCAAGAACAGGAAACCAAACATGTAGTAAAACTGATTCAGCCAGATTGAGGTAAGAATGAAGAACAGTTCGATGAAAACAGCTCCAAATGGAAGTATTCCTCCGATCAGAATGGAGAAAATTGGGTTCATGTACCAAGCCTGCTCGGGTATTTGCCTTGGGATTTTATTCGTCTTCACGGGATCCTCCATTGCTGGCTTCTTGAAGCCAACATAACCGCCCACGATAACAAGTGGAACTGAAATTCCAAACCATAAGAAGACCAAAGCAAACATAGTGCCAAATGGTACAGCCCCAGAAGACTTCTGGCCCCATATGAGAGCATTTAGAACAAAAAAGATAACGAAGACAATGGCTGGGAACATGAATGCAGTCTTGGCAGCTATTTTCTTCCACTCTGCTCCTTTAAACATTTTGTATAGATTGGTAGAGGCATAGCCAGCAAAAATGCCCATGGAAACCCAAAGTAAGAGCATAGCTGTCATGAGACCACCTCTGTTTGAAGGGGAAAGAAATCCAAGAACGGCAAAGATCATGGTAACAAGTACCATGCCCGAAAATTGAACACCAGTGCCAACGTAAACACAGAGTAGATCAGAATCAGACGGGGGCCTGAAAACATCACCATGTACGAGCTTCCAGCCTGTCTCTTCTAAGGCTTCTTCCTGGGTCTCGAGCTCGTTATACTTAGAAATGTCACGGTAAAGTGTTCTTAGCATAATCATTGCTACCATGCCCGTAAGGAAAAGGACAATCATCAAAGAGTTGACAATTGAGAACCAGTGTATTTGATCATCACTCATTAAAAGATACGAATCCCATCTAGATGCCCACTTCACATCACTCTCCTGAAAATCATCACAATTGAATACAAGATTTAGCACCTTCTAGCCGACTGAGATCATAGCTTTATTTCAATAGAAGTGATTCAATAGAGAACTTTTTCCAAGAAATAACTTCCAGCAGAATTTACTTGAACACAAGTGACTGTCCCTAAAAGTGCCTCCGCCCACAGTTGACATTGAAAAAAAAAGCATCAATAGTTGAAGAGCTAACCTGGTACTCAACATCATAGCTGAATATAATTTCCTTGTTTACTTCAACTTCTAGAGGAGTGTTAGAATTAACTACTGTGCGTTTCGTATGGGGGTCGCATGTTGTTAAACGAGTTTTCTCACTCCATTTCCCCTCGTATTCATGTTTAATACTGCAGTTTTATTACATAAAATGCCATCAAAACTTGATATTATAATCTCGGCCACAGACTCCTAGAATCAACAATTTTACATGATGCTAAAACTTACAGGAGCTGCTAACCTGTATGGTTTAACCTCAAATCCCACAATTCTAGAGGAGCCAGTTTGCAGATCCCTATGATACTTGACCGTAAATGCCAAATGGTTGTGAATGAAATATTTTTCCTCCTTGTTCTGCATGCAACCGGAGAAAGTAAGCATACATGGTAGCCAATACATCCGCAAACAAAGGAACTTATGATTCTGATAAGTTATTATATTTACCCCAGCATATTGGCCTTTAAGCCCAATATGGTAGCCAAGCTGATAAACAGTATTAGAAGCCTGATCTAATCTTTTAATAGGGACAACAAGGGGAAGGTTATCCAGGATCCTGTCAAATGAATCACAAATTAATCAGAGAAAGAACTTCAGAACAACCACTACGAGATTAATAGATGAATTCCATGTTCGAAAACACAACTAGCATACATATTGACTCGATATTCATCGTCAATCTTCTCTTTAAACTGCTTTGCAGTTTTGGCATCAATCATAATCCGGCAAAGAACAGTACACAATTGTGGCTCTTGCATTGTAAACTGCATTAATTCAAGTGAAAGAGAACATTTTAACAGCCAAGCACTAAACAATCTGCATCATTATCATCAGAGATACTAAAACTAACTGCATAAGGAGAGTTTTCAATACGGTCACCACGAAGCACTTCCCCAAGATTCTCTGCACTGTCCACTATCTTTTCTGGTGAACAAAAAGGAAGCGAATAATAGGAGTAAGGAAGTTGTGTCTTTATAGACGTCAATTTGTTCACTTTCACTTTCAAAGGATCTCCCTGCTATCCACAACAAAAGGAATCAATAACTAAACAAAAACACAATAAACACTCCCAAATATAGCAGCACTAGAGAGATACTAAAGTGACTTAACAAGAAGTCATTATCGATTAGGTAAACATGATAAGCACTAGGTAAGGTGCTAGTCACCATCAAGCATGTTTCCATCAGGCCAATGTATGTATTAAAATCTTTTTCGGTACTACAATTCCTAATTTTAAGCAATAACTATCCTCGGTTGCATTATAAAACACGAGCAGCATAGCTTACGAAAGTCAGATGCGTTGGATAAAATTAGAAATGGAATAAAATCTATTTAAATGAGAACTAATAAAGCCTCATTTCCAGTTACAAACAGAATTTTTTAAAATTTTCATTTATTGCCTTCTCATACTAATAGTGATACGATTCCTATTATAATTCTATAAGAACCAAACAATTAAAGAGAAGATACGAATTCAAAGCTAGATCAAACGGAACAAAGCAGATCAAGCAAGAGACATAAACAAAAAAAAAATTGTAAAGCGAAACGAGAGGAGAGGAGACCTTTTGGAAGTCCTCGGGGGCGACGCCGGGAAGGTAGAAGCAGTGAACGCCGTGGATCAGAGACAGGAAGAGAAGCGCCGGAATCATTGCCGTCGAACGTTTATTGTGGATAGATCTCGATTGAGATTCCATTATGATGGTGGATAAACTATCTTTGATTTTTTTATTTTTTATTTTTACTTGGAAACAGAAAGAGAGCGTTTTGGGGGAGTGTTATAAGGAGAAGAAGACGACCATCAAAAACCAAGAGAAGCTGGCGGGAACCTGATTTCTGTTCCGCTTTGTTCTGATACAGTGCGCTTGTGGTGATTTATTCTTCTTGTGACATGTGTCCACATAGATTTTAAATTAGGGTTAAAATGTGTCATAAGTACTTAATACTATTAGTAAATTTTAAATTTAATTCTTTTACTTTTATTTTTAGGAATTTACACCTTTTATTTTTAGATTTTAACATTTAAATTAAATTATTAACACTATTAAAATTATTTTATTACATTTATTAATTCAAGTTCATTACAAAGTTATTTTTAATTAAAACAACTGAGTTTTTTTTATTTCAAAATATTACACCAAAAACTTTAATAAAAAAGAATTTAATAGTGTTAACAATTAAACATGAATTTTAAAATCTAGAAAGTAAAGAGAGTAAACTCTTGGAAATAAAAGTATAAGAACTAAATTTTAAATTTATAATGAATATGAGGACCTTTGACACATTTTAATCTTAAATTAGTCTTAAAACTTTACCAAACGCAAGAATGGAATAGAGTAAGAATTGAATAGCTATGTTGTAAGAATACAGAATGGAATAGAGTAAGAATTGAATAGCTATGTTGTAAGAATAGAATACAAACATAATAAGTATTACATAGTTGCTTCACTTAATAAAAATATATGTAATAGTATTATTTTATTTGGTTGAATAATTTTGTGTATAGAAATTAATAATGAATAAGTATAAAATGGAATTAATATCCTTTAACAAAATAAGTTATATTTTATTTGAATTATTATAAATTTATAGAAATTTAAAAATAAAATATGGAAAAAACTAATACAAACTTTTTTTTTTGTAAAATTTGTATCTATAATTTTTTATTATATTTAATATTTAATATATTTAATAAATTAAAATTAAGAACTTATTTGAAAGTATAATTAACAATCATCCCTTAAATTTAAAAGAAAATTATATAATGAAAAAAAATCTTATATGATATGTCTTCAGAAATAATAGTAAGTAGCATATATAAAACGATGATCTTTACTTAACACAATAGTATTTATTGTATTAAACTAATGCCAATCCCATAATTTAATGACAATAAATATTATAAAAATAATAATTATTAACCATATTAAATCTATGCAAAATCCTTTAATCGAAGCAGTTGATAATTTTATGATATTATAAAAAAAATTACAGGAATTGAATAATAAGTAACGTTGAAAACAATATAATACATTTTTTAAAATTGACAATGCATATTTTTAATTATAAGATATGTAATATGTACTTTTAATTATAAAAACGCAATATATATTAAATAAATATAAATGTTAAATAAAATAAATAATTTATTTATGAATACTAAAATTATTTTTTTTTACTTTAGAATATGTTAATGTTTAATTTTGATTATTCAAAATAATCATTAAATTATTTTAAAATATTGAAAATTTTAAATTTAAATTTGTTACATCCTACTTTATTGTCTTTCTTATATTAATAATAAAAGTAAAAGTATTAATTAAAAATATTTTGCTGAATAAAATTAATATATAACTTAATATATATATATATAATATATAAATTATGCTTATTTATCTTTTAATTGTTCAATATATTCAAATTTTGTACTAATATTTTAGCAATTATTTATGTCGGTTTTAATTTTCAAATGTATTTATATAACAAAATAATTCCTTAATTAATTTGCAAAACTACTTGGCAAACTATTTTTTAAAAAAATTATTTCCAAGTAATTCTAAATTCATTTAAAAAACATAAAAAATTTGTAGGTGTCAAAAGTCTCACAAAAAGTATTTCAAAATGTTAAACCATAAACTTATAGAATCAAAATAAAGGTAGTGCGCTATTGACTGCTTAAGTATTGGAATCTATAGGCCGAAGTTCCTATACACATATACATTTAAGACTAGGCCAAGGTTTGATACACAACAAGTCAATAAACTACTTACTTCCAAAGCATCGGAACCTGTAGGGTACAGTTCTAATACCCATAAAAGTATTGAAACTTCATCCTATATTAGGTTTGACACATCATACATGGCAAGTTAGTGAGCATTTGTGGGGGCAATCAAGCATATCGAACCCAAACTTCAAACGTATCAAACCCTAATAAAAAGGTATCAAAACATAACATCAGGATTCAATACATACGGGTTCAATGGTTATTTTTTTAAAGTAGGATATTGGCACCTAAAAATTATGTACTGAACTATAAGGCTCAGCAACTGCATTTAATACCCGAGTTAATGGGTCCAACAACTCTTAATTCCCTCCAACAATGCCAAAGGACTAGAAATCAATGAAAAAATATAAATAGGGTTTAAGAAAAACAAAATAAAAACAGAAAACAAGTTTATAAAGCTTATTGTGCAAAAATGTAATCATTTCTTTGCAATTCTCATTTTCATTTGTACACACATGGTTTTTTTTTTTCATTATTTCAAGTGTTGTAATTTGTTTGAGTGAACTTGAATTATTGTAAATCAGTATTTGAGAAGTATTCATTGTTTCACTTTTATTTCTAAATTTGTGAGAGTATTCTTTAAAGGGAAGTGACTCTTTCTTATCTAATTAAAAATATAGTCTTGTAATGATTAAATCTTATCCTAAAAAAGTGTCAACTTAGTGAATTTGGAAAATCCTCAGTAATGATAAGTTAAGTAATTGGGGTGGAATCGCTCTTATTTAATTTTGTTTTAAAACAGCAATTCATCATTTCTTAGTGTACATTGATCAAAACAAAATATAATTAAATATAATATAATATAATATAACTATAGATTTTTAAAAAAAATTGTTTTCATTTTACCTTTTTGATTCATTCTCTATCCTTGTCATCATTCATCTCCTTTTATCTCTTAACCTCACTTTCTAGCCCAAATTCAAAAAAAAAAAAAAATCAAAACTCAACCTTCTTTCGTTGCCACCACGTCGTTTACTGCCACTGATGAACACAAAACACCACCTTTCATCTCTTCCCACTTCTTTTCATCTAGAAATCAAAATCTCACCCATCTCTTCTTCATTTTTCTTTTTTTATGTTTTCATGCGTTGATTGTTTAATTTTGGAGTTTTAAATGATTTTCTATGCATAGGTAATTTGGGTAAAGAAGAAGAAATCTATTCTAGACAATCTCCAAATAACACATTCAAATGTGGGTTTGTTGAATTGAGATTAAGGGACTCTGCCGCTTAGTTTCAAATTAGGCCATTTAGCTCAATGGCCATGCATCCCACTAAATGCTTACTTCATTGTGGCGGGTTTAATACACCAGAATGGCTTAGCCATTCAGGTGAATCAAACAACACATTAATACATTCTAATTGAGTTATAAAAGCATTAGAATTATAGATTAAGTCTTTTTGTTAGCCTAATAGTCAAGTCGTGCATTCTAATTTTAGTCCGAATTTGACATAGGGTATATTTAAAACACATTAATTAACTTTAAACACTTTTATACTTATTACATCATCTTGTATGTAATGTGTTCAAAAAATTGTGTCATTAAAAATTAGGACGTTGTTTCTTTTTATTTCTTTTTGCTTTTAACATATTAAACACAAGTTGACCATTCAAAGGTACATAAATTGTAACATCCTAGATTAGGGGTTATGCGTTTGTGCATAATTCATGAGTAGTAGGTTTTGGCAGTGTTTGAAAATGAATTAAGGGTTTTTAAAATCCTAGGATGGAAGAGAAAGCTTTGGACAATTATTGGTTTTTAAGTTAAAAACAAGAAGTGATGTGGAAAAGTGGAAAGGGACGCCACCTAAGGTGCAAGGGTTATGGCATCAAGTGAAGTACTTTGAGGGAAGAGGTTCGAATCCCATTGTGTGCATTTTTGCTTAATCTTATGAAATAGCATGTTTACTATGATATGGATGTGTGGTGTGCATTTTTAGAACCTTGGAAATGTAAGGAAATGTATGGAAATGTATGGAAATGTATGGAAATGTAAGGAAATGTATGGAAATATATGGAAATGTAAGGAAATGTATGGAAATGTATGGAAATGTAAGGAAATGAAAGGAAATGTAAGGAAATGAAAGGAAATGTAAGGAAATGTAAGGAAATGTAAGGAAATATAAGGAAATGTAAGGAAATGTAAGGAAACTTGGAAATGATTTAGAAATGTTAAGTTTCAAAAAGAGGAAAGTTAACATTTTGGAAACCTAAGTAAAAGAGGAAAGTGAACATTTTGGAAATGCTAAGTTAAAAAGAGGAAAGTGAACATTTATGGAAACTAGGAAAATGATTTAGAAATGATTCAAAAGAGGAAAGTGGAAACTAGGAAAATGATTAGAAATGAAACTAGGAAATGTAAAACTAGGAAATGTCAAGTTTAAAGAGCCAAACAAAAATTTTGGAAACTTAGAATTGACTTAGAAATGTCGAGTTTTAAAGTTTAAAAGGAAATTAAGGCAAGGTGGCCTTAAGAGAAAAAGTATGTGAAATTTGACACACAATTGGGCTTGGAAAAGTGGCTTGGAGATGCCACTTAGGGCCTCTGAAATGGCGCCACATGCAAGTGTATTTGGGCGAGGATCGAGTCACTTAGGAAGCAAATAAAAGAAGTTTTATTTTGCTACAAAGAGCAAAGAGGTCGACGGCATGTGGGCTCTTAAAAGAGGAGTTTTATTTCCTTTAGACTTTCGGCTATTAGGAAATAATTGTTGGATTAATTCTTTTGATAAAGTGATAATTATCACATAGGAAGAGTGGTGGCCAAGTAGGGGACTCTAGCCTAGTAATTTCGGCTATAAAAGGGAAAGAAGGCCATTCATTCATTCATTCATTCATTCACTCTTCCTTTGCCAAATTTCTTAAGCAGATTCTCCTCTCTCTGAAATTCCTCTGATTTATTCTTCCTTCTCTTTTCTTTCTAATCCTCCAAAAGCGAAAGTTGTGAGAGCATCATTTAGCCATAGCGAATCTCGAAGGTTGAAGTGAAAGTGCAATCGATTCCTTCAAATAAGGGTAAGATCCAAGTTTAGTTTCCATTCTTTTATATTTTAGACTTATCAAAATTTAAGGACTAATTTCGATTATTAATCTTGGTGAATCATGGAAGGAAGCTCTTTTCAGAAGGTACACCATAGGCAGCGTGTTCCCTAGTTATTCGGTGAATTTGGATTTAAGATCCTTAAGGTAAGTGACTATGAATATTCGCCAAGACCCTATTTTTGTAGTAGATCTATTATTATGTGTTTTAAGTGAAAACTAAGCGATTCAAGGGATCTAGTGAGTAGCCAATTTCAAAGGAGGAAGAATACAAGTTTTGGGATTTGATTTTTTATTCAATCGGCATTAAGGTAAGTACACAAATCCTACTAGGATTTGGTTTTATGGCGAATAGGCCTTTGCTAAATATTACCATGTTGGTAGAATGTAGGCATTAAAAATCTAAGGTAGTAGATCGGTTTGGGATTTCAAGTGAAATCGTTAAGCGAATCAGGTGTGTACCCTACTCTAAGTTTTAATATGTTCATGGCTATGTTTTAAATTAAATGTGTTATTAAGAATGTGAAAAGCATGGCTAAGGTACCGTGTGTACCCCACACTAATCTTAATAGATTTATGGCTTAAACTTGATATATGTGTTAATATGAAAGTGTAAGAATGTGGCTAAAGTACCATGTTATGGTACAAAGTACTCAGGTACGTTTTCCAACTCCTACTAGGATTACGAAATATGTTATACTTAACATGTGAAAAGTGGCATGAATATGAATTTAAGTATGATATGCATGATATGAATAATATGGGGCATTCGGGTTATTTGAGAAAAGGGAAGTGAATGTGATGACTTCGGTCTCACTATCTGAATGTGGTGGCTTCGGTCACATTATCTGAATGTGGTGACTTCGGTCACATTATCTGAATGTGGTAACTTCGGTTACATTATCTGAATGTGGTGTCTCATGACACAATTATCTGGTGGCTATGCCACGAATTTTATATGGGCGATGAGCACGTCATTGCAATGATCGCCTTGATGGTGTGTAGCGGATGGAGGGTTGACTTAGTAGTCCCCACGGTGTGCAGGATGGTACGAGTGGAGTGTAGCGAATGGCATATAGGTTTGGGTTCGGGTTTGCATCATTATCTTGAATCATTAAATGTGAAATTGTGATACGTATGATTATGATTTGTTATGCCTGAATTTGTTAAGCCTTAGTGTTTGTGTACACACTGAGTCTGTTTGACTCACCCCATTGTGGGAACATGTTTCAGGTGACGATCAGTGATGGACCGGGTTCGGCAGAAGCTTAGGGATGGCCATGCACAGCAAGAAATTTACGACTTGGACTTTTATTTTATTTAAGTGATTTAAAGTTTATTTTGGTTTTAAATTTTGGGAATTATTTGATGTAATAAGGCCTTAGTAGAATTATTTTATTCTGTTTTTATTTATTAAGCTTACAAACTTTTACTTATTAAAAGATTAAATAAATCTATTTTTAAAACAAAGCCCAAACGTTTTGTCACTTGAAGTAAAGGATTTTTAATAACGAAATAAACCTGTTTTCAACTCAAGCCCAACCCAAAACAAACTTTCTTTAAAAACACACAAGTTTTTCCTAAGTAACAAAAGAATTTGAAACGGTTTACACCGGGGAACATACCAGATCCGGTCAAGGCTCGTGGGCCGGGTGTGGGGTATTTCAATTTGGTATCAGAGCCCAATTTTAAACTCTCGGCCTTGGGTTTAAGGCCCAAAATGTTTTCCAAAGTAAGCCCAAAAGGAATTTTCTAAAAAATTTTTAGGTTTTTCTGGCATGGCCCACTAAGTCTCCGACCCGTAGTCCACCAGGTAAGTACTTCTGACTTCTGAAGTGATTTGAATATGTGAAATGTATGGGCTTTTATGGCAACGTAGATTAGTCTAATAAGTATTTGAACCCTAGGACTAGTGTACCCCAACAAATACATAAGACTTAAATATCTAATTAAACAAACTTGTGGTTAAGTCGCTGAGTTAGGGTGTGGTAACCATGGTGCGCATGTCTAGGATTGGTTTCGGTGGGAGCTTGGTATTTAAGCAGTCCTAGTGACTCACCTCCTCTCCATTCGAATTTTACCTGGTGCGTAGTGATGGTTCACCCTAACCAAGAGGACTTATTCACGGGCTAAACCCCTAACTAAAACCCGAAAGGGACTAGCCGTATTTTTATGGAAACCTTAGTTTTAAAATTTCTAAATTACCCTCTTGATTTGAAAAGATTATTTTTATAAATTTTCCTGAAATATTTCGACTTACAAATTTACTAAAATACCCTAGTGGTAAAATTACAAAATGCCCTTGGTTTATGAAATTTCCAAATACCCACAGATTCTTATCAAAATTTCACTACTTTGCTTAAAGGAACCCTAAATTTACAAAATATCAAAATACCGTGATTATAGAAAAAATTTATTTACTGAAATTACCCTACCCCAAAATTACCAAATATCCCCAAGTTACAAAATTACCAGAACGACCCCTGATTTTCAAAATTTTTGCAACAGCACCAATTTGGAAAACAAATTCTCAAAAAGAACCCTTAAGTTTTGTAAATTCCAAAATATCCTTGATTTGTTAAGATTTACACATTCACTCGGGTTAATTACCAAAATACCCTCGAATTTCAAAATTTTCCAAGATACCCCGGGAATGAAAAATTACCAGAATACCCTTATTTACAAAATCACCAAGGAACTTTATTTTGACAAATTATAAAAATACCCCTATAGGACAAATTATGAAAATACCCCGGGTAGTGGAAAAACAACAACAATGGAAACTACAATATTTCTCTGAATGAACAAAAGTTCATAATTGATTGATGGAGGTATGAATGTAAAGGCGTGTGCATGTATGAATCTGAAAGAACCACTCTTAAAATTCTTTTCATAAAACTTCTTGCGGTTAATCGGTGGAATAAAAGCTAATTTATAAAATTTCTTAAATCAGATTAAAGCACATCATTAGAAATGAGTTCTAAGGGACGTGAACTTAGAGATTGTGCTGGAAAGTATGATGGTTCTATTAAGATCGAGTCTTGAGCGTAAGCATAGTCGATGAGAAGGATTGTCTGATGTTAGTAAGTAATTTGAGGACGAAATTATTTTTAAGGAGGGTAGAACTATAACATCCTAGATTAGGGGTTATGTGTTTGTGCATAATTCATGAGTAGTAGGTTTTGGCAGTGTTTGGAAATGAATTAAGGGTTTTTAAAATCCTAGGATGGAAGAGAAAGCTTTGGACAATTATTGGTTTTTAAGTTAAAAACAAGAAGTGATGTGGAAAAGTAGCAAGGGACGCCACCTAAGGTGCAAGGGTTATGGCATCAAGTGAAGTACTTTGAGGAAGAAGTCCGAATCTCATTGTGTGCATTTTTGCTTAATCTTATGAAATAGCATGTTTACTATGATATGGATGTGTGGTGTGCATTTTTAGAACCTTGGAAATGTAAGGAAATGTATGGAAATGTATGGAAATGTAAGGAAATGTATGGAAATAAATGAAAATGTAAGGAAATGTATGGAAATGTATGGAAATGTAAGGAAATGAAAGGAAATGAAAGGAAATGAAAGGAAATGTAAGGAAATGTAAGGAAATGTAAGGAAATGTAAGGAAACTTGGAAATGATTTAGAAATGTTAAGTTTCAAAAAGAGGAAAGTTAACATTTTGGAAACCTAAGTAAAAGAGGAAAGTGAACATTTTGGAAATGCTAAGTTAAAAAGAGGAAAGTGAACATTTTGGAAATGCTAAGTTAAATAGAAATGATTCAAAAGAGGAAAGTGAACATTTATGGAAACTAGGAAAATGATTTAGAAATGATTCAAAGAGGAAAGTGAACATTTAAAACTAGGAAATGTAAGGAAATGTCAAGTTTAAAGAGCCAAACGAAAATTTTTGGAAACTTAGAAATGACTTAGAAATGTCGAGTTTTAAAGTTTAAAAAGGAAATTAAGGCAAGGTGGCCTTAAGAGAAAAGTATGTGAAATTTGACACACAATTGGGCTTGGAAAAGTGGCTTGGAGATGCCACTTAGGGCCTCTGAAATGGCGCCACATGCAAGTGTATTTGGGCTAGGATCGAGTCACTTAGGAAGCAAATAAAAGAAGTTTTATTTTGCTACAAAAGAGCGAGAGGTGGACGGCATGTGGGCTCTTAAAGAGGAGTTTTATTTCCTTTAGACTTTCGGCTAATTAGGAGATAATTGTTGGATTAATTCTTTTGATAAAGTGATAATTATCACATAGGAAGAGTGGTGGCCAAGTAGGGGACTCTAGCCTAGTAATTTCGGCTATAAAAGGGAAAGAAGGCCATTCATTCATTCATTCATTCATTCACTCTTCCTTTGCTGAATTTCTTAAGCAGATTCTCCTCTCTCTGCCGAAATTCCTACAGTTTTATTCTTCCTTCTCTTTTCTTTCTAATCCCTCCAAAAGCCGAAAGTTGTGAGAGCATCATTTAGCCATAGCCGAATCTCTGAAGGTTGAAGCGAAGGTGCAATCAATTCCTTCAAATAAGGGTAAGATCCAAGTTTAGTTTCCATTCTTTTATATTTTAGACTTATCAAAATTTAGGGACTAATTTCGATTATTAATCTTGGCCGAATCATGGAAGGAGAAGTTCTTTTCCCGAAGGTGCACCATAGGCCGCGTGTTCCCTAGTTATTCGGTGAATTTCAGGATTTAAGATCCTTAAGGTAAGTGACTATGAATATTCGGCCAAGACCCTATTTTTGTAGTAGATCTATTATTATGTGTTTTAAGCTGAAAACTAACCGATTCAAGGGATCTAGTGAGTAGCCGATTTCAAAGGAGGAAGAATACAAGTTTTCGGGATTTGATTTTTTATTCAATCGGCATTAAGGTAAGTACACAAATCCTACTAGGATTTGGTTTTATGGCCGAATAGGCCTTTGCTAAATATTACCATGTTGGCCAAATGTAGGCATTAAAAATCTAAGGTAGTAGATCGAATTTCGGGATTTCAAGTGAAATCGTTAAGCGAATCAGGTGTGTACCCTACTCTAAGTTTTAATATGTTCATGGCTATGTTTTAAATTAAATGTGTTATTAAGAATGTGAAAAGCATGGCTAAGGTACCGTGTGTACCCCACACTAATCTTAATAGATTTATGGCTTAAACTTGATATATGTGTTAATATGAAAGTGTAAGAATGTGGCTAAAGTACCATGTTATGGTACAAAATACTCAGGTACATTTTCCAACTCCTACTAGGATTACGAAATATGTTATGCTTAACATGTGAAAAGTGACATGAATGTGAATTTAAGTATGATATGCATGATATGAATAATATGGGGCATTCGAGTTATTTGAGAAAGGGAAGTGAATGTGATGACTTGGTCTCACTATCTCGAATGTGGTGACTTGGTCACATTATCGAATGTGGTGACTTGGTCACATTATCCGAATGTGGTAACCGGTTACATTATCGAATGTGGTGTCTCATGACACAATTATCTGGTGGCTATGCCACGAATTTTATATGGGCGATGAGCACGTCGATTTAACGATCGCCTTCGATGGTGTGTAGCGGATGGAGGGTTGACTTAGTAGTCCCCACTGCGAGGATGATGCGGTGGAGTGTAGCGGATGGCATATAGGTTTGGGTTTGCATCATTATCTTGAATCATTAAATGTGAAATTATGATACGTATGATTATGATTTGTTATGCTGAATTTGTTAAGCCTTAGTGTTTGTGTACACCGAGTCTGCTTTGACTCACCCGTTGTGGGAACATGTTTGGTGACGATCGGTGGATGGATGGCCATGCTTAGGGATGGCCATGCACAAGAAAAATTCTGACTTGGACTTTTATTTTATTTAAGTGATTTAAAGTTTATTTTGGTTTTAAATTTTGGGAATTATTTGATGTAATAAGGCCTTAGTAGAATTATTTTATTCTGCTTTTTATTTATCAAGCTTACAAACTTTTACTTATTAAAAGATTAAGTAAATCTATTTTTAAAACAAAGCCCAAACGTTTTGTCACTTGAAGTAAAGGATTTTTAATAATGAAATAAATTTGTTTTCATCTCAAGTCCAACCCAAAACGATCTTGCTTCCAAATCACACAAGTTTTTCCTAAGTAAGAAAAGAGTTTTGAAACGGTTTACACCGGGGAACATACCAGATCCGGTCAAGGCTCGTGGGCCGGGTGTGGGATGTTTCATAAATACTTAGAATTGGGGATAATATATACGAAAGTATTTGAGCTTGATACATTATATCTACTTGGTAACTAAAAGTAATTTTGAATCTAATTAGTACCTAAAGTTAAAAATTGTAAGCTAAAGTGGTACTTTTTTTTAGCACCTCGTAACATTATTACTTTTTATCAAATCCTCGGATCAATATGTGCCAGGTTGGAATTTCAAAATATATATTCAAAAAAATTGAACAAATAAAAAAGAAATAATTAATAATTAATATTTTAATTTAAAAAAAAAAAAGAAATGCTTTGGAACTTGCAAAATTATTAAGATGAACTGTAGTTGATTTTTGAATCTTCATAAAAATTTGATTAAAACACCTTTGCCAAGAATTAACCTTATCATTTCTTGATTATATTAGGGAAAAAGAATATTCTTTCACCCAAAATCCTTGTTTTTCGTAAGGTGTTGAAATCCCAAAGCTTTCATTTCTTTTATCTAGCAATCTATTATCGTGCTTTCCATTTTTGCAATTGTGTGTTCACAGAATTGTATTTTATTGGATAAATAAATGTTTTTGGGTTAGGGTTTTTCTGTGTGGGCAAAATAATTGTTACTTTAGTAATTAGTTAGAACGGTCTCAACAAACCTGAGTCCATAATAGAACTAACAGAAAATAACAATCGATGAAACGTCCTTGTTTCACTTATTCAATTTTCCCACATCAATTTTGAAAAAAAAAATATTTCAAATGTTGAGTGGATTTAGTTGTAATTTTTTTCAATGAAATTTCTTTGAAAAAATTATGGGTTTTGTGGGTTTAAAGAACAACTAGCATTCAAGAGATTAACATAAGGGAAAAAAATAACTATAGGCCTAGAAATAAGAGAGAATATAAAAAGTACCATTTAGTTCATGGTGTTTTGCAGAGAACATGGAGGTGATATATAGGTAGAGGATGAAAGAGCAAAGAGGGGGCAGTATCGTGGGTTTAGAGTTAAAAAGTTTTAAATATACTCTTTAATTATACAATTTTTTATTTATTTAGTAAAAATAAATTAATAATCTTATATCCAAAAATATTTACATTTTAAATATTAAATAAAAATGACACATGGCGCATATTGATTGAGTGATTTGATAAAAAAAGTAATAGTATTACTGAGGTACCTAAAATAAGTACCACTTTGGCTTACGGTTTTCAACTTTAGGTACCAATTAGGTTCAAAAAGAAATTATTAAATACCAAGTAGGTATAATGTGCCAAGCTCAGGTGCCACCATATAGATTAACCCTTTAGAATTTGATTCGTGTACTTTAATTATGTTTAACTAATAGAAGAACCTAATTGATACAATATTAATGTTTTGAAAGTTAAATTAGTACATTTTAAAGTTTAAAACTAATTTAACTTTTGAATTATTGTTTGAAGATGTTGGATATAACTATTTTTATTCTCTCTCTTTTCAATGCTTCACAAGTGGCACTAATGGACTATCTTGAACCAGACATGTCTATTAAATATTTATTGTTACAAATAGAGTACATACACAAGTATAATATAAGTATAGATACATGTCTAAACAACTACAAAATAGAATCAAACCAATATAATTGCACAACGGGTGAAAAATCGAAAAGAATCCAAATAAAACTTATACATGGCATATGCACATGATGGGACTGAAGACCACACATTGTAAATGCACATGATGTAACTTGAACTCGAATTCTCAGAGACCTAAGACTTCTATCTTAAGCAACAATGTCAATGCCTGAATGGCATGAAATTTACTTATCAAGATTCACCACTTTAATTTCTAAGATATCCCGTTGCTTCAAGGGAGCTACACTTGATCTGTAGTCAACCATCGGACAAGCACAACCGATGTCAAACTACTCAACTTTGGAATCCAAATCTTCTATAAGCAAAGTCGATACCATACGTGTTTACAAGCCATCTAACTAGAGCAACTCGCATCTAAGGTTCAAGTATCCATTACATGACCATATCTTACTACTTGTGTCACCGGCCGCAAATCAAAGTCGTGACGATTGCACTAAGAGCATCCCATTGAGGTCGATTGATTAAAGGGCTCATTCGACCCACTTGAACTAGCCTGATTTGTAATGACTCAGTTTCTAATGGTATCATTATGATTTTGGGACCTCGTTTCTATAAATCGAGTCTGTAAATATTAAATAAGGATATTCACAAAGTTATCATATAGATGAATTGAAATTTGGTTAGTCAATTTAGCCGAAATTGTGATTAATTAAGGCCTAGGAACAAAATTGTAAAGCCCAATCATTATAGATTTTTAATTAGGAAATGGCTTGGGGACTTAAATTACAATTAGCCAAAGGTTCAAAATAGAAATTAGACCATGCAAAAAAAAGATATTGTGGACAGTAATGATATATGTTGATTAAATAAGTAAACTAAGATTAATTAATATTAAAACATAATTAATTAAGTTAATTAACCTTAATTTAGGTATATATATGTTAAATTAGTGGAAGGAGAGATGAAATATCGTCTTCTCCAATCAGCCAAAGTAAAGAAACAACAAAGGTGGACACTAATCTTAGGTTTTAAGCTATTCAACCTTTAATTCAAGCAAGTTCCTAGCCACTTTTCTTTTATTTTTAGGGAAATTGAATCATGGGAGGTTGATTTAGCTAGCTTGTGTACTAATTTGTAAAATTGTTAAAGTTTTAAAAAGTTTCAATTGTTGATTTCTTAAAGAATTAGGTGTGAAATTGATAACAATTAATCTTAGTTTAAGAAAGGGGTAAATTGTAAAGCTTAAATATTAATTTCATACATTAGGGACCAAATTGAATAAAATAAAAAATGTCATGAAATTTTGGTAGGAATATAAATTAAGAGGTCCCTAATGAATATATGTGAAATTAAATTTCAATATGAAGCTCTAAATTGAAAGTTATGCTTGTCTTGAGTTTAGGGACTAAATTGAATAAATTGTAAAATATGGTTGATAATGTAATTAATTTTTATTTGAATGGAATTTAATGGTATTATATGTTTTGTGCTTTTATTTAGCTAATGTTGACACGGAACCTTCAGACGAAAAGGAAAATCGAAAGTCATTGACAAGTACCTCAAAAATTCAGTTTGTATTTCTATGATTCGGGACCAATTTATTTATTGCATATTAATAACATTCTGCATTATATGGTATTGAGGTGAGTTGGCAATGAATATATGAATTGAATTCCTATGATTGAGGTTAAATATCAAAATATGGATTAAATTGAATATAATAGAAATTTGAATGATCTACTTGATATATGCTATTTGGTATGAAATTGAGTTCAGGTGTGCTATATTATATGATGAATTGATGATAACTTGAGAATGGAAAAATGTGTTTGAAATATATATAATAAATCTGAATTTGGTTGCAACACCTGGTCACTTCTAATTGACCCAAAATTTACAAAGGTTAGGATTAATTTGAAAGAATTAGTGAAATGTAGGGATCCACTGGAAAATTTAAAATTTTTAATAGTTGAATTGTTATTTTTTGGATCTCAATTTTGATTTAGTTAGATGAGAACTGCTGGTTATAAAGTGGGAGACAAAATGATTAAGGATGAATGATAGAAACGGTTGGTGAAAATGGTGCCAGAGGTGTGTATATATAGGAGTGTGTGGAGATAGAATTTTATCAGTTTTGTTTACCAAATTTTCACTCTAAAGTATCATCTTCTTCAATCGCTTTGAAAACGAAGAGGATTTAACTGAAGGAAGCTCTGTGAATTGAAGTCTGGTAGTAGAGAAATTGAGGAACTAGTAAGCTTTCTTACCCTTTTAAACTCGTGGTTTAAACGAATAAGTAGAGAAAGAACTGTTAAAAGTTTCTGTACAACGATGGATTCTGGGTTTTAAGGGTTGAACACGTTTAGTTTAACCGATAAATTATTATCATGTTTAGCTACTAGGATAAAGGAGGCTCTAGCGTACGGACAAGCTAAGCTGACAAGGAGAAGGAACCGAGGTGAGTTTCTGTATCTTAACGGAAAAGCTAAGCTGACAAAGAGAAGGAATCAAGGTGAGTTTCTGTATCTTACCTTCTGGATGAAGGTTTTTAAATTGCTTGTATTACGTGTTTGTGTTCAAAGGTTGCCTAAGATTGTGGTTTATATGTGCAAAATATTATGTAAGCTTGTCAGTTGTTTGTTGATTGTTTAATAATAGATAGATGATGATTAGTTAACTACGTCTTGTATATATAAAGATAATTTGTATGATATGCTTGAGTATTGTATGCCTGGTGAAAAGGGCAATTATTGACATCTAAATGAAGTTAGGATTTGGAAAATGGGAACTTTTGTTAGATACTGCCATATGGTATTATTGAGTGCAAATTGTGATGTGCGAAACTATAGGTCTTGCGGAGGGACACTGCGGTGTTTGAGTGTCAATTTTAGGAATGGCAAAATGGAGGAATGGGACAATGGGTAGGGAAAATGGAATTCCTATTAGATACCTCCATACAGTGTTTTTAAGTGCAAACTATGATGTGCGAATCTTTGGGCCTTGCGAAGAGAATATTTCAGTGTTCAAGCATCAAGGTGGATATGAGATGGATCGATATCGACGAATATTAGGTTCCATAGAGCAACATCGCAACAGTGGTTGACTGGCAACGTGCGTGCGCGCATAAAACAATGATTTTATAAAACTATTTTTAAAGCACGATTTTATTGCAAGCGTACAGGTCAATTGTAATATTTATAGTGTTACAATGGAACACAGGAGTATTCTAAGGATCGAACCCAAAGGATAAGGTGATTGAGTAATAACTAGCATACACGAGAAAGTTTAAACGGCTACTAATATGATTTTATAGTACAACAAATCATAACAAACAATTTGTGCAAGAAAATTAATTAAGCTAATTAGGGACTAAATTGTAAAGAGTATGAAACTAAGAAATTAACCAAATAAATAACTAGCAGTGGCTAGTTGATTTTGATGTGGTTCACTAGTTCTCGAACAAGGGACTTAAATTACTAAATGGATTCATTTTATCTTTCGATTTCAATTTTATCAACTTAGACGAATTAGCTCCGATTTATCTCTCGATCTCACCGGTTAATCCGAGACTAATGAACGGGTGCACAACAAGATTACTTTTCAATCTCACTTTCCTAAATATTCCCTTAGGGGCGTCACTTCCTAAATTTTTAGGTCTATTAAATTTAGTCCAATTTATTACAATTTAGTCATTGGTCCAAAAATCAGCTTACCCACATCTCTATCAACTAACCCCCTATTTGGTTTAGCTACTCATGCTAAAAATAAATAGGATGGACATGGAAATGAAAAACAAAACAACCATTAAAGTAAAGCTTAAGAAAAATATAAAAGTTGTGATTTTTATGTAAGAAAACTTAAGGAACATGAAATTAAAATCATTCAACAAGAAAATCTAAAGGAAATAAACATAAAAGGAATAAATTTTAATAGATTTAAAGTAAAAGAAACTGAAATAAATTAAACTAAAGTTAGAAATGTTTGACAACCAAGGTATAGGGACTAAAAGTGTAAATAAACTTAAGCTACAGTGATAGCTAACTTAACTAACACTAAGAACATCAAAAACAAGAATTACGTGTGAGTTTTGGCTATTTAAAGCTGTCTTTCTGGGACACATTATTTTGGCAGAGGGAATCCGTGTAGATCCCAAAAAGATTGAAGCTATTCTACAGTGGAAAGCACCCCAAAATGTGTCAAAAATCTGAAGCTTCTATAGCTTAGCTTGTTATTACCAGAGGTTCATGAATGGGTTTTCCAAAATAACTTTGCCTATAACGAAACTCGTGCAAAAGAATGTGATGTTTGTGTGGAATGGACAATGCAATGAGAGTTTTGTAAAGTTGAAAGTAATTTTGACAGAAGCACCAATCTTGGAATTTGTGGTATTCAGTGATGTCTCATTGAATGGTTTGGGTTGTGTGTTAATGTAGGATAGTAAGGTAATTACGTATGCCTCACGAAAATTAAAATCGCATGAATGCAATTACTCGATGCATGATTTAGAGCTGACTGTTGTGGTGTTCACTCTAAAGATTTGAAGGCATTATTTGTATGGTAAGAAACGACATATCTATAAAAATCACAAAAGTTTCAAATTCCTCTTATCCCAAAAGGATTTGAATCTGAGACAGCGTCATTGGATCAAGTTGTTGAAATATTATGATTGTGTAATTGATTATCATCCTAGAAAAGCAAATGTTTGAGCTAATGCTCTGAGTAGAATGCCAGTAATTAAATTGCGAGCAATGTTTGTGATGATGGTAGCCTATTGGCTGAATTAAGGATTAAGCTTGTGTTGTTTGAGCGGATAAAAGAGACGCAATTTGTCAATGCTAAATTAAAAGAATTGAGCATAAAGGAGGCAACCATAAAAGAAAGCTTGTTCAGCAAGGCATCATTGAAAATTTCAGCACGGATGAGAATGATTGCCTTAGATTCTATAATTGGATTTGTGTTCTTAAAGATATCAAATTAAAAGAATTTATTTTGTGTGAGGCTCATGATAGTTCATTTGTTATGTATCCTGGCAGCATAAAAATGTATCGTGACCTACGAGAATAGTATTGGTGGCCTAGAATAAAAAGGGAGATTGTTGAATATGTCACAAAATGTTTGATCTGTCAGCAAGTAAAGGCTGAGCATCAAGCTCCCATTGGGTTGTTACAACCTATAGCTATTCTGAAATGGAAATGAGAACAGATTTCAATAGATTTCGTAGTTTGTTTACCAGCATCACCAAGCAAAAGAAATGTCATTTGGGTGATAGTTGCTCGAGTGATGAAGTCTGCTCATTTTCTAGCGGTAAGGACTAATTGGTCACTTCTGAAACTGGATAAGGTATATATCCGTGACATAGTCAAACTATATGGTGTGTTTATATCTATTATCTTCGACCGAGACCCTTACTTTACCTCGAGATTCTGGAAGCAGTTGCATGAATCTTTAAGTACGAGATTGAATTTTAGCACAGCGTTCCATCCTCAATTTGATGGCCAATTAGAGTGAGTTATTCAAGTGCTGGAAGATATGTTACAAGCCTGTGTTATTGATCTCGAATCTGGTTGGGAATGTTATTACCATTAGTAGGATTCATGTATAATAATAGTTTCAAATCGAGTATTCGGATGGCTCCTTATGAAGCATTATATGGCCAGTGGTGTAGGATGCCTTTATACTAGTCGGAATTGAGTGAAAAGAAAGTAATTTGGCTAGAATTGATTTAGGAGGTAGAATATGTAGTAAAGTTGATTTGAGCCAGATTAAGAGCAGCTTTTGATAGGCAGAAACCATATGTTAATCTGAAACGGAAGAATTTTGAATATTTAGTGGGTGATAAGGTATTCCTAAAGGTTTCTTCGTGGAAAAAAACTCTTGTGCTTTAGCCGTAGTGAAAAATTGAGACCCAAATATATCAGACCATATGAGATCATCGAGAGAGTTGGACCAGTTGCATAATGTCTAGCTCTATGTCGGAATTGCAAAAGATTCATGATTTATTCCATGTATTTATGCTCTGACGATATCGATTCAATCCATCTCATGTTATATAGGTTGAGGTAATTGAAGTTTAGTTTGATCTGTTATATGAAGAAGGATCGGTAAAAATATTAGCTTGAGAAGTCAAAGGGCTAGGAATAAATGCATGCCACTGGTGAAAGTCTTGTAGTACAGTCATAGCGTAGAATAAACGACTTGGGAACTAGAAGAAACAATGAGATCCCAATACCCCCCAAATTTCCAAGTAAATTTTGGGGATGAAATTTCTTAAAGGAGGGAGAATTGTAACAACCCGATTTTTAGTGGTATCGAAAATTATAATTTTGGGACCTCGTTTCCTTAAATTGAGTTTGTAAATATTAAATAAGGATATTTACAAAGTTATTATATAGATGAATTAAAATTTGGTTATTCAATTTAGTTGAAATTTTGATCAATTAAAGCCTAAGGACTAAATTGAAAAGTTTAATCGTTATAGCTTTTTAATTAGGAAATGGCTTGGGGACTTCAACTACAATTAGCCAAAAGTTTGAACTGATAATTACACCATGACAAATAAGATATAGTGGAAGGTAGTTATATATGTTGATTAAATAAGTAAACTAATATTAATTAAGATTAAAACATAATTAATTAAGTTAATTAACCTTAATCTAGGTATATATATATATATAAACTAGTGGAAGGAGAGATGAAATATCATCTTCTCCAACTAGCCAAAGTAAAGATACAGAAAAAGAGGTGCCATTCTTAGGTTTTAAGCTATTCGGCCTTTAATTCAAGTAAGTCCCTAGCCATTTTTCTTTGATTTTTAGGGATATTGAATTATGAGAGCTTGATTTAACTAGCCCGTGTATTAATTAGCTAAGCTTTTCAGCCTTTAATTCAAGTAAGTCCCTAGTCATCTTTCTTTCTATTTGAATGGAATTTGATGGTATTATATGATTTGTTATTTTATTTAGATAATGTTGACATGGAACCTTCAAGAGGGAAAAGAAAACCACTAATCATGGACGAGTAGCTCAAAAATTAGGCTTGTATTTCTATGATTCGAGACCAATTTATTTATTGAATGTTCATAACATTTTGCATTATATGGTATTGAGGTGAGTTGGTAATGGCTACATGAATTGAATTACTATGATTGAGGTTGAATATTGAAATATTGACTAAATTGAATAGAATAGAAAGTTGCATGATCTACTTGATATATGCTATTTGGTATGAAATTTAGTTGAAGTATGCTATATTATATAGTGAATTGATGATAATTTGAGAATGGAAGAATGTGATTTGAACTATATATAATGAATCAAAATTTGGTTACCCTATTAGTTATTTAGACCAAGTTAGATATAGTTGGCATGCCAAAGGATCGAGATATTGATTGAAAACCATCGTTGCTAGGAAACCCGAGGAGGTTGATTGTACATGTAAAGTTATCATTGTCGGACAACCCAGGGTGGTAGTATGTACATGTTTAGAGTCATCGTTGTCGGGCAACCCGGGGTGATGGATCTACATATCCCTTTGGAGTCCATGTCTAGGTAATAGGCTTATAAACATATGAATTAACTAAATGGTATATGAAATGAAATGAAATTGAAATGTGATGTACAATAGTATGCGAAAAGAATTGAAAACGAGCCCTATGGGCCGAATGATTATGAAAGAGCCAATAGGCTCAAAAATGGTTGAAAAGTAAACATAAAATAGAATATGTGTATGTAAATGTTGATGTTCGCAAAAATATGAATTGATTTGGTAGTATGTGAAATGAGTAGTAAAGGCAAATTTGAAATGCATACATAGTGAACTAGTGTGTTTAAATTATTATATATATGTTATAGTGTACTAGAAGTTGTTGGCATGGATTTTTTTAAGGATTGTCTATGAATTGAATTTGAATTAAATGACTACAAATGTTTTACACTTGTATTATATTGACTTGAATCATGGAAATACCACTAAACATGTTTGCTCAGCGTACGATTTGTTTTCTCCATGCACATGTATAGTTGATTTCCAAGAGTTTGAGCAGTAGATCCAGCATCCAGCAAGCGATCCCCCACTCAACAAAGTTTGTATAACTCTATTTTGTTTTAAGTATGACATGTACCTAGGTTGAGCCAATTTTTGACATAGTATGATACTTATGAACTTTTGGAGTTTGAATTAGAATTTTGAAAGTGACTATATGTTTGATTTGTGCAAGTCAGGTTGTCACAACATTTGCTAATGTATATAGTGTGACATAACTGCTAGGCTATATCATTCAAAAATAGTATGTCATGTTGCGATGTCGAGCAATTGTCGTCACAACGAGATCAAGCCACCATGTCACAATGCAACATCGAGCATAAGCCATTGCAACAAGGCCAAGTCTATATATTGTGTCGCGATAAGAAACCCCTAACATCACGATGTCAACTTGGAATTTTGAAAATATTATAATTTAGTCATAATTCGTCCTCGGGTTAGTATTAGAGCTTTCGTAAGATTGTATATGACCCTGAAATGATTACGCATCATTGTATATACATGTTTTACTTATATTTGAATGTTTAATGTTGTGAATTGGATTATAATTTGTTTGTAGTTGCTCTGACAATAAATGTGACACATTGTAGCTCAAAGTCGGCGATCGGGTTAGGTTTGAGGTGTTACATGATTCATGGAACATGTAAAGAAGCCCATCTACTTAAAGCCTTGATGGCCAAGTGAAGCACTTAGAGAAATTTAGGGCTACCATGGTAAAAAGGGAAACTAATATTAGAAGCTATGTAATCTTATAATATTTTATTTTGCAATCTTAAAGGATTGAGTCAATCCTTTGAGAATCTCAATTATAGATAGGCTCTAATTCGATCATTGATGTAACTCAATCTGTATTGTTGGTTTTAGGGGAGCTAAAGTATAAATAGAGGTATTCCCCCTTTTTTGTAACCATCACATTCTTTGCATTCTTTCCGTAGTAATAGAATAATTTGAGAGCATTTACTCAAATACTTGGCGTGCTTTACTTTTTAGTGACATTTTCTGTTCTTTCATTACTCTTTTATTTTGAGTTGCTTTCACTTTAATTTTCGAAGCTTTGGAGAATTTCCAGTGAGAATTCTCACTTTGTGAGAGTTAGGCTGACTTAGACGGATTTGAAACCAAGAAATCTCGTAAGGCCGCACAGATTGCGAGACTAAAGCTCTAGTCCCGTGACACTTACTTTTGTTATGTTAAAGAAAAAGCTATACATTTGAGATCATCAATAAAATTATTAATTTAAATAATAATGAATGATCTACAAAATTTGATATGTTAAATTTTAAACTTTAAATTGTGGTTATTGTATTTCATGAAAATTGAAAAATTAGTCCAATTTAATAATATTATTAAACCTATAAATTGTTAACATGAAAATCAATGATTTAATAATTTATATACAATCAATTAGCAAAATAAGCAATTTGATTATCTATACGAATGAGTTTAAATTAGAGGTGACACATAGTTAGAACCAAGGGCCTTGCCCTTCCCCCTCAAAAAAAAATTTAGACAATTGTCATTATGGTTCTAAAATTTTTGAAAATTTAAATTAAACCACTCATAATTTTAAAAATTCTTATTAAGCCTCTAAAAGTTTTTAAAAGTTTGAATTAAGCCCTCCCTAAATTTTAGAAATTCTTTTTACCTCTCCCACCTAAATTTTTAAAAATTTTAATCAAAGTCTAAAATTATTAAAAATTCTCATTAAAACCCTCGAAAATTTTGAAATGTTGATTATCCCCAAAATTAAATGTAACCTTACTATTCTTTTCAGGTAACATCAACACAATGAATTAGGTATAGTAATATACATGACATATCTTTTCAAAACTTCTCCACCGCACTTTATATTTATCCTTTTGGAAAGAACATCCTTATGCTCCCCCACATTGATTAATCTTGCATTTTAGTGCATTCCACATTTTTAAAGTCTTTTGTATGGAGTGATATAGGGAAGGGAGGCAAAGCTTAATGCATATTGGTAAGTATTGGTAGTTAGTGCAATCATGTCGAGCTTTAAGCGCATAAAACCTAGAGAGAGAAAGAGAGTCTACCAAAGACATAACAACGATTGTGAACTTATTCTAAAACCCATTGAAGGAGGTTGGGCATGAAGGGAGCCACCCGATCCCCACGTCTCGGCTATTGTCATCAAAAAGCCCATCCGCACCACCGCACGTCCACACCCCCTTTTGGGACCCTTAGCTTTCCCTTTCCTCCTTTATTTATGATTTACGTTGCCAATTTGTTTGCAACTTTTGTTTAAAAAGGGCTCTTAAGAGCCACGATGCAGCAGAAAGCAATCCAATCGTTCATATTCATACTTTAATTGACTAACTGATTTATTTAAGTTTCAATTGATTTAACTAAATTGATTTAATGTCAATAGTAAGACAATTAAATCAAAATTAATCGATTCAATTATAAAAATTCATAATAGGTAACCAACCTATGTAACCGATTTTATTCACCTACAAAGTTGTTCTAACCATTATAATCAATTCAATAAAAATAGTCAATCAAAAGCCACCACCCCTAAAGATAATTTTTGAGATAAATCCATATTAGTGATTTGAATTAAGGCATAATATTACTTACATATCTCTTTGTGATATTAATATTTTAGGTTAAATGTGTTTATTTAATTATATAAGTAACACATTTCTTATTTTTAAGATATAAATAAACAAACATAAATAGTAATAAACATATTATAAATAAATGAAAGAAACACATAAACGATAATAGTATTAATTATATAACTAAACAATAGTTGATTTTAAATGATTTGCTAAACAAGTTTTAAACTAGCATGAAGATAATTAGATTGGATATGTTTCATTTATATTAGGTTAATTTAATAAATGTACAAAGCCCAATTTGCCCGGTGCCCTTTAGAATAAACCAAACCAAAAAAACCAATAAAGTAGTGTCCAAATTACAAATAGCAGTCCAATTACAATGGGCCCAAACAGATTAAAATCAGGCCCAATTTACAAGCGGTCCGAAAGGCCCAAAAAGATTAATTTTTTTTAGAAAGCTAGGGTTTCTGAAAACCCTAGCGCCACAGCCCACTTGTCTGCCTTTTGACCCTGCCAGCTCCACTTGCCTGCCACCATGGTCTTGTCCACCGCCCAACACAGCCGAATGCCTGCAAACATTAAGGGCCCGTTCGTTATTCCATTTTTGATGAGCTTTTGCTCAAAAAATTACTTTTGCTGTAGAAGCAATAAAGAACAAACAGCTTCTTGGCTGATATTTCTGGCTTAAGAAAAGTGCTTTTGTACAAATCGAGATGGAGAAATTTCTGGCTTTTCTCAGCCAAAAGTGCTTATGGCTAGTATTTTTCCATTTTATCCCTGTTTTTTCTAGATGTTAGAAGAATTTTTTCCCTTTTCTTGTCTGAACTTTACTTTTCTTCTCTGGTTTGTTCCTAAGAGCCACCACTGGTTTGTTCCAAGCCTTTTACATTTGTTCTTTTTCCTGAAAATATTAACTGAAGCTAGCTATCTCAAGGACTACCATCCATCCTTCAGGTAAAAACTAAAAACCCAGCTCTTTTTTCTCCTTATCCTTTCTATTAAATATGTATGTTTAAGGTTATATTTCATTTTTCAGCAATGTAAATTTCTAGTGGTGTTCATGTTCCTTTAGTTCCTTCATCAGAAAAAATTCTTTCTAAATGTGTTTAAGAGTGAGTAGGTTTTGCTTTATGTTAACAATTATATCTGTCTCTCTTGGTCTTTATACCCTTTTTTTTTGGTGTTTTCTTTGTTGTGATTGTTTCAATGGAGTTTTAATTCAATTTGGTTGATTTGTGGAAATGTTTTTAAACTTATTCGGTTTTCATTTCGTGATCTGGTTTTTTGCACGATTTGATTTTCTTTTTTTGGTTCTGTGATTATGTTATGGTGATTTAATAATTTTTTTTAACTAGAATCAAGTTTAAGCTTTCTTTAAGCGTAATAATATGTGATTTTAGGTAATTTATTAAGGGTTGAGTTGTTCCATAATCAAGAATCTTTTTTCACTGTTGCTTGTGGTTAGATTTAGAAATTGAAGGTTTTCTTATTTATAGCTTGTTTCTTTTTTGGCACTTTGCAGTTCAGGATTCTAAGAATTGTCTTCGTTGATGAAACAGTGTTTATCAACATATATGGTTTCTTTGTTATTATATTCGCTATACCTTATTTACCCAGCAAACATATATGGTTTCTTCTTCAAGTTCATCTACTCCTTCATTTTGCATTAGTCATTTAATTCTTTCTTCCATGTTTTACTTTCAAAGTTATCAAGCAAAATTTGGGGAAGATAAACAAGATTTTTCATGGAGTTATAGAGCTTTTTGGTCTTAAATTTGCAGGAGAAAATGGAAATATAGGAAAAAGTAGTTTTATTGGATTGGTTGTTTGAATCAGGTAAAGATATTGTATGTAACTGTATTGAAGCTGTCGAGGGTGTGTGGATTAGCAGCTAGGGGATTGTTTGGCATGATGTTTTGAAGTTGATGTATGTTTTGTTGTTTATTGCTGCCTTTTAATCTTTTATGCTTGCCTATTACATTTTTCGCATAAGAAATAGATGGTGGGTGCTCACATTGCTTGTTACTGCAGATAGCCACTGCGCCATTTGGAGGAACTTCTGGATGAGCTAATTGCAATAGCTGTAAGTTCTTTTTCCATCATTGATGTGAATGGTTATGTTATACTGTTCCGGTATTTGCATGGTAAATTTTTTTCTTGAGCAATATTGTTTACAAGAAACTAATATTAAGATAGAACAGCTATGGATAGCTTGAAGCTGTGGTGGGGATGTCCTTCCCAAGTTGGTTAATGAGTATTTTCTTAAAAATAAAATAGCGATTTTCAATCAAATCAACTCAAGTAAAAAAATGGCATTATAGGATCACTTCATTGATCAAATGTAACACCTTCGATTTAGTCAAAACTTCTAGATGAGTCATAAGTGTTACATAGCAGGAAAAACTAATATGTCGAAACACAAATAATACTGATGTTATTTTACACTTTCTGTAGTATTTATGTTCAAAAAGTTACCTTTAGCAAAATACCAATATAGAAGAAAACAGAGCAGAGAAAAAGAAGAATTTGATATCTTCATTCATGCTTTTTCTTGTACACTGCGGTACTACATATATCTGTGTGCCATTAAATACTGCATACTGTGAAAGATTATCAAACATTTCTCAATGTTGTTTCTTGGCAACTCTATCGTGATCATGATATAGAAGAAAAACCAGTGATATGGAAATATAGGAAAAAGTAGTTTTATTGGAAAGAAATATTTCATCCTGCTTGAAATTTAATTAAAACATTATGTTTGTATTATGATCATAATCAATGCGTGTCACTTTATGATCCCTTGATGAGCTCATTTTTGGTTGTGAGAATTTTGGTATTTTATATAACATCTGCTGGGATGGTGTCTAAAATAATAATGCGATCCTTTGTTGAGTGGGGGTGAAACGAATATAAATATTTTGATACACATGTTAACAAATATACATATGTGGCATTTGATTTTCTTGATTGCTTGGCTGAAACGAATCTGTTTGTACACACAATAGATGAGTACTTTGGCGATTGAAGTTAGTGGTGAAAAAGTTAAAGCAATGTGGGATAAGAGATTGATAGAAATATTTTGTGATATTTGTATTAAAAGATATTGAAAGGCGATGGGCACGGTACTCATTTCACAAAAGATGGATGGTTGAAAATAATGACCAACTTTGAGAAAGAAACGGGCAAGGGTTTTCACAAAGACAACTTAAAATAGATGGGACATACTAAAAAAGAATGGAAAGCTTGGAAAAACTTAAAGGCAAAGATCTTTGGTCTAGGGTGGAATCCTATAAAAGAACCATTGATGCATCAGATGATTGGTGGGAGAGTAGGCTAAAGGTACATTAATAATTCTCAATATTTTTGTTTTTCTTTTCTTTTCAACGAGGTTATTGATAATTACTGTTATTAAACTATCATTTTTTATGTAGGTTGTGCCTGAAGCTCAAAAATTTAAAACATCGAGCATTGATCCTGAATCTGAAGGGAAGTTGGACCAAGTGTTCATGGGATAGTTGCAACAGGTGATAAAGCATGGGCACCTTCTTCTGGTACACTCCGTACTGATTTTTTTGAGGATGTTAACAATGAAATACCTAAAGAAAATGAAGAAGAGAATGTGAGGAACGATGTTCGCATTTTAAATGATGTTCACATTTCGAATGATGTTCACATTTCAAATGATGTTCAAATTGATGGAAATAGGCAAAAAAGAAAAAACCCTGAGATATCAAGTTCACGTTTTAAACCTGGAAGAAAGAAATCCTCAAAGCAACTACAAGATTGTCCAATCAAATAGAAAAATTATGCAATGCAATTGACAATATGAGTCAAGCCACAGCTAGTTTGACTCCTGTTATGGATCCATATGGTATTCCAGAAGCAGTCAAAGTACTCGACAGCATGTCGGAAGAGGTTCCAAAAGCTAGTCCGCTATACTTTTTTGCACTTAGATTATTGCTCAATAAGGACAAGCGAATTATGTTTTTATCAATTAATCCCAAGATTAGAGCTTTATGGCTTAAGACGGAAATGGAGGATAGTTGAAAATTTTTCGATCTTCTACTGTTTAGAGATATCTATTATGTGACTAAAAAAAATGCTAAACTAGTTTTATCAATAGTTATTTATGTTTGGTTTTTGGATATTGAATTTATGTTTTATCAATGGCTGTTTATGTTTGGTTTTGGATATTTAATTTATGTTCTTCTTATTTATGTGTAATCTACTTTTATTAATAGTTGTTTATATTTGGTCTTTGGATATTGAATTTATGTTCTACTTATTTATACTAAATTAGTTTTATCAATAATTGTTTATATATGATTTTGAATGTTCAATTTTTTTTCACAGGTGATGAGTATAGTTGAGAATTACAGCGGTGATGAAAGTGATGATGAACGGGAAAAGAAAGATATTTTACAATGCGTGGAATGTTTTAACTGATTATTTATTGTTGCATCTTCTTCCGTGCAATTATATCACGAGAAGTATATATTGAAGCAACCATGCATGAATTCAAAACAGTCAGGTGAGACATGGATCTAGAGATCCTTGACGGTCATGAATCACGTTGTATGATTAATTTTAGGATGCCTAAAATGGTATTCACAAGTTTGTTGAGAGTTTTGGAGACAAGATACAACTTGCAAACTTCAAGAAACATATCTTCTACTGAAATATTAGGAATTTTTTTTATACATCTTGGGCACTGGTGCAAAAGTTTCCCAATGTCGAGAAAGATTTCAAAGGTCTGGATCAACAATAAGTCGATACTTTGCAATTGTGCTTGAGAAAGTTTCAACGATGGCCACTGATCTAATTGCATCCAAAGATCCTTTTTTTAGCTCAATACCCGAACAAATACGTAATGATTCTAGATATATGCCGCATTTTAAGGTTAAAATTTAATTTTATCTTATTATATTTTTAATATTTTTAGTCGACTAAAAATATGCACGAGACTAATATGATTATTTTGTTCAAGATTGCATAGGTGCAATTGATGGTACTCATATTGCCGCTATTCTTCCACCAACTGAACAAATTCTCTATATTGGAAGAAAATGTATCCCCACTCAAAATGTTATAGCAGTATGTGATTTTAATATGTGTTTCACCTTTGTCATTGCTGGATGGGAAGGATCGGCACATGACACTAGAATATTTCTTGATGCAATTCGAGATCCAAAATACAAATTTCTGCACCCACCAAATGGTTAGATATTTTATTTATATGTGATTTTTTTTAAAAATAAAGTATAAGCTCTTTAATTGATAATTTTTATTATAAAAATTATTGAACTAATTGTTTGTTATATTATGACATGTAGGAAAATATTATCTTGTTGATTCTGGATATCCTCAAATGAAAGGTTATCTTGGACCATATAAAGGTCAGCGATATCATTTACCTGACTTTCGTAAAGGTAGACCAATATCTGGTAAAGAAGAGATATTCAATCATTCACATTCATCATTACGTAGTGTGATTGAACGAATTTTTGGTGTTTTGAAAAAAAAAAATGGGCCATTTTAAGGGATATGCCAAGTTATAGTTTTGAAAAGCAAACGATGATCATTGTTGCTACAATGACGATACACAATTTTATTCGAAAACATGTCGGTCGAAATGATGCAGATTTTATGGAATACGAAGATATTAACTGGGCATATGAGAATACTATTGATTCAGAAAATGCGCATGGTCGAGAAAGTGATGATGATGACGACGACGACAATGGTGGTGATGATGACGGTGAATCAAGCAATTTAAGTGATTCTGAAATGGAATTAAAAAGAGATGCTATATCTTCTAGTTTAATGAATTCACTTTAAATTGTAAATGCTATTGTAAAATTTTTTGTATTTATATTTGGTATATAAATATTATCCCTTTTTGAAACTTTAATCCAAATATATGTAATATTTTAATTTGATACGTTTATGTTTTCTATGTTATGTTAATATCTAATATGGGTTTTACAAATCGTTAAAAGCATTAAAAATAAAAAATACTTTTAAAATAATACAATTGTGTCAATATCTAATTACAAATATTTAATTATTATATTTAAATATTTAAATATAGTTTATATATTCTAATTAAATTTAATTAATAATTAATATTAATTACTTAGAAATATTTAAAATTAATATTATTTATTAAAATATTAACAATAAATTATAATAAATTATTTTTATATTTTTTACTAAAATATCATAATATTAACTAATTTGAACATTATTTAAATACATATTTGTTACTTTATAATATCATGTCTAAAATAGACATTTTACTTCTCAAAAGCACTTTTTGACAATAATGTCAAACACTTAAATTTTTTAAAAGACTTCACTTCTCAAAAGCATTGCCAAACTGGCCCTAAAATGGAAACGATAGCAAGCAATTTGTAAAGGCTATAAAAGCCCATCTGAATCTTTTTTATTTTTTAGAGAGGATTATCGAATCAGAGACGGAGAAATTCCAAGAAAACAGAGCAAAAATTTATCAATAAAAACAATGAGATTTTTCACAAATACAAGTACCGGAGAGCAGATTAAATCGCACAAAGGTTGCTTCAACTTCTCTTTTCTTATTTTTGAAGCTGTTATAATCGAACTATTTCCATTTCTTTTTTTAAAAAATTATACATATATGCATGTATATACACTAAACATGAGGAATAAAAAGGGGGAATTTTTACAGAGTGCTTGCAAGGTATGTGTGATCGCAGAGGAGCTAGCAATGAATGCACGGAGGTCGCACCTACCCTGGACCTGCAGAGAGAAAAAAAAGATATTTTTTTTAGAAGCAAGCTGTTGAAATGAATATTTTGGGTTTATCTTCACTTATATACACTTTGCAAAACGACGTCGTTTTGGCCGGCGTCCATAAGCCCCAAAACGACGTCGTTTGGCCTAGGATCCGCGTGTCGACCCGACCCAACCAGGAGGATCGGCGTGTTTTTACTTTTGGGGTTAATTGCCCATTTGGTCCCTCCGCATTCTCAGTTTTTTAAAATTAGATTTCTTTTTATTTTTAATTTTGCCCAAAATTTTTATGCAGTTTTAAATTTAATCCATTTAAACGCTGCGTTTAAAGGACTTGGGTAAATTGCGCTTCTCGTCCCTCACCATTTCGCGCGCGTTTCAGTTTAGTCCCCCTATTATTTATGTAAATTGCGCTTCTCGTCCCTCACCATTTCACGCACGTTTCAGTTTAGTCCCCCTATTATTTATTTTACATAGTTTGTCCCTTTATTTCAATTTTAAATTCAATTTAGCCCTTTTTTAAATTATTTTGCAATTTTTATTATTACTACTATTATTTAATATTTTTATTTTTATTATTTTTATTATTACTATACTATGCTATTATTATTAGTATTACTATTCTTATTTTTATTATCATTTAATTATTATCACTACTATTATTTTATTTTCATTATTATTACTACTACTATATCATATTTTTATATATATCTATATATTTTTATTATTACTATTTATTATTATCATTATCATTATTTTATTAATTTATTTATTTACTTATTTTATATTTTGTTTTTTTACTATTGTTTTACTTATTATTATCTTTTTTATATTTATTATTACTATATATCATTTCTATTATTGTTTTGTAACCATGCTATTATTATTACTATTATTCGATATTTTTATTATTTTTATTATTATTAGTATTATTATATTTATTATATTTACATCTATATTTATTTTCTTAGTTTAATACTATATTAAATAAAAATACATTTTGTAAAATCACTATATTTTATTTAAAGGTTTTTAAAATAAATATATTTTGTATTAGAAGTTCGAGGAATCGTGCCCAGTCGTGCTGGGTTTCGATTTGCCGTTCATCCAAATGACTAAATATCCTTTTAAGATTTTGATCGTGTTTTCTTAAATAAGGAAATATTTCATGTTTGGAAATTAGAGGAATCGTGCCCAATCGTGCTGGGTTTCGGTTTTTGGTTTGGCCAAATAGTGGAATACCCTTCTAAAATCGCAATGCATGAATTTTAGAAATCATGAAATGATCGTGGTATCGAGGGTTGAAACATCGTGTCCTAACGTGATGAATGTGGTATTTCATCTTTTCGGAACAGGAGAATTTCAATATACAATTCGAATTACCCACAGACATTTTCTAAAGGATTCATATTTTAAAATCTTTTCAAATTTTCGACATTAAGACATTAATTAATCAATTATGTACCAATTTTAGGCGTATCGAGGGTGCTAACCCTTTCTTGTACGTAACCGACTCCTGAATCCATTTTCTGAGTTTTTGTAGACCGAAATCGTTGTTTTGATAAACCAACCTGTTTATTAAAAAAACTGTTTTACGAGGTGACCCATCACACCTCATCAAAAAGGATTAGTGGCGACTCCCAAATTTTTTGTTTTCATTTTCAAAAATCCAAGTCGACCTCCATTTTTCCAAAAAAATGGTTACGACAATAAACAAAGTTTAAATTTTTATTAATGTTGATTTATTCAACTTAATAATCGAATATAAATAAATAAAAATCCAACTCATAAACTATTTATTTACAACCTTAAATTTACTGAATAAAAATTTAAATTAATTAATCATGTTATAATCATTGAGATATAAATTTGAGCATAATATAAAATTAGAATTGAAATTTAACCATTTATATAATTTAAAATATTATAGAGACCGAATTAAAATTTAACCATTATTTTTAATAATGTAAAGGAAAAAGTCTTCCTTTATACATAATAGTATAGATTAATGGACATCATCATAAAGGCGAACAACATGAGACCTCGAAAAACATTTCGTTTATATTTAATTAACCTATGCTTTGATGATAATGCGAGAATAATGGCAGTTTAAAGTGTTTAATCTCAAAGACACGTATCATATATACATAAAGAGAAAACCATAGTGGAAAAGAAGATATATGAGCTGATTGAGTCTTAATTTTAGGAGGACATAAGTTTAATTGCGTTGAAGTACATTATCTTTCTATTTATGAGTATAGTAAACATAAAGGTGATTTATGAAAAATAAATATCATATCATAACTTACATAAACATTTAAAAAATAAAAAATGTAATTAATTTCTAACATTTAAAGAATATAAATATATATTATATCATATCATATCATAACTTACATAAAACTTTGAATCAAAATATATAAAAATCACAGAAATTAAGATAATACTATTATTTTTCCCTACTCGTAATTATTCTTATAAAAAACAACTTTCACGCTCATCAAATGTTGAAAGTAAATCTTACCCATAATATATAATTGAACAATTTCTTGGCCATAATAGAGGTTCTTTCAACGGAATTGCTTGTAAATTATTTATAGGAATTTGGAGTATCCAAACGCTAATATATATTTGTTTAAATAATTAATGTAATTCAATTAAAATATAAATACGCTTTTAATTTACGTCAAAAGTTACTATATTATTAATTTTGTTCAAAATTCACATTTGGGATTCCTTATTCTCGAGCTTATAAATACCACACATGCAATAAAAAGCAACACGTTAAGTCGAATTTTATATTTTTAGTATTTTCTTCTCTTTATGTAATTATATTATTTTACATTAATGGAATTTTCTTTCAATATTATTAACATTAAAACTAATTTAATATCCACGGTAATCAACTTTCCAAGAAGAAACTTGTTGAAAGAGAACAAGGTTTGATTCTTCCACTCTAACATTATCTTAGGGTTTTATTCTACTTACTTTTCCACATTTTAAAATAATTTTTATGTAACTTTTCCTTATTTTAATAAATATTTCAAAACTTGATCCAAACTATGATTTACGTTTTTCTTTTTAATTTATATTTGCTTTCTATATTTTGACTACTTGTATGCTGAATTCTATTTAATTTCAGTAATATTACTTAAGACAAATCAACTAATTTATATAATATTTAAATAAGCATTATAAAATAATTATCTTTTGTATTAAATTTAAAATAGTTTTATAATTTAATTAATAAAATAATAATATTAATTTCAAATTTTATTATAAAATACTTGTTTTATATAATCATAAGCACTTAAAGTAGAGGCTATTGTTTTCAAAATTTAAATGTTTATTAATCTCCATTTATTAAGTATTTGACGTAAAAGGTATGGTAGTAATTGAATCGCAAAACAATGATGATGACGAGGCAGCTGTGCCTGTAAAGGACGAATAAGTAAATGGGGGCTTTGGTCTTCGTTTTTACTATTATTCATCCAATTAAGTGGCTGCACATTGCTATTGAAATAATATAATATTCTTAAAAAAATAAATCATATCAGTCTCAACATTACATATTTAAAATATAAGTGCGTGTTTGTAGATGAAGAACAAAATTATTTAACAAAAATATTATTAATAAATAAGGTTTTGTTTAAAGTTTTAATCACATGTCAATATAAAGTATACATAAATTACTACATTAATTGTAATGCCAATATCATTAGAAAATTTAATTATTAGGCAATATTCTTGATAGAAAAAATAAATTGATATTTTTGAAAGGTTGATGACTAAATTTAGCTAAAAAAAGGCTAAACTAAAAAATGTACATATTGAGGATGAATTTAAAATTGTACATTTGTTTTAGATTTTGTTGGTTGACATGATTTTTCTTAATTTAATTTATATATAAACGGAGAAATTAAGAAGAAAATGCTTTTGCTTATATACACCACCTACGGAAAAACAAATAAGAGGCAAAAAGAAAAAATGATGATAGCATGGAAGAAAATATTAAACATTAATAAATACTAAAAATTCTATAATACTCCTATGTGTAAAAACAATATATTTAAAATATTTGGTAGTTTAATATACAAAAATAATGAAAAATATAGTTGACTCGTGACATTAACTTAGTCAATGGCTTGAATAATAGTATAAATGGATATATAATTAATGGAGGTAATAAAGTGTGCATAATAAAATTAAAATAAAGTTTTGATTAAGTGGTAAGTATAAGATTTTATAAAATTTCAATATGTTCATATTTTTAATTATTTTTTATAACTAAAAAGATTAAAACGCCAATAAGATAGTAGGTCAAATTTTACTATTAGTCTCTATACTTTGTAAAAGTTATGGATTTAGTCTCTATATTTTTATTTGATCAATTTTAGTCCCGTACTTTTTGAATTGGTTAATTTTACTCCTAAAATTTTCAAGATTACAGTATCAATGAAATCTATTTGATTAAATTCAATTATTAGTCCTATATTATTCATACAGTTGTAGATTTAGTTCATTTTCTAATTGGGTCATTCTAAGTCCTATACTTTTGAATTTTAAAATTTTAATTTTAACACAAATGACCGTTGTTAATCCTTTAACTTGATTTTTTAGTGAGTAATATGTGAAAATAATAAACTGACATAACATTACACATATGATAATATGTTAGTAGCAATGATTTTGAAAATGACAAAACTTTACTTAAGAAATTTAATAATTATTATTTAATAAGAACTGAAATTTTAAAATTTTAAAAGTAGAAAGATAATATTTTTGTTAACTACATAGTGTAATAGCAGAATCTTATAAATAGATGAAAAGTATAAATGGTTTTACATTGCATCATTTTAAACAAACATGAAAGTTTTAAAATAAATTAAATAATTCCTTTTACCTAAAATTGAACTTTGTGTGTCGTTTCAACTCACCCACGTGAATCACATTTTCTAATTACCTTGCTCATTCATTCCAAAATATGAGTATATATAATCTTATCTAAGTCTGAAAATAATTAATTTAAACTCGTGAATTTATATTATATTTTTAAATATATATTATTTTTTATTTTAATATTTAATATTTTAGATAACTTTTTTATTAAAATTTTAAATTTAGACAAATCACAAATTTTTTTAAACAATAAACTGATGCTTTGTTGAAAAGATGTGTTGGTTACAGTTGCCATACCCCACCAACCAACTTTTCTTTTACCTCAACCTGATTGGTTGAATGGGCGGTGCATCGAATGTAAAAGAATTAAATCAAATAGAGATAAACGAAACCTAAAATAATACAGAACAAAGTTTCAAACAAAAAACGAAACAAATAGTAAAGAAAATATGGGAAATGAACCATCTTCCTCTTCATTTCACATCTTCAACCAGTACATCAGTGAGTAGTCGAAGTCGATCCTTTCTTCCTCCTTTCGATCATAGAGATGATTCTGTGTGCAGCTCGATCCCTCCATGTCGGTTTGAGTTCATCGGAGTCTAGATAGTCGTAGTTCCTCTGGTATTAGAAACCTCATCCGTCAGCCCTCTCCTTGTAGTTCACGCCAATCTTGATCTGCTATTTCTTCCACTCTCGTTGGGGCCTCTTCGATCTAGAACGTGGGGACGTTGTATCGCCATTCCTCCTCTACCAAGCCATGTGCTGCTTCATTTGCTTTTCGAGGTATGTGTTGAAACCCTATGTGTCAAATCTTCAAATCCTTTCTTTTAACTTTTTCACCAGAAAGTTTGTACAAGCCCAATTTCGCCCGGGCTTACAAGCCCAATTAAAACCAACCCAACAGACAAACCCAAACCCAATTTTAAAACCGGACCCAACAAAACCCTAGCCCAAAACAAAATAAAAACCCTAATTTTTCCTAAACTTAGTGCAGCCTCTAGCCTCTGTCTTACGACCAACCACCACTGTCACCTTGACAAGAGTCGACCACCGACCCCCCACCTTTCTGCCACCGCCATGACACAAAAACAGGAAAAGCAACAAACAAGATGAAACATAAACCATTACTGTATGTTTTTCGGCTATATAAAGCCTAAAAAGTCGATTGTAAGGGGGGGTTCAAAAATAAAAAAAGGGAGAGAGAACAGAAAAAGGAGAGCAAAAAAGGGATTTGAACCCATCGGAAAGTCGACTGTACCAAAGGGGTTCTTCAATCTTGATTTTGAAAAAAGATCCATCAAATCAAAAGCAAAAATAAAACATTTAAGGTTGATCTTATTTTTTTTCCTTATTACTATTCACTACTGCTTTCAATTTTTTAGTTTTGATTTCATTATTTTAAGACTTTTTTTTTACAAAGAATAACAAAAAAAACGAAGAAAAGAAAACTCACCGAGCCCCCGGTCCCAAATAGGAACGTTTTCCTTCCGTCGTCGGAGTTCGGCCTGAAAGGGGATCGAAGGCCCCTTTCCTTTCGTTCTAAAAGCACCAAAAGTTGAGGCATTCGGTGAGGGGGATTTTCAACCAGAATCCAAGGCCCATCTCCATGCACCGTCGACCATCGAACTGGTACTGGTGCTTCGGTCAGCCGGAGAAACCCCTGTTAATCGAAGAAGACGAGAGAGGAGAGGGGAGAAATAAAAAAAAAGGATTGGGAGGCTGCTGCTTCTAGTTTTTTTTTGGGTTTTTGAAAATTTTTTCTTCTTTTCCTTCAGATAACGTGGGCTTTATATGCCCTCAATGAAAACGACGCCGTTTGGGGTCAAGGGGACTGCGCATATCCCTTCAAAGGGATATTTGTGCAATAGGTCCCTCCCCATTGCAGCATCATTCAATTAGGCCCGTTTCATTATTTTTTCCTTATTACAGATTTCTCCATTTAATTTCATTGGGTTTTCAATTGGGTCCACGACCACTAAACGCGCATAAGGGCTGGGAATATTTTCCCAACCAGTCCCTCTTGCTTTAAGTGCGTTCCATCTTGGTCCCTGTTCGCCCTTTCCATTTTAATTTATTACTGTTTTAACCCCCTTAGTTTTATTCTGACTCCGATTTAACCCTTCTTTGTTTGTTTTTTGTAATTACATTATTATTGTTATTATCATTAATTTAAAAATTTCTATTAGTATTATTATTATTATTATTATTATTATTATTATTATTATTATTATTATTACTACTACTACTACTATTATTATTTTGTTATTTTATTTCACTACTAATATTATTATTTTTCTATTAACACTTATCTATTCACATTTTTTTACTATTATTTCATTTTATCACTACTATAATTATTATTATTATTGTTATTTAGTAATATTATTACTATTATTTCTATTATTGTTTTGTTACCATATTATTATCATCATTATTTTATTATTATTATTATTATTATTATTATATTATTATTATTATTATTTATTTCACTATTATCTATTATAATATTATTATTTATTTAGTATTATTAATCAATATTATTTTTGTCACTATTATTTCTTTACCATTCTGTTGATATTAGTATTATTATTACTATATTTATATTTATATTTATTTTCTCATCTTAATCTTTGTTATTATTTAATTACTTTTTATTCATCTGATTATCCTTATATTATCTCGTATGCATTCCTATTTTCATTCACATTATATCATATTTTATGTATGTCTACTTACACTTATATAGCAATATTGTTTTTGTCATCACCATTATTATTCATTATTTTATTTCACACCATTATCGTAATTATTTGCTAGTGTTATTTTATATTTTGTTTTTATAATCGTTTTGTTAATGATGTCTTCATTGTTTTTATTATATTTATTATCATCATCATTTCTACTATTGTCTTCATAACTAAACTATTATTATTATCATTGTTCGATATCATTGTTATTAGTTTAATACTACATTGTTAAACAAGAACCATCATATTTCATTTAAAAAGATTTTTAAAATAAAGGCAATGTTTCGTATTTAGAAATAAGGGGAATAGTGCCCTAACGTGCTGGGTTGCTATTTTCCTTTTGACTAAGGAACCTAACATCCTTTTTAATAAACTTTGTAAATCACGAGATAACTTTGATTACGAGAGATTAAGACATCGTGTCCTAACGTGCTGGATGTGATGTTTATATCTTTTCAGAACAAAGAAATCTCAAATTTTGACTCGAGTCTTTTCTTTAAATTAATACGATACGGTGTATTTTATAAAATTGCTACACTCCATTTAAAGGTTTTAAAATAAAGTCAATATTTTGTATTTAGGAATTCGGGGAATAATGCCCTAACGTGCTGGGATACGATTTTCCGTTTGACTAAAACATTAAACATCCTTTTAATAAATTTCAAGAACTCCGAGATAACTTTGATTACGAAGGCTTCGAATATCGTGTCCTAACGTCTGAATGTGATGTTTGTATCCTCTCGAAACAAAGAAATCTCAAATATCCTAATACATTTTTTAAAGATCCGAATTTAAAAATCTTCTCAAACCTCCGACATTAAGACATTAATTAATCACTTTGGTACCAATTTTGGGCGTGTCGAGGTGCTAACCCTTCCTCGTATGTAACCGACTCCGAACCTGATTTTCAAAACTTGCGGACCAAAAACACGGTTTTAGTAAAACAAAATGTTTTATTAAAATAAAGGTGATCCGATCACACTAAATAAAGGTCGGTGGCGACTCCCATTTTATTCCTATTTTTAAAACCAAAGTCGAACCCCATTGTTGTTTTCCAAAAAAATGGTTACGACAGCTTGGCGACTCCACTGGGGATATTGAAGAGAGTCAAGCCATAAATTAATTATTTTCTGTCTTTTGTCGGAATTTTGAAAATTCGATTTGAAAATTACGATCTTTTATTGCATGTTGTTTTAATTTCGGCATTGCATTGCATGACCATTGTGGTCACACCTTTAAGTGGGAGTGAGAAGCTACTCCTTCGTGAGGTCTTCACCTCCGTGCAGGATAGTGGATCGCTTTGGGATACATCCGTACCTATGTCTTCGTGAGATTTTCATCTCCGTGCAATCATAGGGAAATGTATTCCCGAATCGAACTTCGGTCTAAATGAGCCTATAATGGGTGAGGATCGAGAATCACTAGTTCGGTACCCTTACCTTAGAACCAAGCCACATGTAGTGAACCCAAAGAGCCCACTTTAGATAGAACTACGTCCAACCTTAGTGGTCACCTAGGTTGGTTTTTGTTCACTTTCACTTGTTTTATACTTTGCGATACTAACTCTTTGTATTTTATTTTCGTGCATATCATGTCATTTCCTATAAAGGTATCGATTCACGGTCAATTTCTGAGTTAGAAAGCTGGTTATGGAAAACGGATTCCTTGATAAAGTGGAAGACAATGCAGTCGTTCGTATAGTTAGAACCTAGGCAGTTAGAAAGGTATGGATGCATTTGAGCAGAAGGAAATGTGGCAGTTGGAAGAAAAGTGATTGGCAGAGGGCAAGAGACCTGTGACAATAAATTGGCTGAAAGGGACTTTACTTTCAACGGGGAGAAAAGTTTATTTACTGTTGGTGCTCTTCCAAACAACAAGCATGAGTTTGTAGTTGTATTTGAGGATGTTACATCTAATAGAAACAACAGTAATGCAAGACCCGATGTCCATGATGACTCAAATGGGCAAGACAGGAAGAGAATTAAATGACCTTATCGGTCAAATCAGCTTTATTGCATAGACACCCATGCGAGCAACTCAAAATGTTTGGCGCGGACAGGAATCTAAAAACTCTCAAGAAGCATTGAGGGTGATAGATGTCATTTTAAGGTAGCATCTTTGCAAAACAGGATGCCCTCTTGGTTTGCCAATCTTTTAAGATAATCGAGCGACTTCACGAGACATTGGAAGAGGTGCCCTTGGCAATAGGGACTTCCATTCAAATTTCATGGCCACTCAAAGAGGCCTTTCCCTGAATATTGATATTCATCCTAGCCCAGTTGTGGATCCTTTGCCAATCAGAATGCCATGGATCCTGGACTGGACCACGGCTAAGCAAAGCCTTGAGAACCGGAGGACAAAAATCAGTCTATCCAATCACGAGCACAAGATCACTGGATTGAGCGAGCAGTTGTGCAAAGATCCGTTGTTTTAATTGAAGGAGAAAAGTGTGAAAAAAGTTAATGGTGAAGCTGAGAATCCAGAGATTACTGTCTATAATCATCACAATATACAGTCGCGCTTCTTTGCAAGACTTGCCATGCTCTAATGTCGGAGAGCCGAAACAACCTACATACATTCCTTTGGAGCTTCATTCCTTGATGTACTTGCAATTGACAAAGCACTAACTAGAGAGCTTCTTTGGTTAAGACAGAAATCTCAAGAAAGAGTGAAAGCCTTATCCTATGATTCACAGGGGAGCAACCATAGTGCCGAGCCAATGCTGTATTCTTGTGGTGTTTCTTTCAGCACTAATTTCACCCAAGTCAAAGGTCATTTCTTTCTGAAGAATGGGGGATGGAATTGGTGGAACCATCTAGGATGGAAGGATAGGTTGTTGCGAACTTCTGGGCTCATCGTTGTGATCCAAACAACATTGCAAGGGATTTGATTCTTGTGAAGAAATAAAAAAAATTTGTATTGACTCGGTTAGATAGATTCAAAGAGACGAACTAGAATAGATGATTTTCACCTGTAGTTGGAATTGAAAAAGTTATTGAACGGATGCAAGCTAAAATGTCTGGAGCTCTGCAGTTCCTTCTTGGTCTAGAAAAACTCTAATCTTTTTGAACCATGAAAGCGGAAGAATCCCTTGGAGTACGACGCTAGCTAGAGTAAATGATCAGTACTGAAAAAAACTGATGCTAAGTTGGGATAGTCTCCTCATTACCCTCAAAGCTGTAACTCTGCAATTGAGTTAAAGTTAAATCTGAATAAGATTAAGGAAATAAAGTGTAGTTAAATTTAGCATTACACAATTGTGAACTGCGGATCGAGCTTCTTGAAACAAGAGAGGAGTGTTGGAGAGAAAAACTTCATCATTCTTATGATCATCAAGTTAAAAAGTCAAGATTACCTTGTGAGGGGAATGGTAGTTGGTCATCTAACAGAGTTTGGCATTACAGGTGGATATGTTAAGCATAAAATGCGGGCTACAGTCTGATCACAGTCAAGAGCTAACTCCATTGCTTGGGAAATCAAAACTTTTAGGACTTAGGACGAAAGCATACAGTAGTCCATTTTACGTAAAAGAACTTATTTTCTAATGAAGTTTTCTAAAATGAAGTTGATCAGAATCGATGCCTCTTTGCATTCATGCATTCGCACTACATTGCATTCGCATTACATTGCATTCATTTGCATTAGACTTTTACAAAAAGACCCTAATTAGGCAAAATGTTTCAGTTAACCTGGAAAACATGGAACAAAGATTGGCGAGGATAGAGCAAAGGCAAATACTGAGATGCAAGAGTCTGCGAGTAAATGCTAGATTTCCAAAGAACATGATGGGCATTAACTTTCGATTACTAGCCGGAGGACTTAAAAAAGGTGACCCAAAGGACCGATAATGTGGATAATGATGAAGACATCTTTTATTCCCCAATAAATGTCCCACTCAACCGGACACACATTCTCGCGTGGTACTGTCATTATTGGATCTCAATATAGGCGATACTTGGTCTTTGAATTTTCCAATAGGCCCCGGTAATGAGCAAGTCAATCGCGTTGTTTTTGGCCTACGAGAGGCAAAAAAAGGGAGAAGGGCTTCAAAAGCCCAAGAGGAAGGATAAAGATAGGGCTATGCAGTGGGTATGCCAAGGGTTATTCAAACCGTTCTGATGAACCGACCAAAAAGCGTTACCGGTCACCGGTCCTTCCAAAGCAAAACCCAATCCAGAGAGTATTGAAAAAACCTCGATTCACTCCTATTCCCATGACGTATAGAGTTATACGAACTTATTTGATATGCATATTGTAGCTCCTTATTATACAAAACCACTGCAACCTCCATACCCAAAGATGGTATAACTTAAATGTCCAGTGTGAGTATCATGCGAGGGTTACAGGACATTCGATAGAAAATTGCACAGCTTTCAAGAAGTTGGTGGAAAAATTCGTCAATATGGGTGTTGTGGAGATAGGCGACGCACCAAAAGCAAAAGCATGAACCTGGGAGCATTTTTAAGCAATGAGACTGTGGAAGTAACTCCTATAGTATTTAGAAGCTTACTTAGAGTAATGTACGAAATATATTTGTTGCTTTAAGCCTAGAAGCAATAAGATCTCTTTTGTGAAATAGGCTCGTGTTCTGAATTACTACTTCAATAAAATGCATCTTTTGAACCAATATTTTTATTTTCCATGCTATACATTCTATTGAATATTCTTTTATTCTTTATCCATAAATAATCATTCATTCTCTGAAATTGCTTTCATACTGGGTGATAGGGTCCCGATATCAATGACATGAGCGACGTACATTTGGACTCCTTTCTAGTGAGATGTGTCTAGAAGGATCTAAGGACTTAGGAGATGACAGAGATTGCAACTTACTTCCTAACTTGTTAAAAATGGCAGATCCTACCTCGCGAAATGTCAGCCGACACTACAAGCCAACGAGGGAGATAAAGATGAAAGCTTAGTTCACCGCAAGAATAAGGCAAGACATGATCACAGTTAGACACATTGAGGCCACTAAAACGTGGATTCCTATATGTGAGGCATGGACGCTATCAAGCCAGTCTCCTCAAGAGCTTTGAGCCGACATCGATTCATATTCATAGCCTTTGGTTACTTTACTAAGAGGGTAAAGGTTGCTTCACATGTCAAAATTACAAAGTCACGGTCGTCGACTTCAACTTCAAATTCAAATTCAAAAAAACAAAAAAAATAAAAAACCAAACACAACAAAAAAAAAAAAAAGAAAAAGAAGAAGAAGAAGAATAGAGAGAATGGCGATAAAGAATGCGGAAAAGAAGCGCGTATACGAATTTATAGTCGTCAAAGATCGACACCACATCGGTCAAAGAAGATAGCCAAAACCATTCAAAATTTTTGAAAATGATGAGACTTGTAAAGGTTGGCATAGAAGTTACCATTTACCTTCTAGGTTTCTTAAAAGTTGACCGGGACTTTCACCGGCATCTTTCCCATTGGTTTATTAAAAGGAAACAATTGTTGGAAGATAAGATTCCTTTTCACAAGCTTTGATTTGGTTGGGTGAAGCAGAACGTCTACAATAAGCTTAATTGAAAGTACTCGTGGTCGAATGTACCAAAAATGTATGATATGGGCTTATGACAAAAATGTTCGCTCAAAAGAATTTCAGGAGAAAAACCTGGCATTAAGAAGGGTTCTGCGTATTCAAGAGGACTCCGAAAAGAAAAGTAAATGCCTTATGCAGCAAAGAAGGCTTGTTCTGGGGAAACATGGATACTAATAAAGATGGATGGCAAGGACCTGTCCAATCCGGTGAGTTCAAATTCAAAAAAAAAAAGGGTCTTACAAAAAAAAACAAAAACAAAAAAAAGAGTTTTGCAAAAAAATGGTGAAAAAGAGCAAAAACGAAAAAACATGAAAAAAGAAAAAAGGAAAAAAGAGAGGTCGAGGCAAAAACCCGCAAAGGGCGCCTTGGAATCAAAGGGGATTTGAGTTGAAAACCCGAGAAGGGCAGCTTAAATTTTGATCAAAAGTAAGGCATACGGTAGTCTTACCACGCTTGAGTTAACAATAAAGAAGTATGTTGCCTCTTGGAGCATCGACAAAGTACTCCGGATCCCCTAAACACATATTGAGCCTAAAATGGTCCTCAAGAAGTTTGAGCAGGAGAAGCTCAGTTGCGATATCTGGGCACCTAGTTTCTATTTTACCTTGCAAGATACATTGCCAATAAATTTCTTTCCGATTGCACTCGCTACCTTTGCTTAACCCATTGGTTTGGCTATGCTCTAACTAACTTCGTTCTTATCCATAGTTATGATCTCTTTCGGACATTTTGCATTGAAATAACGATTAATGGACTAACGACATTTTCACAAAAGAGTTTCACATATTACTCTAGGAAACTTCTAAGTAGTATTGGAACTGAAAGCATACCATTGTTTAAAACTCCTCGAGTTTAGGGACAGAATAATGGTGGAGGAAAGTTACGAATCGAGGCTATCTCTTGGACCAAAAGCGATGATTGAACAAATGACGAGGTATTACATAAATAGTATCATCTCGATAAAAAAGGCGATCATCCGCAAAAGAATGATTTTGTATCCATGCAACTATCGTGTGTGCACACCTAGTCACGATCCGAGAATGGAAAGGTGCAACACACCAAATCAACAAATTCTACACCCCTGAGTCGTAGTGGGATTGACTGAAGATGACATAGATTCTACACCTTTGAGTCGTAGTGGGATGGATTGAAGATGATACAATTTCTATACCCTTAAGGCACAATGGGTTGATATGACGATAGTATAGGCCTTAAAGTCCTGTATGTGCCGTGGAGTGCGCCTTGAAGTCACATTGGGGTAAATTGTTTGAGCAAAAAATGATTGTTTCTTTGAGTTTCTGGCAAAGGTACCTGCAATAGCGAGATATCGTGGTCGTCGACTACGGTGAACGACGAAGCAGTGACAACCCTAAGCATAAAAAGGGGTCATTTCATTTTACATTTATTCATCATCATTAGGAGCGTGCAATCATTGCATCGTGATCCTTATACATTTTTAACAAAGAATCATTATCATGACATCCCGCATTCGTGCAAATGTCCTTCATAATATCATTTAGTTAGGAGCGTTCGATTTCATGACATTCTGCATTCATGTAAATGTCATCCATATCACACGTAGTTAGGAGCATTTGAGTCATTCCGACCATAGCATCCGCATCATTTGGCATAAAAAAATCAAGTCTACAGGATATGTCCCCAAAGGACGGTGTAGCAACACTGGTGAAGCCATCATCCTATCGCCACTGACTAACGGTGGAATAGGTTGGAAACCATGCTATTGCCACTGACCAACGGTGGAATAGGTTGGAAACCATCCTATTGCCATCGACCAGCGGTGGAATAGGTTGAAGATTGTCCTATTGCCATCAACCAGTGGTGGAATAGGTTGAAGATTGTCCTATTGCCATCAACCAGTGGTGGAATAGGTTGAAGATTGTCCTATTACCATCGACCAGCGGTGGAATAGGTTGAAGATTGCCCTATTGCCATCGACCAGCGGTGGAATAGGTTGAAGATTGTCCTATTGCCATCAACCAGTGGTGGAATAGGTTGAAGATTATCCTATTATCATCGACCAGCGGTAGAATAGGTTGAAGATTGTCCTATTGCCATCAACCAGTGGTGGAATAGGTTGAAGATTGTCCTATTACCATCGACCAGCGGTGGAATAGGTTGAAGATTATCCTATTGCCATTGACCAGCGGTGGAATAGGTTGAAGATTGTCCTATTGCCATCAACCAGTGGTGGAATAGGTTGAAGATTGTCCTATTATCATCGACCAGTGGTGGAATAGGTTGAAGATTGTCCTATTGCCATAACCAGTGGTGGAATAGGTTAAAGATTGTCCTATTATCATCGACCAGCGGTGGAATAGGTTGAAGATTGTCCTATTGCCATCAACCAGTGGTGGAATAGGTTGAAGATTGTCCTATTGCCATCAACCAGTGGTGGAATAGGTTGAAGACCATCCTATTACCACTGACCAGCAGTGGAATAGGTCAAAATTGTAGGTCTTGTCGCCCTAACCAGTAGTGGGGCAAGATCGGCGAATCTTGGCTCCCTAACCAAGAGGGGAACATGATTTAAGCCACTGTCCTATTGCCACCGACCAGCAGTGGAATGGGTCAAAATTGTAGATCTTGTCGCCTGATCGGTAGTGGGGCAAGATCGAAGGCTAATCGTGGCTCTTTAACCAAAGAGGGAACATGATTTAGGCCACCATCCTATTACCACCCACCAGCAATGGAATAGGTCAAAATTGTAGATCTTGTCGCCTACAACCAAGGTGGGGCAAGATCGAAGGCGAATCGTGGCTCCCAACCAAAGGAAACATGGTTTAGGCCACGTCCTATTACCACCCACCAGTGATGGAATAGGTCAAATTGTAGGTCTTGTCGTCCTAACCAAGAGTGGGGCAAGATCGAAGGCAAATCGTGGCTCCACAACGATGAGGGAACATGATTTAGCCACTGTCCTATTACCACCGACCAGCGTGGAATAGGTCAAAATTGTAGGTCTTGTCGCCCTAACCAAGAGGTGGGCAAGATCGAAAGTGAATCTTGGCTCCCTAACCAGTAAGGAACATGATTCAGGCCACCCTCCTATTGCCACTGACCAGCAGTAGAATAGACCAAAAATTGTAGATCTTGTCGCCCTAACCAGTAGTGGGGCAAGATCGAAGGTGAATTTTGGCTTCCTAACCAGTAGGGAACATGATTTAGGCCACCCTCCTATTGTCACTGACTAGCGATGGAATAGGTCAAAATTTGTAGACTTTGTCGCCCTAACCAGTAGTGGGGCAAGATCGAAGGCAAATCTTGGCTCCCTCACCAGTGGGGAACATGATTTAGGCCACTGTCCTATGTCACTGACCAGTGATAGAATAGGTCAAAATTGTAGATCTCGTCCCTAACCAAAGGTGGGGCAAGATTGAAGGCAAATCTTGGCTCCTCACCAAGAGGGAACATGATTTAGGCCATCATCCCCATGTCCCCGACCAAAGAAGTGGAAAATTGTGATTCCCGCCCTAACCAAGAGGGAGCATGGTTAAGCTTGAGTCCTATTGCCTTAACTAGCAGTGGAATAGGCTGAAGACCAAAGACCTCATCTCTCTGAAGATGCGGTAGAGTGATCTAAAATAAACAAGTCACATCCCATTGAAGTCACAGCAAGAGCAAATTGAAGCCACAGATCCCATCTCGTTGAAATAGTAGTGAAGTGGATCAAAGCAACAAGGTATGGTGGACTAAAACAAGGCTCTTGAAGAAGAATGGCGCCAAGAAGTCAAGACTAAATGAAACCGGTGAAATTGGCCTTTTGAAAGTCTTTGCTCCATTCCCTTTGCACGACAATGAGCAAAGAGGGGCAGCTGTACAAGCCCAATTTCGCCCGGGCTTACAAGCCCAATTAAAACCAACCCAACAGACAAACCCAAACCCAATTTTAAAACCAAACCCAAAGAAACCCTAGCCCAAAACAAAATAAAAACCCTAATTTTTCCTAAACTTAGTGCCTTCTAGCCTCTGTCTTCCGACCAACCACCACTGCCACCGCCATCGACAAGAGTCACCACCACCCCCCCACTCTGCCACACCATGACACATAAGCAGAAAGAAACAAAGAAACAAGATGAAACATAAACCATTCTCAGATGTTTTTGGGCTATATAAGCCTAAAAAGTCGATTATGAGGGTTCAAAACAAAAAAAAGGGAGAAAGAATGAGAAAAGGAGAGCAAAAAGGATTTGAACCCATCGGAAAGTCGACTGTACAAAAGGGGTTCTTCAATCTTGCGATTTTGAAAAAAAAGATCCATCAGAAATCAAAAGCAAAAATAAAACATTTAAGGTTGATCTTATTTTTTTTCCTTATTACTATTCACTACTGCTTTCAATTTTTTAGTTTTGATTTCATTATTTTAAGACTTTTTTTTACAAAGAATAACAAAAAAAATGAAGAAAAGAAAACTCACGGAGCCCCCACGGTTCCAGTAATCGAACGATTTCATACGTCGTCGAGTTCGGCTGAAAGGGATCGAAGGCCCTTCGTTTCGTTCTAAAAGCACCAAAAGTTGAGGCATTCGGTGAGGGGATTTTCAACGTAATCAAGGCCCATCTCCATGCAATCGACCACCGAATCGGTCTTGGTGTTTCGTACCGGAGAAACCCCTGTTAATCGGAGAAGACGAGAGAGGAGAGGGGAGAAATGTGAAAAAAAAGGATTGGGAGGCTGCTGCTTCTAGTTTTTTTTTTAGGGTTTTTTTGAATTTTTTTTTTCTTCTTTTCCTTCAGATAACGTGGGCTTTATATGCCCTCAATGAAAACGACGCCGTTTGGGGTCAAGGGGACTGCGCATATCCCTTCAAAGGGATATTTATGCAATGTGTCCCTCCCATTCAACATCATTCAATCAGCCCGTTCATTATTTTTTCCTTATTCTGATTTCTCCATTTAATTTCATTGGTTTTCAATTGGGTCCACGACCACTAAACGCATATAAGGGCCGGGAATATTTTCCCAACCAAATCCTCTTGCTTTAAGTCGTTCCATCTTGGTCCTCGTCACTTCTTTCCATTTTAATTTATTACTTGTTTTAACCCACTTAGTTTTATTCGACTTCGATTTAACCCTTCTTTGTTTGTTTTTTGTAATTACATTATTATTGTTATTATCATTAATTTAAAATTTCTATTATTATTATTATTATTATTATTATTATTATTATTATTTTTTGTTATTTTATTTCACTACTAATATTATTATTTTTCTATTAACACTTATCTATTCACATTTTTTTACTATTATTTCATTTTTATCACTACTATAATTATTATTATTATTGTTATTTAGTAATATTATTACTATTATTTCTATTATTGTTTTGTTACCATATTATTATCATCACTATTTATTATTATTATTATTATTATTATTATTATTATTATTATTATTATTATTATGTATTTCACTATTATCTATTATAATATTATTATTTATTTAGTATTATTAATCAATATTATTTTTGTCACTATTATTTCTTTACCATTCTTGTTGATATTAGTATTATTATTACTATATTTATATTTATATTTATTTTCTCATCTTAATCTTTATTATTTAATTACTTTTTATTCATCGATTATCCTTATATTATCTCGTATGCATTCCTATTTTCATTCGCATTATATCATATTTTATGTATGTCTACTTACACTTATATAGCAATATTGTTTTTTGTCATCACCATTATTATTCATTATTTTATTTCACACCATTATCGTAATTATTTACTAGTGTTATTTTATATTTTGTTTTTATAATCGTTTTGCTTAATGATGTCTTCATTGTTTTATTATATTTATTATCATCATCATTTCTACTATTGTCTTCATAACTATACTATTATTATTATCATTGTTCGATATCATTGTTATTAGTTTAATACTACATTGTTAAACAAGAACCATCATATTTCATTTAAAAGATTTTTAAAATAAAGGCAATGTTTCGTATTTAGAAATTAGGGAATAGTGCCCTAACGTCTTTGGTTGCTATTTTCCGTTTGACTAAGGAACCTAACATCCTTTTAACAAACTTTGTAAATCACGAGATAACTTTGATTACGAGAGATTAAACGTCGTGTCCTAACGTCTTTGGATGTGATGTTTATATCTTTTCGAACAAAGAAATCTCAAATTTTGACTCGAGTCTTTTCTTTAAATTAATACGATACGGTGTATTTTATAAAATTGCTACACTCCATTTAAAGGTTTTAAAATAAATGCAATATTTTGTATTTAGGAATTCGGGGAATAGTGCCCTAACGTGCTGGGATACGATTTTCCGTTTGACTAAAACACTAAACATCCTTTTAATAAATTTCAAGAACTCCGAGATAACTTTGATTACGAAGGCTTCGAATATCGTGTCCTAACGTGCTGGATGTGATGTTTGTATCCTCTCGAAACAAAGAAATCTCAAATATCCTAATACATTTTTTAAAGATCCGAATTTAAAAATCTTCTCAAACCTCCGACATTAAGACATTAATTAATCACTTTGGTACCAATTTTGGGCATATCGAGGGTGCTAACCCTTCCTCGTGCGTAACCGACTCCCGAACCCGATTTTCAAAACTTCGCAGACCAAAAACACGGTTTTAGTAAAACAAAATGTTTTATTAAAATAAAGGTGATCTGATCACACCAAATAAAGGTCGGTGGCGACTCCCATTTTATTCCTATTTTTAAAACCAAAGTCGAACCCCATTGTTGTTTTCCAAAAAAATGGTTACGACAAAGTTGATGTTTGATTTTTTTCTCCTCAGCGGTCCTTACTTTCTTAATGATAGTTAAGGCGTCCCCTTCCACCAAGATCTTCCTAAAACTCAATTCTTCTGTAAAGATTAAGGCTTGCAAACATGCTCACACTTTTTCCATGGTTGAGTCTATCATATGTTCATTCGAGTGAGTAAACGCTGCTATAACAATGCCTTCTTTATTTCTAATTAAGATCCCTGAGATCGATCTATTTGATTGTTGATAAAATTAGGCATCAAAACTTGCTTTAACGTTTTCACCATTTGGCGGCTCCCATTTGCTTGCTCTTGGGTTTTGCATTGGTACTGCTATATCTTCCAATTTCTCCATTTCTAAAATATAAGCATTGATAAATGCTAATAATTCATGCATACTTTTCCTTGCACCCTCATGATATATTTTGTTTCGATTATGCCATAGTGCCCGATAGATGATAGGTGTTTTTTTGCACATAGATTGAATGTTGTTTACAAATTCCCTTACTAACCAAAATTTCCAATTTTTCTCTCCATTTGTGGTTGAGAACGCAACATAGAGCCCCTTCAGGATTTGCCACGTGAATGGGCATTCACAAAACAAAAGCTCTACCGATTCCTCCTGAAATTGGCAGACAGGACAAAGGCTTTCAACTGCAATCCTTTTTGTTTGTAAAATTTTTAAAGTAGGCAGATATCCATTAGCTATTTTCTACATTGCAATCCTTATTTTGCTTGTAATTTTTAAATTCCACTACTTTGTGTAGAATGTGTTGTAGAATGTGTTGCACAGTTGTCTCCTAACAAAATTAAGGCTTAGTTTGGATGGGCGGTGTGTTTATCTCCGGTGAAGTTAAAAATAAAGGTGGCGGTGAGATTAGTTAACGGTGAGATTGGACACTGTAGTAGTGAGATTAAAAACAGCGGTAGAATGTGTGTTTGGATTCAAACCAGCTGTAACGGTGAGGTGAAAATAAGAAATGACTATTATAGACATTAGTTTATAATGTATTTATAATAAAATAAATAATTAAATTTATATTAATATTAAACAATATAACATTAAATAATATTGTATTTTTTATAAAATGATAATTAAAATATTAAAATCATATGCAATAAAATTTAAATATTTTAAAATTATATTCATAATAAATAATAAAAATATTTAAATTTTTTATATTAAATAATAACTAAACTTATATATTTATGACAATTAATTTTTTGAAGAAAAATGGGCTAATTTATTGGCCTGGCTCAAATCAAAGCATGGAAAAAATAAAATAAAGTATAGTAACCGAAAAGACAAAGACAGAAAATAAGAAAAGTAGTTAGCATCAACAAAACAATAGATTAACTTCGGAAGATAAACAGATCAGAAGAAAAAACTTGAGCCAAAACATCATCTTCGAAAGCCAAAATATCAGCCAAGAAATCGTCCTTCCTCATCGGAGATCAAAACAAAATTGAAGAATCAGACGGAAGCTTTGAACAACGCCTGTTTACTGCCATTTTTCTTTTTAACAGTCCACAGTCCACACGCCTTTCTCAAAAAGAAAACAGAGCCAGAACTTGGACATGAATTTCTTCTGCTAACTGGTTACTACCATTTTTTTTTACGTTAAATCCTGCGATCTGTGATGGCGGTCTTATCTTCAGCTTCTTCCTCTCTTTTAAGAGCAGCGTATTCATACTCTCAAACTCGGTTCTTTCATTCTTCGTTTCGGAATCTTAGTCCAAGCTTTCCGTCGCTTTTCAATCACCAACGATCTCTTGCCTCCGCCGCCGTTCGTTCTTTCCATTGCTCTCCGCGATGGAGCCACCGTCTCGATTGGAGATCTCGTTTTAGCCTTCGTTGCAAGGACCGGTGATTTGCCTAGCCGTTCGCAGCAAATAATTTAGGGTTTACATGCCACCGACGAACGGGCCTTTCCCAAGGGCAAAATTGTACAGACAGGAGTATTTTTGAAGAAGAAGAAGAAAAAGATGTGGAAATTACAAAGATTTCTTCCACCATTAACAACTGAATGAAGAATAAAAGAAGAAGGAAGCTTACCCATATCTTGAAGGTAAGCAAAATGGGTATTTTTGTCTGTGAAAAATACTTACTGCCCTAATTGCCTTCAACTGCAGCTGAATTCTCCAGTCTCGTTTCAGCACACCAGTGAGTTTGAAACTAATTTTCACTGCACCAAAATGTTGAACCAAACAGCAGTGCAATGAGATTAGTAGCCTAATCTCACCACACTGGAGGAAAACGGGCATCCAAAGGAGCCTAAGTCCTCTTCACAAGCCATTTGTATCCACTTTTTAGCCGCATATATTCTAGTGTTGTCTCCACGCCACACCACTTCATCTGTCTGTGCAGTATTAGAGAGCAGGATTTTTAATATCCTTTTCACTCGTTCTTCATCAAATAATGACCTTAGTACATCAGATTTCCAGGTAATGGTGTCTGTATCTATTAAATCTGAAATAGTCGTGTAATTTATGTTGATGTTCTAAACTTGCACTTTCCCTTAACTAGGTCCAACAGCCAAGAATCATTCAGAGATTAATTGTTGTTGCATTGCAAACTCTTTAACCTATGTCTTGCTTCAGTAGTCTTTGGGCATTCTATATATTACGCTAGGTATAAGATGGGTAAGAACCCAAACTTACATTCATAAAATCTCCCATTGGGAAATATTTTACCTTTACAACTCGTGTTAGAAAACTATTGGGTTTTGCAATTAATCTCTAGCATTGTTTCGTTAAAAAGGCCACATTGAATTTGGTTAACTCCTTAAATCTCAAACCTCCTTGCGTTTTTTATCTGCACATCGAACTCTACTAGCACTAATGTATGCCTTTATTCATTTTCGCATTACGCCACCAAATCTGCTTATTATTTTTTTCTAAATCACAACATAATAATCCCGACAAAAGAAAGCACTACATTGCATGAATCAGAATTGCCTGTAAAATCGACTTAATAAATACTTCCTTTCCATCTTATGATAGTTTACGTATACTCCAATTTTTTTATCCTTTTGATAAACGATCTCCTTAATATTAATGAATGCATCATTCTTTCTTTGCCCTTCCTTTGTTGGTAATCCAAGATACTTTTCTGGATTGCTTGACATTTCCACTCCAAGTATGTTCTCAACTAGTTATCTCATTTCTAAAGATATATTCCCACTAAAATAAATAAGTGATTTATCAAAATTAACCAATTTTCCTGAGACTCCTTCATACTTTGACACTACTACTTTCATGGTATTGGATCCTTCTGCATTTGCTTCGCCAAACAGTATACTATCATCTACAAAAAAACAAATGTGTTAATGCTAAACTACCTCTCCCCACTCTTGCGCCATGAATTAATCCATCTCGCCTAGCCATATTAAGTAGACTAGAGAATCCCTCCACACAAATTATGAATAAATATGGACTTAATGAATCTTTTGCCTCAAACCCTATGTAAGCTTAAACTTCTCACCCTAAAATCCATTGAACATCACTAAGCAAGATATTGTACTTACGCAATTCATCACTAAAGAAGTCCATTTGTTGTTGAAACCTAATCGAAGCATCATCTTTTTGAGAAAGCTCCATTCCACTCTGTTATAGGCCTTTGCTCATGTCTAACTTTAAAGCAAAAGAGCCATTAAAACTTTCCTTCCTTTTTTTGAAAGAGTGCAATATTTCATATGCAATAAGTATGTTATCTGTAATTTACCTCACCAGCTCAAATGCTCTTTGAGTTTCATAAATAAACAAATTAAGTACCTATCTAAATCTGTTAACTGCCACTTTAGAAATAATCTTATAGATAACATTGCAAAGACTAATTGGTCTAAAATTGAACCATGTTTATTGGCATATTGATTTTGATCAACACTATATTTGTTCAGTTCATAGCATCAATTTCTCTCCTTCCATTCAACACATCCATGAAATATTGAGATATATTTCTTCCTATGATATGCCAATATTTTTTAAAAAATAATGACGGAAAGTCGTCCTTACCTGAAGTTTTCAGAGGAGCCATACTCTTAACTGCTTCCACAATTTCCTTTGCTTTAAACTCAATTGTCAATTCTTCATTCAAATTTTCAAAAATGCAAGGTTGAATCCCAGATAAAACATGCTCGCAGTCCCTCATATATATAGATCTAAACAAATCTGTCTCAATTCCAACCATTTCCTTTTCTCTAGTTTCCCAACTTCCATTCTTATCTTGCAACCCCCTAATGGTATTTCTTTTCATGTAGTAGGATGTAAAATTATGAAAAAAAACATATTTTGTTTTTTAAATCAGAGCAATTTGCTCTTGCGCACTGCTACCAGAATATCTCCTCCTTATCTGCTTCTATATTTAATTTCAGTTTAACCTCTATTAGTTTAGTTAAAATGTAGTCATCAAGATCTACCGAATTCAACTCACTTAATCGGACATTTAGTGTTAACTTTATGCTATCCCTATCCATTTGTAACACACCTAACCCATATTCGTCGCCGGATTAGGGTTATGAGGCATTACCGATAAAAAATACAGCTCAGAATAATAATTTATTACGATTCAAGCATAAAGTTATAACATCTTCAAAACTTAAATACTACAATTCACATATACCAATTTTGCATATAAAATTATATAGCCAATCACAATCAATCATGCTTTATTAATCATATATCACATACAAACCATACTAAAAAACTCAACCATTTTAATTTTGTTTCTTATTCAAATTTTCAAACTAAGCTATTATGTATTAACAATCTAGTACACGTGTTTCATAAGTCAAATGTTCGAACTTGATTACCATCACATTCATGTCATTCGAATACTTAAAATATATTCAAGTATATATATACCCTTACAAATCAAGTACCAATGCATAAATCAAAACATCCAAATGCATACATTTATTTCATTATTCTATTATCAAATGTACCATTTCATAAACTTATATGCAATCGCATTTCAAGTCAAAACAAACATATTATACAACTTATAAGTTATCTATATAATGAATTATTATTAAACATCACTAATTGATTAAATATAGTTCTTGTACATAACCAAATTATGTGCATTTTACTAAATCAATTTGGATCATTTTTTAACACAAATAACAAGCCAAAGCATACCTAATTTGCATACAGATATCATGTCTAGATATCATATTGTCAATATCCAATAAGCCATTAACACTTTATACTTATAACAAAAATCAAACATTAAACTATCCAACTTGACCTTTAGGTACCAAACCACAAGCAAACATGTCATATGTATATGTATTTAGTATATTTATCATTAGTCGAACATGAAAGCCCATCATTTACCAATTCCAAACCAATATACAAAACAAATTATACATCAAGTTATAAGTTAATAATAAACCATTCAAATAGCCAAATTCACATTATAAAGTAAAGACATCACCTAGTTTATAAAACATGTATCACCAATTGAAAAACACATCCATCAACTACGTAATTACTCGAGCTTGAATTACATATTTATCAAACATACTTCTCAAAATAAGCACATTAACAAAGCCGATCATTCACAAACATTAACTTCATTATCAAGCCATTTTCGCATGGCTATTTATATACAATTCAAAACAAACCATATTAGACCTAGGCTAAACATGCCATATATCAAAAGTGCAAACTATCAAAGTACCAAAATAGCGATCGCTAGTGTGATGATGATCCTTGACGATCAACGAGCTCGAGTTAACTTTATATATCTATAAAACAATGGAAGAAATGCACAAAGTAAGCTTTGAAAGCTTAGTAAGTCATAAGAAAATAAATCATCACAAGAACAAGTCAATTTGAATAGGCCAAATTTAACTTATCTCACATACATATACAATCACTTATCTCATATAATCCATAATACCACATTAGTAACTTTACTTACCTTATTTTTCAATGAACATATAAACCTTATACGTACCTGAATTATTTAACTCAAATTCACATTCGGATTCGTTGACATTGCCTGTTCAACCATTTGGAATCGTTAAGGATACTCGGAAACACATATATCACATACAATGCCATATCTAGATATGGTCTTACATGTTATCACATATCGATGCCTTTGTCCCAGACATGGTCTTACATGAAATCACACCTCGAAAATCCTAATGTCATGACATCAGTATCTTATACTATTCTTAAGGCTCATACGGGGCTTTCGACTTTGTAATTCAATCAATTCATGCTCGAAATAATTCCTTCAATACTCAATTCAATTCGGCAATATGTATATCTATACACAATTCAATTAGACTATTTATACATTTAAATTTAAAAACGTTTATTTGCATATGAACTTACCTCGTACGGAAACGAACGGATCGGAATGATTATTCAACAACTTTCGACTTCCCCCGATCCAAATCCGATTTCTTCATTTCTTGATCTAAATCAATTTAAATTTAACTTTTTAATTACAAGTTCAGTCAATTTCATCTAAAAACACATAAATGAGAATTTTACACTTTAGCCCCTAATATTTCACATTTTCTTAATTTAGTCCCTATTTCAGAACAACACAATATACACAAAATTTCCTTTAACCCATGCTTGGACAAATCTTCCCTAGGTCCCTAGCAGCCCATTAATTTCATTTATTCATATTTTGATCCTTCAATTTATAAATTTCACAATTTAATCCTTAATATGCATTTTTATCAAAAATCACTTAATTAACTATGATAATCTACCAACATTTATTTATTTTTCATCATAAAACAACAAAAACATCAAGCTTTCAACAATGGCAAATCACAAAATCATCATCAAATATGAAAATTAAAACATGGGCTAGCTAATATACGAAACAACGATATCAAAAACGTAAAAAATATCAAAAATCGAGTAAGAATATACCTAAATTAAGCTTCCTAAGTGCCGAAATTTAAAAGCTCTCAAATGGTTTCTTTTTCTTTGAGTTTCGACCAAAGAAGATGAACATGCATGTCATTTTGTGTTTTATTTTATTTATTTAACTATTATTACTAAATTACCTAATTAACCTTTATAATTAAATAACAAAACACATAATGGTTGTTCATCTTTGTCCACTCAAATAATCAATGGTCAAATCATAACATAAGGACCTCACATTTAATTAATTAAAGCAAATAAGCACGTTAACATATAGCATGCTACTTTTATATTTTATACGATTAAGTCATTTTATTAAATTAAGCACACAAACGAGAAAATTAAATTACTAAATTTTCACACATATCAAATAACATGCTGTAAATACCAAAATTCATATTAAAATAATTTTACGACCTCGAATTTATGGTTCCGAAACTACTATTCCGATTTAGCTAAAATCGGGTTGTTACACCATTTGATTCGCTTTCGCCCATTGACTTTGCTTAGATCCTAGTTCATGTAGCTTTGTAGGAACATCCGTGTTATTTGACTCCTAAAAACTCTATATTTGATGCTCAAATGTTTCTTCAAGTACCTAGTTTGCATTAAAATGGAATTGAGACTGTTTCTTTTAACAACTGACCTATATTACTTCCAATCGTATCAATCAATACTGGACAGTGATTGGAAAAACCATGCGGGATATGTTTAACCGTATAGCCCAAGAATAGAACCCACCAATTTGAATTGGCCACCCCTCGATCTAGTCGTTCTCGTATATTATTTATCAATAGCCTACCTCTCTCCTATGTAAACCATTGTCCTAAAAACCCTAAATCACTAAGATGACATTCATCTAAAACTCTCTGAAAAGCTAGCATTTGTCTCTCCTCTCGAGGGTTTCCCCCTCTTTTCTCAAATGAATACATTATTTCATTAAAATCTCTCATTACTAACTACAAAAATGTATTTTTTCTACTCAAATACCGTAACGGGTTCCATGATTCTACCTTTCGAAATTCTACTGGTGATTCATAAAATCCCGTGAGCCTCCATGATACTGTCCCATCCTCTTCATTTATTTCAACATCAACATACGATGAAGAGAAAATCCTTAAATTAACATTACATTTGTTCATCCAGCCCAATGATAAATCTCCTCTTGAGCCAAAAGCTTCCACATCGATACTATTGACAATTATGCATTTCTTTCGTACTCGTTCTATTCATTTTGCACTAATCTTTGTTTCTATGAGAAACAACAATTAAGGCTAAATTTGTCTCAATTTGTTCTTGAGATGCTTAATTGCCTGTGGCTGCCCCAAGTCACGAACATTCCAGCTTAATATTTTCATTACGATTGACTGGCCTGCTTAATAGCAATTGTCGATATTTCATTAGCTACTCCCAATTTCATTGAATCATTATTGCCTAAAACAATTGGAATCATTTGATGTATACATTGTCTTTTCTTACCGTCAATGATCTCAATAGGGCTATCCTCCATGTCCAAGCTCAGTTCCAAATGCCCATCTAAGCCAGACCCATGATTCGATAAGCTACAACAGTCTTTGTTTAGTTGAATATCAACTTTGATTGAGGAAATTAAATAATCTCCTATTTTCCTTCCCTCATCAGATAAGAATGAAGAGTTTGGATGTCCACAAAACTCCTCTTATCTCTTCCCTCATCCAAATCCATCCCTACCTTATTGTCATCCTCACTGTTGTCATGTAGCCACCTGCTTGCCATTGGTGGCACCCTCCTCAATGGTGCTTTCAAGTATATGTCCCATCTAAACACCATCTCCTATGATCTTAATGTCAGTCAAATCGGGTAAAAGCCTTCACCATGACCCAACTTTTCATACAAAAAACAAAATAATGTGATTTTTTTCATATTGAAACAATGTACCAGTTGATCTATTTTGATCTAAAGCTATTCGTTTCTTCCTTTTCAAAGGAAGTTGAACATCTAACTTTACTATTATGCGTATAAATCTCTTAATGCCCTTTGTTATTAAAGCAACATCATATTCTAGGAACTGATCGATGAAATTTCCAAATTGTTGTGCCATTCCCTCTGACATAAACCCTATTGACAAATTATGAACTTGAACCCAAAATTCAGTAAAGACTAGAGGGACTTGTAATGGGTCTTCTCCCTTTTCTAATCGATGAAATACAATGAGATGCCTCTTGAAGAACCATGGCATACCTTCAAGTAATCTCTTCAGATCTATCCATTAATAAAAACAAAACAAACATTTTTTTCCCCAATATCTGTAATGGACACCCCTCCTAAAGGATGCAAAAAATCTGTCAATATTTTTCTCATTGCCCAAAAATGGACCACATTGTCTATTAAAACTCGCCCTACCAGGCATAAACTATAATCTTCCTCAACCACATCTGCATTTTCGTAGGCATGTAATGACTCTTCTTCCTCATCAACTATGTTAAGATTTACCAATTCTTCCTCCATTTTTCTCGATTAAGGAAACACCTTAGATCTCGTAATTAAAACGAACAAAACAAAATCCTTAGCTATGGAAAAAAAATGTACTATAACAGCAGACAGAGAAAAATGTGCTACGGAAGCATACTCTATTATATAAAAAACTATTTATTGTTAAACTAACAAGTTAACACAATTTTTAATATTTACACATTATTGTATTATTATATATACACTATTACAAAATTATAAAATGGGTTGGCCTGAATTGACATTCCTATTTTTAAATGAGTTTAATTTTGTTATATAATCTCAATTTTTGAGTCTCGCATTTTTGTTTAAACCTTCAATATTTTGAGTAGATATTCGAACTTGAACATATAATAAATAAGTCTAATTGAAATAATATATTTTCATTTTATTTTATCTTTTATAATTGAATTTTTAGGTTGGGCGACTCCTTTTTATAATTGAATTTCCACAACATCTATTCTTTCGTAATTAATTAGTGTAAAACATTTGATTTTAGGGTTGTTATGTTACATTTCGGAATGAGATTATGGTTGGATTTCAACCTTTCGACCATTCCCGTAATCTCACATTATGACTACCTTGTAATACAAGGTGTAATCTTATTACAATCTCTTTCTTAAATAAATTAAGATCACAAGCAAAATATGAATTTTAAGACAAAATTACCCTCGATTTTTAAATCAATAATAAAGAAGTTTACAAATTCAATGGTTAAATTTTATTTAAAATTTATGCAAAATCCGGGTGGGATGCTTGAAATGGATGATGACCTATCTTCCAATTATTCAAATTTTATTTTATATTTCTAGTAATTGCTTTTTTTTTTTCAATTTAAAGTAGATTTATATATACACATATGTATAAACCATTAACTATGTTTTCTATCCAAACAACAAATATAAATATGGATATGAAACTTTTTATTAAAAATGTTTTTCTGCTCTTACCAGTACAAAATAATTAATATGATAAAATAAAGGTGGAATAAAATGAATTTATTAAGTTATTTTAATATTATAAAAATTTGAAACTAAAAACATAGAAGGAAGTGAATTTGTAAAAACAAAAATTTTATAACAAAGACAATATAGTATAATTAACTTTTATGTAATATTAAATTCGTTAACCAAACACCGAATCTTATATTTCAGTCAAATGAATTGAATAAGATAATCTCACATTCCACCCATAATCTTAAGTTCTTATAATTCTATTATAAAAATGTAATTTAAAATTTGACGAACCAAACGCCCTCTATAAATTTAAAGATGATTTTATCCATTTTATTCTAATTTGAAAACTCCATTCGGTTAATTTGCATAGAAATTTAAACATTCTTCACAGTTTCAACATTAAAAAGTAATCATTTAACATGTCTCATCAAAATTTAAAATGTAATTAATAAATACAAATGAATTGAATTCGAGACTAATCTTAATCCAAAATAACATTAAAAAATTAAAACTGAAATTCGTGAATTACACAAAGTCAAAGTAGTAGATATTCTATCAATGGTTATATCGTTTTGTTGTAGTATTAGTACGTACTATTGTCCATATATATTGACACATGATTTCATATTTCTTGGTTGTTTTAAATATTCTTCATTTATAATATATGTATACAACTATATATTAATTACATGTATATTTATATATTTACATCCAAATAAAAACTTTAAAATCTGTTAACTTCAATATCTTAATTTAAAATATTAAAAATCTTATTTCAATTAATACTAATGGCAAAGGCACGCGGCCATAGGGTAGAGTGCCTTAACCCGTAAAATGGTAAATTCCCCGTATAACCCCTTCAAAATTACATATTTACCTTTTTAAAATTTATTATTTAATGCATTCAAAAGTAATGATACAAACAAATATAAATTGAAATGGATCGAAATACATCAAAATCTTCACCGAAATAAAATTTAAATTATATTTTTTTGATGGCGCGCTTTATTGATGTAGTAAAAATATTCTCTCAGAGACGCATTTAACTTGTATTTTTTCAAAAAAAAACTATTCTAATTAAATTTAAAAAAAATCATTTTTTAGATATTATAAAAATAAACTATTTTTTTTTTAAATTTAGGAGAATAAACCTTTATAAAGTCTTAAAGTGACAACACCATTTTTTTAAGGTGTCACCAATTAATATGGAAGTATAACTTACAAAGCAAATCTTTATATAGACCCAAAGTCTCATTTGCCTTGTTTTTTTGAGCAATGTAGGGTATGAGTTATGCGTATATATAGGCTCATAAATAGTTTTGCAGCTTATTTCTAAACAATGCGGGATTCTTTCCTCTTTTAACTAACAACATGAGATTAAATGCTAGACTATATTTGATTTTTTTACTTAGAGTTTAATTTTTTTACAAAAAGTTAACATTTGTTACATTATAAATAAAACTTTTAAACTCTAAGTAAAAAAAATATAAAATATAAAATTAGTATGGTAAAATATTAAAAATAAATATTTAAAAATTAGTAATAGTTGAGTGATCATTTTGTAAGTTTTATAATTGATAGCTAAACAATATAGTTAAGTGACTATTAATATAATTTAATCTAAATATAAAATATGAAAAATTATTATTATATTTTATGTATATTATATATTTCTATAAAAAACTTATTTAACATAATTATATACTATGTTTAAATAGATTATCTATCTAGTCAAAATATATTTGAAATAAATTTATCGGCATTCATTAGGTGATGAAAATTAAATTAAAATAAGAATTAAAAAATTAATTAGTATAGTAAAATATTAAAATAAATAAATATTTAAAAGATATATCAATTTTTAAAATTACAAAAAATACTATTTTAGTACCAAATACTCACCATTTATCTACTAATCAAACATTCATAATATAAAATAAAATAAAAAATTAAAAGTATAACTTCTAAATTTAAATGATAGAAAATTATTTAAAAATTAAAATTACATTGATATTAACTTCAAATATTTAAAATTGAATAAAAGATTATTGCATGTACAAGTTTCATATGTGTAATTTATTTTCTTTTTTAATAATTTTTTGTATATGTTAACAATTTTAAAATGTAACAAAATTAAAAATCTTAAAAGATAATTTTATAATATAAAAAATATTAACAAAAATATAAAAATAAAATTTATTTTATAAATAATTAAAAATAAATTCTTTTCCGTAAATTTTATAAAAAAATATTTACCGGTAATTTACCCAATATCAACTACCCTGCTTTAAAGTTACTTTGGTGCCAGCTAGACAGGAGAAGATAACAAGATCTTGGATTATCCATTTACATGATGCCACGTATGCTACGTAAGGTCTTAATTACACGTGTTAAAACTTGATTGCGAGACACAAAGCGACCAAGCTAATACTTTATTCACAGGAATATCCCGGAGCGAGGCGTAAGAAAATAAGAATAATAGTAGTAATAATAAAAAGAAAAAGTTAGCGTAAAAAAGTAAAAAAGACAAGCTACGTGTCAATTTTTTTTTTTTAAAAAAAAGGCAAAGCAAAGCACGCACGAAAGAAGAAGCGCGTAAGAGTAAGCACAGGGTGGCAAGAGAAAGTAAATAAAAGAGGATAGAGAGGGCAACGCCGTAAAAAAAAAAGGTGGCGTGCTTTTACGGCATTATAAACAGTCTTTCAAATCCGCTCTGTAACACTGTCCATTGACATTTTTTTATTTATTTTGTGGTTTAATTTATTAAACACCCCCAATTATGCTTCAAATTTTAAATTGGTTCTTAAATTTCATAATATTCAAATTAACTATTTAAAGTATTAATATCGTATCAATTGAATCCTTCCGTTAATCTAAAGTTCAGTTAGATTTGGTTGATTTTCTTTTATGAATTTTTGAACCTCCATAATATTTCAATTTGATTATCTATTTTCCATTTTATTTTTGGGCATTGGGTTTTTACTTTATTTTAATAAAATGAGCAGACATTATTTAATAAAATTTCAAAGTTTTTCATAAAAGTTTTCAAGCATATGAAAAATAATCAAGGACTCTTATACGATATTTTTAAGAAATACATTTTAACAAAATATTTTCACTATTTTAAATATAAAAATTTAAATTTAAATCTTAAAAAGTAAATTTAATTGTAAATAAAATAAAATATAGAACTCAGTTCAGTTCAATTAATTGTAGTTGAGTCTTAATTTGATTGGCATTGGCATTATTGTCATTGCAGAGGATGTACGTTTGAGTGTGCTGAAGCACATTTTCTATTTAAGAATTAGGAGAGGTTATGAATAATTTTAAGTATTGTAAAAAAAAAAAAAAAAGGGTTGTGATTCTTAAACTTGTGAACCTAAACTATTGAAATACAATCGGTTTGGATTGATTTTTAGTTTCTCAATTTTTTTTGCTCATGCTAGTACCCATTAACTCGGATGTTAAATGTTAACACAAAATTGACATGTAACATGTTTAAAACATATTGATTAAGTTATAAATATTACATACTTATGTCTAAAAAAATTGCATACTTAATAACTTAAATTTGATGTATTAAAAAAGAAATAATTTTCTAAATTCTAATAACACTTGATTATAATTTAATTTAGGTATTTTAAATATTATATATGTAAAATCAGAATTCACATTTGATCTCTACATTGATATAACGCTTTATACAAAAGAATTCAACTAAAATGTTTTGAAATTGAAGAGTTAATTTAAAATTTGAGTGATAATTTAGGGACGTTGGCGGGAATTAAACCACGTTTACATAAAAGGTTTTGAAGAGAATAACAATTAAAGGGGATTAGATGGGGGAAACAAGTGCATCTAAAAGAGAAGATGATCACCATACATCACTTACACGGTGCATATATTATTATGCATATATCAGTCTTTATCATCGATCGTATAATAGTGAAAGTCAGAAAAGGAGAGCAATAAGGAAAGAGATGTCATCGATAAATGCGCCTTTAGGCAGAGGAGGAGTTAGAGAAAGATCTTTTGATATCAGCAAATCAAGCTGATTTAAAAGCAATGGCGGCGAGAATTCTATTGATATGATGTTTCCAATATTAACAACCCCATCATTCACACACATATGACTCTTTCTTTACCATTGGCCTTTTCTCTCCTACCATCTTTTCTTGCCTTTTTTTCCCTCTATAAACCCATAAATTTACAATCATCCCTTTGCTTGTCTTTTTTGGGATTTTGATCCTTCTTGTATTTCTGGTTTTTGGTTATTGGTTTTTGTTATTGAACTTTGTTTGGTAATTAAGATTAAAGCTTCATCAATGTCTTCCTAAAATGTCGCAGCTGAGAAATGGGATGAGAACAGCCTGGAAGAAGATAACGAAGATAGGAATGTTGATTTTTCTGTTGTTGTCTCAGTCCAATGGTTATTAGATATTCTCCTTGGCTACTTGGAGTTGATTTTGCTTGTTATCTTCAGAATTTTCAGTACATAAATTAGTTATTTTTAAGTCCCAAAATTTTCTTTGGAAAAAGGAGAGGCTATTTCTTTGCCTCTGCTACTTGGGTTGGTTTTATTCAGCTGATAGATATAGGCAGGGAAAGAAAGGAACGTTCTCGTTGGTACATGGTATGGCTAATAACTTCACAGCCACAATGAATTTAGGTCAGCTTGTCGTGTTTTTTTAAAGGGATTTTATCCTATTCTTTTTCTCTTTTGTGAACATATTTTCTGAAGAAAAAAGAGTAAACATGAAGTTTATGAAACTTGGCTCCAAGCCTGACGCCTTCCAAGCTGATGGCAAATGCATCCGGTAAGATGGGTTTCGCTTACATTCTTTTCTTTTCCCCTTTTAAATTGTTCTTTAGCTTTCTATTATCTCCATTTGATTTTGTTTTGTTTTCCATCATGGTGTCTGTTCCAGACATGTTTAATTATGTTTGGTGTTTTACTCTAGGTTTGTTCTTACGGTTTCTTAGATTTAAGCTTAACTCTAGCCTTCATTGGTTTTCTACTGAAATATGTATATTTTATCTGATGCATTTGAAAATTTATCTTTGTTTTGTCAACTGATTTTTGCATTGATTGAGGGGTTCTTTTAAAATATACCTTAAGAAATAGAAAACTTTTTGTGGTTAATCATTCCATCGGAAAAGTCACAACTTTAACAAGTAATTGTTCTCTGTTTATTATTATTATTATTATTATTTTCCTTTTGATTTCTTTTAGCTTGGTGACAGATTAACCACATGGGTGTTTTCATTGCAATTATTACTCTTTTATTGCATTGTTTTTGTTTTTTTGGGGGATTGAAGAGTGAAAAAAAAGACAATGGGGTACCTTGAAGGTGGTCCAGCTGTTCAACCTGTCCTCTTTTTCATGAGTTAGTGGTCCTAATGTGGGAAAGGCATATTGGGAGGAGCAGGCCTTTAATCATGGTTGTAAGAATCTCTACTCGTGTAATCAATAGCATGTTCCACTCAAGGAGGAGTGAGCTTGGATTTTTCTTCATGATAACATGTCCAAAAACCCTCTTCCACTCAGCAAATTCTCATAACTGAATGAGTTTTATCATTTAGTTGCTAAGGTAGAGTAAGTAGGAGTGATCTAGTCTTGTAACCGAATCGATTTGATACTTGAACTTTGCACTATGTGATATGCTTACATTCTTTGACTAGGAGATTAATAAGACCTGATCAATGAAAATTTCTATTTTAAGATGACAACTGATTAAAACATGAAATTTTATGGATGGTAGTCTTTGTGGAGTTGGACTTTTCCCATTTAGTCAGCATTGGCAATGTCGTTAAATGAAATGTAGGCAGATGCAGCTCTAGAAAGTTGTGGCCAGAGTCCTTTATGAAGAGATTTCGTCGGGGTTGTACTTAATCTCTTTGTGCAAAAATGGCAACTGTTATACATGTCTGAGAAATACAAATATTTGACAACTGCATTTTGAGGCTTTCAAGCCATTTCCAGGTTTCTGGTTTATTACGACTGTTATTCATGTTTGAGAAAGGCGATACTTATACCTAAAAGTTACAAAGCTGGTTTAAGAAAGATAACATGTAGTTTCATACAGAGTTTTAAGTTTCAAGTTCATTGACCATAGCCGTTAATTTGACTAACGTGAGGTTAATTTGAAAAGTGAGCTATAACCATGACCCTTTCACCCGAGCCAATGAGTCAAAACGGGCTCTTGCTTTGTTCTTCTTCATTCTTTAAGGTTATCATCATCATCATGCTATTATATTCCTCATCAATCCAATATCCTTTTTGCGTGTGTATTTTGGAGGAGAATGGGGTTAACATAAACTATCTCTTGATGCAGGTATGTCACATCTGATCTGGCAACAGATGTCACAATTAATATCGGCGAAGTTAAATTTTACCTTCACAAGGTCTGTTCAATTCATTCTAAGTATTTATACTTCTCCTGTAGGTGTGTGTGTGTTTATAGATTCTGAACTTTTTACTTATTTTGGTATTTGGTTCATGTTCAAATAGCTTCTTCTAGATTCCAATTTAAATGCATGAAGTTTTAAAATGTACTTAAAGTAACTATTGAATCAATTTTTTCTTCTAGAGATACATTGCTATAAGTGCCACTTTATGGGTAAAATGTTGAATTTGTCAAGGTAGCATGATGTGATATACTGATATTGTGATTATTGCCTCCTATAACTTTGCAAAAGTTACCTCAGATGGCTCTTAACTATAAATTATAATTGTTAATTATGGATGTCGCTCTTATGTGGCTTTGCAGTTCCCTCTATTGTCTAAGAGCAGTCGCTTGCGAAAACTAGTGCTGAAAGCCAGTGAAGAGTGCTGTGATGAAATTAATATGGTTGATTTTCCTGGTGGGCCAAAAGCATTTGAAATCTGTGCAAAATTCTGCTATGGGATGACTGTTACTTTAAATGCATACAATGTTGTGGTTGCACGTTGTGCTGCCGAATACCTAGAGATGACTGAGGATGTTGATCGAGGTAACCTAATTTTTAAAATCGAAGTATTTCTTAATTCTAGTATATTCCGTAGCTGGAAAGATTCCATTATTGTTCTACAAACCACCAAGTCTGTTCTACCATGGTCTGAAAACCTGAAGATCGTTGGAAGATGCATTGATTCTATAGCATCTAAAACCTCTGTGGATCCTGCAAACATTACATGGTCCTACATGTATAACCGGAAGTTGTCAGTGTCTGACAAAATGGCTGGTGACGGTATGAAATTTCGAGAGAAGATCGTATCTGTTCCAAAAGATTGGTGGGTTGAAGATATATGTGAGTTAGACATTGATCTCTACAAGCGAGTCATGACTGCTGTGAAATCAAAGGGAAGAATGGATGGTGTCGCCATTTGTGAGGCACTGAAAACGTATGCTGTTAGATGGTTGCCTGATTCTGTTGATACCTTGGATTCTGATGTACATTCCTGGATGAACAAATTACTTGTGGAAACAATTGTATGTTTACTGCCTTCGGATAGAGGCGTTGGTTGTTCATGTAGTTTCTTATTGAAGCTGTTGAAAGTTGCCATTCTCGTTGGGGTGGATAATTCCGCAAAGGAAGATCTATTAAAGAGGATAAGTTTAAAGTTGTATGAAGCTTCTGTCAAGGATTTATTAATCCCGGTGCGGCCTCCGCAAACTACATTATATGATGTTGAGATGGTTCTCTCTATTGTGAAACGGTATATGATGCATAGTCATGATTTAGATGTTGCAAAGAATGAGATGGGATGTACTGATTTTGTTCTAGGGCATGGATCCTTGTTGAGCATTGGGAAACTGATCGACGAGTATCTTGAAGAAATTGCACACGACCCAAATCTTTCCCTTGCCAGTTTCATTGACTTGTTTCAGTCTATACCTGAGTTTGCTAGACCAGTTCATGATGGACTTTATAAAGCCATTGACACATACCTAAAGGTAGGTTTTCAACTATGTGCCAAATTTCGTTCATCTACTCGAATTCTAGAATCATATTTCTCATCATATGCATAGATTCTTTTTGAATGTTTTCTGATGCTCAATGGTGGTTTATTTGTACTGCAGCTGCGAGTGTTTATGACCCTGTTCATAAATCCTAACTGCTTTGATAGCTTTCGTTATAACTTCATAACTTGAACTGTTGGTTTTTCAAAAGTACCTGCCACTATTGAATAATGATAACCTGAAACCTTTTCATGAGTGCAGTTAGACAATGTATAACAAGTTATTATGTCTGCAGGAGCATCCGAGCTTGACGAAGGTTGAAAGAAAGAAATTGTGCAGCTTGATGGATGTCAAGAAATTGACGATAAATGCATCTATGCATGCTGCGCAGAATGAGAGACTTCCACTTCGAGTTGTAGTTCAAGTTCTCTTCTTTGAGCAGGTTAGGTCTGCGGCTGGAGTTCAACCACTTCGTGATACTTCCCATTACACGACCAACACTGATGAAGAATTGGAGAAGACTGCAGCTGAAGATTGCAACTCCCTTGAGAAACAAATGAGTCTGATTAAGATAAAAGAGGACACATTTCAGGAAAAATGTGAATTGGCCAAGCAGAGTAGCAAAAACAGTAAAAGCGGCATCCAGCTACTGCCATCTCGATCGAGAAGAATGTTTGACAAGTTGTGGGGTTTCGGAAAAGGGCATGCAGATAACAGAAGTTCCGAGACCTCTGCAAGTTCGCAAAGCCCAACTTCGATGGTTCCAGGGGATGCCAAGTCTTCCGGTTCATCTTCGAGAAACAGGATGATCGAGGTTAATGAGATCATAAACAGTTGAACGAAAAGATTCAAACTGTTGAGTGTAAAAAGTTGTAGGATTTTGTTGTAGTTGATGATGAAGGTTCTTCTCATATGTGAAGTATTCAAAAATCGGGTCAGGTGCTTTTCGTTCTAACATCTTATTCAATTGTATGATCATCCATGTAGTTAATTGGAGGATTACATTTCCTTTGAACTTTTTGAAATTGGATTCCTTATGATGTATTTTTCTTACATTCAAGTTCAGTGGGTAGAGCAGGATTTTACATTGTAAAACTAAACCACTAAAATGCTTGGTTCATGAAAGAGTTTGGCTTCCCTGAAAATGCAAGAAATGGTAAGAAACTATCCATGAAATTTCCTTCTGCCTTTCATCACACGTTCAGAAAGCTACCACTTTGAATGTGACAATAGTAAACTTCCTGAAATTTCTCAAAAACTGACTGTATACATACGCACCATTATACTTCATATGGAAGAAATAAAAAGCTGTTCAAAGCAGTAGTACATTCACATAACCATATCTAATCCTCTTGGTTAGTCTTTTTTATCTTGATAAACCTAGATAGTGAATACAAATTATATGATCTTAAGGGTTCTTAAGTTCCATTAGCAACGGACATGCTTCTTTTTGAAGGCACAATAATTTTGCATGAAAACTATAAGCTTTTGGAATAAGCTGCTACATGTTTAAAAATTGATACATAAATACATCAAATGAGGTAAGGATTAGGGGAAAAGAAAAAATGGAGTTTAAGTACAGCATAATCATATCCTTTGTGTTGTTTCTCTCAGTCCATCTATCACTGCCATATTTCACCGAGTCGTTGCCTCGATGCAAAGCTTGGTTGGTCCAGTCAATCCCTACAGATATGCCTCATCTCCCTCGGGTCCCTGGTGTCCTCTCTACCGGTAACAGTCTTTATCTGCTTCAAGCTCCAAAGTGGAAATGAATGAAACTGTATTTCCATTTTTTGACCTCTTTTCTTGGTTTATAGGTGATGTGTTTAAATGGTTGGCTTACAATTCTACTGGCAAACTAGATATAATAGCTCAGTATTGGCAATTGAAAGCACATCCAGAGGATTCCCGGTCAGGGGATTATGGATATTCGAACAATGATATGCATCGCTTCGGCGCGCATCAAGGCTTTTCTGTGTATACATCCCTGGAAAATGCTGCTGATAGAGATGTTGATATCAGGTGATGTTTTATGGACAAAATGTCCTCCCTTTTCTTTTAATGAAAATTTCTAACTGTTATATAGGGCAATATAGCATATGTAATGCTTTTAGCTCTCATTGCAGTGCATAGAAACAAATGTGGTCCATTTGCAAAGTACTATAAATCGATCCGAATTTCAGGTTGATACAGCACTCTGGAGTGTATCCTGACTACACCAAAGAGCCCTCCGGCCTTGCTTCGAGAAGAGCAAATGTCAAGAGTGCGACTTTCTTACTTGATAAATGGTTCAGCACAGGTGTCGTCCATGCGAAAGTTTGGATATCGGATAACCAGGATGTCTATATAGGATCTGCAAACAATGACTGGAAATCACTTACTCAGGTATATGAAAGATCATAAAGTTCTGGTTTATCATCTTCGACTCATCATATTTGTCATCAAGATCATGAACCTTCATTAACATAACCAGTCGAGGGTAACTAGCTACTTGCTTATGGTCTATGACTATTCGTACTTCAGATTGTTGAACCGTATTATTCACTTGTACATTGTAATTTCTAACACGAGAGTTGATGGCAAAAACAAAAGAAACCCTGAGTAACACGGTATCATGCAATAGTATGTGGCAGATTTTGCCTTCGGTTGATTCTTATCTTCACTCCGCTGATCATCTCACCTTGTAATAATATGTTCTGATTATGGTTACAGATAAAGGAAGTTGGAATTTATCTTGTCGGTTGTCCTAAAGTAGCAAGAAAGGTTGGGGTCTACTTTCATAATCTATGGAGACTTGCACATCTTAATGTTTCAGCTTTCACAACAACAATATTAGACCCGAAATGGCAGATTCAAAGAAGAGTTCCCTGCTGGTCACATTTCATCGAATCTGACATGAGATGCACGTACGTTAACACCCTGCATATTCTGCATTACTCTGCCTTTGTTACTTTGGGCTGGCTTAACATGTTTATTCATCTCAGGCCTCGACTTCCTCGTTTCGTGGAGATTCCTTATGTGACAAGTTATCCGAAATTATCAGACCCTAAAATATTGAAATTGATTATTGATGCTCCAGGATATGGTTATATAAGTTCAGTGCCTCAATCAAGCTATCTGTCTTTTGCTCCACCTGAAGTAACTTGCTGTCTTTTATGTTTAGTCTTCTATGTTTCATTCGATTTTTTATGCCACTTGTGGTCAGCAGCTGTCATTCGGCAGGTTCCAGCCCAACGAACAAGGGTGGCTCGATACGATTAAATCCGTCAGAGATGGAGGCACAGTAAGGATCAGTACCATGGAATGGCTTGGCCAATCCCAACATACAAAGCAAACAGTTTATTGGTCATCACTTTCAAGTGCAATCTCAGAGGTACTATTTTAGTGGATTATTGCTTGTGTTTTCCCTATTCTTATGATGTTTAAACATGGTAGGTTGTATTCTCGAAGCATGCGAAAGTGAAGGTACTTGTGGCGTATTGGGCAAATTTTATTGAAAAAACTGAGCTCTACTTGAAGTCGCTTCTCTACACCAATGTCCTCTGCTACTCTTCCAAGCAGAACAGATGTTCAGGGAGTGTAGAAATAAAGTACCATAAGGTTCCAGGTTACAACTTGACCGGGCCGGCCATTCACAAAAAAAAGCGTACCGGAAATATCTACCCAGGCTACACCAGAGTCAATCATGGGAAATATGCAGTTAGCGAAGTTCGTGCACACATCGGTACCAGCAATCTGGTTTGGGATTATTTCTATACGACAGCCGGAGTTAGCTTTGGGACATACAATCCTGCCATTGTTTCACAGCTTCAAGAAATCTTCGAAGCAGATTGGAATTCGCCATATGCTGCTCCCATCGAGGAGTTGAGTAACAGTCATGCTTATTCTAGTTGATACTCTTAGCATTTGGAGATTTATACCATAAATTTTTAAAGCATACTCAAAAGAGTACTTTTATTAATTAGAAAGCAGTTTTGTCACGTGAATGATCTTTATTCGGAAGGTAACATTGAGAACCGATATTAATATGGTTTCAATCGAGGCGACGGAGGAGGTAGTCGATTTCGACTTCCTTTGTTAAGGGAATCACCCAATCTGCATACAGACCAGAAACAATAACTGGATCAACAGTGTACTTTCCCTTGTCTCCATCATCACCGAGCTTCACTTCCTGGCCAAATGTCATCGCCTTCTTCGCCACTCTCTTCTTTACCGCTTCTTCAACGTTTGTAAACGTCAACAAATTTGTCAGAGTAAATCTATCCTGAAATCACCACAACATTGTCCCAAGCTATTATATTGCTAACTCTATATGCATCCTAGGAGTATCTTAATGAATGACTAGCTAATAGCCGGTAGGTCTGAACAATCTGACCGTTATGACAACAAAACTAAAATACCTGAGCACGAATTGCCGGTTCATAGTCTTTCCGTTCGTCCCTGAACTTCACTTCAGCTACAAGTTTTCCATAGTGAATTCTTCTGGAGATAGCCTAAAAGGATTAGCAATGCATTTTTAGAGCCACTTTTCTAATATCATATCTTCAGGTTCATAAGAGATTATTAAATACCTGTAAACACTCGAGATCACGAGCAGCGGTCAAAGCATAGTTTCCGTCATCGCCCGGAGAGACAAACGATGGTAGCAGTTTGTTGAAGTACATGTCCCAGATGAGATTATTTATGTTAATAGACATTGCTGCGGGATGAAAAACCTGTTTGACTTGAAGTTATTAGTCCGGATTATAATTGAACCGGATTCTGATTTTTCAGAAAAATCGAGAAGAGAAACACAGGTAATTAATTACTTCAGGGTACTTGTAATGTGGCACCAATGAGGGTGGTAGATTATCTGGGAAGAATGGATGCTCTTCAGGATTATCATATCTACCAGCCTGCAACAACATCAGAACGATTCATGTAGCCAACTTTAAGATGAAGCGGAGAGACTATTCGGAGATATAGTTCAGATGGTTCATGCAGCCATTTCTAAAACATAGCAAAGGTGTTGAGGAGACGTCTAACTCCTTCCCAAAGAGTCCGTATTGTCTTTATGTTATAAGTGCATAAGCAAATGGCCAACGTTTCTGGCGCTCTTAAATTTCCTTAAACAAGAGGCAACTCCGAGATAAAATGGAAATGATTCATACACTTTAACTTTAGAACGAAGCAAAAAGAGGATAATTAAAAATTGGAGAATCAAATCTCTTGTAACGTAAAGAGGTATCCTTGAACTGACAACGTATAAAGTACAGCACTAAATGCAATATGCTGTCTTCCATTTTATGTTATGGGGATTATATTATGAGCAATTATTTAATCACATCAACAGCAAAAAGTAAAGACAAGTCACAATAATTGAAACTTGATTTTTAGTTTAACCATTAATATTTTTCGTCACAAAATTATCATTAAGCACTTACAGAATCAAGTCAAATTTTGTTATTAATACACACGTAAATGGGCAGGTAAGTCTTAACTCTTTTGACTAAATATAAAAAATCTCTTTGTAAAATTAATAAATTAATTTAAATCTTTTTAGCCCTTAGTTAAATGAAAAAAATAAAAATAAAAAATTAAACCTTTCTAGTCCCTTGATAAAATGGAAATTCAATAATTTAATTTCTTTTTAACACAAAATTTTCAACTTCAACCCCATTAAATGCCCCCAACACTTAATTCCTGTATTTGCTCTTGAATCCACCTATGCAATCACAACAATTTCAATTAAAAACTTTTTAAGTAGAGAGGTGGCATGTTTTTACTGAGAATGAATGGCACAAGGGAGAAAGATGAAAGAGAAGAGAGGTTCAGTTTTTTTACCTTAGCTTGTACGGCCTCTGTTTGTTTAACGAAGAACTCAAGCAAAGATCCACTGAAGCTAGGGATGGAAGCGTAGGAAGGGTCGTAGGTGGGAGGGTTCAAAGGGAACCTTGCTCTCTCTATCAGACTGTAAACAATGGTATCTTCTTGCCTTACCAATGAATCCCTCACCATCCTCAGCGTCACGTTGTTGTGTTCGGCTTTCGCCATTTCGTGTTTGCAGGCTGAACTAGCAAGAAGAAAAAGAGTTGTTAACATCATTACCACACACATATCAATGTTGGTAAAAATTAAAAACAATGGAAGACCTATTTCATTAATGATATAAGGAAAAAAGAGTAAACGAAAGTGGGAAGTAAGACGTTGACAAATGATCTCTCTCAAATTTATGGCAAATGACAACCACTCACCAAAATGTATAAAATGGAATGGAAGGGGGGTTTATATAAAAGAAAAGAGGGTTTTTTACTCAAATAATACAAAAAATTTAAAAAATATCCAAATTGGTATACAATCTCAATTATTTACCAAAATGATACAAATAGGTGGTGCCGCCTCTGCCACCGGCACCTCTGACACTGGCACACTTTGGGTGCCGCTTTGTATGACAGACCATCAACCCCAATTTTGTTTTTTTTTCAGCAGTTTCTTGAGGATCAATTAAGCAATTTTTCTAATGTTTAAAAAAAAAAGAGAAAGGTACGGCTGTCACAGTCAACTTTAAATTTGAATAATTACCTTCTAAGCCCTTCCTATTTATTATTATTTTTATTCCCTTCAACTCAGTATTTTGTGTTTAAACAAACAATTAATCTATTTTTATAGTTAAATAAGCCCTTACTTATGGTTTTTACTTATAAAATTTAAAAACTTGTTGATTAAATTAAATTTATATTTTTATTTAATAAATTATTCTCATCAAATTTACACCAACATAAGATGTAAATTAATTTATATTTTTAAATAGCTTTATTTTAACTTTACTTTACACAATTAACAATACTTTACTCTTAGGGCACATGTTTAGAAATCGTAAACATTATGATATACATTTTGCACTCTTCAAATTTCATATATGCATAGATTTAATAGTTATTATTATATTACTAAGAGTAATTGATATTATATTATTAATAATATCTATTTATATATTTAAATTAAATATTACAAATAATTTAGATATTTAAAATTTATATGTCATATATCATTATATTAAATTATTTACTGTTTTTACTTTCCATCATTATGTCTAAAATAGATATTTTAACTTTCAACCGTAATTTTACGATAATAATATTAAACATTTGAAATTAACATATTACACTTTTTTACAATATTTTTCAAAATGATAAGTATCATTTCTTTTTTTCTTTTATGATTTAAAGCTTTATTTGTTTTAACGTTGAATATCTTATACTACAACTATTATTATATTTTTTTCTTGCATAGATGAAGTCGAAAATTGTATGTCGTGGGATTGAGATAAATTTATAAAATATTGGAAGGTGCAAAGCTAAAAATTTATGATAAATTTCTTAAAATTATTTATTAAATTTTAGGAGGATTAAAATATTATTTTACTACAAAATTTTATAAGTAAAAACCATAAGTAAGGGATTTATTTAACTATAAAATAGATTAATTGTTTGTTTAAACACAATATCTGAGTTGAAGGGAATAAAAAGAAAACAATAAATAGGAAGGCTTAGAAGGTAATTATTCAAATTTAAAGTTGGCTGTGACAGCCGCACCTTTCCCTTCTTTTTTAAAAATTGGAAAAATTACTTAATTGGTCCCTCAAGAAACTGCTGAAAAAAAAAATAAAATTGGGGGGTTGATGGTCTGCCACAGGCGGCACCCAAAGGTGACAGTGTCAGAGGTGCCGCCGGTGGCAGAGGCGGCACCACCCATTTGTACCATTTTGGTAAATAATTGAGATTGTATACCAATTTGGATATTTTTAATTTTTTTGTATTATTTGGGTAAAAAAACCAAGAAAAGAAGAAGCCAAAAGAAATGGTGGGTAGTGCGTAGTGCGCAGGGAGAGTTGTGTCGGCTCAGACGTGGCGTAATTGCACCATTAATCTTCTAATCTATCTAATCCTGTTTTGTCCCATTAGTTCTGCGGGCCTTAAAGAAGGGTAACGGAATAACGTGAGGGTTAGTTGTGTGGTTGCAACTTGCTGGAACTGGGACGCTTTTATTATATTATTAATTGTTACTGGTTATAAAACATCATCTTTCCGAGGAATTAGACTCAAATCCATGTTTGTTTAACCCTACTCAATTTTTATGTTTTGGGTCAAATTGGTTTACCTAAACCCTAAGAAAAATCTAGCCCAAATGAAAAAAAAAAAAAAAAAACTAAACAAATAGAATATGAATACAAGCTAAACCTAAACCCACCCACCAACCTAAATCCGAAGAAAAAAAATGAATAAATGTAATATTGTTATTTAAATGTGTTTATAAAATTTTAAATATTTTCCTTATCTTTTCAAAATTTTTAATTTCCCTAATTTTAGATTTTTAAAAAAATAATGATCAAATAAAAACCAATGGTCTAACCGATTTGACCATCAATTCGATTAAAAAACTATTATTGCATAAATCAATTTGATTTTGAATTAGATTAATGATTAAATAATTTGAATTTTAAAACATTTATATCATTTCAACATTTCGATTTGAGTTAATTCGGGTTCGGGTTCGGGTCTAATAAGTTCAATTTTTGATCATTTGAGTTTTAGGCTCAAATTATTTTGGATCAAGTCAAAATCGAGTCAATTTGAAATAACTGTTGAAGTCAAATTTAAAATCAAAAGTTAATTTAAATTCAAATTGTTAGAATTTTTATAATTAAAACGAGTTGAGGTTGGGATTGTATTTCTAGATTTGGGATCAAAATTGATAGGTTTAATTACAAACCTACAGGCTTATACAATTTGCTTGTTCTTTATTCAGGTCGTTTCTAGTGCTTAGAGTACATGAATGTCCAAACCTGATTGTATTACTGAACCTTTATATCAGGATTTGCTGCTTATTAATGATAATAGAGTGCACTCGTTTAGTCCTCCTATCTCAATTTATGTTTTATTTTCATTCTTTTAGAGTTTACAGCTACAAATATAGTGTAATTATAGTACAAATAAGATAAAATCAATACACAACTCTTGGGCAAGACTACATTGTGAAATTGAAGACTCATACATGACAATTCCATACGGTCAGACTCGAAATAGTAAGGGTGGTTTTGGAGAGAACTATAAAAAATAAAAAAAAGAACATTAAAATTCAAATGAAAGGCCTTCAATTTAATGTAGATAACTATTCATTGATAAACTAATATCCCTTAAAAATGTGAAATAATTTCCCTGTTTCACTTGCAAACTAATCAACCATCCAAAACGCTTTTAAAGCCAAACTAACAAACAATTCATCTTTAAACACCAAGCAACTACACCTGATATGATACACATGAAAAAAAGCAGTAAGAAATTTTCTCACCTCAGCTAGGAACCAAACGGTGAAGGTTGTTGGACACGAATCGACATAAGCTGTGCAGTGTCTTTCCACCATGAAATCTCTCTTTCCTTGTCGACCAGTTCTTGCTGTGCACTTGCCAAAGCAGCTTCTAATTCTCTTATCTGCTCTTCCTGCCTCGATTCCAACAATTCATGCAACCTTCTCTCCAGTTCGTATGGAGGAACACCACAATGCAACTGCGCACACTCCTCTTCTTCACCGTAAATTGTCGGGTCAATTACTTCTCCACAGCTCATACTGTAGCTTCTGGCTGAACTATTACCAGTACTCTGCTATAGTTGGTAAAAAAAAATAACATTTAAAATCTCCAGGGAATTGATAAGGTTTCAATATTTGTTAGTACTACTACATAAACTAAACATATTGAGTTAGGTATGGGATGATTCCAAGTTTGAATTAATTTATGCGTTCATTCAAGATTCACATCATTTTTGGTTTTAGATAATTTTGGGTTGGGCCAATTAGGATTTTAAAAGTTTTAGATAATTTCAATTCAAGTCATTCAAGTTTGTTTTATTTGGAAATTTCAAGTCTAAGTCATTATAGTGTTTTGAATCATGGTAGGTTTAGGTCATTTAGAGATATTTGTTCAAGTTGGGTCAATTTAAAATGGATTTATTTGAGTTTAAATCAATTTCAAGTTTGGACCATTTTAAATTCAAGTCAGATGATCTTTGGTTTCAAGTCGATTATGATTCGAATTCGGTCTAATCAAATTCAACTGGATTTTAGATTCAAATTAATTAAATCATACCCTAAACCAAAAACAATGAAATAAAAAAGACATGCCAAATTCCCGAGTTTTAACCGTACCTGAGGATGGGTTGAGGACAATTTGCTTGCATCCAAATGGAGTTGCAAACGTTCTAACTCGGCTTCAAGTTCTGCTTCAAGTCTATCCATTCCTTCCAGATACTTTTCTTCTTTCAGCACATATTCACATTTCAAAGGCTGATCAAATATCACTTTATTTGATATAAGATCGCCATTAAACTCCGATTCTAAATCTCCATCAATGCCGTTGTTTGATTCAATCTCCTTTGCGGTTATGAATAAATCTTTGTTTCGGAGCTCATCTTTAACATTTTCAAGAACAGCCGCCATTTGGATTCTCAGTTCTGCCATCTTTTGAAGTTCTTTTTCAGTCACAGCAACCAGTCGAAGCAAAAAACACCCTATTACCACGTTGTAATTAGCTTCCCTTCCGCTTCTTTCTGATTAAAAAAAAAAAAAACCCCGAAAATTATTAAAATTTGATCCAACATTAATCTCTAAGCTTGAGTTCGGTTCAAGACTTAATCGAATTACTCAAGCTTGAGCTCGATTAAGTTCATACTTAAACTTCTTCTACTTGTAAATAATAAAAGTACAAATATAATTTCAGTATTAAAATTTCGAATCAACTCAGAGTTGATATTACCTGAGCTAAGATTTAATAAATAGTATTTTGTCCCTAAAAGAACCACTTATTGAGTTAGGCTCCATAAAAGCAACTATTTGCACTCTAGTATAGGTGTCTTTCTCCATGTTATGATCTAAAACTAATCCTATTTGAATACCCTTTCAACCAACTATTAGTAAATAAACAATATTTGTGATCTATGAAAACTCTAACTAAAATCAAAATTATATATAACTGCATAAAATTTATTCCTAAAAATATACATTAGAATTTGGAACTCAAAAAGCCAAAAGATAAACAAAATGACACCAAGACAATTTTGACCTGATGACGAATCAGGACGACGGGTTACGTGATTAGGTGGTGCCACGTCATCATCATCTTCCTTCCTCTGGCCAAGATTCACCCTCCCCTTCACCTTCCGACGCTTAAGTGAAGAGAAGAGGCGAGCAGCAATACGGCGCGGCGCGGAGCAGTTTAATCCACTGCAACCGTCCATGAGAAGGAACGCTTTGTTGTTGGCGGATTCGTAAAAGAGGGGTAAAATTTTGGATCTGCAGAAAAAGAAGAGTAAATTTAAAAAGAGTATCACCAATGGCGTCGGGCTTTCAGATGTATTTCTCGGCTAACGAGCTCATTGATTCTAGCAGAAGAGAAAATGAATTGACTCAAGAGTGTGACAGTGAAGAAATTTAATGAGATGACGAATATACTGATTTACGGTAGAATTATAGTTTTGTCCCTACATCATTCTCAAATTTTAGATTTAGTTTTATATTTTAATTTATATGAAAAATAATTTGATTTTTATTAAAACCAACTTTTTAATAAAAGTCACGTGAGTATTAATTATTTAGACTAAATTGTAACATAAGAATAAAATGTGCTTGTAACTTTTCAAAAATTGAGAATTTAGTCTTTATATTTATATTTGCAAGAATTTAGTTTTCTACTTTTAAATTATAAAATTTAGATTTAATTATTAATATTATTATTTTTTGGTTAAATTAGTTGATGTGACATTTTAAAAAAATTACTTACTTGATAACCATGTAATTAAAAAATATTATAATTAACTTGAATTTAACAAAAAATAACAATATTAACAGTTAATCCTAAATTTTAAAATATGAAAAATAAAAAATTACATTCCTAAAATAAAATATAAAATTAAATTTTAATTTTCAAAAAGTACAGAAATTATAAACATATTTTAACTTATTATATAATTAAAAGATTAAATTATGTCAAATCAATATATATGGATTAAGTATTAAATTTGAACACGGTCTCATGCACCTGTAAATTATTATAAAGAGACGATTATTATACTTATATAACAATATTTGATATTTAAACTATATTTGCTTTAAAAAATCAAGTTAAAAAGTACATCATATTAACAATATTGATCGGTAAGACTTATATCATATCTTTAATAAAATTTATGAATGTAATTTCATTTTATTAAAGATTATTTTCATGAATGAAATAAGATTAATAAATTTATCTTGTAAATTTTAAATATTTTCTTTACATCTTAGCTAACATTTATTATCTTTATTTTTTTTGTACGTAATATCTTTATACTTAATAATAGAATTAATTTGCAGATTGAGTTTTAATTCGGTTAGTATTGGTATTGTTGTTAGTGCAGAAAAACGTGAGTTAAAGCGTTTTTAAGCACGTTTATCCTTCAATTTAAAGGCTGAGAAGGGTTATGAATAGTTTTAGGCATTGTATTAAAAAAATAGAGTTCCATTAAAATTTGAGCGAATATGTTGTTATAAAGAACAAAATTTGTTGAAGGATTTTGGACTTTTCAAAAAAGTCTTCAAAATATCATCTCCTAAAGCTGGCAAACTACTCAACAGGCTCTTGTTAGAGTTGGGAGGCAAAACTCTGATCGAGGACAATACTAACTCGTTGAGGGATTTGTTGGCTTCTTGACTTTTATAATGAGATGTTATAAAGAGTGACTACTATAGAGAGAACTAATTGTAGAAGGACCAAAATTAGAATTTGACCATGGCGTTTTAATTGCGGAGAGATTTGGAGGGAAAGTTTTGATTTTGGATTTATTTGCTTTTTATTTTTATGGGTGTTTTTAAGATTTTCTATAAATGCTGTAGTAACCATGGTTATTTTATTGTCATATTTAAAACCATACAAAATCTTTTGGTTAAGTAGTTTCTAAAATTGATTTATTTAACATATTTGACAATTTTCATTGATATATAAAAAAAAAATCTAATTTAACCCTTAAAATATATTTGATTTCTAATTTCCCACTTTCATACTTAAATTTTTTCTTTAATTCAATTTCATACTTTTGTTATAGATTTTGGTCCAATGCCACAGCTTTTATAACTTTTAAAATCATAGAACAATTTTCTTAAAATCCCTTTTTATTAAATTAGAAAACATATATTATTAAAGAAGACGCATCCCTAACCCATCTTCTTCCTCATGCAGGCCTGAAGAATTGGACTGCATCTGATGTTATGAAAAGGGCAAGCTCAAGCCTTAAGTTAAAGGGAAGCTTCTTACATACTTATTTAGCTAGGCTTCCTCTTATACTGCTAATAAGCTGACTACTTCAACTGAGATGAAGAAGAGACCCCTCAGATTCCTACTTTCAAGTAGCTCTTTCAGGATATACATATTGAGATGAGATGAAGATTCAACCAATAGATTCAAAGCGTGGTCAATGTTTAATGTGAACAAAATTGGGTCTTTAAGATCTCTCAATCTGGTTGCTGGTGCAAGCTTTGTTTTTTAGAAAGATTGTAGTGCATAAAAAAAAAAAAAACTTATAATGCAAGAAAAGAAATAGATTTGAAGCTTCAGGCTTTAATTTTTCTTTTTAAATACAAAGTTTTAAACAACAAAATAAAAATACACAATAGTGTAAACCACATTATTGAATTTTATATAATGAGACTTAATACACAACTTGTGACATAAGTTACCTTTTTTTATTTATAACATTATCATATTTTTCATTAAGAATTTTATCTGAAAGTTATGTTTATTCAAATACAATTGTTTAGATGCAAATAAAAATAATAATTATTATAATTTATTTTCAAAAATAAAAAGCTCAAGTGGTCATCTTTTGACCTTTTAAAACATTTACATAAAGCTCGGTAAATAAACTCACTTATCCAATGAGCTAAACACCTAACTTGATTATTCAAATTATAAAACTTGTATATTTAAATTCTTTATACTTTATATTTATTAGTCAGTAATTTGAGATTACTAATATCATAAACTATTAACTTTATGGATGGGGATCGGATTTCTAAATGAGCTAGATTCTTTAGCCAACATGCAAGGCGGAGCTAAAGATTTGGTAGGGATCCTTACTAGATCTGATTATGGGTCGGGTTTAAGTAAAAATATAGACCTGAAAAATAAGTTTGGACAAAAAATTAAATCCGTTTAAAAAATGGGCCGGGCCTCTGGTAAGGCATTTTTGGTCCGGGCCTAGGCCCGGCTCCGGCTCGAATTCACTAAAGGGCAAAAAAATCTGTTTTTTTTAAATATTATTTCGTTGTTGTTTTCTCCTATTTTGCTACCATTTTACTGTTATGTTGCTATTATTTTGTTGTTATTATTTGGATATTGTATAAAATTTATTTTATTGTTAATTTTGTTATTATTTTAATGGCACTTGTTAATTTTGTTATTATTTTAGAGATATTTATTTGTTAAGTTGCATTTATTTTAGCGTTATTTAAGTCTACAAATTTTTAAAATTTATTTTCAATTTATTGGAAAATATTTATTTTGATGTTTTTAGTATTTTGATGTATTATATATATTTAAAAATTATATAAAAATAATATAAAATTAATACTGGATGGGCCGGTCAGGCCTTGATTTTATCATTTTTATCAGGGTCGGGCTTGGGTAAAATTTTAGGCTGATTTTTTGGGTCAGGACGGACCTAGTAAATGGGCCTAAATTTTTAGTTGAGCTTAGCCCAACCCATGAGCACCTCTAGTCCTGACCCTCCTTCAAATGTAATTTTTTTTAATTTAGGTTTATTTATAATTTATAAAACTTTAAATTAGTAATGATAAAATTACACTTTAGTCTCTCAAAATGATAAAAAATGATTTAATCCTTTAAAAATTATAAAATATAAAATATTAAAATAATAAAATTATATTTTATTATCGTAAAATTTATAATTTAATTAGTGTTAAAAATATTTGTGATTTCGATGGGTAATTGAAAACTAAGTTGATTCATCACTAGAGTCAGACATGGGTTGGGCGGCCCGACCTGGCCAAGGCCCGCCTCAAATGTGGGAGGTTTGGGTAAAATATAGGCCCAAAAATGGGCTTGGACAAAAAATAAGGCCCGTTTAAAAATGGGCGGGCTCAAAATAAGGATTTTAGCCGGGCCCGACCTGCCCGCCCAATTCATTAAAGTCAAAAAATTAATTTTTAAATATTATTTTCTTATTATTTTCTCTTTATTTTGCTACAATTTTACTATTATGTTTTTATTATTTTGTTGTTATTGTTTAGATATTATATAAAACTTATTTTATAATTAATTTTGTTATTATTTTAAAGACATTTGTTAATTTTGTTATTATTTTAGAGGCATTTGCTTGTCAAGTTCATCTATTTTACTGTTATTTAAGTCTACATATTTTTTAAAATTTATTTTCAATTTGTTGAAAATATTTATTTTAATTTTTTAATATTTTGATGTATTATATATATTTAAAAATTATATAAAATAATATAAAAAATTAATCTGGTAGGCGCGGTAAATTGGGCCCGGTTTTAGTATTTTTATATGGGCCGGGCTTGGGCAAAATTTTAGGACTATTTTTTAGGCCCGGCCCGGCCCGAGCCCAATAAACGGGCCTAAATTTTTAGTTGGGCCCAACCCAACCCGACCCAGCCCGCCCATGTACACCTCTATTCATCACTATAGGAGGTCTATTAATAAGTTAGGAGTGAGGCCAAGTGTATGGATTTGTCTTTATTCATCTTTGTTATATTAATGTGAATTGTATGAGTTTTTTCTTTGTATATTGATATAAATTTTCTGAGTCTGTCTTTGAATAATGAAATAAAATTTCTACATCTGTCTTTGTACATACTGAGTATCTTTTTAATGAGAATTTGGTCAAAATTTGTATATTTTAATATTTTAATTTTAAATTTGTAAATGAAGAATAAGTAGGAGATAAATTCTAGAAGAACATGATGAACTAGATGGATTTACCCAGAAATTTTAATTTTTTTTTGCGTTAAAATATTTAATTATTTCAAGAAATGAAAGAGTTTTTATTTTTATAATTTCCGTTTTTCACAATTTTAGTTATATATAAATTTGAGAATAAATGTTATATTATATTTTAAAAATATATTTTTTATTGAAGAATGCCATGTGGCGTATTATTATTGATCACATATTTTTTAAACCATGTTAAAAATTGGACTAAGAATAATATTTTTAATTACGAAATTAAATTATAAAAAAAGTTTAAATATCAAAATAAAAAATAAATATAATTTGAAATATCGAATCGAAAATTAAATTTAAAAAAAACAATAATGTAAAATCCATATTCCTAAATTTTGGTTTTATCCTTTATCCAATGACATTGAAATAAACAACAAATTAAACTAAAGATTAGCTTAGGAAAAAATAATCCAAAGTTATCATTAATAGTAACAAAAAAAATTATATTCTTTCAATATTTATTGACCGACAATGCATAAGTGTATGGGCGTTGTTCTCAAATATGCATGCACGGGTTTGCTGTGAACGTCTTCATTGCTAGTGGTAGTTTGTAAATTTGAAATACAACATGCGTTTAGGCTGTTTTGAAAAGGGCATAACTTTTCCATTTCTATTGGAGTTGAATTTTTTTTAAATGCTTCTGTGAAAAAATATGTTTGTTAGTTTTAAGTGTTGTTTATTATTATTAAAATTACAGTTAAAGTTTAAAATAATTTTTTAGATATGATAGTAAAAAGTAAAAATTAGTTAAGTTATATGATATTTAAATAATTTAATATAATTATACATGAAATTCAAATTTTAAATATTTAATTTTAAAAAATTATATATCATCAATTATACAAATAATAAATAAGATTTAAATAATTTAATATAATAACATGATATTTAAATAATTTAATAATATAAAAATATTTAAATAATTTCATATAATGATATATAAAATATAAATTAATCTAATTTTATATTCCTTTAAATAGTTAATATAAATAAGGGTATCTTGATAATTATCACCTCTAAACCCAAAGGCCAAAAGCCAAAAGCACTTAAATCACAATTTTTGCGTTTGGGTGGAAAAGCACTTTTTGACCGCACTTTTGACTGTAAAAGCCAAGTGTTCTTCATTGCTTCTGCGATGGAAAAACACTTTTAACCCAAAAGTGTTTTTCTATTGCAATGGAGAACACAACCTTAGTGTAATGTCACAAGCAATGTCCATTGTTATCTGGTATCGCTTAGCTTTATAATTTGTCATGCTTGGAGTTGTAATTTTTATAAAGAAAATTATTGATTTGTGATCTTTGTTAACTCTTTGGATGTATTACAGGAACATATCTTGAAAATTGGTTTAAATTAGATCAAGTAAATAAACTTGCCTATTTTTAGAAAATTGGATCAATTGGGTAAACTTGGGAACATATATTGGACTTATTGAATAGGTTCACTAAGCTTGTAATCCTACTACTTTGATGGAAAAATTGATTGTAATTGATCTAGTATTTTAGAAATTTGAAAGTAGTTTAAATACTTGAGATTTTTATATGTTTTGTATTGAGTGATTTAGCACTTATTTGTTCAATAAGGAACTTGTAATTGTGACTGCATATTGAGTGTGAAAGTAAGGGAATTACTTGGTTTTCAACCTAAGTTTTTAGAGGAAAATTTAGAGGAGAGTGATCTAGATAGTAGTTGCAAAAGTGAGGTTCTTAATCTGGTGAGTGTTAGAGCTTGTAATCACTTCTTATACGAGATGTTGAGATGGTAGTTATCTTTCTAGGAAAGACCCTGTATATGTAGGAAACTGAACTATGTAAACATATCACTATGATCATCTTTGCTCTTCACCAATGCCTAAAGTAGTTGGCACTTTTCAATTTCCTTTACAAATATCATTCTAAATTATTTTAATGGTATCAGAGCTTACCACTTAACACATCTAGTGAAGTTCTTGGTATTGATATTTACTTGAAATTGAAGGATCACTAGTGTCATGTCTCCCATTTTTTAGATGGTGAACTATGTCACAATTGAAAAGCAATTGGATGTTGATGTCTTTTTAAGATAAAAAAGAAAGATGATGGTAAAATTGTGGTTACAAAGTTACACTAATGGCTCAAGGATATGCACAACATGCTAGATTTAACTTCCATGACACTTTTAGTCCAATACCTAGGGCTTGAATATTACACACTATCATTTCATTAAACGTTACACAAAAGTGGAAACTAAGGCAAATTGATGTTAATAACGCATTTCTTAATGATGATCTGGTTGAAGAAGTGTACATGTTACAATCACTTGGCTTTGAACAAGTTGGTGCAAATGGTGAACCTTTGGTTTGTAAACTAAAGAAGTCTCTTTATGGGCTCAAAAAGCTCCCTAAGCTTGGTTACTGAAGAAATTATTGGTTGATAGATCACTCATTAGAAGAATAACTACTCGTAACACTTCAAAACATAAGGGGTTAATTGTAAAGAATGACCAAGTAAATGATTAGGCTTGATGGTTAAGTGTTTAGTATACTCCCTAGATGTCTTAGGTTTGAGCCACACTTTTCAATTCTTTTCTTTATTTTTTCAGTAACGTATGATCAAAACCATACTTTTTTTTGAACAAAAAACGACCACAAGGGTCAACTCAATTTATTAAGTAACATCACAAATTACAGCATCATGGATTTTCGACGGATAAACCATTTCAAAAAAATAATTTTTGGCCTCACTATACATTTTTTTACAAATTAAATGGGCTACATTATTGCAAGACCGTTCGATCCAATTTAACTTGGTAGATTTAAAAATGTTGAAGGCTGCTGTGCATTCCTTAATCCGTGCGTCTATTATGGTGACGTCATTGGCTAATTTTTTTAGTCTATTGACCAGCCCAACGTGATCTGTCTCAAAAAGAACATGTTCTTTTATTTTTAATTTGGGCGCCACGTTAATGCTTTCTTCAAAGGCCATGCATTCAGCCTCTTCCACCCGACAACCTTACATTTTTAAAGCCCTTACCGCCTTCTAAGACAAAACCTTCTTCATCTCTTATAACCGTCCCATACCCGATTCTATTTTCACCAACTGTAGTATCAAAGTTTATTTTTATGAAGCCCTTTGGAGGTTTTTCCTACTTTTTCTCCACGATGTTTTGTGAAATTAATGGTTCATTCATCATGTTACATATTCGGAATTCCTTACTCAGGTTGCTAGCTCTTTCCCATATTAGCTAAGCCTTCTCTTCTTTTCCTTTGAAGATGTAGTTATTTTTATTGTTTCAGCAGTTCCATAATGTTGTCATTAGGTCGGCCATGGCTCTCTTGTCCAGGACACGCATCAAGTCTTCCAACCAATCAATGCAATGGTCATATTTCTTAGAAATAAAGTTTCTGGACCATCCTCCTAATGAAAGAACTGCTCTCAATGTTGGGCAGTCTTTTAACGCATGTAGCAGCGTTTCGGTCTCGGCTCTACATCTTGGACATCCCTTGTCAAAACCCTGTCTGATGGAGGCAATTTTACCATTCGTCGGGAGGATTTCATGCCCCACTCGCCAAGTAAAAACATGGATCTTTGGTAAAGTGTCGAGCTTCCATAGAGCTTTCCAAAAAAATCTATGAGGGCCATATCCCATCTCTTTCAATAGCAACCATGAGTAGGCAAACTTCAAAGTAAAACACCTATGAGGGTTGTGAAACCATATTATTTTATCTTCCTGGCCCTTGTCTCCAATTGGAATGTTGCAAATCTTGTCACCTCAGTCTTGCCCATACACTTATTTAACTTTGTTAACATTCCAGCTTCTCCTATCTGCATGCCAAAGATCTTTCACACTCCTTTCATTTTGGTTTAAAGTGTTGCTTATAACAATGTCTATGTTAAGTCCTTCCATTCCCCAATTATTAACCCAAATATTTATCTTCTTACCATTACCAATGTGTCACCCAAAACCATCTTTAAAGGCTTCTACCCCTGCCGCAATGCTTGACCAAGTGAAGGAAGCTTTGTCCACTTTTTTGCATGAAAAATGTTGCCATCAAGGAAATATTTTGAAGACAACACTTTGAAACAGAGAGAGTCTGTGTTGTTTATAAGTCTCCACGCTTGACGCCCTAAGAGAGCAAGGTTGAAGAGTCGAATGTCTCTAATTCCAAGGCCTCCTATACCCTTCGATTTGCACAAAGTCTTTCATGGGATCATTATTCAGAATCTTCCTTTGTCTTTTCTCGACCACTATGTTCTAATTAGCTTGGCCTGAATGTCATCGATTATGCCTTTGAGAGCAAAAAAAATCGACATAGCATACGTAAGAATAGATTGGAGAACTGCTTTAATGTAGACTTCTTTGCCTCTAAAAAAGAGTAGCCTCTTTGTCCAGCTCTTGATCCTACAAGACAGTCTATTAGTAGTCTCTTTAAAAGCCTCTATTTTCTTCTTACCAATTGGAATAAGAAGGCCTAGATAGTTGTTTAAATTTTCCACCACCGTCATGCCCAGAAGATCACTAAAAATTGTTCTTTGAACTCTTGAAGTGTTAGGGCTAAAGAGGACCATTGACTCTTCAAAATTAATTTCTTGACCTGAAATGTTAGAGAAAGTATTAAGCATATTAACAAGACTTTCAACATCACTCCTTTAATTTCTGATGAACAGAAGCGCATCATCAGCAAAGAACATGTGATTTATTCTAGGGCCATCCCTAGTAGCCCGGATGCCTCTTAAAATGTTGTTCTCTTGAGCATGGATAAACATTCTCGAAAAGGCTTCCATACAAAATAAGAACAATAAGGGAGAAGGGATTCCCTTGGCAGATACCCCTCTCGGGGATAAAGATATTAGATAAAATATTGTTGCATTTAATCGTATATTTAACCGAGTGGACACATTCCATAATTTTGTCAATCCACTTCCCATTAAAGCCCATTTTCTTTATGATTGTTTCAATGAAGTTCCATTCCACACGATCGTATGCTTTGCTCATGTCAAGCTTGACCATGAACCCTTTATTGGGATCGTTTTTAGAACTTTGAAGATGATGGAGAAGCTCATGGGTGATCAAGATATTATCATGTATCATCCTCTTCGACACGAAAGCGCTCTGATTTTGGCTGATGCAACTGGAAGGACAACTTTTAGGCGATTGGCATACACCTTTGAGATGATCTTGTAGACAAACCTACATAAACTAATAGGACGGAAATTAGTAAGCTCACACAGATATCTAATTTTAGGGATTAAAATGATCATAGTATCATTAAGACAAGAGATATTTTGTTCCCAATAAGAACATCCAAGAAGAAGTTAATTGTATCATTTCCCATGGTCTCCCAGTGATGCTTGAAGAAATTTCCTAATAAACCATTGATACTGGGGGCTTTATTTGGATCCATCTACTTAATAGTCTAGAGAACCTCCTTCTCCATGTAGTCCATATTAAGTCATTCATTTGTTTCCCTCGTCACATACTCCTTAATAAACCCCATCTCTTGGATATTAGCATTTTGACTATTTAACCAAAACAATCTCACAAAATATTCTTTAGCCACCGGCTTATGTCCTTGTTATTCGTCCTCTAGTTTCCTTCCGCGTCTTTTAGCTTCTCAATATTATTCTTCTTTAGCCAACCAATGGCTTTAGCGTGGAAATACCTAGTATTTCGATCTCCCTCCCTAAGCCATTTTGACCGAGACCTTTGTGCCCAGTAGCTTTCTTCCCTAGCATAGAGGAAGTCAAGCTTTCTGCGAGTTTCCTTCAATGTCTTCCCACTTTCCTCTCTGCTGGCAGAATCAATAACCAAGTCAATATGTTTCTCTAATTTTTGCATGTCACTCTTCATTTTCCCATATTTCTTACACTGCAAAGGACCAACGGCCGACCTAACCCTTTCGATCCGAATAATCAGCAACATCCATGTTCCAAGCTCTTTCAATAACATTTTTTGCTTTCTCATCACCAGCCCCACAAACATCATACTTGAAACACAATATATTATTTTTAGGGTAATCTTTCGATTTTTGACCCCATAAATCTAGGATAATTGCGTCATGATCGAACTGGGTTTGTCTCACCACTTTGGTAGCTATGAAAGGGAAATTTTCAACCACTGAAACTGAGGTGAGGAATCTATCAATTCTTTCCTTTATCAAACTCCCCCACTCTTATTATTGACCCAGGTAAACCATCCGCTATCGGGTTTAATATCCACAAGAGCCATGTCGTCCATGACTTGTTTAAACTCATTCATATGCGCCCTCATTCCCCTGCGTCCACCTTCTTTCTTAGCATCATTCAGAATAGCATTAAAGGCACCCTCAACAACCCACTCCTCCCTAACCAAATCCCTGACCCTACGCAATATATCCCATAAACTGCTTCTAAGATTTAGGTTCGTATGCCCATAGAATCTTGTAACCCTTATGTTTTTATTATTCTCTAGTTTAACCATTGAATCTATGTGATACTTGGAGTAGTTTTGAATAGAAACATTCATCCCATCCCTCCACATCAGCATAAGTCCCTCACTCTGACCCTCTAAATTAACAACTAATCCATTTTGTAACCTATATTTGTTTTGGACCCTACGAAAGTTATTGGCAGGCATTTTAGTTTCACTAATAAAGATAAGCTCAGGGTTGTTCACAACGGTAAGTTGCTTTAACTCACTTAGTTTTACGAGGTTCCCTAAGCCGTGATAATTCCAGCACATGAACTTTATTGGTTAAAAGTGACCCATCAGGCTTCTTCCTTTAATAAGTTTTAAAAGGCCAAGAGAATGATGATCACCCTTGTCTTTGTCGCCTCATCAAACCGCATCAAGAAACTCGACAAGAAGATTGAGGGAGTAACATGATCCCCTCTACCGGAACGAGAGTAGATTAACCAGCTAGAAAGAACTGCGAGACGAACACAATAGCAAAAGAGAATCGAAGCCCAGTAGCAATCCAAAACAACCTATAACTCACCGTATCAAACAACGAACAACACCCCTATCAAAAACCCCAACCTCGTGTATCAAAAAAGAGAGAACAAGCAAGAAAACACCAAAAAAACACAACAGGATACAAGTAATCCTAAGAAACCCAGAAAACTAATTGCTACTTGAAAATAAAACAATAGAAATCGAAAAGATAGAGAAAATCATTAAGACTCGTATTTTGCATGCATTTTATGCCAATTAAACATAAAGAACCCTCAGAGGGAATATCGTTGAAAAGTCAAAGGAACAAAAAGAAATTACCATTAATGGTATGCATGCAATATGATTCAAAAATCATGCAGGAGACGTGCAAGACCAATGCATCCAATCTAACGAAAAGGAAAATCAATAAAACAGATGAAAAAATCAAAAGAAAATGACAAAACCTTGTTAATTCCAAAAAATCAATCCCATCAAAGCTGGTTCTGACTTTGCTAGAAGAAAACTTGACGAACAACCTAAAAATCGCCTGTACCACCTCAAATTGCCCATCACCGCAACACATGAAAAAATGTAAGAAGACCTTGTTTGTACACAGATACGAACGTCACCAAAACAATGAGTTCTTCAAAAAAACCCTAACCCAACTTCAGCCTTTGACAGAAATCTGACACATCCATTTGCAGGCACCGCACACCACCGAATAACGCCTTAAAATTAAAAAAGAAACAGCCATAAAACATGGAAACACTCAACACCCCAAACTGTCATAAAATTTAAAGAATAATAGGTAGACACACGAAATCAAAATAAGAAACTAAATCGCCAAATTCTTGGAGAAAACACACTGCTGCTGTTACCAACTACCAAACAGGGAGGATCAAAACCATACTTGAATATATATATTAAATGGAGTAGAAAATAACTAAGTGTGGAAAAAACCTAACGGTTAAGCATCACTTTGTAACGCCCCAAAATTTTTATTTTGAATTTTGTGAAAATGTGACACAAATGTGTATCTGCTTCAGTGGTTAAGTGTTCTGGGTGTGTGTGGGAGGTCCTAAGATCAAGCCTTGCATTTGGAAAATTTTGGTATTTTTCTGACTTAAGCCTTACACTTGTTCAGCGGGCTTATATTTAATTACTTGTAATTTCACATCAGAATGGGCTTGCTGGTCTGGTGGTCAGGTAGAATGTGGGTATGCTTGCTGGAGGTCTTGTGTTCGAGTCTTTGTGTAAGCGAGATTGCAATTATTTTTACCCTGCTGGCTTGTAGAGTTTTTGTGGAGTAGGGTTTCTGGTAGTGAGGATTAGTGGGAGAAAAATATGGGATTTGGGAGTTAGTCTGATAAAATCCTTTTGCTTTCAAAATTAATTTCTTTTCTCTCCCAAAATTTTTCCCTCTTTCCCAAAAATAGTTGACGTCAGTTCATCTTCTTTTTTTTTTTTCCCAAATTTCGTTCTATTTCCAATTTTGTCGATTTTGCTATGAGATTTCTATTTTTTGAGATTTTCGTTATCCATCGTTCGAGTGGTAAGTGAAGTTTTTAAGCATTCTGTAACTATTGTTTCCCTATCGGGACTGAGGCATATCTATTATTTTGGTAGTGGCAAATCGTGAAGTTCGGGCCTTTCCTCTCTCGGATTTGTAAGTAAAATTGTATGAAAAGTTGGGGTAAGTATAGGATGCTCGAATGACATTTTTTTTGATTCCGTAATTTCAGATTAATCGTGATTTAAGTCTGATCCTAAGCTTTAGTATGTCAAATATAGGTTCTGGTTGTCTTGGGATTGTGTTAGTAGCAAAAACAAACGAGGTGTGTACCTGAAAAAAATAAAAAATAGGGTTTCGACGAAAGCCAAAAACCCCACTATCGATGCCACACGGGCATGTGATCACCCGTGTGGTAGGGCGTGTGATCGACGAGGTATCCCATGCGCGTAAGACACGGTGTGTGATAGCTAGGTAGGCCGTGTGCAACACACGGGCTAGACTGATTTGGGCTGTATGGGCCACATGGGTGTGTGGGGTTCCAGGCGATGTGTGATCCACACGACCAAGGCCAAATTGGGTCGTATGGGCCACACGGGCTGGCCACATGAGAGTGTGAACCCATTTAACTGAAATGTGTTCTAAGGTTGCACGGGTTGCCCAAGTCAACTGTGAACCTATTGTAGGGTCGGTAAGCACTACTTAGACCCTTAAATGCGTGAACTGTATGTATGATGTATGTACTGAGCATGATGATTATATGAATGAATACTAAATTGTATGTATAACTGATATTCATGTATTAGCATGTCATATACTGTATGTTGCATTGCATTGGGTTGGGATGTTGATATTTGGAAGAAGTGTATTGAAAGTCTCTTAAACCTATTATCTGGCAGCTCAGCTGCAATTTACTAATTATGTGCCGCATTCGGTACTACTTGGAGTGTAGCGATGGGTAGGTGTTTTAAACCCCACATGAAGTGTAGGGATGGACATAGATGGTGTGTACAGGCTAGTTGGGTAGGACTTTATTTACTGATTAATGTATATCTGATACTGTTACTATGATGGGCTTAGGCCCTAATGCATATCTAATACTGAAACTGAAATGGGCTAAGGCACGAAATACTCTCGAAATCGAAATGGGCTAAGCCCGAATCTACATCAAATCGAAATGGGTTTAGGCCTGCATCGATATGATGTTTGTTGTGATAGACTGCAGCTTGACTGTATGCTTGTCTTCTGTGGGGATTACACACAGAGTTTACGTAAACTCACCCCTTTTCTATTTTATTTGTACAGGTAATCCCAAGACTTAGACGGATCGGTGTGGTAGAGGACTCAATGGTGACCACATGGCTATTGAACTGATTTAATTCCATTTAAGGTTTTTAATTTCTATTATTTTTGAGTAATTTTTGATGTAATTTGGACTGTTTGCTTTTATTTTGGGATTTTTAACTATTTTCATGAATTTCTGAAATGCAACGAAAACTCAGTTTACTAAACACAATGTTTTTTCTAAACGCGAACATTTTTCTTAAAATATCACGGTTTAAAAAGCTTTCACTACAGAATATGTTTTAAGCGAATCGGATTAATGAGTAAACAATTTTAAAATTGACGAGGGATAAATAGAAGCTAGCAAACGGAAACGATTTTAACTTGATAATTCTATTTCATATTCCATTGCATGTGACATCGTCAGATTCGCCATAACGTCTAGGTCAAGTTTGGAGTGTTACATTTAGTGGTATTAGAGCCGAGTTGAAAAAGTCTGCTGTGGATTTTGGGTTCTAAAATTTGGTTTTTAAAGAATTGGTTTCAAATGATTTGAAATGATTTGACTGAGAATATGGTACACCGAGTCTTCAACGCCGATCTCATAAGTATTCTGATAAACTGTTATAGATAATCTGTTCTGAAACACTCTAGTTAGTGTGTAGTGAAACTGATAGAGACTGTACTTGCGAAAAACAAACTTTGAATCTATGATACTGTTTACATAAAATTTGTTAATAAATACTGAAACTGTAACTGATTCGTAAAATTCGTAATACAGATAAATCCAAATAAACATGAGTGCACGTGGTATCCGTGGTCGTGGTACTCGAGGTCGAGGTAGAAGCCGTAGGGGGCTCAAGCTGAGTCCTCAAATCTGTGCAGCATTCTGAATTTGAACACGTGTGAGACACCGTGTCACCTACTACTGAGATTGGGTCTTAGAGTCGATCAGCTGGGGACGACGCACTGTCTCAAGCCATGCTGAGTCATTAAATACTTCAGGCTTTTGTGATCAGAATAAACATGACATTTCTCACCGAATAGATAATGACGCCAAATCTTCAATGCAAACACAATAACTGCTAATTCCAGATCGCGTGTCGATAGTTCTTTTCATATGGTTTCAGCTGTCTCGAGACATAAACTATAACTTTTCCTTTCTGCATCAAAACACAACCCAGACCACTTAAAGATGCATCATTGTAAATAACAAATTCTTTACCCGATTCTGGCTGAATTAACACTAGAGCTTCTGTCAATAGAGTTTTCAACTGATCAAAACTTTTCTGACACTTTTCTGACCACTCGAACTTAACATCTTTTTGTAACAGCATTATCATAGGTGTTGCGATCATAGAGAAACTTTTCACAAACCATCTGTAATAACAAGCAAGACCTAGAAAACTTCAAACTTAGGAGACATTTTTTGGAGATTTCCAATCAAGTATAGCTAAAATTTTACTCGGACCAACCCGAATACCCGATGCTGATACAACATAACCTAGAAAAGCGACTTCAGTACTGAACTCACATTCTTGAATTTCGCATACAACTGTTTATCTCGCAAAGTCTGTAACACAAATCTTAGATGTTCGGCATGCTTGGTTTCATCACGGGAATAGATCAAAATGTCATCTATGAATAATACCACAAATCGATCAAGATACTGTCTGAAGATTCGATTCATCAAATTCATGAAAATAGTAAGTACATTAATAAGTCCAAAAGGCATAACCAGAAACTCATAGCGTCCGTATCTCGTTAGAAAATAATCTTCTGTACATCAGAGTCTTTAGGAATACAAATTTTTCTTTCAAACTATCTTTCAATTCATACATGTACGTTCAAAGTTTATTTCCAGTTCGTAGATAGATTCAAACACATATATCCCAATTAACTTTTCAATGAAATAATTCTTATCATATTAACTACTGAATCGGTCTTTTCAAAGAAATCTTTCTTCTTATTAGAAGGATAACCCAGGACATATCATTATGCAAATTAGTCTTGATCTTTTATCATTTTCACTTTTATCACTGTCGAACTTTCACGAGAACTAGAAAAGAGTTTATAATAAAGTTGTCTCATATATTATTCATTGAAACTCTGAATTATACTAAAATCACCTTAATCAAATAGAAATCATTGAGCCGCAATAGGAACAATGTCTCAATCCTATAATGAATATTATCTCAACTGTTAATGAAGCATTTGAACACAGAAAGGAATCAAATATGATTTAAATAGTAACCTCTGTAGAAAAACAACTTCTATAACTCTGAGAATGGTACCACTGTATTCTCACATTTTAGGCAAAAAATTATTATTATAAACAATATAGCCATTTCTGTAACAGCCCGATTTTGGGGTTAGTCGAAATAGTGGTCTCGGACCACTAATTCGAGGTTGAGAAAAATTATTTTAGTATTATTTTATGTGTTTTGGTATTAATATATGGCTATATGGAAATTTTGGTGCTTTAATTTTAGCAATAGCATGATTAATTGAGAAAAAAGACTAAATCGTAGGAGATGCAAAAGTTATATTTTATAAGGTAGGGGTACCTAATAGCTATAGATTATAAATTGGAGGATTTTAAAATGCAATTAGGCCATTAATAGGGTATGGTGGCCATGTAGACAAGGGGGAAAAAGCATTAAATTTTAGTCAAATTTGGTGGAAATTAGGTGGTGAAATGAATAAAATAAGAGAAGTAAAAGATGTTATCATCTTTCACTATTCACTCATCTCTTTCCACTGAAAATTAAAGAGGAAATAGAGCTCTTGGAGGCTCAAACTTTCAATCACTCAATTCTCATTCAGGTAAGTGATTTAGGTGGTTTTAATTGATGATTTTTGTGTTTTTGGAGTCCCCAAAGCTTAAGCTAGCTAATGAGGGGACTAATTTGTGATATGGTTGAAAGTCTAGGGACTTTCCATGGGAGTGTTTAAGTGGTTAGCTGAGTTTTTATGGAAGAAATTGAATGTTGGGGAGTGGTGAAACAACTTTTGTGAAAGGTGTTTTCAAAGCAACACTTATGTAGGACTTAAATGCAAAGATTTAGTTTGTGTCATAAATGCATGAAATAGTTGAAAAGGTGGGTAGTTGTAAGAGAAATAAATGTTCATCTATGCTTGTTTATCGAGAAAATGTGATAAAAATAAATTACGAGCCTAGGGGCAAAATCGTAATTTTTCCAATGTACAAGGGCAAAATGGTCATTTTTGCCCATGTGTAGAATTTGATGTATTATAATCATAGAATGATCTAAGCAAATGAATTTCATTGTTATAGATCAAGAAGAACGCGGAATCAACCTTAACCGTGGGAAAGGCAAGGTGATTGAGTAAATCGCTAGCTAACACGTTTGCATCGAGGTAAGTTCATGTGTAAGCAATATATATTTTCGTAAGCATTATGTTGCTAATTAGAGTATGACAGGATTGAGAACATATGTGGTTCTAGTGGATTGAATGTGATAGTTGTCGTAACCATTTTTTGATAAAAAAAGAAACGATGCGGTCGACTCGATTTTTGAAAAAAAAGGAAGGGAGTCCCCACCGATCTTTATTTGGTGTGATCGGATCACCTTTGTTTTAATAAAACGTTTAATTTACTAAAACAGTGCATTTTGGTCCACGAACTTTGAGAAAACGGGTTCGAAAGTCAATTACGTGCGAGGAAGGATTAACACCCTCGACACGCCCGAAATCGGTACCAAACCGATTGATTGATGTCCTATTTGTTGAAAACTTTGAAAGGTTCGAAAATACAATGCTTTTTATTTTCAAAATTTGAAGGAATTGAAAGGGACGTTAAGGCTCTCTTATTTTCGAAGAGATAAAGCATTATGTCTAGTAAGTTAGGGCGCAATACTTTAAACTCCCGGAACTAATCTTGTCTTTTAGAACTTGGTTTTTATTTTTGAAGAGGATCTTCCATCATTTGTTGAATCGAGAAATCGGAACCCAGTAAGTTAGGGCTTGTTTTCCCGAAAATTCAAATTAGGAATATTGCCTCTATTTTGGAGGAAAAAGAAGCTTATCTCGAAGTATCTAGGTGTCGAGTCCAGTAAGTTAGGGCGCGACATTTAGAATTTCTGAGATAAAGTGTTTTGTTTAAAATTTAAATTGTGATTTTAAAAGGGACATTCCGTTGTTTAACTTAAATGAAAAAAATCGGAACCCAATAAGTTAGGGCTCGATTCACTCGAATTGCTAATACGGAATGTCGATTTGAAACTTGAATTTGCGATTTTTGAAAGGGGTATCCCGTTGTTTAACTTAAACGAGAAAAATCGAACCCAGTAAGTTAGGGCTCGATTCACTCGAATTGCTAATACGGAATATCGATTGTTATGGAAATTGAGGCATCGAGAAAAATTAGCGCGAAAATGTGAAAACGTGATGTTATACGCGAAAAGAATAATAACAAGACACATATGCATATATATATATACGTATAAATAAGGAGGATATATAATATATTGAAAGTATTACGTATAGCAACGGTAGTAGAAATAACGATGAAATGATAAGAATAATAACATAATAATGATGATAATATGATAGAAAGAGAAAATAAAATAATGGTAATGATCAACAATATAAGATGCGAAAACAAAATGATAGAAAATAAAAATAGTAGGACAATGATAATAATAATTGTGGAAATAAAAGTAGAATAGAGAATGATAATAAAAATAACATTAATAATAATAATCAATAATAAAATGATAAAATAAGATGATAATAATATTAATCATGGTAGTAATTAAGAGGTAAATAAAATATATATACAGAGGAATAGACAATATATATATATATATATATATATATATATATGCGTGTGTGTGTAAAAAAATTCTAATATAATAATAGTAATAATCAAGATATTAACTAATAAGAATAGGGTGATAATAATAATAATATGGTGATGATAAAATGCTAAGTAATAACAATAATGATGATAATAGGAATAAAAAATTATTTAAATAAATAATAATGGTAATAGAAATAAATATAATACTAGTAGTGAAATAATAATAATAATAGGAAGTTAATTATAAAATAATGATGGTAATTAACTAGTAATAATAATACTAGACAATAATATTATGACTAAATCGAAATCAAAATAAAATTAAAGGGGTAAGATAGAAATAAAGCAAAGTGAAAAAGGGACCGAATTTAACGCGCAGAAAAATAACGAGGGCTGAATGGGAAAATATCCCAAATTCTCTATGTGCTGCGTTCGGAAGGGCCTTATTTAAAACACAAATGAAATATTGGGGTAAAAATTAAAAAAAAAGAAGTGCTAATTCGGCTGAGATTAGAAACGCAGCAAAAGGGAGAAAGGTCATCGCGCAAATACCCCATTGTGGGGTTATGCACAGTCTCCCTTTATATTAAACGGCGCCGTTTTAATCAAGGGCATATAAGCCCCAAGCATTTTGCAGAAACATGTTCCTAACCCTAAAATCTAAAACAAATCAGCAGCCAACCAAAAAATCTCTCTTCCTCTCATCTTTTTCCTCTTTCCGGCGAGTTCACTTGTTTCCCATCGCACCACCACCGCATACGGTGGCCAACGGGGCGCAAAATATGGGCCCTAGCACCGTTTCGAGTTGGTTCGAAGATCCAGCCTTTTTGGTTAAAAAACGAAAAGAAAATAAAAGGCTAATCGATCCCTTTTAGTTCGATTTCGACACTGAAGGGAGTTCTAGCAATCGGAGATTTATCTGTATTTTCTTTCCCCTTTTTGTTATTGTTGTAACAATCTTAAAATAAGAAATCAAAACTAAAAATGAACAAAGCGAGTAAATAATCATAAGAACAAAAACGAAAATCCACCTTGAAACTCTTATTGATCTTCTAATTTTTTTTTTGTATTTGGATTTTTATTATATTTTTTTTGATTCTGAAATTTTTTTTTTGCATGAATTTCTCTCCTTTTTTTTTTTTTTGATAAAAAAACCTTTTACAACAGATTTTGATGGCTTATATAGCCATTACAATTTGTTATTGCTGTCATTTCTCTTTCAATATTTGCAGGTGCAAGTGGAGCGAGTGGAGGCGATCTTGCCGACAAAGGGTCGGTGGGCAAAGGTTTCAGAGGCAGAGCAAGTGGCCAAAAGCAGATGGGACGGCGCCTAGGGTTTTGTTGGCTATTTTGTTTTTTTTTTTCTAACTTGGGTTAGGGTTAGTGGGTTGAGTTGGGCTTAAGGGTTTTTAGGTGTTCTGGACTTGTAAAATGGGCTCCTTATTATTATTTGGTTTAGCCCGATCAAAATGGGCTATTACAGCTGCCCCTCTTTGCTCATTGTTGTGAAACAAGAATAGAGCAAAGACTATAAAAGGACCAGTTTTGATCGGGCTTGGCCAAGCCCCGACTTCTCGACTTCGTTTACTTCAAATGACTTCCAATCCACTACAACTTCACTGTTATTGGAACTTCGTCTTGATTTCTATGAGTTTGATAGCTTCAACTTCATAAAGGCAGTATCTACCATCTTTTGATCTGCTCCACTACGAACTTAGGGAGACTAGACTTGCCAATTTTGATCTGCTCCTGCAACATCAGGAATGCCAGACTTGCTATCTTTGATATACTCCACTAAAAATTCAGGGAGATAAGATCTGCTATCTTCAATCTGCTCCTGCAACATCAGGTACGCCAGACTTGTGAACTTCAATCTGCTCCCTGCAAACTCAGGGATTGTCAAACTGATTTCTTTGATTTGCTTCCTGCAACATCAGGAATCGCCAAATCTGTCATTTTCGATCTACTCTTGCAACATCAGGATTGCCAGATTTGCTAACTTCAATCTGCTCCTGCAACATCAGGAACACCAGACCTGCTATCTTTAACCTGCTCCTGCAACATCAGGATGCCAGGCTTGTTAACTTTGATCGGCTATTGCAACTTTAGGAATGTCAAAACTGCTATATTCAATCTGATCCCTGCAAACTCAGGGATCACCAGACTGATGTCTTCAATCTGCTTCCTACAACTTCAGGAATGTCAACTCTGCTTTCTTTAATCTGATCCCTACAAACTCAAGGATCACCAGACCGATGTATTCGATCTGCTTCCTGCAACTTCGTGAATGTCAAATCCTTTCTTCAATGATCCCGCAAACTCGTGGATCACCAGACCGACGATTCGATCCGCTTCGCAACTTCAGAATGTCAAATCTTTCTTCAATCTGATCCTCGCAAACTCGTGGATCACCGAAATGATGTATTCGATCCGCTTCGCAACTTCGTGAATGTCAAATCTACTTTCTTCAATCTGATCTCTGCAAACTCAGGGATCACCAGACTGATGTATTCGATCTGCTTCCTGTAACTTCAGGAATGTCAAATCTACTTTTTTCAATCTGATCCCTGCAAACTCAGGGATCACCAGACTGATTTCTTTGATTTACTTCTTACTCCACGAGAACTTCGAGGAAATAAGAATTCAGGGAGAAAAGATTCATAGTCTCCATCTTCTCTACCGAAACTTCAAAGAATTAAGGATGTAACCTCATTGTTAACTCAGGGAGACGAGATTTGTAATCTCAACCTACTCCACAGGAACTTCGAGGAAATAAGAATTCAGGGAGAAGAGATTTGTAATCTCCATCTTCTCTTACTGAAACTTCAAAGAATTAAAGATGTAACCTCATTGTTAACTCAGGGAGACGGGATTTGTAATCTTAACCTATTCCACTGGAACGTCGAGGAAATGAGAATTCAGAACTTTTCAATTTGCTTCCTTACTATCTTCAAGAAGACTTCAATCTTCAGTCTGCCCTACTACCATCTTGAGGGAACGAAATCTGAACTTTCCAATGTGCTTCCTTATTATATTCAGGAAGACTTCAATCTTCAGTCTGCTCCACTATCATCTCTAGGGAACAAAAATTGAACTTTCTAATTTGCTTCCTTACTATCTTCGTGAAGACTTGATCTTGATCCGCTCCGCTACCATCTCGAGGAACAAAATCTGAACTTCAATATCGCTACACCGTTCTTTGAGGAACCCGTCTGTAGAATTAATTTTATGTGCTTATGCTTATGCAAATGATGAGGATGTTATGATCGAACGACTCAAAGTCTCCTAACTGCATGTGTTATGGATTTACACTTGCATGAATGCGTAATGTCATGAGAATGGTCTTTTATGATGATTAGGATGCAATGATCGTAATGAATCAATGCTCCTAACTAAATGATAATGGATGACATTTGCATGAATGCGTAATGTCATGGGAATGATCCTTTGTTAAATGTATAATGATTAGGATGCCTTTGGATGATATTTGCATGAATGCGAATGTCATGAGAATGGTCTTTTATGATTATTAAGATGCAATGAGTCGAATGCTCTTAACTAAACGTGCTTTGAATGATAAATGCAAAATGAAATGATCCTTTTTAAATGCTTGGGGTCGTCATTGCTCGTAGTTCATTAAGGTTCTATCAACGATGCGCTTATCATGCTTTCTCATTCACCAAGATCTTTGATAGAAAACCCAAAAAGCTCATATTCGCTTCAATAAGCTTGCCCCATGTGATTTCGAGTCCTTCCACTGCATTCTTCGGGACATAAAGTTTGCATCTCTCACTGCAACTTTAGGAGAATAACATTTGGTTTCTTCTATCCATCCTGCTGTAACTCCAAGGTATAGGATCAATTTGATCTGTTACACCATTCACTGGTGTAATGACCAGATGTGTAGGCCTGATATGTGCATGAATGTAGAGTATCATTTTTTTTCTCGAGAATAATCCCTTTGTACTGTTGGGTTGACATTGCTCGTTATCTGTCAAGGTCGTATCACCGGCGAAATGTATTGTCTTTTTGTTCAACCAATAAAAGGTCCAAAGAGATAATCATCTTTCTCTAATATTTCCAAACCTTGAGCTAAGTGAGTTCTAAACATTAGTCCTGTTTCAGGTCCTTGTATTATTCAGAAGCTTCCAGAGTAATATGCAAAACTCCTTTTATGAAAGTGTTATTAGTCCACTAATCATTATTTCAATGCAAAATGCCTGAAAAAGATTGTAACAATGGACAAAAGGAAATTGATTGGGAGCATAGCTCGAAACAAACAAGTTAATCAATGCTAGCAAATGCAATTAAGAAAGAAATTTATCGGTGGTATTTTGAAAGAAATAAAATAACCACAAGTAACAAAAATGGGCAAAATGGAAACTAAGTGCCCCAGATATCGCAGCTTGAGCTTCTTTATTCCAACTTCTTGAGGACCATTTTGAGCTTAATATGTGTTTAGGGATCCAGAGTACTTTGTCGATGCCCCAAGACGTAACATACTTCTTCGACGTAGCAAGACTCATCAGATGCCCTACTTTCGATCAAAATTTTGAGCTGCCTTCTCGGGTTTTCAACTCAAATACCTTTTGGTCTCAAAGCGCCTTTGTGGGTTTTCGCCTTGGCCTCTCCTTTTTCTTTTTCGTGCTTTTCCTTTTTGTGTTTTTTTGGAAAAATTTTTATTGATCTGAACTCACCGGATTGGGCGGTCCTTGCCATCCATCTTGGTTAACACCCATTTTTTCCTAGAACAGCCTTCTTTCAGTATAAGGCATTTACTTTTTCTTTGGAGTTCTTTTGGATAAGAAGAATCTTTCTTAACGTTAGGTCCTCTTCCTGAAATTCTCTTGAGCGAACCTTTTTGTCATAAGCCCGTGTCATCCATTTTTGGTAAATTTGACCATGCTGAATACTTTCAATCAAGCTTACTAGAGGCATTCTGCTTCATCTAATTCAATCCAAGCTTGGGGAAAAGGAATCTTATCTTCCAACAATTGTTTCCCTTTCATAAACCAATGGGAAAGATGCCTCGGCAAAAGTCCTGGCCAATGTTCAAGGAACCTAAAGGGTAAATGGTAACTTCTCTATGCCAACCTTTACAAGTCTCCGCCATTTTTTCAAAAAAATCTTGAATGTTTTTTTTTTTTGAATTTGATGACTGCCGACTTTATAATTTTGGCATATGAAGTGACCTTCACCCTCTCAGTGAGGTAACCAACGAACATGAATATGAATCGATGTTGGCTAAAAGCTTTTGAGGAGACTGGCTTGTTAACATCCATGCTTCATATAGGGAAAATGGAGAAGGCACAGTCTTCCTCGACTTAGCATTTTATGGCATAACAGATGCAATTTCCCTTTCGTGGTGAACCAATAGCCCGAGCCTCTTGATTAGCTAGGCTGTTGTAAAACATGGGTTCTTTAAACCCCAACCTTAACAGCATACCCATGTTTTAGTAGTTTGGCATGCCTCGATATGATCGTGCGAAAACATCTTGAATTCTTGAAAATAGCTCAACGATGCCTTGCCTTATTCCTACGAGGAGCTACGCTTCAATCTTCATCTCCTTCGTTAGTTCATAGCGTCTGCTTACACTTCATAAGGTAGGATCTACCATTGGGGAAGTAAGTCGCAATCTTTGTCATCTTCAAAACCCTTAGATCCCTCTAGATACATATCTCACTAAAAAGGGACTCAACAACAGCGTCGCTCATGTCATTGATATCTGGGGGCCCATTGTGGGCAGAGAATCCAAAGAATAAATGATCCTAAGGATGATTATTCGTATGATATGGTCATGAGTGAAAAATATTTAGTATGAAATGTAAAGAATGAAAATATTTACTTAGAAAGATGCATTTTATTGAAATAAAATTCGGACACAAGCCTACTTCTCAAAGAAATCTTATTGCTTCCGTGCTTGAAGCAACAAGTGTGTTTTACACATTACTCTAGATTAGCTTTAAAAATACATGTTTCTTCCACAGTCTCATTGTTCAAAACACTCCCAAGTACATAAAAGCAGATGCTCGAAAAACTTTTATTCCTCGGTTCTCTTCGGGTATACCATTGCTCCGTCATCGAACATCACAATACCCATGTTGATGAGATTTTCCACCAATTTCTTGAAAGTAAGGCAATTTTCTATCGAATGGCCTATGATCCCCACGTGGTACTCACACTGAGTGTTTGGGTCATACCATTTTAGGTATGGAGGTTGCATCGGTTTTAGATATTGGGGGGACACAACGTGTGCATCAAATAAACTTTGATACAACTCCTTATACGTCATAGGGATTGATGTAAATTGGAGTTTTTCAATGTTTTTCCTTGTGCGAGATTCTTTCCTTGATGTACCTTGATACTCAGTAGTCACCATTTTTGGCTGATTAACGGTAATTAACTTTGGGTCCCCCACGTTTGTATTATTCACCTCATCATCCTTTTTTCTAGGAGCAAACCTTCTAGTGGTTTCCCCTGCTTCGATCTTGCCGCATCTGATTGCATGTTCGATCATTTCCCCTGCCATTACCATGTCGGCAAAGCTCTTAGTGGTACTCCCTATCATATTGGTTTTGAAAGGAGCCTTCAGGGTGTTGATGAAGAGCATGGTAGTTTCCTTTTCTAAGAGGGGTGGTTGGACCTGCATGGCGACCTCCCTCCATCTTTGCGCGTATTGTTTGAAACTCTCATTTTGTCTTTTTTCCATGCTTTGCAAAGTAATTCTATCCGGTGCCATGTTCGTAGCATTGGTGAAATGCTTTAGAAATGCTTGAGCCGACTTCTCCAGAACTAATGTTGGCCCGACTAAGTCGGTTATACCATCTAGTGGTCATACCACTAAACTTTCTTGAAACAAGGATTAAGAGTTGATCATTGTTCACGTAGCCACCATTCTTCTACGTAACATAGTGATGTGGGCTTGAGACACCGGTCCCATTGTACTTCTCAAATTCGGCATCTTAAACTTATGAGGAAGCACCAAATCTGGAACCAGACTCAAGTCTTTTGCGTCAATACCATGGTGGTGATCAGTATTTTCCAAAGCCTTAAACTTTTCCTCTAACCATCTACAACGATACCTTGAAGATTCTTCCCTCGACCCTATTTTCTCTGCCATATCTAAATCAGGTGCAACAGGATTGGCCGGGTTATCTTCTGGTTGGTATTCAGAACCTGCGTGAGAGTTCATGGGTGGTCTAATATCATTTTGCCCTTGTTGAGGCCTAATCATGACAGATGGCCTTTGGGGATACTCTTCATGCTGTGCTGGCGCATGTGGTAGGGTAAAACCCATAGGAATGCCTTCGCTCTCTTCTCCTGTAATTTTTATAGGACCTTTTCCTTTGTCCATTGCCCCACTCAAAGATTTGGGCCATTTGAGCCATCGTGTTTTTTGAGCCTCCAACATCCGATCCTCATCTCTTGTTGGAGTTTTGCCACTTGCTCTTGCATCCGGTCTTGCAGGTCTTTCTCGAATGGTTCAAATCTTTGATCCATTTTCTTTGTCTTGGCACGTGTCTTTGTAATGGTTCTCGCCCAGATTTTCCTTTTCTCTCTCTCTATTAATTTTAACTAATTAGGCTCTCTCTATGGACTTAAACGATATGACGTGATGCAATGCAAATGCATGAATACGGGGAAGAAGGCATCGATTCGATCAACTTCACTTTAGAAAACTTTATTAGAAGGCAAACCCTTTACATAAAGCAGACAAATATGCTTTCGCCCTAAGGCCTAAGGTTTTGATTTTCCCAAGCAAGGAGATTAGCTCTTGATCATGACCCGGTGGTAGCTCATATCTCACGCTCAATATGTCAGCTTCTGCAGCCAAAGTCTATAGGTGATCAGCTACCTCTCGAATCTGGATTATCGCTTCACCCATGAGGTATTTCTGGCTTCTAACTTGCTCGCAAGAATGGCGAAGCTCCTCCTCCCAACGCCTTTCTCTCGCTTCGAAACTCAATCCGGAGCTCACTATCTGTAATGCCGATTCTAGCTCTTCAACCTTACCCTTCATTTCCTCGATTCTGCTCAGCTTGACTTCGCTTGGCTTTCCGAGTCTTGACTTTGATAGTGGTGTAGAGAGCCCAAGCTCAATATTCTAGCCTTTAGTCCTTTTTTTCTAATTGGCTTGGCTCGACCATGTTGGGGCTACCGCATTGTCTTCTACTTTATCAAGGAATTCGCTTTCCATAACCAGCTTTCTAACTCAGAAACTGACCGTGAATCGATGTCTCTTAAAATATGAAATGATATGCACAAAAATAATGAAACACAACAAGTTAGTACCATGGAATATAAAGCAAGTAAAATAAACAAACACCTATCTGGGTGACCACTAAGGTTTGACATAGTTCTACCTAAGGTGGGCTCCTAGGGTTTGCTATATGCAGTTTAGTTCTAAAGTAAGGGGTACCTGAACCAGCAGATTCCTCGATCCTCACCCATTATAGGCTCATACGGATCGAGTTCGGTTCAGGGGAATACATTTCCCTATGGCCATGCGAAAGTGAAAACTTCACGAAGACATAGGTACGGATGTATCCCGAAAGCAGTCCACTAGCCCATGCGGAGGTGAAAACCTCACGAAGGCATAGCTTCTCGCTCCCACTTAAAGGTGCGACCACAACGGTCATGCAATGCAATGCCAAAGTATTTACGAGACCAATATTGAAAGTGTATTAAAAGAAGCATGATTTTCGAGACCATTTTAATCAAAAAGACAAAAATCAATCAATCTATGGCCTGACCCTTGATTCCCCAGTGGAGTCGCCAAGCTGTCGTAACCATTTTTTGATAAAAAAAGAAACGATACGGTCGACTCGATTTTTGAAAAAAAAGGAAGGGAGTCACCACCGATCTTTATTTGGTGTGATCGAATCACCTTTGTTTTAATAAAACGTTTAATTTACTAAAACAGTGCTTTTTGGTCCACGAATTTTGAGAAAATGGGTTCGAAGTCAATTACGCGAGGAAGGATTAGCACCTCGACACGCTCAAATCGGTACCAAACCGATTGATTGATGTCCTATTTGTTGAAAACTTTGAAAGGGTTCAAAATACAATGCTTTTATTTTCCAAATTTGAAGGAATTGAAAGGACGTTAAGACTCTCTTATTTTCAAGAGATAAAGCATTATGTCCAAGAAGTTAGGGCGCAATACTTTAGACTCCCGAAACTAATCTCGTCTTTTAGAACTTGGTTTTTGTTTTTGAAGAGGATCTTCCGTCATTTGTTGAATCGAGAAATCGGAACCCAGTAAGTTAGGGCTTGTTTTCCCGAAAATCCAAATTAGGAATATTGCCTCTATTTTGGAGGAAAAAGAAGTTTATCTCGAAGTATCTAGGTGTCGAGTCCAGTAAGTTAGGGCGTGACATTTAGAATTTTTGAGATAAAGTGTTTTGTTTAAAATTTAAATTGTGATTTTAAAAGGGACATTCCGTTGTTTAACTTAAATGAAAAAAAAATCAGAACCCAGTAAGTTAGGGCTCGATTCACTCGAATTGCTAATACGGAATGTCGATTTGAAACTTGAATTTGTGATTTTGAAAGGGTATCCGTTGTTTAACTTAAACGAGAAAAATCGAACCCAGAAGTTAGGGCTCGATTCACTCGAATTGCTAATACTGAATATCGATTGTTATGGAAATTGAGGCATCGAGAAAATTAGCGCAAAAATGTGAAAACGTGATGTTATACATGAAAAGAATAATAACAAGACACATATGCATATATATACGTATAAATAAGGAGGATATATAATATATTGAAAGTATTACGATATATAACCGTAGTAGAAATAACGATGAAATGATAAGAATAATAACATAATAATGATGATAATATGATAGAAAGAGAAAATAAAATAATGGTAATGATCAACAATATAAGATCTGAAAACAACAATGATAGAAAATAAAAATAGTAGGACAATGATAATAATAATTGTGGAAATAAAAGTAGAATAGAGAATGATAATAAAAATAACATTAATAATAATAATCAATAATAAAATTATAAAATAAGATGATAATAATATTAATCATGGTAGTAATTAAGAGGTAAATAAAATATATATACAGAGGAATAGACAATATATATATATGCGTGTGTGTGTGTGTAAAAATTCTAATATAATAATAGTAATAATCAAGATATTAACTAATAAGAATAGGGTGATAATAATAATAATATGGTGATGATAAAATGCTAAGTAATAACAATAATGATGATAATAGGAATAAAAAATTATTTAAATAAATAATAATGGTAATAGAAATAAATATAATACTAGTAGTGAAATAATAATAATAATAATAATAATAATAATAATAGGGAAGTTAATTATAAAATAATGATGGTAATTAACTAGTAATAATAATACTAGACAATAATATTATGACTAAATCGAAATCAAAATAAAATTAAAGGGGTAAGATAGAAATAAAGCAAAGTGAAAAAGGGACCGAATATAACGTGCAGAAAAATAACGAGGGCTGAATGGGAAAATATTCCAAATTCTCTATGTGCTGCGTTCGGAAGGGCCTTATTTAAAACACAAATGAAATATTGGGGTAAAAATTAAAAAAAAAAGAAGTGCTAATTCGGTTGAGATTAGAAACGCAGCAAAAGGGAGAAGGGTTATCACGCAAATACCCCCTTGTGGGGATATGCACAGTCTCCCTTTATATTAAATGGTGCCATTTTAATCAAGGGCATACAAGCCCCAAGCATTTTGCAGAAACATGTTCCTAACCTTAAAATCTAAAACAAATCAGCAGCCAACCAAAAAATCTCTCTTCCTCTCATCTTTTTCCTTCTCTCCCATGAGTTCACTTGTTTCCTGTCACACACCACCACCACACTGATGGTATTACGAAGCAAAATATGGGCCCTAGCACCGCTTTGGGTTGGTTCAAGATCCGACCTTTTGGTTAAAAAAACGAAAGAAAATAAAAGGGCAAATCGATCCCTTTTAGTCCGATTTCGACACTTGAGCGGGGAGTTCTAGCAATCGGAGACGATTCAGGTATTTTCTTTCTCCCTTTTTTGTTATTGTTGTAACAATCTTAAAATAAGAAATCAAAACTAAAAAATGAACGAAAGCAGTAGTAAATAATCGTAAGAACAGAAACGAAAATCCACCTTGAAACTCTTATTGATCTTCTGATTTTTTTTTTGTATTTGGATTTTTATTATATTTTTTGATTCCGAAAAATTTTTTTTGCATGAATTTCTCTCCTTTTTTTGATAAAAAAACCTTTTACAACAGATTTTGATGGCTTATATAGCCATTACAACTTGTTATTGCTGTCATTTCTCTTTCAATATTTGCAGGTGCAAGTGGAGTAAGTGGAGGGCAGTGCTGACACGACAGTGGTCGGTGGAGCAGTGCTTAGAGGCAGAGCAAGTGGCCAAAAGCAGATGGGACGGCGCCTAGGGTTTTGTTGGCTATTTTGTTTTTTTCTTTTTCTAACTTGGGTTAAGGTTAGTGGGTTGAGTTGGGCTTAAGGGTTTTTAGGTGTTCTGGACTTGTAAAATGGGCTCCTTATTATTATTTGGTTTAGCCCGGTCAAAATGGGCTATTACAATAGTCATTGAATAATTATTGTATGAATGGCGAAATAATTATATGAATGTGTATTGACGATATTTGATGGTGGGCTATGTGCGATACTGCCTTGTTGCTTAATTACGATGGGCTATGTGCGATACCATCATCTATATATCTTTTTGGTGGGCTATGTGCGATACCACCGTAACTAATATTTTGGTGGGCTATGTGCGATACCACCCTAATAAAGGCTGATGGTGGGCTAAGTGCGAAACCACCGATTAATTGGACTAGGAGTAATGAAATTAGAGATAGTGATGTGTTGTACTATGTGACTTTGTGATGCTAAGTGCAGGGGAACTTGTTAATGAATGCATGCATTAAGCTTGTAATATGGTTGCAATGTGGTAATGGAGAAAATAAGTAAGCATGATCATGAATGTAGATTGTTTCTCGCTTAGTATGTAATGCTATGTAATTGTTTAATACATGTTATAATGTTATATTGTTTACATGTGAACTTACTAAGTTTAAAGCTTACTCCCCCTTCTCTTTTTCCCTTGTTTTATAGAGTTTAACAAATTGAGCCGGATACGTCGATAACAAGGAGGCCGCCCACACTATCTGCTCACCTCGGTATATTCAGACTTAGTGATTTTGTGTATGGCATGTATAGGGGCTAGACTAGACAGATTATTTTGTTATTTTGGCCAAAGGTGTATTGGCTCTTGCTAAAACATTTATTTTGTAAATTGCCAAGAATGATAGCACATTTTATCATTTATGAAATTTCAAAGTTATCAATGTAGGTGCATGTTGAATTATGAGATGTTTATTAGTTTGTTGAATGAACTCATGTAGTGTAAGATATAGGGGTGCTAGAAGCTTGGCAAACAGCCTTTTTCTGTCCACATAGGTAGGCACACGGGTGTGTGTCTAGACCATGTGTGACACACAGTCAGCCCACGGGTGTGTGACTTGGCCGTGTGTCCCCTGCATGTTAACATTTTAAGTTAGAATAGACCACGGACTGCCCACACGGTGTGTCTAGGCCGTGTTAAATTAGTCAGTAACTCCCCACGGTTTAAAGCCACGGGCATGTTATGAGGGTACACGAGCGTGTTCCATTTCACATGGGCGTGTGCCCTAGCCGTGGGAGTTTTGTCAGAATGCTGGGGTTTTGGGGCACGGTATGAGGACATGGGCGTGTGTGACTATACACGGGCGTGTGTGTCATCTAGCACGGGCGTGTACTCCCTGTTTAGATGGAAAGAAATTTTAGGATTGTAAGGTTTCTAATATAGTCTCGAGAGCCTTCGTATGTACGAGTGAGGTCTCGAAAGTCAAAAATAAAGTTGTTGTAGTGACTCAAGTAGAGTAGTCACGTGAGCCTAAGTGGCGATCAAGTAGTTTTGTACAGTAACGCTTCGTGCCCAATCCCGGTGGGGATTGTGGGTAAGGGGTGTTACAATTTCTGTCAAATAAATATCCCTTACAGATAATCACATAGATTCACAAGAAAACCAGAATAGAGAAATTTCAAACACAGGATATTTGAAAATTACAACCTAGATAGAACGATATCAATTCTGATGATATCTCAGAAAATGTCTAGAAAGAACAATGTCACTCATAAATATTGAAATCCACAGTAACAGAAGCAATACAATCTTTACATATAGAGTATTAGTATCATTCAGATTTTACCGTCGATTTTCATATCCACACAAGGGAATAAATACCAGAGAAAGACATAACAATATCGAGCGAAACCTAAATAGATCAACCATGATTTCGTCTATCAGTCACATATGCTTCTTAGAATAAATGTACACATAGAATGCCCAGAAGGAATCATAGTAATTGCCCGACTATAACAATCACAGTCAGTTATCAATACAATAAAACATTATTCAACTGTTTAATTCTGTCATCAGAAATTTTCACATTATCCCATCGCTAACAAAAGTAAATATCAGAAAAGCTTCCAGTTAATACTTTCTTTAGATAACATACCTGAATACGTCATTTAGTCGGAACTAACTTCTTATTTACTAGTGGCTCTACATAATCTAAATAGTCTTCAGAACTATCCAATATCTCTTTTAGTATTGTCTTCACTTGCTGATTCATTCTCTTTTCTAACCACATTACTAATTTTTCAAGCACGGACTTCTGTAACTCCACACTCGTGAGCTTTTGCATCCCAAATTTTACAGATTTCATTTTAACATTTCACTAATAAGGGGGTGAGGTTAGTAAAGCCTCAAATTTAACTTACACATACATGCACGTAACATATACTATCACAAATAGCCAGTTCATTTATAAATTTCAAATTCTCAAAACATTTAATAAACTTTTGCTTTTAATCACTTTTATTCTTAACACATTGTTCATATGCCAACTCAAATCACTATTTCACAATCAGAGCATTTCAGATAACAATCATAACTCAAATATCATATCTCATATGCTCATATAATTACAACATTTATCAATAACAACATGCCATACGGTTTGATTCTTACCTTTATGAGTCTCAACTCATCATCAACATATTTCCACTCAAATATTGGAGTATTTCAGAATTAGCTCACTTGGAAAACTTATCTATTTCATCAAAATAATTTTCATCAGAGTTGGGAGATATCACACGATCGCAAATTAAATATGGCATGTATAGCTAGACTCACATACGCTATAGTAGTCCTATAATCGACTAAACCATAGCTCTGATACCAATCAAATGTAACACCCCTAACCCGTATCCGTCGCCGGACTAGGGTTACGGAGCATTACCAGATAAGACACAACTCAGAACAGGCATATATATATATTTAAAATATAACACATTACATCTAAGCTGAGTATAACAATACTATTAATACATATCACACATGTCATACGTTTCTGTAACCACATTTCTACCTTTACGATTAAAAGTGATCATTACATAACATACCAATTCACATACTTAACATTCAAATCAATGTTGATATTTGTATCCTGAATCATCCAAACAGAATAAATTTGCACATTTTTCTATTTCAATCAAATCATACTAATCTTTATAAATTTAAACATATATTATTATCTTATTCTTATCAAACAAGAAGACATTCAATATTTCAATTTCATTTACTAAACAAATACGAACTCACCATATGCTTAATCATTTTAGTGTATCATTAACCAAATAAACCACATATCTAATCACTCATTTTGTATGCTATTCGAATATCATACTATTTTCTTAGATAATTTATACAGATATCCATCATTTCAATAGGTAAATGATGCACCTAATCATGCTTCCTTTCAAAACCAATACAAACACACACACACACACACACATATAACATATTAACCACTTGTCCATTACGTAACATAATTTAACTTATAAATATACATTCAAGATTTTCCATTCAAATTATTATCACATCATGCAACCAAATTTCATACCTAAACACAAAACCAAATCCATTTACCTCATATTTAATTATTTATCACAAGTATATAACCAAACATTCATAATTAACATCATCAATTCAAACCAACTTATTAAAGACTTAATGAGTAAACAACACTTTATACCTATTTGTTATATTCGAACATATATATATCATCAAACCAAATCACATCATACTAGTATACATACTTGCTAAAACTATCTGTACATTCCTTTCTTTTAACATCAACCACAATTTTTATATATATACACATTCAGCCTTAGTCCATTTAATAAACAAATCAAACCATCACACAATGCACAACACATATACATTTACATATCACTAAACTGAATTCAACATGTCCAAATTATAACATCATACTTACTTACCTATCATGAACTTATACCATAAACAAATATGCATAAGTATAAACTCATTTCCAATGACCATCACAACCAAAAACATAAATATTCAATCGATCAAAAAAAGATAAGCCATCTTCGCATGGCTATTAATTACATACAAAAGTACTTAATCCACATTCGACTTTTTTACTATACTATACATGCCACATACCCAAAATCAACTTAGTAAAAATACCAAAGGAAACTGTCGATAGTGTGATAAGTCTTGCTGACGATCCCCGAGCTCGTAACGTATATCCAAAATTTATAAAATAGAAGTAGACAGAAAAACACAGAGTAAGCAATTTAAGTTTAGTAAGTCATAAGCAAGCTAATACCAACTAAATTAACAAATCCAAATATACAAAGCTATGAATATAATTTAACATTAAATCCCTTCATTTACAAATCAAATAGTTAACTTATACATATTCACAAGAACTAACACAAATCTCAATGTCAAATTCACACATAAGTCACTTCAGCCGAATACCTTAAATTACAATCTTACATATAGTTCACATCTCATACTTGAACTTTTATACAATGCATTACACATATAACTTACCTTACTTTTCATAACACAGTTTATATACGTACATGAGTTCTTTTAATTTGAATTTCACATTGGCCTTTACTTACACATACCCGTTGAACCATTAGGAATTCAAAAGGATACGCGGATAGTAAGAATCTCGTACAATGCCAACGTCCTAGACGCGGTCTTACATGTAATCACATAGCGATGCCACTATCCCAGACAAGGTCTTACACGAATCAAATACGTTGCCAATGTCCTAGACAAGGTCTTACACGTAAACACAAGTCGATGCCAACGTCCCAAACATGGTCTTACACGATAACACATATCGGATATCCTATGTCATGACATATGTATCCTATCTATTCCTAAGGTTCATACGGGGCTTACGGACGTCGAATCTCGATCGAATCAAGCTCGAAATATAGCCAATTATCCAAGTACACATTCGACCATAGTAAATAATAGTTCAAATAATTCAAGTAATTACATAACAAATTTATATTCATAAATAGATATAACAACATTTAAATGCTTGTTAACTTACCTCGGATGTCGTCGACTATTAAATCGGCTACTCGACCACTTTTGTCTTTCCCCGATCCAAATTTGATTTCTTTAATTCTTGATCTAAACATATTCAAATTAAGCTTATTTAAACACCATTCTATTTAATTTAACCTAAAAACACATAAATGGGAAAATTACAATTTTACCCCTAACATTTCACACTTTTTACAATTTAGTCCTTTTTGCTCAAAACACAAAATTTGACTATACACCTTAAGGGCCAAATATTCCTAGTGTCCATACAAGCCTACACATTTCATTTATTTCACATTTTAGTCCCTCAAAAATTTATTTTCACAATTTAGTCCAAATTACTCAAATTCATCAAAATCCAAAGACAAAACATGTTAATCTAACACATATCCTTTATTTTCTACCATCAAACAACAAAAATCACAAACTTTCAACAATAGCATAACTCAAAATATTCACCAAAATCAAAAATTGAAGCATGGGTTTTGTACATTTCATAGCAATGATCTCAAAAACGTAAAAATTATCAAAAACCGAAACCTAAACATACCTTAATCAAACTAAATTGGTGCCGAATACCCAAAGCTTTTCTATTTTCTTTTTCTTTTCTTTGTTTGGTCAAAAAGAAAGAGAATGGCTTTTAAATTTTGTGATTTGTTTTATTATACTAATATAATAATATGATATAATTATTTTAACTTATAAAAATAATACATAAAAACTATATATTATAAACATGTTGCCGTGCACTATCTTTATAAATGGAAAAATTTCCTATTAAGGACTTCATATTATAAAAACATTAGCAAGTTAGCACTTTATGCATTAATTAGCCAATTTCACCTTTTATGCGATTATGTCTTTTTATTTAATCGGACATTCAAACAATGAAATTAAAACACAAAATTTAAAACAAGTAAATTCACACATAATAAGCACTGAAAATAATTTTAAAATATTTTCGGCCTCAAATTTATGGTCTCGAAACCACTATTCCGATTAGGGTCAACATCGAGCTATTACAGGCCCCCTGTTGCTCCTACTGGATTGCAGTTATGTGGAGATTGTGGTAGACGCCATCAGGGGGAGTGTTGGAGGAGGAATGGGGCGTGTTTGAGGTGATGGTCATTAGAGCACCATAATTAAGAGTGTCCGCTAAGGGTCGATCAGATGCAAGCTCTAGGTTTTGGTATTGCGTAGCCACAGAGGGTAGTACAACAACCATCGAGGGTCGTGGTCAGGCTAGGGGTGGTAACGGTATGGGTGGTGGATAGAGAGTACCAGGCAGAGGTGCTGGACAGACTGATGCAAGACAACCTGCTTTTGTTTATGCTCTTCGTCGCCAAGAGGACAGGGATGCTTCATACGTCATTACTGGTACATTCTTTATTTATGATATACCTTACTTTGATAGACATAGGCTCCACACATTCTTATGTAGCTAGCACTATGTCTGGAAACTTGGAGATTTTGGTTGAGAGTACTTCTAGTAAGGTGACTGTATTGAGTCCACTAGGGTAATCGGTTCGGGTTAGCAAACTGTATAGAGATGTTTCGCTAGAGGTTCAAGGGTCAGTATTTCTGGCTAATTTGATGGAGCTTCCGTTTGGGGAGTTCGACCTGATTCTGGTTATAGATTGGTTAGTCAAGCATCGTGTCAGTCTAGACTATGCGACTAAGAGGGTCGTCTTGAGAACCGATGAGGATAATTAGGTAGTTATGATTGGAGAACGTCAAAATTATTTGGCTAATGTGATCTCTGCACTGGTGGCTAAAAACTAGTTCATAAGGGGTGTGAGGCGTTCTTGGCCTATGTTAGTGTTTCCATTTCTAGGGACTCTATTGTAAAGGACATCAGAACTGTAAGGGATTTTCCAGACGTATTTCCTGAGAAGCTACTGGGTTTACCACCGAATTGAGAAGTGAAATTTGGGATTGAGCTTCTTCCTAGTATAACTTCGGTGTCTATCACTCCCTATTAAATGGCACCGAAGGAGCTTACAGAGCTTAAGGCTCAACTGCAGGAGTTATTGGACCGTGGCTTCATTCGTCCCAGTATGTCTTTATGGAAAGCATCGGTACTATTTGTTAAGAAGAAGGATGAGACCATAAGGATGTGTATAGATTATTGACAGTTGAACAAGTTGACTATCAAGAACAAGTATTCACTTCCGAGGATCGATGACTTATTTGATCAATTTTGAGAGGCTTTGGTATTTTCTAAGATAGATCTTAGAACTTGTTATAGGTATTAAGAGTTCTTAGTTATGCCTTTTGGGTTGAAGAATGCACCGACCGCATTTATGGATCTGATGAATTGAGTGTTCCAGCCCAATCTGGATCAGTTCATCGTAGTTTTTATCGACGACATCCTAGTTTACTCTAAGACCAAATATGAGCATGATGAACATCTTAGAGTAGTGCTTCAAATTTTGTATGAGAAGTAGCTCTACGCTAAATTCAGTAAGTGTTAGTTCTGGCTTTGTGAAGTCATTTTTCTAGGGCACGTAGTGTCTGCTGAGGGAATCTGAGTCGATCCTAGGAAGATTGAGGCTGTGCTGGATTGGAAACACTTGAAGAATGTGTCTGAGATTCGGACTTTTCTGGATCTGGCGAGTTATTGTCGACGGTTTGTGGAAGGTTTCTCACTGATTGCAGTGCCCCTAAATAAGCTACTACGTAAGGGTGTTCCATTTGTCTGGACTGATGTACAGCAGGAGAGCTTTGAGAAGCTCAAGATTGTTCTAACTGAGGCACCTATTTTGATACAGCCTGAACCTGGAAAGGAGTTTGTAGTTTATAGTGACGCATCACATGTGGATTTGGGTTGTGTTCTGATGCAGGATGGTAAGGTTGTGGCATATACATCTCGTCAACTCAAGACGCATGAGGCAAACTATCCGACCCATGATTTGGAACTAGCCGCTGTAGTCTTTGCTTTGAAAATCTGAGGGCACTATCTGTACGGTGAGAAGTGTATTATCTACACTGATCACAAAAGCCTCAAGTACCTCCTGACTCAGAAGGAGTTGAATCTTAGGCAGCGTAGATAAATTGAGCTACTTAAGGACTATGACTGTACTATTGAGTACCATCTTGGCAAGGCCAATGTAGTGCCCGATGCATTGAGCTGTAGGGCGATGACTGATCTGAGAGCGATGTTTGCTTGACTTAGTTTGTTTGATGACGGAAGTTTGTTGGCTGAGCTGTAGGTTAAACCGACTTGGATAGAACAGATTCGAGTTAGGCAGTTAGAGGATGAATCGTTGGGTTTTCAGTTCCGTTAGGTTGAGAGTGGTAGTATATAACAGACCGAATCTGACCCTAATCGGAATGGTGGTTTCGAGACCACGAATCTGAGCCTGAGAAATATTTAAATATTATATTTAGTGTTTATTATATATGAATTTATATGTGTGAAAGTTTCGTAGAAAAATTTTATCGTTTAAGTATTGAATTTGATAAAAAGGACTTAATCGTGTAAAAGGTAAAAGTGGCATATTAAAGTGTAATGTGCTAATTTGAGCATGGCTTTTTAATAGGAAGTATTGAAAGGGTAAATAACCCATTTTAAGAGTTAGTGGCCGGCCATGGACAAGTTTTTCCTTAAGTTAAAATGTTTAGTTATTTTTAATTATAAGGTTAGTTTAGTAATTTGGTAATTTATTTATTATATGTTAAAATAACCAAGAAAAGAAAGCCATCACCTTTTGACTGATCCATGGCCGAATGTGGAGGAAGAAAATAAGCTTTAGATTCTTTGAAATTTCGGCACTTTGAAGCCAAAAATTCAAGGTGAGTTTTAGTTAGTTTTCGATAAATTTTACGTTTTTGAGATCGTTGCTTCGAACCGTAGCTGGCCCATGTTAAAATTTTTGAATCTAAGCATGCTTGATGTTCGGCTATTGATAGGTTTATATGGTTTTTGATGTTTGATGATGTTAGATAAAAGATAAGTTAAAAATTAGTATATTATGTATGGGAAGTTTTGAAGAATTTTTATTTTTTAAGGCCAAATTGTAAAAATGAAATTTTAGGGGGGTTTATTTGAAAAATAAGTGAAATGTGAGAGCTTGTAAAGTCCCTAGGAATATTCGGCCCTTGTATAGTCTTAGCTAATTTGGTGTATTTTGTGTGTTATGCAAATAGGACTAAATTACAAAGTTGTGAAATATTAGGGGTAAAATAGTAATTTGCCCATTTATGTGCTTAGGGACTAAATTGAAATGAAATGTACTTGAATGAGCTAAATTTTAATGTGTTTAGATCAAGAGCAAAGAAAAACGGATTTAGATCGGGGGAAGACGAAGGTTCTCGAATAGTCGATTTGCACGGTCTATCGACAACCGAGGTAAGTCCTTAAGCAAGTATATGTTACAGAATTATTTATGAACGTATTAAATGATAATATTCAATAATTTTGAGTATAGAATCTTGTGTTAGCCGAATGTAAAGTATTAGAATGGATTGGTTGAAATTTTATTCAATGTGATATGAATAAGTGTTTTGGTTTGCTATATGATAAAATATGTGAATTATAAGTGGTGGTGAATTTAGCACAATGAAATGTGAAATGAAATATTAACTATATTTATTTCGGCTTTAATGCCTAGTAGGCTTCGTGTTTGATTTATTTCTGCTTTAATGCCTAGCGAGCTTCGTCTTGATGATTTATTTTGGGCTTTAATGCTAGCAAGCTTCGTCTGCTTTGATTTAATTTGGGCTTTAATGCCTAGCGTGCTTCGTCTTGGTGATTTATTTCAGCTTTAATGCCTAGCAAGCTTCGTCTTGGTGATTTATTTGAGCTTTAATGCTACTTGTGCTTTATGCCGATGATGTGTTTTACAAAGGAGAAACGAATTTTGTTCAAAGTAAACCGTAGCTAATGTATCTAGTTAAAGGCTCAGATAAGCAAGTAAGGTATGTTATGTTTAATGTTACTCAAGTTGAGTTAATACTATGAGAACGATGATTATGTACATTTGAGATTACGATTGATGTGCATGAGTATTATATGATTGAATTTGAGATTGAATGTACTATTATGGAGATTCGGTTTTCAAATAGAAAATGCTAAGAGTGAAAGAAATTTTAGTACGATAACATGGTTGATATGAATGCTGTACTTATACGATTTGGAGCATGTGATTCTTGTAATATACTTATTTTGTGCTTCGAAGAGATACAAGTTTATGGAAATGAAGTACAATTACTTAGGTTAATGAACTATTAGTATTCTACTGTAAAATCAATATATTTAAATGTTTAAGTGTTTGAATGTTATATTATTATGAGCTTGGGACTTACTAAGTTAGTAAACTTATTTGTGTGAAATGTTCTCCTCTGTTTTATAGATTAGGTTCAGGCTACAAGCTCAACGGGATCGTCAAGAAAGTCGACCACACTATCAATCTAATTTGGTACTCTTTCATTTTGGTTTTCAGATAGAGGCATGTATAGGAAAGACTTTGACTTTGTTTTTGTTGAAAACTTTTGTTCATGTATATAATAGCCATGCGAATATGGCTAAATTTTCTTGCTTAAATACGTTTATCATGCTTTTGATATAATTGTCAGTTTATATCGTTAATGTTTGTGCAAATTCAATCAAGGTTTAAATCGAATATGGTAAGGAAATATATGTTTGTGAAGTGAACATTTGAGTTGGGTAATGTGGTATGAATAATCAATTGTATACTCGATTATATTGAACCATAGTTGTGTTTTGTTCATTGGTTAATAATGTTAGGATTTCATGTGAGTGTTCAAGTATAAGTTAAATTTATATAAATTATTATGATGCATGGATATTATGAATTGTATGTGGGTATATTCATTATAATCTAGGTACATATCGTATACACATATATGGATAGATATATATATAGGTTAGTCATGACATATAAGCGTGATGTGTTTAGTTGTGAAATATCCATTATTAAATATGCATGTTTTGCTTAAATGTGAAAGGTAAAAAATAAATCTCATAAGTTATGTATTCACAATACATGGTATTGAGTAGAAAATATATTTGGTTTTGGATTTCATTTGTACATGGCTAATAAACATTATATGCTTGGTTTGTATGCGTCATTATATTGATAAGCTTATGATTTAAGTATGTATTTTAAAGCAAATTGTGTGACTTTAAGATATGTATAATGGTCTCAATAAATGATATATAATAGAAATGAATTCAATTGAACTGTGAGACATGATTTGTATATTAGGTATGACTAATCATTTAAGACTAATATTTAATTAGTAAAATGTTATATACATATATATATATATATATATATATGCATTTATGGATAAGTTCTATGTGATTATGTGAATGTATGAAAGCGGTATTATCTTTGAAAATGCCTCGTAACCCTAATTCGATGACGGATTTGGGTTAGGGGTGTTACATTTTATTGGTATCAGAGCTACGGTTTAGTCGATTCTAGGACTACCGTAGTACGTAAGAGTCTAGCTATACATGCCTTTGAATTTTATATGTGATAGTGTGGTGACTTCTGACAATTTCAATTGTATTTTATATAGTAAATGGATTCCGATCCCGATGGAGCCGTAGGTGATGATGTGGAGAGTGTTGCGCTGGTCTCGCACATGGATCACGCCATTAGACTCTCAACCGATTCACGGGTAACCACGAGGAGAGGCTAAACAAGCCTTCTACCAAATGATGAAAGAAATGGTTTACCCAGTTTGTTCGAATAATCCGATCAGACAACAACCTCCACCCCGAATAATCCAACTTTGGTACCTTCAAGACTTCGATGATAGATCCAATGAGATCTAGTAGGCCTCTGTTGATAAAATTAGGAAATTTGGGTGAGGAATTCAAGGCTAATGATGATGATGATGCAAAGCGAGCTGAAATGTGGCTTGATAACACTATTCGGTACTTGATGAGCTATCTTGCACTCGCATTTAATGTTTGAAATGTGCTATATTTTACTTGATTACCGCTTATCACGGTGGAATACACTAGTATCGATGGTTCCAAAAGAAAAGTGACATGGGATTTCTTCCGAATGAATTCAAGAAAAATATATCACCGAGGTTCATCGACCGAAACGAAAAGAATTTCTTAAATCAAACAGGGAAAATGACCGTGGATCAATATGAGCGAAAATTTGTCGATTGAGCCGATATGCTCGGAGTGTGTATCAACCAAGCCATTATGTGCAAAAGGTTTGAAGATGGTTTGAATGAAGATTTAAAGTTACTTGTTGGCATTCTTGAGATCAAAGAGTTTGTGACACTAGTCGAAGCGAGCTTGCAAAGTCAAGAGCTTGGAAGGAGAAAAGAAAGGTGAGATGAAGCTAGAGACACTCGTAAAAGACCGTCGGTAAGAATTTCCATTCCACATCTAAGAAGTTTAGAGATGACTTCACCGACATAAAGCTACTTGATTCACCTAGACGTGATCGACCTTCGATGGGCTCCCAAGCTACCTCGATGGCCGGTGTTGATAACGTTCCACAAAATCGAGTTGAATGCAAACATTGTGGAAAATGGCATTACGAGAGTTGTAGAGTTCGTGATCGGTCCCGCTTTAAATATGGATCCTCGAACATTTTATTCGAGAGTGCCCGATGTTAGTGAACAAAATACTGACATGTAACTCTAGACCGAAAGCAAAGCATCGACATAGAGGCGTACCACCGGGCATTCGGCAATGTAGGTGGTAGTCGAGAGGGACTAAGAACACGGCGCTTTGATGCGAGGCTAGAGCTCCACTAGAGCTTATGTTACTCGAGCTAGAGAGGATCTTTTCTTCGATGTCATTACGCGTACTTTCACCCTTTATGATACTACATGGAATTGCATTGATTGATCCTGGTTCGACCCATTCATATGTATGTGAAACTACGGTATTGATAAGACTACGCCATTGAGTCTCTCGAGTTTGTGATTCAGCGTATCCAACCCTTTGGGTAGATGTGTGTTTGTTAATAAAGTGTGTAAAGGTTGCCCATTGATGATTCGGGATTTTGCTTCCCAATCGATTTAATCTTTATTGCCTTTTGATGAGTTTGATATAATTTTGGGGATGGATGGTTAACTTCACATGATGCGGTGGTGAATTGCAAAAGAAAGCTTATTGATTTGAGACATCGAACGGTGAGATCATTAGAATTGAATTTAGTGATTTAAGTGGGTTTCCTACATTTATATCCTCGATGTTAGCCCTAAGTATGTGAGAAAAGGTGTGAAGCTTATTTGGCTTATGTAATTTGGATAATAAATTTTCGAGAAGCAGTTGAATCTGTCTGATTGTATGTGAATACCGGATGTGTTCCACTGAAGAACTATCGGGTTTACCCAGACGAGAGATTGAGTTTGGCATTGAATTAGCACCGAACGACTCGATCTCAATAGCTCCATATCGGATGGCACCTACTAAGCTAAAAGAGTTGAAAGCACATAGGGGCTTTGCACGACCAAGTTTCTCTCCTTGGGTGCACCAGTTCTTTGTGTGAAAGAAAGATGGAACGATGCGAATGTGTATTGATTATCGATGGCGAATAAGGTAACTATAAAGAATAAGTACCTGTTACCTCGGATTGATGATTTGTTTGATCGGTTGAAAGGGGCTTCAGATTTTCAAGATAAATTTGAGATCGGGTTATTATCGATTCTGAGTCGAGATACAGATGTGCCAAAGATCGCATTCCTGACGAGGTACGGACATTTTGAGTTTTGGTTATGCCTTTTGGGCTTACAAATGCACTCATTGCTTTTATAGATTTGATGAATCGGGTTTTAGATAGTTTTGGATCGATTTGTGGTACTGTTTATTGATGATATATTGATCTACTCCAAAGATGAAATTGAGCATCTTTGAGCATTTGAGATTAGTGCTACAAACTTTGAGAAATCGGCGGTTGTATGCGAAGTTTAGTAAGTGTGAGTTCGGATGAAAGAGGTCACTTTTTGGGACATGTTGTTTCACATCGTGCATTCGAGTCGATCCGAATAAAATCTCGCTATACTTGATTGGAAGCCACCAAAAATATTTCGAGATTGAAGCTTTACGGGACTTGCGGGTTACTATCGACGATTTGTGAAAGGTTTTTCTATGATAGCTACCCCATTGACCAAGCTATTGCAGAAAGATGTCAGGTTCGAGTGGTCAGAAAAGTGTCAGAAAAATTTTGATCAGCTGAAAGCCCTTCCGATGAAGCTCTAGTGTTAGTTCAAATGAATCGGGTAAAGAATTTGTTGTTTATTCGATGCTTCTTTAAATGGTTTGGGCTGCATTTTGATGCGTGAAGGCAAAGTTGTAGCCTACGCTCAAGACAATTGAAGCCGCATGAAAGAAATTACCCGACGATGACTTAGAACTTGCAGCCATTGTTTTCGCATTGAAAATTTGGCGTCACTATTTATTTGGCGAGAAATGTCACATTTATTCAGATCATAAAAGTTTAAATTATTTAATGACTCAGAAAGATCTAAATTTGAGACAACGCAGATGGTTAGAATTGTTGAAAGACTATGAGTTGGTAATTGACTACCATCCGGGAAAAGCTAACGTTGTTGCAGATGCGTTAAGTCGAAAATCATTGTTTGCTCTTCGTGCAATGAACGCACGATATAGCTATGCTCGGTGATGGTTCGATCATAGCCGAGTTACAAGCAAGACCGATGTTTATCCAAAGAAATTTGTGATGCATGAAAGTTGACAATGATTTGATTACTAGTCGAATTCGATTGAAAAAGGTGCGAATCGGATTTTGATTGATGCAAATGACCGTTTGAATTTTAAAAGCCGAATGTGTGTTCAAGAACTCGATTTGATACGAGATGATTCGAGTAAGGCCCATAGTGGTCGATTATCAATACATCCGGGTAGCACAAAGATGTATAATGATTTGAAACAGCTTCTATTGGTGGCCGGGCATGAAACGGATATATCTCAATTTGTTTCAAATGCTTAATTTGTCGACAAGTAAAAGTTGAACATCAAGTGCCATCTGGACTACTTCACCAATCATGATACCGAATGGAAATGGGATAGAATTACCATGGATTTTGTATCCGGTCTTCCTATGACACCGAGTATGAAAGATGCCGTCAGGTTATAGTTGATAGATCGACTAAATCAGCTCATTTTGTGCTTGGGTTAATGCACTTTTCACTCGATAAACTTGTTGAATTGTATGTATCGCAGATTGTGAGATTGCATGGTGTACCGAGTTTCATTGGTTCGACAGAGACCGAGATTTACGCGGTTTTGGAAGAAGTTGCAAGATGCCTTAGGTACTAAATCGCATTTTAGTACTGACCTTTCATCCGCAGATGACGGGCCACCGATCTGGCGAACTATTCAAATACTTGAGGACATGTTGAGATGTTGCGTTCTCGAGTTTGAAGGTGCGTGGGAAAGATATTTACCTCGATTGAATTTGCCTATAACAACAGCTTTTCAATCTAGTATCAAAATGGCGCCTATGAAGCCTTATGCGGGCGAAAGTGTCGAACACCATTATCTTTGGATGAGCTCGTGAGAATAAGATACACGGGTTGATTTGATTAAAGAAACAGAAAAGTAGCTATTATTAGAGACAATTTGAAAGCTACTTGGATCGTCAAAAGTCTTTTGCTGATTTGAAACACAAAGACATTGAATTTCAGGTCAGAGATCGAGTATTTTAAAGGTTTCTCCGTTGAAGAAAGTACTCCATTTTGGCCGGAAAGGCAAGTTGAGCCCGAGGTTCATCGGACCGTATGAAATCATTGAACGTGTTGGGCCTGTTGCTTATAGGTTGAAGCTACCTCTGAATTAGAAAAGATACACGATGTATTTCACGTTTCTATTATCCGTGAGATCTGAGATCGGATCCGTCACATGTGATTGCTCCGTTCAAATTGATATCCAACCCGATATGACGTATGAGGAAAAACCGATCCGTATTTTAGCTCGAGAAATGAAAGAGTTAAGAAACAAAAGGATTTCCTTAGTGAAAGTACTATGGACTCGACACGGAGTTGAAGAGGCTACGTCTTGAGCCTCGAGGATTCAATGAGGCAACAATATCCGAAGCGTTATTTAGCGGTAAGATTTTCGGGACGAAAATCTTTAAGAGGAAGTTATAATGAATCGAATCGACCCTAATCGAAGCGGTGGTTTGGGACCACGAATCCGAGCTCGAGAAATATTTAAATATTATATTTAGTGTTTATCATATATGAATTTATATGTGAAAGTTTCAGAGAAAAATTTTATCGTTTAAGTATTGAATTTGATAAAAGGACTTAATCGTGTAAAAGGTAAAAGTGGCATATTAAAGTGTAATGTGCTAATTTGATCATGGCTTTTTAATAGGAAGTATTGAAAGGGTAAATAACCCATTTTAAGAGTTAGTGGCCGGCCATGGACAAGTTTGTCCTTAAGTTAAAATGTTTAGTTATTTTTAATTATAAGGTTAGTTTAGTAATTTGGTAATTTATTTATTATATGTTAAAATAACCAAGAAAAGAAAGCCATCACCTTTTGACTCATCCATGGCCGAATGTGGAGGAAGAAAATAAGCTTTAGATTCTTTGAAATTTCAGCACTTTGAAGCCAAAAATTCAAGGTGAGTTTTAGTTAGTTTTCGATAAATTTTACGTTTTTGAGATCGTTGCTTCGAACCGTAGCTGACCCATGTTAAAATTTTTGAATCTAAGCATGCTTGATGTTCGACTATTGATAGGTTTATATGGTTTTTATGTTTGATGATGTTAGATAAAAGATAAGTTAAAATTAGTATATTATGTATGGGAAGTTTTGAAGAATTTTTATTTTTAAGGCCAAATTGTAAAATGAAATTTTAGGGGTTTATTTGAAAATAAGTGAAATTTGAGGGCTTGTAAAGTCCCTAGGAATATTCGCCCTTGTATAGTCTTAGCTAATTTGGTGTATTTTGTGTGTTATGCAAATAGGACTAAATTACAAAGTTGTGAAATATTAGGGTAAAATAGTAATTTGCCCATTTATGTGCTTAGGGACTAAATTGAAATGAAATGTACTTGAATGAGCTAAATTTTAATGTGTTTAGATCAAGAGCAAAGAAAAACGGATTTAGATCGGGGGAAGACGAAGGTTCTCGAATAGCCGATTTGCACGGTCTATCAACAACCGAGGTAAGTCCTTAAGCAAGTATATGTTACAGAATTATTTATGAACGTATTAAATGATAATATTCGATAATTTTGAGTATAGAATCTTGTGTTAGCAGAATGTAAAGTATTAGAATGGATTGGTTGAAATTTTATTTAATGTGATATGAATAAGTGTTTTTGGTTTGCTATATGATAAAATATGTGAATTATAAGTGGTGGTGAATTTAGCACAATGAAATGTGAAATGAAATATTAACTATATTTATTTGGGCTTTAATGCCTAGCGGTGCTTCGTCTTGGTGATTTATTTCGAGCTTTAATGCTCAGCGAGCTTCGTCGATGATTTATTTGAGCTTTAATGCTAGCGAGCTTCGTGCGATGATTTAATTCGGGCTTTAATGCCTAGCGTGCTTCGTGTTTGATTTATTTGAACTTTAATGCCTAGAGCTTCGTGCTTGTGATTTATTTCGGGCTTTAATGCCTAGCAGGCTTTATGCCGGTGATGCGTTTTACAAAGGAGAAACCGAATTTTGTTCAAAGTAAACCGTAGCTAATGTATCTAGTTAAAGGCTCAGGTAAGCAAGTAAGGTATGTTATGTTTAATGTTACTCAAGTTGAGTTAATACTATGAGAACAGTGTTATGTACATTTGAGATTACGATTGATGTGCATGAGTATTATATGATTGAATTTGAGATTGAATGTACTATTATGAAGATTCGGTTTTCAAATAGAAAATGCTAAGAGTGAAAGAAATTTTAGTACGATAACATGGTTGATATGAATCTTTGTACTTATACGATTTGGAGCATGTGATTCTTGTAATATACTTATTTTGTGCTTCAAGAGATACGAGTTTATGGAAATGAAGTACAATTACTTAGGTTAATGAACTATTAGTATTCACCTTTCTATAAAATCAATATATTTAAATGTTTAAGTGTTTGAATGTTATATTATTATGAGCTTGGGACTTACTAAGTTAGTAAACTTATTTGTGTGAAATGTTCTCCTCTGCTTTATAGATTAGGTTCAAAGCTACAAGCTCAACGGGATCGTCAAGAAAGTCGACCACACTATCAATCTAATTTGGTACTCTTTCATTTTGGTTTTCGGATAGAGGCATGTATAGGAAAGACTTTAACTTTGTTTTTGTTGAAAACTTTTTGTTCATGTATATAATAGCCATGCGAATATGCCTAAATTTTCAGTTAAGTACGTTTATCATGCTTTTGATATAATTGTCAGTTAATATCGTTAATGTTTGTGCAAATTCAATCAACGTTTAAATCGAATATGGTAAGGAAATATATGTTTGTGAAGTGAACATTTGAGTTGGGTAATGTGGTATGAATAATCAATTGTATACTCGATTATATTGAACCATAGTTGTGTTTTGTTCATTGGTTAATAATGTTAGGATTTCATGTGAGTGTTCAAGTATAAGTTAAATTTATATAAATTATTATGATGCATGGATATTATGAATTGTATGTGGGTATATTCAGGTTATAATCTAGGTACATATCGTATACACATATATGGATAGATATATATATAGGTTAGTCACGACATATAGGCGTGATGTGTTTAGTTGTGAAATATCCATTATTAAATATGCATGTTTTGCTTAAATGTGAAAGGTAAAAAATAAATCTCATAAGTTATGTATTCGCAATACATGGTATTGAGTAGAAAATATATTTGGTTTTGGATTTCATTTGTACATGGCTAATAAACATTATATGCTTGGTTTGTATCGTCATTATATTGATAAGCTTATGATTTAAGTATGTATTTTAAAGCAAATTGTGTGACTTTAAGATATGTATAATGGTCTCAATAAATGATATATAATAGAAATGAATTCAATTGAACTGTGAGACATGATTTGTATATTAGGTATGACTAATCATTTAAGACTAATATTTAATTAGTAAAATGTTATATACATATATATATATATATATATGTATATGCATTTATGGATAAGTTCTATGTGATTATGTGAATGTATGAAAGCGGTATTATCTTTGAAAATGCCTCGTAACCCTAATTCGGTGACGGATTTGGGTTAGGGGTGTTACATAGTACTACTGACTTTAGGTTGAATAATGATGGGGTACTCTATTTCCGTGGTTGGATTTGTATATCGAATGATACTGATCTAAGGCAGTCTAATCTGAGAGAGGCACATAGTAGCCCTTATACTATGCATCTCGATGGGAATAAGATGTACCAAGATCTTCGGGAACTATATTGATGACCGGGATTAAAACGGGAGGTTACTGATTTTGTGGCACAATGTCTGACATGCCAGCAGGTCAAGGCTGAGCATCAGTTACTTTCGAGTTTGCTACAGCTAGTTAAGATTCCGCTATGAAAGTGGGAGCGAGTAACGATAGACTTCGTTAGTGGGTTGCCTCTAACACCCACTAAGAAGGATCTTGTTTGGGTCATCGCAGATCGATTGACCAAGTCTGTGCACTTTATTCCGATTAGGACCGACTATTCTCTTCAGAAGTTGGCGAAGCTCTACATCTCTGAGATAGTGAGACTACATGGGGTACCGATCTCAATCATTTCTGATAGTGATCCTCGCTTCGAGTCTCGATTTTAGAAAAAGTTACATGAGGCTTGTAGGGCCCAAAATTTGCTGGGCCCATGCTATAACCAATTAGCCAAAACAAAACCAAATTAAAAAACCTAAAAAATTATTATTATAATAAAGTCCAGAGTCCATTAAATTACAGCAGGCCTAAAACCATTAAAACCCAAACATAATAACCCAAACCATAAACCTAACCCTTAGTCCAAATTACTAAGCCCAATTACAATAGCCCAAATCTAAAGAGCCCAGATAGCCCAATAATTTCAACAATCAGAAAACCCTAGCAGAGTCTCCAGAATGTTCCAACGCGCACACAGCCTTAACCAGACGTTTGGGTTTCCCTGCCCCACGTGTGCGTCGTCACGTCAGCGGCCCTTCCTATGCACACCGTACTTTCACCAGCGCAGCCTCCGTACGAGCCACGTCTATGCCTCCATACGTGGCCTTGTACCTGCGAAAAAAACGACAAAAAACAACAAAGAAAACAAAGCAAAGAATTGTATTTTTGTTTATTTTTAATTTTCTGATTTCGGCTATAATAAACCGAAAACAAACCATTGTAAGGGGGTTAACAATTTTTACAAAAAAGGATAGACGGAGAAATAAAAATCAAAAACAGAATTTTAGAGGTTTTTCTCCGATTTCATCTTCTTCTTGTTCTTTTATCTATTTTAATAGCATTTTTTTATTTTTACACGCGAATATAAAAAAAAAAAAGAAAGATCTTACCTTTGTAAAAGAGGCCATTGGACGTCTTCTTTCGTCACCATCGAAGTGGAGAGGTCCTTCGAGGTTGGAAATAGGAAAACTCAGTTGGGCTCGAAGGGTGGTGTTTGAAAAGGGCCTGAAACGACCACTGTTCGCCGTTTACAGTGGTATTTCAGTTGTAGAATGGAGAGATCTCCTAATGCGGCTGAGAGAGAAAAACAAAGAGGGGCTAGGGTTTGTTTTAGAAACAAAGAAGGGTTAAACTGTTATGATTATTTTTTAGGTTCTATTTACTTATTTAAGTCATAAGAAACGACGTCGTTTGAAGCTTGATTAAGTGGCTTCAAAACGACGTCGCATAAAGCTACCCGAACCGATCCGATTTAAAGCGCAGGATCCGTGCCTTTTTTGCAATACTGGAGTGTTTTTGCAATTAGTCCCCCTTCTCTGTATTGTTATTCGATTAGACCCTAGTTATTTCTTATTTTTTTAATTAGCCTCGGTAATCCAAACACGCTTTCAATTTGGTCCGAATCGAATGCTTCGTTTTGCGCTTTAGAAATATTTCTATTTTGGTCCCTAATCGTTTGCGCGCATTTCACTTGAGTCCTTTGTTTCTCTTTCATTTTCAATTTTTGCCCCAGATTCTTGCTTTCATTTTAATTTAGTCCTTTTTTTCTTATTTTTTATTTTTTATTTTCTTTAATTATTTTTGCTACACTTTTATCATTTAAATATTATTATTATTGTATCTATTATTAATTTCATATTATTTATGCATGTATTTTCTTTTAAATTCATCTATGTATATATTTTATTTTATATAAATATAATTGCTCATTTAAAGATCTTATTTTAAAATTATGTATTTATTTATTCCAATTACTTTTATATATCATTTGTATATTTTTTTATATTTATTATATAAATGTTTAACTTCAAATATTTTTATGTTTCTTGTTTTAAAGAATTGCATAATTAGTATTAAAATTATTCTATTGATTTTGGTAATATTGTTGGTGTATGTATTTTATTATTCTAATTAATTTTCCATATCATCGATCTAATGTTTGATAATTCTTGTTATTATGTATGTTGTAATTCTCATTTTATATTTATTTGTTGCTTGAGATTCAATAGCATTACATTTCATTTGTAAATAATTGCCCATGTAGTATGTTATTATGTCATAGCATTCACTTAAAAACATCATGTTTCAACGATATTGAACTTTAAAATCATTTTATCTGAGCTTTAAATCACAAGGCAATGCTCGTGTTTAGGGTTTCAAAAAAATCGTGCTCTAACTTACTGAGTTCCGGTTCTCTTCATTTAAAACCTTATAACCGAGTATCCTTTCTCTCTTAAATCAAATGCATGATTTTAAATAAAAAACTTGTTCTCGGGAAGTTGAGATATTGCGCCCTACCTTACTGAGTGTGATATTTTATCATCTCGATATAAGAATTTCAAAAGAACAAAGGCAATATTCCGTATTCGAAAATTTTGAGAAATAGTGCCCTAACTTATTAGGTTACGATTTTTTGTTTGACCCGAATAATTGAATATCCTTATTATTTTTTTATATGTACGAGTATTGAATGTCGAAGGATAAACCTAATTTCGAGAATATAAGATGTGGTGCCCGAACTTACTGAGTACGGCATTTTATTTCTTCGAAATAAGAAGCTTTTGCATCCAATATGATTTTGTCCAAATATATATTAAGTAAATGGATCGTAATCTAGAATCTTTTTAAATTTTCGACGTCAAGACATTAATTAATCAATTCGGTGCCAATTTTGGGCGTTACGGGGGTACTAATCCTTCCTCGTGTGTAACTGACTCCCGAACCCATTTTCAGGATTTCGTAGACCAAAATTATTATTTTAATAAATAAAAATATTTTATTAAAATAATTCATCTCAAGGTGATCTGATCACACCTCTAATAAAAGATCGGTGGCGACTCCATATTTTTAAAGTTGATCCTCATTTTTCTAAAACCCAATTTAAAAATGGTTTCGACAAGGCTTTGGGTTCGAGAATAGACTTTAGTACTGCGTTCCATCCTCAGACTGATGGCAAATCTGAGAGGGTGATTCAGATATTGGAAGATATGTTGAAGAGTTGTGTTATCAATTTTCGAGGCAGTTGGGAGGATTATCTGCCGTTAGCCGAGTTCGCCTACAATAATAACTTTCAGTCGAGTATTCAGATGGCATCTTACGAGGCTCTATATGATCGTAAGTTTCGTACTCTTTTGTGTTAGACTGAGTTGGGCGACCATCGAGTATTGGATCTTGAGCTGATTTCTAAGACTGAGGATAAGGTACAACGGATTCATGATCATTTGAAGGTGGCTTCTGATAGACAGAAGTTTTATACTGATCTAAAGAGACATGATATAAAGTATTCTGTGGGGGACTTTGTGTTTCTTACGGTCTCACCATGGAAGAAAGTTCTGAGGTTCAGTCATAAGGGCAAGCTGAGCCCTAGGTTTATTGGGTCTTACCGAATTTTGAAGCGAGTGGGGCCGGTCGCATATCAGTTGGAGTTACCTCCAGAGCTAGACCGTATACATGACGTATTCCTCGTCTCGATGATCCTACTCATATTGTCCTTATTGAGGAGATTGAGGTTAGGCCATATTTGACCTTCGAGGAGAAGCCGATTCAGATTTTGGATCGAGAGGTAAAGGTTCTTCAGAGGAAGTCTATCCCTTTAGTGAAGGTGCTATGACGTAACCATAGCACCGAGGAGGCCATGTGGGAGCTTGAGGATGCGATGTGTCAATAGTATCCTCATTTGTTCTGATCAAGTAAATTTCGAGGTCAAAATTTTCTTTTAGGGGGTAGAGTTGTAATGCCCCAAAATTTTTCTTTCGGCTTTTGTGAAAATATGACACAGATGTGTATCTGCTTCAGTGGTTAAGTGTCCTGGGTGTTTGTAGGACGTTCCAAGTTCAAGCCTTGCATTTGGAAAATTTTGGTATTTTTCTGACTTAAGTCTTACACTTGTTCAGGGGGCTTATATTTAATTACTTGTAATCTCACATCAAAAGGGCATGCTGGTCTAGTGGTTAGGTGGAGTGTAGGTATGCTTGCTGGAGGTCTTGTGTTCGAGTCTTTGTGCAAGTGAGATTGCTGGCTTGTAGAGTTTCAGTGGAGTAGGGTTTCTAGTAGTGAGGATTAATGGGAGAAAGACATGAGATTTGGGAGTTAGTCTGATAAAATCGTTTTGTTTTCAAAATTAATTTCTTTTCTCTCCCAAAATTTTTCCCTCTTTCCCAAAATAGTTGAAGTCAGTTCATCTTCTTTCTTTTTCCAAAATTTCGTTCTATTTCCAATTCTGCCGATTTGGCTTTGGGATTCCTGTGTTTTTGAGATTTTCGTTATCCATCTTTCGAGTGGTAAGTAAATTTTTTAAGCATTCTGTAAATTTTTTAAGCATTCTGTAACTACCGTTTCCCTATCGGGACTTAGGCATATCTATTGTTTTGGCAATAGAAAATCGTGAAGTTCGGGTCTCTCTTCTCTCGTATTTGTAAGAAAAATTATATGAAAAGTTGGGGTAAGTATAGGATGCTTGAATGACATTTTTGTTGATTTCGTAGTTTCAGATTAATCATGATTTAAGTCTGATCCTGAGCTTTGGAATGTCAAATATAGGTTCTGGTTGTCTCCGGATTGCGTTAGCGGTAAAAACAAACCAGGTGTGTACCCAAAAATGTAGAAAATGGGGTTTCTACGAAAGCCAAAAACCTAACTGTCGATGCCACACGGGCCTGTAGTCACCGTGTGGTAGGCTGTGTGCTATAACACGGGGGTGTAATCGACGAGGCCAGGCCGTGCATGCAAGACACGACCGTGTGATGGCCAAGTAGGTTGTGTGCGACACACGGGCTAGACTGATTTAGGCCGTGTGGGCCATATGGGCGTGTGGGATTCTGCGCCCCAAGGCTAAATTGGGTCGTATGGGCCACATGGGCGTGTGGGCCTACACGGGCAGGCCACATCGGTGTGTGGGCCCACAAGGCAGTCCACAAGGACGTGTACCGATTTAACTGAAATGTGTTCTAAGGTTGCACAAGTCGCCCAAGTCGACTGTGAACTTACTGTAGGGTTGGTAAGCACTACTTAGACCCTTAAATGCGTGAACTGTATGTATAATGTATGTACTAAGCATGATGATTATATGAATGAATACTGAACTATATGTATAACTGATATTCATCTATTAGCATGTCATATACTGTAGCATTGCATTGGGTTGGGATGTTGATATTTGGAGGAAGTGTACTGAGAGGCTCTTAAGCCTATTATCCGGTAGCTCTACTGCAATTTATTGATTATGTGCCACATTCGATACTACTTAGAGTGTAGGGATGGGTGGGTGTTTTAAACCCCACATGGAGTGTAGGGATGGACGAAAATGGTGTGTAGAGGCTGGTTGGGTAGGACTCTATTTACTGATTAATGTATATCTGATACTGTTACTATGATGGGCTTAGGCCCTAATGCATATCTGATACTGAAATTGAAATGGGCTAAGGCCCGAACTGCTACTGAAACTGAAATGGGCTTAGGCTCAGATTGTATATGACGGTTTGTTGTGATAGACTGCAGCTTGACTATATGCTTGTCTTCTGTGGGAATTACACACTGAGTTTATGTAAACTCACCCCTTTTCTGTTTTATTTGTACAGGTAATTCCTAGACTTAGACAGATCGGTGACGGAGGACTCAACGGTGACCACATGACTATTGAACTGATTTAATTCCATTTAAGGTTTTTAATTCCTATTATTTTTGGAGTAATTTTTGATGTAATTTGGACTGTTTGCTTTTGTTTTGGGATTTTTAACTGTTTTCATGAATTTCTGAACTGCAATGAAAACTCGGTTTACTAAACACAACGTTTTTCCTAAACGCGAACAGTTTTCTTAAAATATCACGGTTTAAAAAGTTGTCGCTACAGAATATGTTTTAAGCAAATCAGATTAACGAGTAAACAATTTTAAAATTGACGAGAGATAAATAGAAGCTGGCAAATAGAAACGGTTTTAACTTGATAATTCGATTTCAAATTCCATTCCATGTGACATCGCCAGATTCGACCGTAACATCTAGGCCGAGTTTGGGGTGTTACACACTTTATCTCCTTTATAACCTAAGTTCAAGTCACGCCCTTCCCCTCTATATTCTTTTAATTTTGACAGAAAAGGGGAAATTACCATGCAACCCCCTAGGACTTCAAAACTATAAGTATTTACTCCAATCTTTCCTAATTAGACATGAATTTTAATTTATTTCCAACCCTAAATTGAAATTTTCCTCTTTAATCTTTATATTCTTCTTCTTTTTTTCTTATATTCCCTTTTCTTTTATCAAATTTTACATCCTTTTGCTGAGAATTATTTTGCTATCCCGACTCAAAGTCAATTTCTGTTAACTCGTTTTCTTCATCGATTTTGTAATTTTCGACAATCACATCCTGTATTTTCATCAAAATTTAGGTAAGTATTCTCGTTTTGATTTGTAAGAACTCGTAAATTCTGAAATAGCATCGGATCTCACTAATCTTTCAATTCAGTTATGATTCATTGTGAATTTTGTCAAAACTCTTGACAATCTGGTTTAATCTTGGAATCTATTTTTGATTCATTTGTAAATCCTATTTGAAAGACTCATTTTAGGTACCCCAGGCCAGATTTAAGCGCGACGAACGTCGATCAAGATCTCAGAGACATGTGTGTGTTCTTTTACAAGTGAATCGGGCAAACCATGCCTCGGGATAAGGCCACACGGCCAACCACACGGGCGTATGGACCACCTATATGGACCAACTGCCCCTTACACGGCCATGTCCCCCGGAAACCCTAGGTTTTTCGATTCTTACATGGCCTAGGACCCTCCACACGATCGGTCACACGGTCGTATCTCCCCACACCTCGACTTTTCAATTTCCACATGACTATAGTTTGTCATACTGCCTAGCTACAGGGCCATGTAACCCCTCCACACAGTCTAGGGCTTCCTACAAGGTCCGGTCACACGGCCGTGTGTCCCCTATTTTTTAGATTTTACAATTTTGCCCTATTTTTTACATTTTAAAAGTTTTCCCTTATTTTGTAGATTTTTATAATTTTACCCTTGATTTTTAGATTTTACAAAAATACCCTTAATTTTTAAATTTTACAATTTTACCTCAATTTTTTAGATTTTATAGTTTTGTCCCTTATTTTTCAAATTTTACAATTTTGACCTAAAATTTTATGCTTTGACCAGTTTAATCCCTGTTTGATTTTTGAATTATTTTTAGTGTTTTACTTTATTCAATTAAGTCCCTGATAATATAAATAATTTTAGAATCCACGAGTCGATTGAATGAATTATTAATATTATGTATATGTATCATATGTTCAGTTTAGTTGCTGTATATGCCCATAATTGTCTTTAGAGTTTTTATGTGCTCAATTTAGTCCCTGATATTGTGTTATCTTGGAAGTTGTGATTTAATGACTAAAGTGTTATGATTATATTGTATGTGAAGTGTATATTACATGCTATCAACATAGTGAAACAAATAATCTGTTAGTGTTAATACTGACACCACCCTATTAAAATACTTGTTAAAGCATGTTAATTGCTAGTGAAATACATGTTAAATCAATATTGTTAATGTTGATTTATTCTATTAGAAAACGTGTCGTATTGCATTGCTTGAGGAGGGATGATATGTACAGAGGAAGAGTGGCAGTTTAATCTGCAAATAGTGTGGTTTCATTATGAAGCAAGTGGTAGTTTGTTTAATCTGCAAAATGTTTTACACTCACAAGAAGTGACTACAAATGTGTGGTTCAATTATAAACTAAGTGGCATTTTGTTTAATCTGCAAACATGTTGTGCACTCACAACAAGTGGCAGCAACTGCAAATATGTGGTTCGATATGAACCAAGTTACATTTTGTTTAATTTGAAAATATGTTGTGCACCCACAACAAGTGGCAGTAACTGTAAATTAATAGTCCTTTATCCACAACCTGGAGATATAAGGTTCGATAAGTTCTGGGGAACTCATAGTGTGGTGTGTAGCGGAGGGGTATGATCTTTTTTGTTAAACTGAAACTGTATGACACTCATAAAGCATGTACATACAAACTGGATTTTTTGCGATGACATATTTATACTTATTTATAAATTGCTAAGTGGATTGAAATACCGATATTCTGAAATTGCTATTATGAATTCTGAGATACTATTTATGGTTAATCTGAAAAATCAGTACTTTAATTTATTAGTTATTCACAATTATTCTTTGTGTTATTATTTAGTATAACTTATCAACTGTTTGTTATGGTTTTGCTTGTGGTGGAACTCACACTGAGTTTTATAACTCACTCCTTTTTTAATATCCATCTTTTCAGAAAATCCATTAGGTTAGGACGCGAACACGACATTTAGAGGTGCTCGACTTGGATCTTTTTTTCTATATAAATATTTTAGATTTATTATTTGATAATTTATTATTCAGAGATTGCATGGATTTATTTTTTTTGAAACTGTGGCATGAGACTTAGGTTTTGGTTTTATTTAGCATGCATGACATTTAACATAATTTAAGACATGATTTTTAATTAATTAAGCATGAAATATAGTTTTAATAAAACTAAGTTAAAAATCACTTTTCCGCTGCTAGATTGTAATTAAGAATTGTGAGTAATAAATAAATGAAACATTAACTAAATTTTCAAAAATAGTCACCGTTACAAGAATAAGCTTAAAATTAATTAGGTTTTGTTAACTCGCTAGTTTTTTTTTTTTTTTAAAAATAGACTAAATTTTTTCTAAAATAAATAAATGTTTTAAATTGACTTTTTTATAAACTTCAATCCTACTAGGCCATCTCAGTGGCCGATGTAATCTTTCGAATTTGGGCCTAACGTCTAGACCGAGTTGGGAGATTACACTACCACTTGTATTTTGTGCTCAATATATATGGATGACATCATCTTTACTAGAGATGAGTCAAAGGAAATCATTTTGTTGTTCAACAGTTGAATAAAATGTTTTCACTTTAGGATCTAGACGAGCTAAACTATTTTTTTGGGATTGAGATTCAAAGACATTAACATATGGTGCATTTGTCCCAAAAGAAATACAATAGAGACGTGTTGCACAAAGTCTTAAACGACAAGGTCTAAGTTGGTACCTACACTTATGACAATATTACTAGCTATAGATGGGTATCCACTATTTCTTGAACACGCTATTAAATATATAAGTATAGCTAGAGGGTTTCAATTAGGGGTGAGCAAAACTTGATTCGACTCGAAAAAATTGAAAAAAAAAATTCAAATTTCGAGTTAAACGAATTGAATTATTCGAGTTAATCGAGTTATTCGAGTCAACTCGATTTTTTTTGAATTTCAAGTTCGAATCGAGTTGAGTTTTCGAATTCGAATAACTCGAATAATTCGAATAATTCTAATATTAAAATATAATATTTTATATTTTTACCCCAAACTCCTAAACCTTTTTACTTTTCCCTCAAAATTTTATTCCTTCCCACTTTTCCCCAAAACTTTTATTCCCTCCCATCCCAACCCTCCAATCTATCCAAAATCTATTTCCCACCAAAATTTTACTCTCCCATTTACTTTTCTCAAAATTTTACTCCAAAAACCCTCAAAACTTTTATTTCCCTCAAATTTTACTCCTCCCACTTTTCCCTAAAACTTTTACTCCTTCCCATCCAACCTCCCATCTACCCCAAACCCATCCCTCCCCCAAATTTTTTTTATATTTTCCTTCCAAAATTTTACTCCCTATTTATTTTCACTCAAACTTTTATTCCCCAAAACTTTTATTTTCCCCTAAATTTTACTTCTCACCTTTTACTCTCAAATAAAAAGTCAAAATTATCCACAAAAATCACTAAACATAAATAGCAATAATTTTATTTATATCTACTATTTATATTATTAAATTAAATTTCACATTTTATATTATTTATATTATTGAATTGTTTAGTCATATTGAATATTTATATTAAATTGAATTATTAATTATACCATAAAATATTCGTATTAAATTTTTATATTGGTATAAATTTCATATTTTTCTTTAAAATAATTTTATTAAAAATCACATTTTTACATTTAATATATATTTTAATTCCAAAATACATAGTGACAAGAATCTAAAGATAATTGAAATAACTAAGCAAGCAAAAAAGCTAAACCGTATATAAAATATTAATAAATAAATTGTGAGGTGATGAAAGTTAATAAAATTTGATTAAGGTGGACAAATTTTATTACGATGGGTGATAGTGGTTACAAGGACCCAAAATTATTTTTAAAATTTAACTCGAACAAATATATTCGATTCGATTCGATTCAATTCCATCTCACTCGACTCGATTCGAGAAAATTTCAAATCAAATTAGGATGATAAAATATGATTCGTCAACTCAATTAACTCGAAATTTTTTCATTCGATTCGATCGAACGCTCACCCCTAGTTTCAATATATTTTCTTAACCAGATCTAAAAATAACTTTTCCCTAAACAAGGCAAGTTAGTATATTCAAGAACCAAGTAATAAACATTGGTTGGCTATAAAAAAAAATCTTAAGGTATCTTTAAGGTACTACGACACATGGACTACTATTTACACCAGCTGATCAACTTACACTAACTGCCTTAGGTTTAGATCAGGGTAGTTCACTAGAAAATTGTAGATCAACCTTTGGATTTTGTACATACTTGGGTGGACATTTGATAAATTAGTCATCTAAGAAGAAAAATGTAGTCTTACATTCAACCTTTAATGTAACACCCTTAACCTGTGTCTGTCGCCGGATTAGGTTGCAAGGCGTTACCAAACAAAACACAAGTTGCTATAAACAATTACTGCTCACATAGTCACATCCGAAAGCAATAAAAACAAACATGAATATGCTTAGATAATAACATACAAAACATTAATCCCTTTAATCGATTTCACAAATAAATCATCGTAAATAATAACAATGAATCTTGTTCACTTGATTTTTTTTTAAAACCACATTAGTCGAATTATGCATATGGTTATAAAGACTTTTGAATCTAGAAAGAAATCACGAAATACAAACATACATATATTTTATATATGATTTCATTTAATCATGATCAAAGTATATCACTTGCTCACACATCTAAACAAAACCTGGTTCATAACCTCTAGATGTACATAATTACACCCTAAAATATATCAATTATGTCTTCCATAGCTTGAAAAGTCTAAGGTTAAATTTAATATACATGCAGATATATGTATCATGTGCAAACATGTCAAATCAAAATGTATAACATATTATCTTATCATCCAGTTGAATATGCACGTATTTGCAAATACATTAGTAAAGCATGATATCATGTATTAACATTAATCATACACATCCATATATATATCATGACCGTATATGCCGATTCAACTATATAACGTTATCATATAGCCGAATATAAAAGTTACAATATAAATGATCTCCAAATTTATTCATATTCAAACTTACACCCAAATGGTAAGCCATAATCGAATCAATCCAAACATATTCAGCAAATAAATTTTTAAAACAACTCACCCATTCAAGCATTCTATTTCACACAGACACAAAAACCATATCTCTTAATCAAATACTTCATAGCCTACTTAGTCCTCACATATCAAAAGCCAAGAACTCAATATTAACATATAACTAACATTTAATGTCATGATTTAAACACCAATATCGAATTATAAATAACTTATAACCATCACCTTTATTTCGTCACATAACTGGTTACCTAATTTACATTATAAACAACTTCCAATTTGATTCATGTTTCGAATTATGAAACTCAATAACAGGTCACTAACAATCCACATCTCAAACACATGCCTCAATCGCATATATCAAACTTTCCAAAAGAACTAAACATAAGTCATAGATGGTTACTCCATGCCAAACATATATGTATGTAAGCCTAAGATGAACTTATATCACAACCGATTTCACAAATCAAGCATAACACATTCATATACTATGACTAGGATTACTTAAACATTAGATCATTAGCATTAAAATTGAGCCATTTTCGCATGGCTTATATACATCAACAAAATATCATATAAGTATTAGACTAGCCTACACATGCCTTAAGTTTAAAAATCCAAACTTTAAAGATACCAAAGTAGGTCGATAGTGTGAATGACTTCACAGACGATCCCTTGAGCTCGTAGCTTGATCAAAATCTATAAGACCTAACAATGAACACACACAGAGTAAGCTTGCTAGCTTAGTAAGCCTTAAGCAAAAATATAATCATTTAATCAAACAATTAAACATTATTAGCTAGTCCTTTGATAACCTTAATATAATTTCTTAACACAATTGTGCCATCATGGCTGAATAACGCCATCCTTACAAAGTAATTTAATTATCACTTATCAATTCCATATAATCAAATATGTTTCCGTATACAATGATTAAATAAATACCAAGTACATACTTACCACTTATAACGAATATATACATATAATAATATCCTTTAATCTATACATGTATACCATTATAATATCTATATAATATCATTTTATCCACACCTATAAGGTCGAATATACAAAAGCACATTGTTAAATTCACTAGTTCAATATACATTACATGTATATTTACCCTTTTTGCTGAATCTACATGACACATTCATGTTCACATCCCAATCAACTTTCAATATAGCATACGCATCATTTATAATGCCGGATACCATTAATAGAATTTTACGAATATACCTCAATTGCATCTCAACCAGCAGTATCAATCATAATATGCTAACTTACCTTATCCTGTACAACCAATAAGGTTTCATGTACCTGAATAATTAGCTCAATTATTGTACTCAAAATTCCACATCTATAATGATCCATTGAAACACATACATATGAATAATCACCGGCATAAAGCCTGCTAGGCATAAATCCTAAAACACATGCACCGACACTAAGCCTGCTAGACCCGAAGTCTATAATTTAATCATCGGCATTTAGCCTGCTAGGCAATAAGCCTAATACACTTCATCGGCACAAGGCCTGCTAGGCATTAAGCCCGATATACTTCACCGGCACAAGGCCTGCTAGGCTCGAAGCCCGAGTATCAATATAAATAAACCATATCATACACAATACATATTACCAATATCATTTCACACATAATGCATATTACTTTCACATATCAACTTCAATTAAAAAATATAACTACATTTCACTAATAAAATCTCTAGTCATATTCAGTTTAAGCCTATTTCACACTTACAAATTCATTATTCAAAATGTAATCAAGGTTGTAACCAATACTAACGATATTGATTTGCTTAAAGACTTACCTCGAATTAGGTTTATCGGAGTGAAAACGGTTACTCGGTTACTTTCGCTTTCTCGTGATCTAAATCTATTTTCCTCGGTTCTTGATCTAAACATATTCAGAATTAATCCTTTTATTCACTAATTCGTTCAATTAAATCCATATACACATATTTTGGGCTATTTACAATTTAGCCCTCACATTTGCACATTTTATCAATTTAGTCCATTTTTCTCAAAACATCAAATTCACAAAATCATCACTCAACTAAGCTTAGCCGAATATTCACACATATCATACAAGCCCATATTTTTCATTAAATTAGAAATTTAATCCCTCAATTTGCTAACTTCACAATTTAGCCCTATTTAGCTAAATTCATCAAAACTTCAAGAACAAAACATGTTCATCTAGCTCATATCCTTCATTTGACATCAAAACTCATCAAAAAGCTTGACATATCATCAATGACATCTCACACAAACATCATTAATTCATCAAATTAAAACATGGGCTTGATAATAGGAGAAGCAACGATTACAAAAACGTAGAAATTATCGAAAACGGATCAAAAACTAACCTTTAATTCAAGCTTGTAAGTGCCGAAACTTTAAAGCTTTTGTTCTTTCTTTTTCTTTAAGACATTCGGCCAAAAATAAGTATTATCGCTTTCTTATTCATGTTTTTGTTTTATATAATATAACTTATATTATAATATTTATTATTTAATAAACCATTACCAAATAAAATAAGCCATTCATCACATTAATGTGCCGTCCACTACATGTCAAAAAGGCCAATTTACAATATAAGGCCTCCACCTTAAAAAGCCACATCAATTTAGCCATTAATCAAATAAGAGGCCACTTTTACCAATTATGCAATTTAGTCTTTTTGTCAAATTAAACAAACAGACAGTCAATTTAACTCACGAAAATTTAGCACACGATAATTCACATATCAACGGCACAAAATATTATATTAAAATATTATACGGACTTAGATTTGTGGTCCCTAAACCACTGTTCCGACTAGGGTGTAAACCGGACTGTTACATTTAAAGCAAAGTATCACATCATAGCTAATACACCTGTTGGCTTATCTTGGGTTGTGCATTTGGTGATTGAACCTGGAGAAAGATTGATTGAAACTCCAACCATTTGGTGTAACAAAATGAAAGTTATTCAAAACCAAAAAAATCTAGTATTTCATGCTAAAATGAGACATGTTGAGTTAGATGTACACTTTGTCCAAAAGAAACTGATGCAAGTATAGTTCTTGCTTAAGAACAAGTTGTAGATATGTGTACTAAACAATTAGTTGAAGTTCCATTTGTTAGGAAAATTGGTTTGAAAATAGTGTTTTTAGGCATAGCAAAAGTTTTAAAATTTTTAAAAGTTTTAGGCATAGAAATAAAAAATATTTTTTTGGGTGTCGGCAATGCAATGGTCGACACCAATATGTATTTTTACAATACATTTTGTATCTAGTTTTAAAAAAATAATTTTTTGATGCAGTGTAGTAGGTGACCGACACTCAATTTTAACTTTTTTGTAATTTTTTTGGTGTCGGTATTGAGGTGGCTAACACTCATTTTCAGTAGAAAATAATTTTTTTTCTTGATCTCGTGAACTCATTGGCCGGCAACAATACATATGAGTATTCCATGATAAAAAAACCAAAAGAAGAAAAAAAGTGCAGACTCATCTTCTACAAATGGTTCTCCTTCACTATTTCTTCCCAAACTCAGTCATTCCTTTTCATCATCTCCTGTTTCAGAAAACTAAAAGGAAAAAGAAAAAAAAAAAAGACTTATGATAGTTTATTTGTTTTAGAAAATGAAAAGCCAAAAGCATTTGAGAAAATAAAAAAAAAAATTGAGAAGAAGGGAGGAAGGAAAAGAAATAAATTGGGATATGAAAAGGAGTTTTCTTTTGGTTTTTTGATCATGGAATGTCCATATGTATTGATGCTTGTCAATGAGTTCACGAGAATAAGAAAAAAAATATTGGTTATTGAAAATGGGTGACAACCACTTCAATACCGACACCAAAAAATTAAAAATAAATTGAAAATGAGTGTCGGCCACCTGCTACACGGAACCCAAAAAATTTATTTTTTTAAACTAGGTACAAAATGTATTGTACAAAATACAGGTGAAAAAAATTTACATGGGTGTCGGGCATTGCATTACTAGCACCAATTTTTTTTTTAATCCTTTCTGACATGGGTGTTTGCCACGGAATTTTCGGCACTATTCCTTCCAGGTTATTTTCGTTAATATTTTTGAATTTGGGTTATTCTTGTAAATATTTAATTTTTTGGGTCATTTTAGTAAAATAGTCGGCTCGGATATATTTTTCTATATAAATATTTTAGATTTATTATTTGATAATTTATTATTTAGAGATTGTATGGATTTATTTTTTGTAACTATGGCATGAGGCTTAGATTTTGGTTTTATTTAGCATGCATGACATTTAACATAATTTAAGACACGGTTTTTAATTTATTAAGCATGAAATATAACTTAAATAAAACTAAGTTAAAATTACTTTTTATTTGTTAGATTGTAATTAAGAATTGTGAGTAATAAATAAATGAAAAATTAACTAAGTTTTCAAAAATAATCACCGTTACAAGAATAAGTTTTCAAAATAATCACCGTTACAAGAATACGGTTAAAATTAGTTGGATTTTGTTAACTTGCTAGTTTTTTTTTTTTTTTAAAATAGACTAAACTTTTTCTAAAATAAATAAATGTTTTAAATTGACTTTGTTTTATAAACTTCAATCATATTAGGCCATCTCGGTGGCCGATATAATCTTCCGGATTCAGGCGTAACGTCTTAACTGGGTTGGGGAGGTTACACTACCACTTGTATTTTGTGCTCGATATATATGGATGGCATCATCTTTACTAGAGATGAGTCAAAGGAAATCATTGTGTTGTTCAACGATTGAATAAAAAGTTTTCACTTTAGGATCTAGACGAGCTAAACTATTTTCTTGGAATTGAAATTCAAAGACATGAATATATGGTGCATTTGTCCCAAAAGAAGTACATTAGAGACGTGTTGCACAAAGTCTTAAATGATAAGGTCTAAGTTGGTACCTACACTTATGACAATATTACTAGCTATAGATGGGTATCCACTCTTTCTTGAACACGCTATTAAATATATACGTATAGTTGGAGGGTTTCAATATATTTTCTTAACCAGACTTGACAATAACTTTTCTCTAAACAAGGCAAGTCAGTATATGCAAGAACCAAGTAATAAACATTGGTTGGCTATAAAAAAAATCTTAAGGTATCTTCAAGGTACTATGACACATGGACTACTATTTACACCAGTTGATCAACTTACACTAACTGCCTTCTTAGGTTTAGCTTGGGTAGTTCACTAGAAGATTGTAGATCAACCTTTGGATTTTGTATATACTTGGGTGGAAATTTGATAAATTAGTCATCTAAGAAGCAAAATGTAGTCTTATTCAACCTCTAAAGCAAAGTATCACATCATAGATAATACACCTGTTGACTTATCTTGGGTTGTGTATTTGGTGATTGAACCTGGAGAAAGATTGATTGAAACTCCAACCATTTGCTGTAACAATTTGAGAGTTATTCAAAACCAACAAATCTAGTTTTTCATGCTAAAATGAGACATGTTGAGTTAGATGTACACTTTTTCCGAAAGAAATTGATGCAAGGATAGTTTTTGATTAATCATGTTCTTGCTTAAGAACAAGTTGTTGATATGTGTACTAAACCATTAGCTGAAGTTCCATTTGTTGGGAAAATTTGTTTGAAAATAGTGTTTTTAGGCATAACAAAAGTTTTAAATTTTCTTAAAACTAAGTCGTTGTGATATTTATAACAATAAACCTCTTTACTAGAATTATACTTGTGATTTGTAGTAGGCAGATTTGATCATTCATGTCTTTCAACCACTCGTTCTTCTACACTAATCTCGATTTTGGTTTGCTAAAGTGTGGGCTCTATTTGTAAATCGAAAAACAATATGTCAACTTTAAAGGGCTAGAAATTGAAGACAGAGAGAATTTATTTTGGAAAAATAAATGAACTATATTTTGAAAGAATATTGATGCAAAAGAAATGTGTGTTTTGACCTAGCCCTTAGTCTCTATTTATAGAGAAAATTACAAAAGTCTCAATTAAACAAGGAATACCTGAATAATAATATTTTAATAGGAGAAACACACTTCCATTAGGAGTGCTTATAGGGTTGGTGGCAACACCTTGTTCTGAGACTAGTGTTTGTCACTCCTTGTTCCTTACTAGGCCTAGTTGGGTCACGTAATGTATTAGGTCAAATTATTTATGTTATATGATCTTTAAACCAACTTGCATAATATAATTAACTTGTTCTTATGTTACTATGATAAATTAATTAATTTAATTTCCACTTCGAACTTTAATTATTTAATTATGAATTAATGAAATAATAATTCAAAGAAATTCATTTAATTACCAATTCATCTTTTGTTCATAGCATAAAAACACATTCACTGTGGATGGCGATATGCGCGATCTATTTCTCTAGTTCATCTTCACATTTTAACATCACCGATTCTAATGTAAAACATCAAGGTTATACCAAGCTCGTAGAGGAATCGGTTCAACATATATAATTATAGCTAAAATAATTTGTAATTAAGTTCATAATCTTCATCTATTAATTACAACTCTATTTAGTCAAATCTATTCTCCCAATGAAATATTATTTTATCTCATGATAACTATTACATATTTCTTCATGAAAAATTTAATTACTAACACATAGTAACTAAATCATTCATCTTAAAGCAAATGACCCGTGGCCACGTTACTTTTTAATCTATCATGTAATGATGATGTGATGATATCATTTACCCTTTATTGGACTATGAATTCCACTATTGTAAGTGAAGCTATGTCATGTAGAAGTCATATACCCAACGTACCAACTTTTTGACTTTATTACCAATTGAACTCAAGCTTTTAATACATCAAAGTATACGGGTCGTGCATACATAATCCATCACTTACTCAAGATTGAGGTAAGTCACCCTATGAATGTCGCAAATGAATAAATTCACAAATGGGTCTAAGATTTATTCCACTTTGGTCCTATTAGATGTACGGTTAGTCTAGACAGTCATGTCTATATCTCTATCTTTTAGGAGTCATTTGCTTTGATACCCAAGACAAAGTATCTCCTTAATTGGACTTGATACACAACATAATAGTCTTTTAATCGACTTCCTCAATTTCGATTAGACTATTGCCCATATAGATTATCAACTAATACAAGTTGTCTTCTCGCATTATGATTTGACCATGTAATGCAACCTAGGATTGGTTGAACATTAGATAATCAATGAGATAATGTTTGCTTTCATTTGCTTTTCTTGCAAAAAAATGTTAAGGTTGTTATACAAAAGATATTAATGATAATGATGGAATTTTATTAAATCAATTTGTTCGAAAAATACAAGTTCGAGATGAAGGATCTTGGTACAACTAAGAAAATTCTAGAATGGAAATTTCTAGAAATAGACACTCCAAGAAGATATCCTTATCACAAAAAAGGTGCATCGAAAGGATCCTCGAGCAGTTCAAAATGCAAAATTCAAAATTGGTTGGTACTCCCTTAGCTACACACTACTTTCGGCTTTAAAGTCACCACAAACCGAAGACAAAGAAAAGTATAAATCCTCAATTCCTTACTTCAGTTCAGTTAAAAGCTTAATGTATGTATTGGTTTGAACTCATTATGATATTTCACATGCTGTTAGTGTTGTAATAGGCACATGGCTAGACCCGGTAAATTACATTGGCAAGCAGTTAAGTGGATTCTCAGATATTTGAGGAGGACATCAAATACTTGTTTAGAGTTTGAAAGAAGTTTAAAGGGTCTAGTGGGTTTCTTAGACTCAAATTATGTAGGAGATTTAGACCAAAGAAGATCCTTCATAGGATATTTGTTCGCTTTCAGCAAATGCTCCATTAGCTGGAAAGCTACGCTTCAATCCACTATTATTTTATCAACTACTGAAGCTGAATATATAAAAATCATAAAAGTTGTAAAAGAAGCTATTTGGTTGATAGGTCTATTCAGGGAGCTAGTTCATAAACACAACGTGGTTATTGTATATTGCGATAGCCAAAGTGCCATACATCTCACTAAGGATCAGATGCATAATGAAATAACAAAGCACATGGACATTTGGTACCACTTTGTTTGAGAGGTGGTCGCTCAAGAAGATGCTCATGTTCACAAAATCGACAGAGAAAATAATCCAACCATTGTAATGACCAAAAACCTTCCAGTTTTCAAGTTTAAACATTTTTTGGACTTAGTTAGTATCCTGTAAAAATCAAGTTAGGCCCCTAATGAGGCTCAATAAAGAAGGCGTTATGGAAATACGAGTCAAAGTGGAGATTTTTAGAGTATGACTCGCATTTTGGATAAAACAAGGTTAATGTCTCCACGAGAAAAAGTCGACGTCCTGGCGACACAACACATGATGTCACGGTGAGCCAATAAACGACGTCACGATCGGGCAATATGTTCCATACTTAATTGAGTTTCTTCCCCTAGTTAAACTTTGCTATCTTTTTCTAGGTGAACTTTAAGAAATATAGGGATATTTTAATCATATTATCCCAAGAATTTCAACCTATAAATAGAGTTTTTAGCAACCTTAGAGAGATTGATTCAACAGCTAAACAAAAGAGAGTTTAAAGGAAACTTTATGTTTTATCCAGAGAGTTTTTTATTTTTTGGGATTTAGGGGCTTGTTTTATTTTTCTCCATCTTGTATTCTTCTTCGGTTATTGGTCGTTTTAGTGAATTTTTCTTTGATTATGGTTTTTGTTAGAGTATGCCTAAAGACCAATTATGATATGCTTGTAATTACATTCTCATTTTACCTCGTTATTAAAATGCATTGCCATTGTTATTTCAGTTTCTTATTCTGTGTTTAGAATAAACTGAATAATAATAAAGTCTTAAGAATAATATGATTATTCTTAAAAAGTCCTTAGTCAAATATTATTGTGGGATTGGACAATAATAATGCATTGAGACTAATGTGTAGTTGATTGATGACAAAGTATTGTCATTGACATAGGGATGTCAAAATCAATACATGAGTATGTGTTAGAGAATAACATACTAGACTGACCTACCATGAGTATGTTTCTTGGATTATTATGTAATAGTCACAAACATTACTCACAGTGATTATTATGTATATGATCCTTAGACTTGAGACCATCATTGTCCTAACATAGTGAGTTGTATATTTTGATACAGTCAAACGTCTACCGTAACAGGTTGTACTATAAAGATTGATGTTGGATATACCACAATCCATGTAGTGGGATATGATTGATCATGATATAATTTATCCCTCCTACATAATAGGAGTAATATCTTGGGCCACTTGATGGAGTAAGGCTAGAAATGCATGGCCATGCCCAAATAAGTTGATATGAGATATCACACTTATCTGTTTAACATAGTTTACTCATATTATTAAAAAATATGGGATTGGACTATACAAGTGTGACTATACCATGACTTGTGTCCAATCTAGATATAAAGGATAAAAGGATCTGATACATGAAAAAGTTTATCATAGAAAGGTTATGTCGAATCACGACTTCTTGTAACTTGGATAGCAATGATGCATTGCTAGACACCACTCATTGCTTATAACATTAGAAATGTTCTAGTATTACTACCAACGTTACATGAATCTACAAGTTTAGACCCTATGGTTAAAGTGAATAGGTTTCACACCAATAGAATGAACCTTCTACATATGATATGGTGTATTCTTATCATTGGCGGATAAGTATCACCTGGCGGACAGTATCGTCTGATGAACAATATCGTCCAGTGGATAGTATATATCGCCTAGTAGGCAATATTGCTTGGCGAATAGTATAGCTTGGCGGATAGAATTACCTAACGAGTAGGATTACCTGGTAGATACTATCGTAACCATTTTTGAAAAAACGGATATCGATTTTGGTTTTGAAAATGAAGATAAAAAATGGGAGTCACCACCGATTTTTATTTGGTGTGATCGGATGACCTTTGTTTTAATAAAACGTTTTGGTTTACTAAAACAATATTGTTGGTCTGCGAAATTTTGAAAATCGGGTTCGGGAGTCGGTTACGTGCGAGGAAAGGTTACCACCCTTGTCACGCCCAAAATTGGTACCAAATTGATTAGTCGATGTCTTAATGTCGTAAATTTGAAAAGGTTTTAAAATACAGGTCTTTTAGAAGATGTTTGGATAATTTGGGCTGAAATTTGAGATTTCTTTGTTCCGAGAAAATACAAACACCACATCCAGCACGTTAGGACATGATATTTTAAGCCTTCGTAATCAAATTTATCTCGTGATTCGCAAAATTTATTAAGAGTATGTTTAGTTATTTAGTCAAACGAAAAATCGCAACCCAGCACGTTAGGGCACTATTCCCCGAATTCCTAAATACAAAACATTGCCTTTATTTTAAAACCTTTGAATGAAATATAATATTTTTGCAAGATGTTTAATAATGTTAAACTCAGAAGATAAAAATAGATGTTCGGTTTAAAAAATTGAGATTTTTTTTTTCCGAAAGGATATAAACATCACATCCAGCACGTTAGGACACAATGTTTTAAATCCTTGTGATCAAAGTCATCTCATGATTTACGAACTTTGTTGAAAAGGATGTTAAGTTATTTAGTCAAACGGAAAATCGTAACCCAGCACATTAGGGCGCTATTCTCTGAATTTCTAAATACAAAACATTGCCTCATTTTAAAGCCTTTAGGTGAAATATGATGATTTTATAAAAGGTGTTTTGTTTGATGATGGACATAGGTGACAATGTTGCTAATAATAATAATGGTGATGATATCAAATAATAGTGATAGCAATAAAAATGAAAATAAAATAATGCATTAAGGCAAACGATAATAATGATATAATAATAATAATAGTAGAATGCTAATAATAGTAAAAGGATCTAATAACAATAATAATATACATATAAATACCAATAATAATAATAATAATAATAATAATAATAATAATAATAAAAATAATATAATACATGGTGATAAAATGTTAATAATATTATTAATAATGCATAATGCTCGAATAGTAATAAAAATAAAAATAAAGAAAAGAAATGATAAAAAATGAATGATAAAACGATAATAATAATGATGGTAAAATAAGAATGAAATGATGGAGATAAAATAAACAATAATAAAATAATAGTAATGATATTAAAGAAATAAAAAATAATAAAGATAATAACTATAATAATATTAATAATAAATACAATAATAATAATGATAATAATAAGAGTGATAATAAACATAATAATAGTATAGTATTAAATATAATACTAAATATAAAGTGATAATAATATATAAAAATTAATTTAATAATAATGGAGTGAAAATAGCCAAAAGGACGAAAATTAGATAAAAACAGAATATTAGGGCTAATTTTAAAATAAATAAAGGAGGGAAGGGCCTTATTGTAACGTGCTAAAGAGGTGGAGGGACTAACGTGGGTAATAACCCTTCCCTGCAAAACGCACAACATGGGTCAGGACCAAATTGCAAACTAAATAGGCTTTCGGGGTGAATTTTAAAAAAACGAAAAACTTGATTGAAAAAATATAAAAGAGCGGAGGGGCTAAAAGTGCAATTAGCCCCTCCGATGAAAAACACGCGGACCTTAGGCTGGAGCGGGTTGGATTGGGTCGGGCCAGGGTGAAACGACATCATTTTGGGGCTTTCGGACACCAGCCAAAACGGCATCGTTTCATATGGCTATATAAGGCAAAAATTTCTTTAAAAAAATCATTTCTCCTTTGTTTTTTAGAAAAAACTAACTTCTTCTCTCAGTTGCTCTCTGCAGGTTCGGAAGGGGAGGTGTCCAGCGTCGCCTCGTCGCCATTCTCCATCGCTCCGGCTAAAATTTTACCCTTTTTTTTTTTGCTTATTATTTGTGCATGTATATTTTGATATTATAAGACCGTTTTAAGAATAAAATAAGGTAAAATGAACTTATACAGTTTCGAAGGATAGGGAAAAATGGAAAAAGAAGAAAACCTCGAAGCTTTTTCTCCTTTTCTCTTCGATTTGTTTGTCATGTGTTCGTATTAGCCCTTGTTTGCCGATGTTTGTCACCAAAATTTCTATTTTTTGTATTGATTTTCTCTGTTTTTTTGGTATTGATTAAAAAAGGGAAAAAAAAGTCCACTTTTACAAAGAAGTTCAATCGGCTTTTATAGCCATTTTTACTTTACAATTTGCCACTTTCTGTCTCTTCCTTTTTAATTGTTTGCAGGTTTGGGGCGGTGTTGGGCGATGGACAAGACCACGGCGCAGGGCAAGTGGTTGTCAGAAGCCTCAGAGGCGGCGCCACTTGGGGTTAAGGGAAAATTAGGGTTAGGCTTTTGTTTTAAGGGTATTGGGTTGCTGATGTGGGCTAGGGGTAGTTGGGCTGTTAGTGGGTTAATTTTTGGGTCTGGGGTTATATGGGTTTGTTTGTATATGGGCTGGGCAAATTTGGGTTTATACAGATACGATTCGCAACATCTTTAAGAGTTCATAATTATTGAAGTTAGTATCCTTTTGGAAAGAATATAATTGCAATATCTTCCATGATTTTCTCTGGAAAGTAAAAGGGGAGTTATTCCATTTTAATATATGATATTAATAAATAGAATATAATCCTTGATTATGTGGGAGTTAATAAGTAAGGAAAAATTCAAAGGGTCTAGCAGCTGTCTTTGAATTCTCTCTAAAATTGTTCAAAGATTTTTTCTGTTCATGGTTGACTGGGTGGAATACGTAGAGGTTGAGACTCTTTTGTTGCGGCTTGGATCGACATCGCGCAAAGGATTCCAACTAACAACGTTGCACGCTGTTTTTTAGTTTGAAAAAGGTATATTTTCAACCCTATTTCAACCTGATTCGTTCCTTGTACATGGATCTGTGGTTTATGATCACATAAATAATTTTTCCGCTGTGCCACGGGGCATACCGATGATCCAACAGTTTTTTTCCTCTCTAGAGGTGTTTTTCCACGTAAATATTTGTGTCCAACTTTTTCTATTTGTTCTTGTTCATTGCTTAATTCGGGTTTATCCCCAACATAAAATAAATGAAACTTGGAGTTGGATTTTGTTTGGTAAAAGAGAAAAAGTGAGGGAAAATGAAGGAGACCTAGAGAGGAGAGTGAGGATCAAAAAGGGTTTTTTTCTGATATAACAAAGATGAAATGAGAGAGAGGGTCCTTTTATAATTTTTAATCAATTTTAAGATTATTTATTTATAAGACATTTTAAAAAAAATTAGAATTATTTGTAAGAAAAAATTAAAAATATCAAAATGATATTTTAACCATAATTTAGGGGCCAAATAATTATTAACGTTTTGAATTATCATGCCACATCATCATTTTAATAGAAGTTAACGAACGAGTAGATCAAAATGTAACAATTCGATAACATTAGTAACTATTACATAATTTTTAAAAGTTAGGTAATTGAAAAGTTATTTTAAATTATTTAATTTTATGGGCTTAAAATAAAATACAAAAAATTGAAAAAAATTAATTCAACCACAACTTGAAATGGTGCCTTATCACCACAGCATTTTAGTTTCATTTTTATGTTCATGAGATTGATGGTTTAGCTTGTTCTGGTATTGATGGAACGAGAAACTGTAGAGGCTAAAGTCACATTATTGTTGGTTGTTGTCATCGTCGCAGTCGTCATCAACGTTATTGCTTGTGCCATAATTTTGCATAACATTCCCAAGATAATTTTTAGTGAAGGTCGGTCGAAATGGATTAACAAAAAGAATAGGAAAGGTAGTTGAGGAGGACAAAGATTGTCCTGCTGTAGGATTAACATCATGGTTATGCTGTCCTTCATACGTTACCATAAGAAAAGATTTGTCCTCCACGCATCGTTGAACCTAGAAACATAAAAATATCTTAGATTTTATTATACAACGACCTGGGTGTATTTTATATTAAAATATATTTATAAATTTATCATTTGGTAAAAAAATTATTTGAATTTTTTGGTCTCGTGTTTGATTCCCCAATAATATTTTTCAGTTATTTTATTTAAAATATTATATAAAAGTAACAAAAGGTAAAAGTATTTTATAATAATATTAATTACTCTTTGCAATAAGAGTATTTTAATTAATAATTTTACAACTAAATTAGTATTGAGTTGATTCATCATGGGCGTCACCCTCCTAAAAAAAAAAAGAAAATTTTTCATTTAAATTTTAAAAATTTTAAATCAAAAGGAGAAATTGTACTTTGACCCTCTTATTTTGAAATTTTTTAAAAATTTTAAAAATAAACTATTAAAATAATAAAATTATATTTTTATTATTATAAAATTAAATTTAATTTTAAATTCAACCCAAATACAACTTACTAAGCGGACCACAAAATTAAAACCTTCCTTTTAACATGGCCAGAGCATTTTTAAGCACGAAATTACCCCGTATTTCCTCCATTGATATTCCCACTATCTAAATAACCCATAAACAATTATCAATAACAGCTTAAACCTTAGCCCACATACAAGCCAAATACAACTTAAAAAATTAAAACCCAACATTTTTAACCCAAAAAACCTAGCCCTAGCCCACATGTCCAAAAACTTAAAAACATTTTTAGTAGCCCCTAGTGTGCAAGGTCCCATCCCATCCACCATTGTCGAACAAAGACCGCCACGGCCATGGCCACTTGCACCGCAAAAAAAAAGAAGAAATGATGATATTAAATGAATGTAAAACTTAGGCTATAAAAGCCGATTAATTCTTTTGTAAAAAAAGAAGGATTGATTTTTGAATACAAAAAAGAGAGAGATTTCAGATTCACAAACAATCAAGTGATTAAATACAAACGCAAAAACAGAGATTAAACTCTGAAAGAAAAAACTAGAATCAAAACCGAAGAATAGAGGTGATTTTTTTTTATTTTCGAAATTTTTCTTTTCTTTTCTTTTTTTTTTCTTCTTTTCGGCATATACATATATCTATATATTAAAAAAAGAGAGGAAAAAATAGAACTTTACCTTTTCGAGGCTCAAATCCAGGCAGTACCTGGCAATGGCCGACGACGATGAGCCCGAGCAATGAACGGATGGAATCCCTCCGGAGACCCTAAGCCTGCAGAGAAAAAAAAGGAGAGATTAGAAATTTTTTTTTTTAACAAGCAGGAGAAATGATTTTTTTTGATTTTTGGGCCTTAAATAGCCCCTCAAAACGACGTCGTTTTAGGGATGGCCATTAACGCCCAAAACGACGTCGTTTTGACCAGGATCCGCGCGCGCGACCCAACCCGCCCAGGAGGATCCGCGTGTTTTTGCTTTTGGGGTTTATTGCTGTATTGATCCTTCCGCTTTTTTTATCAATTTGTAATCAAGCTTTTTGCGTTTTTAATTTTGACCCCGAACTTTCATTCGGATTTCATTTTGGTCCTTTCGTGCTATGCGTTTTGAAGGGAGGGGTTATTTTCTGCTTTAGTCCCTCCACCTTTTAGCGCATTACAATAAGGACCTTCCTTCTCTTTTATTTTCAAATCTACCCCAATACTTTGTTTTAATTCAAGTTTCGTCCTTTTTGGCTATTTTCACCTATTTTATTATTTAAGTAATTGTTTTTAATATTATTATTACATTGCATCTGGTATTATTTTTATTTATTATTATCTATTTATTATTATTACTATTCATTATTATTACTATCATTATTTCAATATCACCATTATTATATTATTATATTCTACATATTTGTATTTTTTTTGTGTGCTTATATTATGTTATTTATTTATTTTATTAGTATTACTACTATTATTTTATATTTTTATATTTTATGTATGCATTTTATTTGCTTATATTATTATTTTATTTTTATTTTATTTGCATTATTATTACTATACTATTATGCACCATTATTATTTTTATTAATATTACTGTCTTTGTTATTTTATTAACATCATAACCCTTCTTTATTTATTATTTAATAATTTATTTATCTTTTACAATTATTATTTTCATACATATATCTATTATTATAATTACTACGTTATTATTATCGTTATTTTTATTACCATTTGCTATTTCCATTGTTTTTATTATTATGTTTACTATTATTTTATTATTACATTTGCATGTTGTTATTCGTTCTTCTACTATTACTATTATTATTATCACTAATGTATTACTACCTTATTTATTATCATTTTATTATTCCCATCATTATCATTATTTTCTATCACCGTCAATATATATACTATTGTCACAATACTTTTTGTCACCACTACTTATATTCTCATTGTCATCTCACTATTTTTGACATCTCAATCTTTATAACGACCAATATTTCCATGTTAGCAATTCAGGAGAATCGAGCCCTAACTTACTGGGTTTCGGTTTTTCTCGTTTTAAGCTAAATAACGGAATATCCCTTTTAAAAAAATCTCAATTCAAATTTTAAACAAAACACTTAATCTCGAAAATTTGAAATGTCGCGCCCTAACTTACTGGACTCGACATCTAGATATTTCGAGATAAGTTTCTTTTCTTTCTTCTAAAATAGAGGCAATAATCCTAATTTGGATTCTCAAGAAATCAAGCCCTAACTTACTGGGTTCTGTTTTCTCGTTGGACAAATGACGGGAGATCCTCTTCAAATATAAAACCAAGTTTTAGAAGGCAAGCTTAGTTTCGAGAGTCTAAAGTATTGCGCCCTAACTTACTGGACATGATGCTCTATCCCTTCGAAAATAAGAGAGTCTTAACGTCCATTTCGATCCCTTCAAGTTTTGGAAATCAAAAGTATCTATCTTCGAATCATTTCAAAGTTTTCAACATTAGGACATCGATCAATCAATTTGGTACCAATTTTGGGCGTATCGAGGGTGCTAACCTTCCTCGTCATGTGAATCGACTCCCGAACTTGTTTTCTGGATTTCGTAGACCAAAATCGTTGTTTTGATAAATCAAACTGTTTATTAAAAACAACTATTTTACGAGGTGACCCGATCACACTTCATCAAAAAAGATTGGTGGCGACTCCCTTCTTTTTCGTTTTCAAAACCCGAGTCGACCGCGTCGTTTCCTGTTTTATCAAAAAATGCTTACGACAGCTTGGCGACTCCGCTAGGGAACTTCGAGAGTCAAGCCATAGATTGATTTATTTTTGTCTTTTTGATTAAAATTGGAAAATGGTTTTGAAAATCATGCTTCTTTTAATGCACTTTCAATTTTGGGTCTCGTAAATACTTTGGCATTGCATTGCATGACCGTTGTGGTCACACCCTTTAAGTGGGAGCGAGAAGCTATGCCTTCTCGAGGTTTTCACCTCCGCATGGGCTAGTGGATTGCTTTCGGGATACATCCGTACCTATGTCTTCATGAAGTTTTCACTTCCGCATGGCCATAGGGAAATGTATTCCCCTGAACCGAACTCGGTCCGTATGAGCCTATAATGGGTGAGGATCGAGGAATCTGCTGGTTCAGGTACCTTTACTCTAGAACCGAACCCCCATATAGTAAATCTTAAGAGCCCACCTTAGGTAGAACAATTCCAAACCCTTAGCGTTCACCCGGATAGGTATTCTATTTTGTTTATTTCTTTTGTGCTAACGTGTTTCTTTTGTTTTCATTGCATTGCATCGCATCATCTTAGAAAGGAGGTGTTGATTTATATTCGATTGCTGAATAGAAGAGTTTGTCATAAAAAAATGTGTTACTAGATAAAGTGGATTATAATACGATCGTTTGAACATAGTTCAGGTAAAACAACGAGAGAGGGCTGATAGCCAACAGAAGAATACAAGACTTTGCCCGAGGATTCAAGCCGACAAGGATTATTCGAGAGTCATCGTGTCTCCATTTTCTAAAAGAAGCTTATGAACATTGCAGAGGATAAGTGAGTGAAGAAGTACGACCTGGACCAAGCAACAAGGAGCTAGAAGAGGCATCTATTGGGAAAGTTCATGGGACACGACCATAACATCCAGATACGAAGAAGAGGATTGGTGTTTTCACCTAGACTATGAGGACAAAGCCGTATATGCAATCCATTTTATGTAAAGAAATGTATTTTCTAGAAAAGTTCTTCTAATGGAATTGAATTCATAATCAACGCCTCTCTTTCTTTTTGCATTCATTCCATGCATTTGCATTGCATTTCATGTATTTGCATTACATCATATCATGTGCATTAAAATTCATAGAAAGACCCTAATTAGGTGAAATTATTTCAGTTAACCTCGAAGACATGAAACAAAAATTGGAGAGAATAGAGAAAATACAAATATAGATGCAAGAGTAATTGACCAAAATTCAACAAGAGATGCGAGAACAAATGCTAGAATTCCAAAGGAATATGATGGGCCAATTAACCCAGTTACTAGCCAGAAGGCTTGAAAGGAGTGGCCTAGTGGTCAACAATATGGATGATGATGAAGAAATCGTCTATGCCCCGATAAATATCCCGACTCAACTAGACGCGCAGTTGCATGGGGGACCCATCATTATCAAACCCCAATGTCAGACTAATACCTCGGCCTTGTTAAACTTCCCGATGGGCTCATGTTTTAACCCTGAGGATGATCATGCCAAACCGAGAGTTCAGGCAGAGACAAAGGAAAAGAGAGAGCGGACTTTGAAGGCCTCGAAGAAGAAGGAAAAAGAAGTGGGTAGTACAAGTAAGTATGACAAGGGCCATTCGGAGCCGATTACAGTAAGCCAACTAAGGATGGTGACTACCAGCCCTAAGGCCCCCCTAGGCAGGATTCCAACTCAAAGCTTAACATTGGAAGACCTCAGTTCACTCATATTCCCATGACATATAAGGATTTATACCAAAACTTATTTGATATGCATGTTGTATCTCCTTATTACACGAAACCGATGCAACCTCCATACCCAGAATGGTACGACCTAAATGCCCAATGTGAGTACCACGCAGGGGTTACAGGGCATTCGATAGAAAATTGCCTTGCTTTCAAGAAATTGGTGGAAAAATTCATTAACATGGGTATTGTGAATATAGATGACAAGCCAAATACAGAAATATGAACCTAGGAGCATTTTGAACAATGGGACTGTGAAGGGATCCCTGTATTTTAGCTAATCTAGAGTGATATTTAAAACATGCTTGTTGCTTTAAGCCTAAAGGCAATAAGAGTCCTCTTGTGAAATAAGCTTGTGTCCAGAATTTTTATTTCAATCAAATGCATCTTTCTAAGTAAATATTTTCATTCTTTACATTTTATTCTGTACATTTTTTCAATTTTTATTCATGACCATATCATACGAATAATCTCCTTAGAAATATTTATTCTTTGAATTTTCTGCCTTTTCACCCACAATGGGTCCCCAGATATCAATGACATGAGCGATGTTGTTACTAACTCTCTTTTAGTAAGATATGTGTCTAGAGGGATTAAGGACTTTAGAGATGACATATATTACAACTTATTTCCTAATTGGTTAATAATGGTAGATCCTACCTTATGAAGAAGATGAAGATGGAAGTTTAGCTCACTGCAGGAGCAAGGCAGGCCATATCATTGAGTTATCTCCAAGAATTCAAAGATGTTTTTGCACGGTCATGTTAAGACACGCCTGGGCTACTGAGGCGCGAGTATGCCATCAAAGCAAAGGAAATCCTAAAAGAAGTCCATAAGGGTATTTGAAAATCACATGCTGATAATCCTACAGTAGTCAAGCTAATCGCCAGAAAAGGAAAGTTGCATCAGTTATTCCGTAAATGCCAGATGGATGAATACAGGACTTATGCGACTCCTCTATTTCTTCACAGATTCCCTATATGTAGGGCATGGGCGTTATCAAGTCAGTCTCCTTAAAAGCTTTTAGCCAACATCGATTCATATTCATGGTCATTGTTTACCTCACTGAGAGGGTGAAGGTCGCTTCATATGCCAAAATTACAAAGTCGGCAGTTATCAAATTCAAATTCAAATCTAAAAAAAAAAAAGTGGCAATAAAAAATGTCGAAAAGGAACATAATTGCACAATGTCAAAGATTTACAAATTGCTCAAAATCGACACCATTCAGTACAACAAATGCAGCAAAAAAAATTCAAATTTTTTTGAAAAAATGGCTGAGATTTGTAAAGGTTGGCATAGAGAAGTTACCATTTACCCTCTAGGTTTCTTGAACGTTGGCCAGGACTTTTGCCGAGGCATCTTTTGGTTTATGAAAGGGAAACAATTGTTGGAAGATAAGATTCCTTTTCCCCAAGCTTGGATTGAATTAGATGAAGCAGAATGCCTCCAATAAGCTTGATTGAAAGTATTCAGCATGGTCGAATTTACCAAAAATGGATGATACGGGCTTATGACAAAAAGGTTCGCTCAAGAGAATTTCAGGAAGAGGATCTAGCATTAAGAAAGATTCTTCTTATCCAAAAGAACTCCAAAGAAAAAAAATAAATGCCTTATACAACAAAGAAAGCCTGTTCTAGGGAAAAATGAGTGTTAACCAAGATGGATGGCAAGGACCTGCCCAATCCGGTGAGTTTAGATTCAATAAAAAAGTTTTCCAAAAAAAACAAAAAAAACATAAAAAAACGAAAAAACACGAAAAAGGAAAAGGAAAAAAGAAAAAAGAAAAAAGGAGAGGCCAAGGCGAAAACCCGCAAAGGGCGCTTTGAGACCAAAGGGTATTTGAGTTGAAAACCCGAGAAGGGCAGCTCAAATTTTTGATCGAAAGTAGGGCATACAGTAGTCTTGCTACGCTCAAAGAAGTATGTTACGTCTTGGGGCATCGACAAAGTACTCTAGATCCCCTAAACACATATTAAGCTCAAAATGGTCCTCAAGAAGTTTGGACAGAGAAGCTCAGGCTGCGATATCTGGGGCACCTAGTTTCCATTTTACCCATTTTGAATTTGCTATATTTGATTACATTATTTGTTTCAAAATACCTTACCAATAAATTTCTTCTTTGAATGCATTTGCTATTCTTGATTAACTTATTTGTTTCGAGCTATGCTCAATTAGTTTCCTTCTTGTCCATTGTTGCAATATTTTTCAAGTATTTTGTATTGAAAAAATGATTGGTGGACTAATAATACTTTCATAAAATGAGTTTTGCATATTACTCTGGAAGCTTCTGAATAATACAAGGACTTGAAATAGGACGATTGTTTAGAATTCACCAAGTTTAAGGTTTGAAAATATTAGAGAAAGATGATTATCTCTTTGGACCTTTTATTGGTTGAACAAAAAGACAAGGTATTTCATCGGTTATACCACCTAGACAAATAACGAGCAATATCAATCCAACTGTACAAGGGGATCATTCTCGGGAAAAGAAAAATGATACTCTGCATTCATGCACATATCAGGCATATACATCTGGTCATGACACCCAGAGAATGGAAGGTGTAGTAGACCAAATTGATTGTATAAGTTACGAATTCTATACCCCTGAGTCATAGTGGGATGGTTGAGATGATACAAATCCTATACCTCGGAGTTGCAGTAGGATGGATAGGAGGAAACAAACGTTATTCTCCTGAAGTTGCAGTGAGAGGTACAAACTTTATGTCCCAGAAGGTACAATGGAAGAGACTCTGAAATTACAGCGGGGCAAGCTTGTTGAGCATAATATGATCGTTTCTTTGGGTTTTCTATCAAAGATATTGGCTGAACGAGAAAGCATGATAACGCATCAGTGATAGAACATTAATAAACTACGAGCAATGATGACCCTAAGCATTAAAAAGGGATTATTTCATTTTGCATTCACACATCATCATTCAAAGCACGTTTAGTTAGGAGCATTCGACTCATTGCATCCTAATCATCATAAAAAGACCATTCTCATGACATTCTGCATTCATGCAAATATCGTCCAGTGCATCCTAATCATTATACATTTAACAAAGGATCATTCTCATGAAATTCTGCATTCATGCAAATGTCATCCATTGTCATTTAGTTAGGAGCATTCGATTCATTCTGATCATTGCATCCTAATCATTATAAAAAGACCATTCTCATGACATTCTGCATTCATGAAAGTGTCGTCCATAACACATGTAGTTAGAAGGCTTTGAGTCATTCTGATCATAGCATTCTCATCATTTGCATAAGCTTAAGCACATAAAATTACTTCTATAGGACAGGTTCCTCAAAGAACGGTGTAGCAATATCGAAGTTCAGATTTTGTTCCCTCGAGATGGTAGTGGAGCAGACTGGAGATTGAAGTCTTCCTGAATATAGTAAGGAAGCAAATTGGAAAGTTCAGATTTTGTTCCCTAGAGATGATAGTAGAGCAGACTGGAGATTGAAGTCTTTCTGAAGATAGTAAGGAAGCAAATTGGAAAGTTCAGATTTTGTTCCCTAGAGATGATAGTGGAGCAGACTGGAGATTGAAGTCTTTCCGAAGATAGTAAGGAAGCAAATTGGAAAGTTCAAACTTTGTTCCCTCGAGATGGTAGTGGAGCAGACTGAAGATTGAAGTCTTCTTGAAGATAGTAAGGAAGCAAATTGGAAAGTTTAGAATTCTTATTTCCCCGAAGTTCCGTGGAGTAATTTGAGATTACAAATCTCGTCTCCCTGAGTTAACAATGAGGATAAATCCTTATTTCTTTGAAGTTTCCATAGAGAAGATGGAGATTACGAATCTCTTCTCCCTGAATTCTTATTTCCTCGAAGTTCCCGTGGAGTAGGTTGAGATTACAAATCCTGTCTCCCTGAGTTAACAATGAGGATCAATCATTGAAGTTTCAGTAGAGAAGATGGAGACTACGAATCTCTCCCCCCTGAATTTTTATTTCCTCGAAGTTTCAGTGGAGTAGGCTGAGATTACAAATCCCGTCTCCCTGAGTTAACAATGAAGATCAATTATTGAAGTTTCAGTAGAGAAGATGGAGACTACGAATCTCTTCCCCCTGAATTCTTATTTCCTCAAAGTTTCAGTGGAGTAGGTTGAGATTACAAATCCCGTCTCCATGAGTTAACAATGAGGATCAATCATTGAAGTTTCAATAGAGAAGATGGAGACTACGAATCTCTTCCCGCTGAATTCTTATTTCCTCAAAGTTTCCGTGGAGCAGGATTACAAATCCCGTCTCCCTGAGTTAACAATGAGGATCAATCATTGAAGTTTCAGTAGAGAAGATGGAGACTACGAATCTCTTCCCCCTGAATTCTTATTTCCTCGAAGTTCCCGTGGAGCAGGATTACGAATCTCGTCTCCCTGAGTTAACAAGGAGGATCAATCATTGAAGTTTCAGTAGAGAAGATGGTGATTACAAATCTCTTCTCCCTGAATTCTCATTTCCTCGGCGTTCCAGTGGAGTAGGTTGAGATTACAAATCCCGTCTTCCTGAGTTAACAATGAGGATCAATCATTGAAGTTTCAGTAGAGAAAATAGAGATTACAAATCTCTTCTTCCTGAATTCTCATTTCCTCGACGTTTCAGTGGAGTAGGTTGAGATTACAAATCCCGTCTCCCTGAGTTAACAATGAGGATCAATTATTATTTCTTTAAAGTTTCAGTAGAGAAGATGGAGGCTACGAATCTCTTCTTCTTGAATTCTTATCCTGAAGTCACAATGGATCAAGTTAGAGATCAAAACAGGTCTTGTCTCCCTGAGTTTGCAGTGGAGCAGATCGAAGATAGCTAGTCTGGCATTCCTATGTTACAGGGAGTAGATTGAAGAAAGAAGATCTTGTCTCCCTGAGTTTGCAGTAGAGTAGATCAAAGATAGCAAGTCTGGCGTTTTTGATGTTACAGGGATCAGATTAAAGATAGCAGATTTGACATTCCTGAAGTTACAGGAAGCAGATCGAAAATATCAGTCTGGTGGTCCCTGAGTTTGCAGGGATCAGATTGAAGATAGCAGATTTGACATTCTTGAAGTTACAGGAAGTAGATCGAAGACATCAGTCTGGTGGTCCCTGAGTTTGTAGGGATCAGATTGAAAATAACAGACTTGGTGATTCCTGATGTTGCAGGAGCAGATCGAAAATAGCAAGTCTGGCATTCCTGATGTTGCAGGGAGCAGATTGAAAATAGCAGATTTGGCGATTCCTGATGTTGCAGGAGTGGATCAAAGATAGCAAGTCTGGCATTCCTGATGCTGCAGGGAGCAGATTGAAAATAATAGATTTGGCGGTTCCTGATGTTGCAGGAGCAGATCGAAGATAGCAAGTCTAGCATTTCTGATGTTGCGAGGCAGATTGAAGATAGCAGACCTTGTTTCCCTGAGTTTGCAGTGGAGCAGATCGAAGATAGATCAGATCGAGAATAGTAAGTCTGGTGATACTGATGTTGCAGGAGCAGATTGAAGGAGCAGATCGAAGATGCAAGTCTTATCTCCCAAAGTTGCAACGGAACAAATTGAAACTACAGGTCCCATCTCTTTGAAGGGGCGATGGAGTGGATCAAAACAATAAGATACGGTGGACAAGAATGAAGCTACCAGAAAAAAAGCACAAAAGAGGCCAAGACTCAGCGAGGCCGGGCAAAATTGGTCTTAAAGTCTTTACTTTGTTCCCGTTACACGACAACGAGCAAACAGGTATACTAATTGTACAACCCCAATTTTGCCCGGGCTTACAAGCCAATTTTAACCCAAGCCTAATACAACCTACCCACACCCAAAATTAAAACCCAACCGGCCTATTTTTTAACCCAAATTACCCCAACCCACCAAACCCATAAACAAGCTTAACTCTAGCCCACATACAAGCCCAAAAAAACTTAAAAACATTTCTCAAAAAAAACCTAGCCCCTAGGTGTACCGCCCTTGTCCGTTCGTGTCCCATCCACCGCCATTGTCAGAACAGCACCGCCACCGGCCATGGCCACTTGCGCCTGTAAAACAAAAAGAAGAAATGACAGATATTAAATGAATGTAAAACTTAGGCTATAAAAGCCAATTAATTCTTTTGTAAAAAAAGGAGGATTGATTTTTGAATACAAAAAAGAGAGAGATTTCAGATTCACAAACAATCAAGTGATTAAATACAAACGCAAAAACAAAGATTAAACTCTGAAAGAAAAAAACTAGAATCAAAACCGAAGAATAGAGGTGATTTCTTTTTTTATTTTTGAAATTCTTTTTTTTTCTTTTCCTTTTTTTTCTTCTTTTCGGCATATACATATATCTATCTATTAAAAAAAGAGAGGAAAAAATAGAACTTTACCTTTTCAGGGCTCATTGCAGTGCAGTGGCCAATGGCCGACGACTGAGCCCATGACATGAATGGACAGAATCCCACCGGAGACCCTGAGCCTGCAGAGAAAAAAAAGGAGAGATTAGAATTTTTTTTTTTAACAAGCAGGAGAAATGATTTTTTTTTCTGATTTTTGGGCCTTAAATAGCCCCTCAAAATGACGTCGTTTTGGGGATGGCCATTAACGCCCAAAACGACGTCGTTTGATCGAGATTCGCTTGTGACCAACCCGCCAGGAGGATCCGCGTGTTTTTACTTTTGGGGTTTATTGCTGTATTGATCCTTCTACTTTTTTTATCAATTTGTAATCAAGCTTTCTGTGTTTTTAATTTTGACCCCGAACTTTCAGTCGGATTTCATTTTGGTCCTTTCGATGCTGTGTTTTTTGAAGGGAGGGGTTATTTTCCGCTTTAGCCCCTCCACCTTTTAGCGCATTACAATAAGGACCTTCCTTCTCTTTTATTTTCAAATCTACCACAATACTTTGTTTTAATTCAAGTTTCGTCCTTTTTGGCTATTTTCACCTATTTTATTATTTAAGTAATTGTTTTTAATATTATTATTACATTGCATCGGTATTATTTTTATTTATTATTATCTATTTATTATTATTACTATCATTATTTCAATATCACCATTATTATATTATTATATTCTACGTATTTGTATTTTTTTGTGTGCTTATATTATGTTATTTATTTATTTTATTAGTATTACTACTATTATTTTTATATTTTTATATTTTATGTATGCATTTTATTAAACTTATATTATTTTTTATTTTTTATTTTATTTGCATTATTATTACTATACTATTATGCACCATTATTATTTTTATTAATATTCTTGTCTTTGTCATTTTATTAACATCATAACCCTTCTTTACTTATTATTTAATAATTTATTTATCTTTTACAATTATTATTTTCATACATATATCTATTATTATAATTACTACGTTATTATTATCGTTATTTTTATTACCATTTGCTATTTCCATTGTTTTTATTATTATTATGTTTACTATTATTTTATTATTACATTTGCATGTTGTTATTCGTTCTTCTACTATTACTATTATTATTATCACTAATGTATTACTACCTTATTTATTATCATTTTATTATTCCCATCATTATCATTATTTTCTATTACCGTCAATATATATACTATTGTCACAATACTTTTTTGTCACCACTACTTATATTCTCATCGTCATCTCACTATTTTTCGACATCTCAATCTTTATAACGACTAATATTTCCATGTTAGCAATTTGGGAGAATCGAGCCCTAACTTACTGGGTTCCGGTTTTTCTCGTTTTAAGCTAAACAACGAAATATCCCTTTTAAAAAAATCGCAATTCAAATTTTAAACAAAACACTTAATCTCGAAAATTCGAAATGTCGCGCCCTAACTTACTGGATTCGACATCTAGATATTTCGAGATAAGTTTCTTTTCTTTCTTCTAAAATAGAGGCAATATTCCTAATTTGGATTCTCAAGAAATCAAGCCCTAACTTACTGGGTTCTGTTTTCTCGTTGGACAAATGGCGGGAGATCCTCTTCAAATATAAAACCAAGTTTTAAAAGGCGAGCTTAGTTTCGGGAGTCTAAAGTATTGCGCCCTAACTTACTGGACATGATGCTCTATCTCTTCGAAAATAAGAGAGTCTTAACGTCCCTTTCGATTCCTTCAAGTTTTGGAAATCAAAAGTATCTATCTTCGAATCATTTCAAAGTTTTCAACATTAGGACATCAATCAATCAATTTGGTACCAATTTTGGGCGTATCGAGGGTGCTAACCCTTCCTCGTGCGTAACCGACTCCCGAACTTGTTTTCTGGATTTCGTAGACCAAAATCGTTGTTTTGATAAATCAAATTGTTTATTAAAAATAACTGTTTTACGAGGTGACCCGATCACACCTTATCAAAAAAGATTGGTGGCGACTCCCTTCTTTTTCGTTTTCAAAACCCGAGTCGACCGCGTCGTTTCTTGTTTTATCAAAAAATGGTTACGACACTAATAATTATAGTAATGTAAAGAAATCAGTTTATATGTATAAATATATATTAAGCCATATATCAATATTAGATTATGTAGCATTTATATTGTTAGATTCATCACTCACCTAATCTTCAAAACCATTATTATTTTCATAAATATTAGATATATCTATTATTACTGGTCTCAATTTGATTTTGGCTATTTTTTAATATTTCAATATTTTAAAAATCAAATAAATATTTAGGCATTTAAAAAAATTGTATATAAAACATAAGGGTTTCCTTTTTCTAATATGTAATTTTTTTTACATTTTACCATTTTAATAATTATACACGTAAAATGGTAATTTTGTACAAACGGTCCTCATTCTCATCTCCCCTCATCCATTTTCAAAAGAAAAGTTAAAATATATGAATGAAAAAACTATGGATTATGGATCACTTACAAGACTATTGTCCTTAGGATCTGTTTTCACAAAAACATGCGAAGTCTTCCTTACGGTCGAAATTGGAGGCCAATTTAACCCCTTATTCGAGTCTTCATCATATGAATCCAACTTCAAATTCGATTGCTGGAGATAAATTCTACGAAGTATATTGTACTTTTCGCTCATTGCTTCAAGTAATAGTCTAAGCATTTGGTTCTCCTTCTGCAAATGTTCCAACTACTTTTGAAGAGCATCCACCTAAAAAAAACTTTCACCAAAATTTAGAAAAAAAAAAAAAGAAAGAGAGAGTAAAAATCTCTAAAAAATTAAAAAGGAAGTGAAAATGAATAAACCTTGTCATAGTTAAACTTGGGAGCATCCATGGCCGTAGTTGAAAACATAAGAGGGAAAGAGATTGTGGTGGAAACCATGATAATCATACTCATGTTATTATGGGTATTTAATATAAAAAAAAAAGTATTTATGGTAGCTATGGGAATATATCGTAATTGTAATGATATCATGCAATTGAAGTAAGCACTTAGGTCTTAATTAATTAAATGCATCACATCTTTTGTTTGCCTTTTATGCAATCACGTTGTTACACCAACTCTGCTGGGTGGGTATATGTGGACAATTTTGTAGACTTTAAAAAGTTATTTTTCTAACTTTATAAAAAATATATATTTTAGCTTTTTATTTAACTTTTCATTTTTTTTAGTTTTTAAATTTATATTTTTTTTTTGCCAAATCACTCCAAAATAGATAGGAAGTTATTATTTGTTAACTTTGCTAATGTAGATTGCCACATGCGGGGTGAGCGTTCGATCGAGTCGAATCAAATGAAAAAATTTCGAGTTAATCGAGTAGACGAATCATATTTTATCATCCTAATTTGATTTGAAATTTTCTCAAATCGAGTCGAGTGAGATGGAATTCGAATCGAATCATATCGAATATATTAGTTCGAGTTAAATTTTAAAAAATAATTTTAGGTCCTTGTAACCACTGTTACCCATCGTAATAAAATTTGTCCACCTTAATCAAATTTTTTATTAACTTTCATCACCTCATAATTTATTTATTAATCTTTTATATACGGGTTAACTTCTTTGCTTGCTTAGTTGTTTCAATTATCTTGATTCTTATCACTATGTATTTTGGAATTAAAATATATATTAAATGTAAAAATGTGATTTTTAATAAAAGTTATTTTAAAGATAAAATGTGAAATTGATACCAATATAAAATTTTAATACTAATATTTTATGGCATAATTAATAATTCAATTTTAATATAAATATTCAATATGACTAAACAATTCAATAATATAAATAATATAAAATATGAAATTTAATTTAATAATATAAATAGTAGATATAAATAAAATTATTACTATTTATGTTTAGTGATTTTTTTGGATAATTTTGATTTTTATTTGAGAGTAAAGGGTGAGAAGTAAAAGTTTAGGGGAAAATAAAAGTTTTTGTGAATAAAAGTTTGAGGAAAGTAAATAGGAGGAGTAAAATTTTGGAGGAAAATATAAAAAAAAATTGGGGGAGATGGTTTGGGTAGATGGGAGGTGGGATGAGAAGCGAGTAAAAGTTTTAGGGGAAAAGTGGGAGGAAATAAAAATTTGAGAGGAAAATAAAAAGTTTTGAGGGTTTTTAAGAGTAAAATTTTGAGAAAAAATAAATGGGAGAGTAAAATTTTGGTGGGAAATGGATTTTGGGTAGATTGGAGGGTTGGGATGGGAAGGGAGTAAAAGTTTTGGGGGGAAAGTGGGAAGGAGTAAAAGTTTTGAGGGAAAAGTAAAAAGATTTGGGAGTTTGGGGTAAAAATGTAAAATATTATATTTTGGTATTCGAATTATTTGAATTATTTGAATTCGAAAATTCAACTAGATTCGAACTCGAAATTGAAAAAAAATTCGAGTTGACTCGAATAACTCGAATAATTCGATTCGTTTAACTCGAAATTCGAATTTTTTCGATTTTTTTGAGTCAAATCGAGTTTTGCTCACCCTTAGCCACATGGATAAAATATCATCATTTAATTATTTTTTAAAATTTTTAAAAATATTAAAAATATATTTTTTGTTATAAAATAAAGAGAGATAGAGAGGATAAAGAACAAATAAAATACGAAAGTATTAAAGAATGTACTTTATTGATCAAAAAGGGTAATTACAATGCTTCATCAGAGTCTCTATTTATAGGCATAAGAAGTATAATAGAAGTAGAAATCTAATTCTAATAACTATTAGAATTTAAAGTACATTAAAACTTTATCTTGATCATGATGGACATCCACTTAATAAGATATTCATAACACTCCCTATTGGATGTCCATTGATAGATAATGTGCCTCGTTAAAACCTTATTAGAAAAAATCCTGTGGCATAAAAACCTAATGAAGGAAAAAGAGTACACAATCTATAATACGCATAATATGCTACCTCATTAAAAACATTATCAGGAAAATCAAATTAGACAAAACCTAGTTAAGAGAAAAAGAGTACAACACGTATTTACTCCCACTCATGAAAACATCACATATTTTCTCATATTCTACGTATTCAATCTTAAATACTAATTTTTCAAATGACTATTTGAATGTATTTGCTAAGCATTTATATTACCATTCTTTTAAAAGCCATGAATGAGGGAAATTTGGGAAAATATATTTTGATCTCTTTTGAAGATTGAACAATAATTATAACAAACTTTAATCATGATTCTTCTATAAAAATACAAATAGGTATTTTGGATTATTTTATAATCCTCTTTCAACTACTATATTTACTAAGTTAAATTTACCACATATGTTCAAATTATTTCAATTCATATAAAACAATTTCTAGAGAATTTCAATATGCTTCTAGCATCTTAAATCCTTCAAGGATTTTAATATAAACTTTATTATATAGTGATCCATAAAAGGTTGTAACAAAAACCATTAGGCGCAAGTTAAATCTTTTATGAATTGTCAATTTAATAATATATCAAAAGGTTATTGCATCCACCACAAAAGAATATTATACCTTTTCATAATCAATATCAAAACTTACTGAAAAACTTCATATTTTTATTTCGCTTTTGCAAAACTACTTCAATTGCACCTTCACTGGCTTTATACATTTAGATATTTAGACTACTAGTCTAAAAACTCCACGAATTTAATTGCACTTGAGTTGCGTCTTTCAATTTTGATCAATTTATTCCATTTCTATATTTCTCAATAGATTTATTCAAGATCATCCTTTTATTTCATTATTTCAATAATAATATTGCATGCAAAATCATTGTCGACCATTTTTATTTTTTGGTTCCACATTTTCTCGAATTGAGATAACTTATCAAGATCTTTTATTTTCACTATTTTAACTTTAGTTTTAGGTACCTGAATCTCTTGTGGATTTTTACTTATTAGTTATGTCTTGGGTCTTTTCTGGAGCACCCGCCTCCACTATTTGACCATCTAAAAGAATTTTCATCTTTGGAACCAATCAATCTATATAACACTTGGTTATTCTTATTAAGTTTGTAAATACATCTAATAGTTAACTTGTAATGAGCTATCCTAATTGAACTTCTGGTTCAAATTACTCTCTCCCTAACTCATTACAAGTTATTATTTCTCTCCCCCTAATGTCGGACAACTATCGAATCAAAATTGTATTCACAAATCATGTCATAATTGAATCTCGAATACATTCAAAACATCTAATAATATAAATAAACTTGTAATTAATATATATTCCCAACTTTTTTTGAGGATTCACTCATCTTTGTGCGTTGTGGTGGAGCAATTGGAACATATACGCACATGCAAAAATTCAAAGATGAGAAATATTTAGCTTTTGATCAAAAACCAACTGCAATAGGGAGTGTTTATAACTTATTAGCTTGATGCATACAACACGTAAATCAACATAATCTAATGTTGAAATAGAAAGTTTAGTTCTCATAAGTAATGATTTAGCTATTAGTTGGAGGCATTTGATAAAAATTTAGCTAACTCATTTTTGTGTGAACATGAGCTATAGGATGTTCAGCTTTTATCCCAATTGACATGCAATAATGATTGAAAACTTTAGATGTTGTAACAGCCTGTTTTTGGTCAAATAGGAACAATAGTTTTGGGACCACAAATTCAAGGTTAAAATTATTATTTTTTTCTTATTTTAATTTTTACAGCATGATTAAATGATTTTGTGAAAGTTTCGTTTAGAAATTTTATCGTTTGACTAGTCAATTTGATGAAAAGGACTAAATCGCGTAAAGTGTAAAAGTGGAGTCCTATTAGCTAAAAGTATCTAACAACTATAGAACCTTAAAGTTAAGGTCCTTATGTGGTAATTAGACCATTATTTGTGTGAATGGACTTTTATGGACATAATATATGTTGTTTTAATGGTTTATTAACAAGGTTAAAATGGTAAAATGGTTAATTAAATGATAAATAATTAAATACAAATGGATATCATCTTTATTGTTCTTCTTCAACCGAATTTGGGAAAGAAAATAGCCATAGTTAGGGAATGATATTCGGCCAAGCTTTCCTAGCTCATTAAGGTATGATTTTTGTCTCGTTTTTAATGATTTCTATGTTTTTGTGATCGTTGCAACTAGTACTAGCTAGCCTAGGGACTAATTTGCAAAACTGTTAAAAATTTTGAATGATGCCATTGATGAATATGTATGATTTTTGATGTTTGATGATAGATTATGAATATTTGTTATGAGAATTACAAGTTTTGTTAAGTGATTTTGAGTGAAAATGCAAATTAGGGGCTAAATTGTGAAATGTACAAATTTAGGGGTTAAAATGTGAAATAAATGAAAATTATGGGCTTCTAGGGGAATTATGGTAATTTTTCTAGCATGGGTTAGTCCTGAATTTCATGAATTTGTGATTTTATGCAATAAGGACTAAATTGTAAAAAATGTAAAAGTTTAGGGGTAAAAGTGTAAATGTTCCTTAAAGAGTGTTTTGGACTAAATTGAATGAATATACAATTAAATAATTTAATTTTGAATATATTTAGATCAAGAAAAATGAAATACAGACTTGGATCGCGAAAAAGATAAAGTTATCGACTAATTGACTCGATTCACCGTTTTAACATCCGAGGTAAGTTCGTATGCTATAAATTCATTTCCAATGTATTTTATATGCTTTGATATAGCATGAATTGTGATTATGTGATTACGGATGAGTTCGAAAATTATTCGATGAAGATTCGATAGTTGAAATCTTGGTTGAACCCTAAGAATAGTTTAGGATACTAGTGACATGTCATTAGGTATACTTGAGTTGGCTTCGGGCCATGATTTAGCAAAATGTGTACGAGATAAACCGATTTGACTTCGAGCCATGCATATCGGCTAATTTGGCTTTGGGCCATTGTAGATGGCCCAAATTGCCCGGGCCCAATTACAAAAAATAAAAATCTATTACAAGCCCAATTACAAAAATAAAACAAAGAAGCCCAAAACTAAAATAAAAAAGCAGCCCAAATGGCCCAAACTCGAAACCATTCTCACCAAAAGAAGAAGACAAAAAAAACCCTAGCCGAGCCACGCCTCGACTCTTGACTCGCCACTGCCTCTCAAGGCCAGCTCAAAATCAAATCAGCTTTTTCCCACACCACCGCAAAACACGCAACAAAGACAAAGAAAGAGAAGAATTTGTCTTCTTATTTCGATTTCGGCTATAAAGCCACAAAAAACATTGTAAACAGAGAGGCTTTTCGGAGAGAAAAAAAATAGAGAAAAAGATAGTGTAAAGGGATCGACTTTTTTAACATCAATAGAAAAAAATTTTTTTTCAAGGTAGTAGATCCAAATACATACAAAAAAAAACGTGAAAGCCTTAAAATCATAAGAAACCAAACAAAAGGTGACCCTTTTTCATTTTGAAAGCCATTTCATTTTTTTAGTAAACTACATCATTAAAACATATATATATGTAATCTAAAAAAATAAAAAATAAAAATTTTTACCTTTCCCCACCATGAGCGGTGGCCGAGACTCGACAGCCGGCGACGATCAATGACAATGCCCTCGTCAAAATCGCACCACCTCCCCTGCAGAGAAAACAAAAGAGTTAAAATTTTTTTTTGAATTTGTTAAAATGAAAAAAAAAAAAAAGTTTGAATTTATAAAGGTTTCAAAGCAGCGTCGTTTAGGGCACGTCTGATGGCCCCAAAACGACTCCGTTTACGTCGTGACCAGCACGACCGACCCGCTCGGGAGGATCGCGTGTTTTTTAGGAAGGGCTAATTGCACTTTTAGCCCTTCCGCATTTCTTGTTTTACAATCGATTTTTCATCGCTTTAAAATCTTGCCCAATAATTTACTTGACTTTCATTTGGTCCCTATCAAGGCGATGCGTTTGGAAGGGAATAATTTTCATTTCAGTCCCCCTTTTCACGCTGTTCCAAATAGGCCACTTCCTTCTGTTTTATTTCAAATTAAACCCAAAATCTCATTTTTATTCAATTTGATCCCTTTTTAATTAATTTGCAATTTTGGTTCTTTGGCCATTATTTAATATATTCTCCTTATTATTATTATTATTATTATTATTATTATTATTATTATTATTATTACTATTATTATCATTTCATTTTACTCTCGTTTATTTATTCACTATTATATTTGTTATTGTTTTTTTATTTTATTATCACTATATTATTATTATTAATATTATTGTTACTATTATTATTATTATTATTAATTCATTATTATTATTATTATTATTATTATTATTATTATTATTATTATTATTATTATTATTACTATTATTATCATTTCATTTTTACTCTCGTTTATTCATTTACTATTATATTTGTTATTGTTATTTTTATTTTATTATCACTATATTATTATTATTAATATTATTGTTATTACTATCAGTATTCTTATTCTTATTATTATTATTATTATTATTATTATTATTATCATTTCATTTTACTCTCGTTTATTTATTTACTATTATATTTGTTATTGTTATTTTTATTATTTTATTATCGTTATATTATTATTATTAATACTATTATTATTATTATTATTTCCATTTTACTCTTATTTGTTTATTTATTGCTTTATTCACCCTTTTTTTATTATTAGTTCATCAATGTATCATTCTCTTTAATATATCATTATTTTTTATTATTACAATTATTTAATTTGAATTTGATTTCCATTCTTTTAATTTTCACCATTTATAAATTTTTTTGTTATTCATTTCTTATTATTTTATTTGTTATCATTTCATTTACTTATTGCTTATTCGTTCATTGCTCTTTACTTTTTAGCACTTTAAAGCAATTTATTTATTTATGTATCATATTCTTTATTTTCTTATTATTGTTATTATTACCATTCTATTTGTTTCTAAAATTCTATTATCGTCAATCTTGTGTCATTATTTATTTGCTCATTCATTTATTTATAAAATTAGATTTATTAGCATATTAGCTAAATTCGTTAGTATCATTACTTACGCTAATATCAATCAATCAAATTTCCCAAATAAAGGTAATGTTCGATATTTGAAAATTCGGAAGATCGAGCCCTAACTTCTTTGGGTTAGGTTTTACTCGTTTATGTTCAAAAATGGGATATCCTTTTTCAGAATCACAATTTAGATTTTAAAACAAAATACTTAATCCGAAAATTGAAATGTCGTGCCTAACTTACTGGACTCGACACTTAGATACTTCGAGATAAGTTTCTTTTCCTAAAATAGAGGCAATCCTCCGTATTTGAAATCTCGGGAAATCGAGCCCTAACTTACTGGGTTCCGATTTCTCATTTGATGAATAACAGAAGATCCTCTTTAAATAAAAACCAAGCTTCAAAAGGCGAGCTTAGTTTCGGGAAGTTTAAAGTATTGTGCCCTAACTTCTTGGGCGTGATGTTTTACCTCTTGAAAATAAGAAAGCCTTAACGTCCTTCAATTTTAAAAAATAAAAAGCATTGTATTTTGAACCCTTTAAAGTTTTCAACAAATAGGACATCAATCAATCGGTTTGGTACCAATTTTGGGCGTGTCGAGGTGCTAATCCTTCCTCGCACGTAATCGACCTCGAATCTGTTTTCTCAAAGTTCGTGGACCAAAAAGCACTATTTTAGTAAATTAAATGTTTTATTAAAGCGAAGGTGATCCGATCACACCAAATAAAGATCGGTGGCGACTCTTTTCTTTTCTTTTTTAAAAATCGAGTCGACTGCTTCGTTTACCGTTTCACCCAAAAAAATGGTTACTGACGACTTGGCGACTCCACTTGGGGACACGAGGGTCAAGCCATAGATTGATTGATTTTTGTCCTTTTAATGGTTTTGAAAAATCATGCTTCTTTTAACACATCTTCAATATTAGCCTTGTAAATACTTTGGCATTGCATTGCATGACCGTTGTGGTCACACCTTTAAGTGGGAGCGAAGCTATGCCTTCGTGAGGTTTTCACCTCCGCATGGGCTAGTGGATCGCTTTGAATACATCCGTACCTATGTCTCCGTGAAGTTTTCACTTCGCATGGCCATAGGGAAATGTATTCCCAACCGAACTCGGTCCGCATGAGCCTATAATGGGTGAGGATCGAGGAATCTCTTGGTTCGGAACCTCGAACTTTAGAACTAAGCCGCATATAGCAAACCCTAAGAGCCCACCTTAGGTAGAGCTATGGCAAACCTTAGTGGTCACCCAAATAGGCATTAGTTTATTTTACTTACTTTACATTCCATGGTTCTAACTTTTTGTGTTTCTTTCTTTTTGTGCGTATCATTTCATATTTTAAAGAGACATCGATTCACGGTCCGTTTACGAGTTGGGAAGTTGGTTATGGAAGCGAATTCCTTGATAAAGTAGAAGACAATGCGGCGTCCGCATATGGTCGAAACAATGCCAAATAGAAAAAGGAGATAGCTTGGTCGAAGGGTATGTGTCGAGCTACGAACTTCACCAATATTAGTGTCACGTGAGCGAGCTCCGGAGTTGAGAGAAATTTAGACTCGATGGGATGATGAAGCGAAGCAAGCTGTTCTATGGTACTTACGGTGACCTGCCTTACTTGCTTGAGGTCAAAATAGACAAGCACCTGTTCCGAGCAATGACCCAGTTCTGGAATGCCGCGTATAGCTATTTCTCCTTCAGAAAAGTGGATCTGGTTCCCACAATAGAAGAGTATACAACCTTGTTGCATTGTCCAAGAATTCAAGTTGACAAAGCTTATTCCAAGGCGGTTAATGGCCCAACCTTCGCGAAGAAGTTGATGAATGTCACCGGAATGAGTGAACAGTGGGTCTCAGCTAGAATGCAGAAGAAAGGCGAGGGTAAATGCATACCCTGGATATGTTTGAGAGACCTGATCCTGGCGCATCCCGATACGAAGAAAAAGATAGACATCTTGGCCTTATGTATTTACGGCCTGGTAATCTTCCCCAAAGCTTTGAGGCACATTGATGAAGCAGTTATTGATCTATTCAGCCGATTGGACAAAGGGGTCACACCCGTTCCTGCCATCTTAGCCAAAACATTCAGATCATTGACTGCATGTCGGAGAAGAGGCGAAGCGTGTTTATTGGATGTCTTGTTTGTTATTGGCTTGGTTCCATAGCCACTTTTGGAAAATAGAAAGTGTCTTGCGATTCATGTCGAAAAAGTACTCCCGCTAGAAGAGATAGCAACTACGCCTAGAAGAGAGGATGTGTCCGAAGAAAATTGGATCGCTCTTTCAAAACCTTCAAGAGGGCGACATCGAGTGGAAAGCTCCTGGATGATTCCCGCGGGATCCTTTATCGTTCGGAAGCTTTGACGGGGTTCCCTATTGGGAATTTGGGGTGCCATTGCCTCGCCCTTTCTTTGGTCCTAAGACGGTATGGTTCGAGGCGGTTTGTACCAACGACATACTGGCTAGCTCAATGCGAGTTTTCATATGAAGGGGAAGCTATAAGAAAAGGGTTAAAGAGATTTCTAGTGCACGGAATCGATTCACGAGAATGAGAAGATTGTCTACGGGCAGGGGCGACCACGAATATATTGAATGGAGGGCTAGGAGGGCCAATGATAACGTTCTGAGCCAAACCCGAAGGCGCCGATCAAGAGAAGAATGCATGCGAGTGGTCCCATCAGAGTTAGAGATTGTGAAGTAAGATTTTGAACGGATGAGCTCGAAACTCGGAAAAAGGATAGAAAGGTTAGAGGAAGAAAAGATGCTCCTCCGGTTAGAAGTGGGCGGTCAAAATCGAGGTCGGAAACTTCGAGAAAGGAAAAGCGAAAAGTAGAGGAAGACCGAGATAACTTGAAGATGGAGTACAAGAGGATGCGCTTAACAATAAAAAATGCGGATCGGGAAAAACTTGAGCAATGGCAACAAGAGGTCCGAGAGGAAAGAGCCAAAGTTAGCGGTTGGGAGAAAAGTTTCATGAAATCGAGCACAAAAGGAAGACTTGGAGAAGGACAGGAGATGAAGACCAAAAGAGAAAAAGGGATTAGAAGCTAGAATAGCTGAGCTTGGGCAATCTCTGCACCACTACCGAAGTCGAGACTCGGAAAGCCAACTAAAGTCAAGCCTAAACAGAATAGAGGAACTGAAAGGTAGGGTTGAAGAGTTAGAATCGGCATTACATAGTAGCGAGCTCCGGATTGAGCTTCTGGAAACAAGAGAAAGACGTTGGGAGGAAGAGCTTCACCATTCTTGCGAGCAAGGTCGAAGCCGGGACTACCTCATGGGAGAAACAATAATCCAGATTATAGAAGTAGCTGATCACCTACAGACTTTGGCCGAGGAGGCTGACATATTGGGCATGAGATATGGGCTACCACCGGGTCGTGATGAAGAGCTAATCTCTCTGCTTGGAAAAATCAAGACCTTAGGTCTTAGGGCTAGAACGTATTTGTAATCTACTTTATGTAAAGGGTTTTGCCTTCTAATAAAGTTTTCTAAAATGAAGTTGATCAGAATCGATGTCTTCTTCCTACATTCATGCATTTGCATTACATCATATTACATGCATTAAAGTTTATAAAAGAAGCCTAATTGGTTAAGATTAACGGAGAAACAAAAGAGAAACAAGAGAGAAGAAAAAAAATCTGGGAACTGGACATCACTACGGGACTCGTGCTAAGACAAAGAAAATGGATCAAAGATTTGAACAATTTTAGAAGGAGATGCAAGAACGGATCAGAGGAGCAAATGATGAAACTCAAGAAGATATGATAGAACGGATGCAAGAGTCCCAAAACAACATGATGAGCAATGGGCGCAACTATTAGCCAATGAACGAGGAAAAGGCGCCACTACTAGTTCGAGGGAATAATGACGAACTCTTACCCCTCCGGAATTACCCCGCCAAACACTCAAGCACCACCAAAATAGGTCCCCAAAGGGCGCCTTTTGTTATCGAGCCACAGATGCGAGTTGAGACCGCAATGCCGCAGTACTTTCCGATGGTTCAGCGGTAATCCGGAGAAGGTCCGGCTAACCCTATAGTCCCCGACTTTGATGAAATGGTTTGAAATGGATAAGGCAAAACGAACCTTCCGGACAACTCGAGGATCGTTGTAAATGGTTAGAAGAAAAGTTTAAGGAAATAGAGGCTGCGACCATCGCTACGGAGTGGGCGCTAAAGACTTGAGCCTAGTCCCGGACCTCATACTTAGCCAAAGTTCAAGACCGGATTTTGAAAAATACAATGGGACCGATTGCCTGAAGCGCACATCACGATGTTCAGCCGGTGGATGGCGGGATATGTTAACAATGATCAACTGTTATTCATTGTTTCGAGGATAGTTTGGCGGGGCCATGACCAAGTGGTACAATCACTCGATCGTACCAGATCAAGTCATGGAAGGATCTAGCACGAGCCTTCCCGAAACAATCTGAACGCGTAGCGATATAGCTCCTGATCGAATCACGCTCCAAAATATGGAGAAAAAGCCAAATGAAAGTTTCAGGCAGTATGCCCAACGGTGGAGGGAAGTAGCCACGCAAGTAAAGCCACCGCTCTTAGAAAAAGAGACAACCATCTTTGTTTGTCAATACTGTTGAAAACTCCCTTCATTAATCACATGCTTGGAAGTGCCACAAAAGTTTTTACGATATTGTCTTTGTCGGGAAATGATCAAGAATGCAATCGAAGCGGTAAAATAGAGGCTGGAGAAAGTACTAGAAAGACGGTCCCGAAGAAGAGGGAGAGTGATATAAACAATATAGGTAAAGGTTATTCAAAACCTATTACTGTGAGCCAGCCAAGGACTATAACCCCCGATCATCAGAGCCCATTTAGACAGAGTCCAACACAAGGCAAAATACGGAGAAAATCCAATTTACGCCTATCCGGTCCATACAAGGAAATGTACGAGAAATTATTTGGCGACACGTTGTCTCCCCACTACTTAAAACCCTTGCAACCCTCGTACCTAAGTGGTATGATCTTGAGCGTCAGATCTGAATACCATGCAGGAATCGTGGGGCATTCTATAAACTCTGTCTCACTTTTAAGAAACTAGTGGAAAGACCGATCCAAATGGGAGGTATAGAAGTCGATGACACCTCTTGCAAGGGGCACCCGCTACCTAATCACGGGTCAACATGATAGGCGAAGATGAGGAGAAGAGTTAAAAGGATATTTTCGATGTGAAAACCTTAATGAAACAGGTCTAGAAGGAAATAATAAAAAGGGGATTGGTTGTGACATGTCCATGGGAAGAACATGAAGAAACACGAAAGGGCTGTAAATTTCATGACTCAGAAGGGTACGAAATCCAAAGTTGCACCGAGTTCGAATCTTTGTGCTGTGACGATGGACAATAAAGAGCTAGAATTTTTGAAAGCAATGAAGGCGGGAAGAGGGTAACATCTCAGCGTTGGAGGATGAGTTAGCAACAAAAGCCTCGAGGTGAGCTATCCTTTAGTCACCATCTCCGATCAAAAGGCGACGGAGTAAAAATCGTGATTCAAAGCCTACTACTTTTTCATCGAAGACAACCAAAAGACTCTCGGGGTTATAATTGCAGCGTGGCGACTCTTGAAAAGGGGTCCGTCCACAAAAGAGAGCCAGAATATCCTAAGATCGTGATCCAAAACTGCGACCTTTCCATATAAGGATGACAAGAAGGTCCCCTGGAACTATAAGCGCAACGTGACGATTCACGAGAATGAAGGTTCACCCAACACTACGAAGAGAAACCAAGAGGAAGGCTCTTACACGTGTAGTGGAAAGCGCTATGACACGCAAACGCAAGAACGGAGCACTCAAAAGGAAAAACTTGATGGGTAAACAAAAGAAAGAAAAGGGACCAAGCAAGAGGCACATATAAACGAGCCAGGTGAAGGAGGAAGAAGCTAGGGATTCTTAAAGTTTTTGAAGCATAGTGAATACGATTAATAGTAGAAGCGACTACATAAACAATCGGCTCGTATATCGGTGCTAGATTTACTATTAAGCTCAAGCACCCGTAATGCTGTGATGAATGTATTAAATGAAACTTATGTTGCAAATGATATAACAGTTAACAAGGTGGATCGCCTGGTTAGCAACATAAGTGCTGATAATTTCATTTTCTTTAACGATGATGAGATTCCTCCGGGAGGTACGGGTTCCATCAAGGCTCTCCACATTACCACACGATGCAAGGGATACACATTACCAGGGGTACTAGTCGACAATGGATCAGCGCTCAATGTCCTACCACTATCGACCTTTGAATCGATTACCGTTGATAGTTCTCATATGAAGGCTGTAACAACATAGTAAGGGCATTCGATGGAGCCGAGAGGAAAGTCATGGGAAGGATCGAAGTACCTCTTTTAATCGGACCAAGTACATATGAGGTGGACTTTATCGTGATGGATATCCGGCCGTCTTATAACTGCTTGCTGGGGAGACCTTAGATACACTCGGCAGGAGCAGTGCCCTCATCATTGCACCAAAAGTTGAAATTAATCTCAGAGGGTCGTCTAGTGACCATAAATGCTGAAGAGGACATCATCGCAACTGTAACAAACAATGCACCCTATTTTGAAGCCAACGATGAAGCAGCCGAGTGTTCCTTCCGTTCTTTGGAATTTGTCAACGCAACATTCGTCGCTGAGGGGAATAAGGTCCCAGTGCCTCAATTATCCAAAACCACGAGAATGGGTCTACAACTGATGGTCGGGAATGGAGCTGTGCCAGAGAAAGGACTTGGAAGGTACCTCCAAGGAGAAATCGAGGTCCCAAGACTAAAAGAAAAGCGAGACTTCTTCGGTCTAGGGTTCAAGCCAAGCGAAAAGCAAAAAAGAGAAGAGTTAGAAAAGAAGCAAGAAAGAAGGAAGGCACGTCGAGGGAGATGAGATGAAATGGCAACCGATGATAATTCCTCATATTCGTGAGACCTTTATATCAGGAGGGGTTATCCATCCGGGACGAGAAACACAAAATGAAGAAATCGCGCATGTCAATGCTACATCGAGGGGAAATTGAGGAAGAAAATCGGAATGGCATCCGCCCTATATGGTAGGGTAGCGTTCTAAACAATTGATCATGGAGGAGATTCCTATAGCCTTTAGAACTTATTCAGAGTAATACTGGAACACACTTATTGCTTTAAGTCTAGAAGCAATAAGAACCCCTTTTATGAAACATGAATTTGTATAAGACATCGTTATTTTCAATGAAATACATCTCCGCTATCTTTTGAGCAAATTTTCTTTTATGTTCATTTCATTCATTCATTATTCTCTCTTTAAATATTCTTCTAAACATTTCTATTCTTCATTTATCATACCAATAAACATGCCAAGATTCTATGATTCTATGAGCCTTTATTCATTTCCATAACAGGTCTCCAGATATCAATGATTTGAGTAACGCTACCGATGACTCAGAATGTCCTTTTGAGCAAGATATGGGTGCGGAAGATTTTCAGGATTTTGGAGATGACCAAGGCTGTGACTTAGTTCCTGAACTGTTAAGGATGGTAGAACAAGAGGAGAAACAAATCATACCTCACAAAGAATTAGTGGAAATAGTGAAACTAAGAAATGGGCAAGAAAAGAAAGAAGTGAAGATTGGAGCTAGTATCACCGTAGAGGCAAAGCAAGACCTTATTGAGTTACTTCAAGAATTCAAGGATGTCTTCGCATGGTCATATCAAGACATGCCCGGGTTAAGTACTGATATCGTGGTACACCGTTTGCCCATAAAAGAAGAATACAAGCCGGTCCAACAGAAACTTCGGAGGATGAGGCCAGACGTTTTACTGAAAATAAAAGAAGAGGTAAAGAAGCAGTTTGACGCAGGGTTCTTGCAAGTGGTTAAGTACTCAGAATGGGTAGCCAATATCGTCCCCGTCCCTAAGAAAGATGGGAAAGTACGAATGTGTGTGGACTACAGAGATCTAAACAAGGCTAGCCCGAAAGACAACTTTCCGTTACCTCATATAGACACCTTGGTGGACAATACGGCGGGTTATTCCTTGTTCTCGTTCATGGATGGGTTCTCAGGATACAACCAGATAAAGATGCTTCCTGAAGACATGAATAAAACCACATTCATAACCATGTGGGGAACCTTTTGCTATAAGGTAATGCCATTTGGGTTGAAGAATGCGGGAGCAACATATCAGAGAGCCATGGTGACCCTATTCCATGACATGATGCACAAGGAAATTGAGGTTTACATTGACGATATGATTGCCAAGTCTCGGACCGAAAAGGAGCATATCCAAGTCTTAAAAAAATTATTTTTGAGGTTGAGAAAAGTCCAACTGAAGCTTAACCCGGCGAAGTGTACCTTTGGAGCCAGGTCAGGGAAACTGCTAGGATTTATAGTCAGTGAAAAGGGGATTGAGGTTGACCCGGACAAAGTCAAGGCTATACAAGAATTGCCTCCGCCTCGTACGCAAAAAGAAGTTCGAGGTTTCTTAGGAAGATTAAATTACATTGCTCGGTTCATTTCTGGCCCGACCGAGAAATGTGATCCCATATTCGTCTTCTTAAAAAACACAACCCGGTGTGTGGGACGAGGAATGTCGAAGACCTTCGACAAAGTAAAGCGATACTGTCCAATTCTCCAAGATTGACACCGCCTAATCCGAGAAGCCTTTAATCCTCTATTTGACGATACTTGATAATTCGATGGGATGTGTGCTCGGCCAACATGATGAATCGGAAAAGAAAGAAAAAGCAATATACTACCTTAGCAAAAGTTCATCGAGTGTGAAACAAGGTACTCACCGATTGAGAAAATATGTTGCGCCTTGTGCGGACAACTCGGAGGCGAGGCGGTACATGTTGTATCATACGACACAGCTCATCTCGAAGCTAGACCATTGAAATATCTAATGGAGTCAACTACTCGAATGGACGGATGGCCCGATGGTAAATTTTACTTTACGAGTTTGACATAGTTTATGTAAACCGAAGCGATAAAAGGGAGTGCAATAGCGTATTTTACGGCTAGTAGAGCTCGGCGATTATGAGCCTCGGACTTTGATTTCCTAATGAAGACCTAATGTGCGTAGCAACCATGAAGAAGATACCACGGAAAGTCGTCCTTGAAACTAAACTTGACGGGCATCGAACGCTATGGGCAATGGAATTGGGGCGATTTGGTGTCCCCAAACGGAGATCATTACTCATTTACACAGAAATTGGATTTTGGTTGTACAAACAATATGGCGAGTATGAAGCTTGTATCATGGGCATCCGTCTTTGCTATTGAACGCATAAAATTAAGGTCTTTGGAAGTATACGGAGACTCGCGTTGGTAATTTATCAACTTAAAGGAGAATGGGAGACGAGAGATCCCAAATTGGTCGAATACAAAAGATTGGTCCAAGAACTAATCAAAGAGTTCGATAACATCACTTTCAGTTATTTACCAAGGGACGAAAATCAGATGGCTGATGCTCTAGCCACATTGGCTTCTATGGTACGAGCAAACAACAAGGAGGATATGAGACCTATACAAATGAGCATTTATGAGGCCCCAACCCATTGCTACAATGTCGAGGAAGAAGGGAAAATTGGCCCACCATGGTACCACGATATATTGCGGTATGTGAAGAGTCGTGAGTACCCTGATCAAGCCACAGAGAATGAAAAAAAGGCAATCGAGGAGATTAGCATGTGATTACGTCTTGGATGGAGAAGTCTTATACAAGAAAAGGAAAGATCAAGTCTTTGCTAAGGTGTGTGGGCCTTGCAGCTAAGCTAATCCTAGAAGAAGTCCACGAAGGTGTACAGAGAACTCACGCTAATGGTTTCACAATGGCCGGACAAATAATGAGGTTCGGATAAAATCGATGGTGATGCTCTAGCCACATTGGCTTCTATGGTACGAGCAAACAACAAGGAGGATATGAGACCTATACAAATGAGCATTTATGAGGCCCGACCCATTGCTACAATGTCGAGGAAGAAGGAAAATTGGCCCACCATGGTACCACGATATATTGCGGTATGTGAAGAGTCGTGAGTACCACATCAAGCCACGAGAATGAAAAAAAAGCGCCGAGGAGATTAGCATGTGATTACGTCTTGGATGGAGAAGTCTTATACAAGAAAAGGAAAGATCAAGTCTTTGCTAAGGTGTGTGGGCCTTGGAAGCTAAGCTAATCCTAGAAGAAGTCCACGAAGGTGTCTGTAGAACTCACGCTAATGGTTTCACAATGGCCGGACAAATAATGAGGTTCGGATATTATTGGTCCACCATGGAGGAGATCATCAACTATGCCAAAAATGTCATAAATGCCAAATTTATGGAGACAAGATTCATGTACCCGTCACCTTTGCATGTTATGACTTCTCCATGGCCATTTTCCATGTGGGGCATGGGCGTCATTGGGCCAATATCTCCGAAGGCATCGAGCGGGCATCGATTCATCTTTGTGGTCATCGACTACTTCACGAAATGGGTAGAGGTCCTCATATGCCAACGTCACTAAATCGGTGATTAGCCGATTTTGAAGAAGGAAATCATTTGTCGATATGGAATGCCCGAGAGGATCATATCGGACAACGACCGAATTTAAACAATAGCACGATAGTAGGGTTTGTAGCCAATTCAACATCAAACACCACAATTCATCACCAGACGCCCAAAAATGAATGGGGCGTTGGAAGCGACCAACAAAAACATCAAAAGATAGTGGGAAGATGACTGAGACTTACAAGGATTGGCATGAAAATTACCGTTCGCTCTATGCTTATCGAGCGTCGTCCAACCTCTACGGGGCAACACCTTTCTCATTGGTCTATGGGATGGAGGCGGTTCTACCTATCGAAGTGGAAATACCTTCTCTTGAGTATTGTCGAAGTGAAGCTGGATGAAGTGAATGGATCCGAGCTCGATATGATCGGTTGAACTTAATTGAAGAAAGAGATTGAGGGCTATCCATCACGGTCGGATGTACCAAAAGCGAATGATGCGAGCTTACAACAAAAAGTTTGCCCAAGGAATTCCACGAAGGGATCTCGTCTTGAAAAAGATCCTTCCCATACAAAAGGATTTGAGAGGGAAATGGATGCGAATTGGGAAGGACCATATGTGGTGAAAAAGGCTTTCTCGGAGGGCATTAATTTTGGCCGAGATGGATGGGAAAAATCTACCCAATCCCATAAATTCAGATTTAGTTAAGAAATATTATGCTTGAAGAGGAGAAAGGCTAAAGTGAAAACCCGAAAAAGGCGCTTTAAGACCTAAAAAAAAAAAATGGAGAGGCCAAAGTGAAAACCGTAAGGGCGCTTTGAGACCAAAGGGCTTTAGTCGAAAACCCGATAAAGGCGGCTTGAATTTGCACAAAGGAAGGGTATGTGACAATTTTATTCCCGGAATTAGCAAAAGGATGAATGTTACGCCTCAAACATCTACGAAGCTACTGCAGATCTCCCAATGCCTATTCAAATTCAAATGATCTTGAAAAGATCCGTTGGTGAAGCTCAGTTGCGATATCTGGGCACCTACTTTTCTTTTTACCCATTTTTGTACCCCAATAATGTTTACTTTTGTTGAATTAATCCAATTCCATTCTTTATAAATTCCATTGTTATTTTAAATCTTTGAGTTGTTTGCAATTGAAATAACGACCCATTGACCCATAATGCTTCCATGAAACGAGTCCCGCCTATTACTCTGGAAGCTTCTAAACAGCGTAGGAACCTAAAACAAGACTGTTGTTTAGGAGCCACCACACTTAGGGGTTGGAAACGTTCAAGGAAGAGGAGCCTAAAATCATGACTGTCTCCCCAGACTCTCTGACATAGGTATCAGACGAAAAATTGCATCTGTACCGTGACCTCGACGAGCGAATGAGCAATTACAGCCCTGATCTTTTAAAACAAAAATAATAATAATAAATTGTTCTCATAACATCCTACAAATGTCCTCCGTAATATCATCTAGTTAGGAGCATTCGATTTATTACAATCATTGCATCTTAACGAAAATCATCATTCTCATGACATTACGCATCCATGTAGGTGTCATCCATATCACACGGTTAGGAGCATTTGAGTCATTCTGACCATAGCATCCTCACCATTTGGCATAAACACAAAATCGAGTCTACAGGATATGTCCCTAAAGGACGGTGTAGCAACACTATTGAAGATTGTCCTATTACCATCAACCAGTGATGGAATAGGTTGAAGATTGCCCTATTGCCATCAACCAGTGGTGGAATAGGTTGAAGATTGTCCTATTACCATCAACCAGTGGTGGAATAGGTTGAAGATTGTCCTATTACCATCAACCAGTGATGGAATAGGTTGAAGATTGTCCTATTACCATCAACCAGTGATGGAATAGGTTGAAGATTGTTCTATTACCATCAACCGGTGATGGAATAGGTTGAAGATTGTCCTATTGTCATCAACCGTGATGGAATAGGTTGAAGATTGTCCTATTGCCATCACCAGCGGTGGAATAGGCCAAAATTGTAGATCTTGTCACCATAGCGATGGTGGGGCAAGATCGAAGGCAAATCATGGCTCCTAACCAAAGAGGGAACACGATTTAGGCCACCTTCCTATTGCCACCGACCAAGCAGTGGAATAGGCCAAAATTGTAGATCTTATCGCCTCAACCAAGAGTGGAGCAAGATCGAAGGCGAATCTTGGCTCTCTAACCAATAGAGAACATGATTCAGGCCACCCTCCTATTGCCACTGACCAACAGTGGAATAGGCCAAAAATTGTAGATCTTGTCACCATAACCAGTAGTGGGGCAAGATCGAAGGCAAATCATGGCTCCCTAACCAGTAGGGAACACGATTTAGGCCACCCTCCTATTGCCACTAACCAGCAGTGGAATGGGCCAAAAATTGTAGATCTTGTCGCCCTAACCAGTAGTGGAGCAAGATCGAAGGCGAATCTTGGCTCTCTAACCAGTAGAGAACATGATTTAGGCCACTGTCCTATGTCCCTGACCAGCAGCGGAATAGGTCAAAAATTTGTAATTCCTGTCCCTAACCAGTAGGGAGCATGGTTAAGCTTTAGTCCTATTGCCTTAACTAGAGGTGGGATAGGCTGAAGACCAAAGACCTCATCTCTCTGGAGATGCAGCGGAGCAATCTAAAATAAAACAAGTCACATCCCATTGGAGTCGCAGCAAGAACAAATTGAGCCCACATAGCGGTAGAGTGGATTGAAGTAACAAGATGCGGTAGACTGGAATGGGGCTACATGAAGAAGAAAAGCACCAAAGAAGACAGGACTCAGCAGAATCGGGCAAATTTGGTCCCTCTTTATGTCTTTGCTCTATTCCCGTTACACGACAATGAGCAAAGAGGCGGTATAGATGGCCCAAATTGCCCTGCCCAATTACAAAAAAAAAAAATCTATTACAAGCCCAATTACAAAAATAAAAAAAGCCCAAAACTAAAATAAAAAAACCAGCCCAAATGGCCCAAACCCAAAACCATTCTCAAAACAAAAAAAGAAGATAAAAAAACCTAGCCGAGACCTCGACCTCCTTTGCACCGCCTCTGCGCTCATCCCATCCACCTCAGCATGCTCCACCACCACACAAAAAACACGACAAAGGGACAAAGACAACAAAATAGAGAAGAATTTGTCTTCTTATTTCATTTTTATATAAAGCCACAAAAACATTGTAAGAGAGAGGCTTTTGAGAGAAAAAAGCAGAGAAAAGATAGTGTAAAGGGATCGACTTTTTTAACATCAATAGAAAAAAAATTTTTTTCAAGGTAGCAGATCCAAATACATACAAAAAAAACAACGTGAAAGCCTCAAAATCGCAAGAAACCGAAACAAAAGGTGACCCTTTTTTCATTTTCGAAAGCCATTTCATTTTTTTTTAGTAAACTACATCATTAAAACATATATATATGTAATCTAAAAAATAAAAAAATAAAAATTTTTACCTTCCGCCATCATGGGTCATGTGGTAGAGCTCGCCACGGCGACGATCAATGCGTGGCCGCCTGCCAAATCGCACCACCTCCCCTGCAGAGAAAACAAAAGAGTTAAATTTTTTTTTGTAAGTGTTAAAATGAAAAAAAAGGCAAAAGTTTGAATTTATAAAGGTTTCAAACGACGTCGTTTAGGGCACGTCTGATGGCCCCAAACGACGCCTTGCTTGTCGTGACTCACAGCGACCGACCCGCTCGGGAGGATCCGCGTGTTTTGAGGAAGGGCTAATTGCACTTTTAGCCCTTCCGCATTTTACCGCTTTTACAATCGATTTTTCATCTCTTTAAAATCTCGCCAATAATTTACTTGACTTTCATTTCGGTCCCTATCAAGACGATGCGTTTGGAAGGGAATAATTTCCATTTCAGTCCCCCTTTTCACGCTGCTTCCAAAGAGGCCACTTCCTTCATTTTATTTCAAATTAAACCCAAAATCTCATTTTTTATTCAATTTGATCCCTTTTTAATTAATTTGCAATTTTGGTTCTTTGGCCATTATTTAATATATTCTCCTTATTATTATTATTATTATTATTATTATTATTATTATTATTATTATTATTATTACTATTATTATCATTTCATTTTTACTCTCGTTTATTTATTCACTATTATATTTGTTATTGTTTTTTTAATTTTATTATCACTATATTATTATTATTAATATTATTGTTACTATTATTATTATTATTAATATTATCATTATTATTATTATTATTATTATTACTATTATTATCATTTCATTTTTACTCTCGTTTATTCATTTACTATTATATTTGTTATTGTTATTTTTATTTTATTATCACTATATTATTATTATTATTATTATTATTATTATTATTATTATTATTATTATTATTATTATTATTATTATTATTATTATTATTATTATCATTTCATTTTACTCTCGTTTATTTATTTACTATTATATTTGTTATTGTTATTTTTATTATTTTATTATCGTTATATTATTATTATTAATACTATTATTATTATTATTTCCATTTTACTCTTATTTGTTTATTTATTGCTTTATTCACCTTTTTTTATTATTCGTTCATCAATGTATCATTCTCTTTAATATATCATTATTTTTTATTATTACAATTATTTAATTTGAATTTGATTTCCATTCTTTTAATTTTCACCATTTATAAATTTTTATGTTATTCATTTCTTATTATTTTATTTGTTATCATTTCATTTACTTATTGCTTATTCGTTCATTGCTCTTTACTTTTTAGCACTTTAAAGCAATTTATTTATTTATGTATCATATTCTTTATTTTCTTATTATTGTTATTATTACCATTCTATTTGTTTCTAAAATTCTATTATCGTCAATCTTGTGTCATTATTTATTTGCTCATTCATTTATTTATAAAAATTAGATTTATTCGCATGTTCGCTAAATTCGTTAGTATCATTACTTCGCCTAATATCAATCAATCAAATTTCCCAAATAAAGGTAATGTTCGATATTTGAAAATTCGGGAAGATCGAGCCCTAACTTACTGGGTTCCGGTTTTACTCGTTTATGTTCAAAAACGGGATATCCTTTTTCGGAATCACAATTTAGATTTTAAAACAAAATACTTAATCCCGAAAATTCGAAATGTCGTGCCCTAACTTACTGGACTCGACACTTAGATACTTCGGGATAAGTTTCTTTTCCTAAAATAGAGGCAATCCTCCGTATTTGAAATCTCGGAAATCGAGCCCTAACTTCTCGGGTTCCGATTTCTCATTTGATGAATAACGAAGATCCTCTTTAAATAAAAACCAAGCTTCAAAAGGCGAGCTTAGTTTGGAAGTTTAAAGTATTGTGCCCTAACTTCATCGGACGTGATGCTTTACCTCTTGAAAATAAGAAAGCCTTAACGTCCTTCCAATTTTAAAAATAAAAGGCATTGTATTTTGAACCCTTTAAAGTTTTCAACAAATAGGACATCAATCAATCGGTTTGGTACCAATTTTGGGCGTGTCGAGGTGCTAATCCTTCCTCGCACGTAATCGACCTCGAATCTGCTTTTCTCAAAGTTCGTGGACCAAAGAGCACTATTTTAGTAAATTAAATGTTTTATTAAAACGAAGGTGATCCGATCACACCGAATAAAGATCGGTGGCGACTCCTTTCCTTTTCTTTTTCAAAAAACGAGTCGACCACGTCGTCTACCGTTCCCCAAAAAAAATGGTTACGACAGCCATGATATCAAAATTTCAAATAAGTTACCTTGATTTGGCTTCGAGCTATGGTATAGGTACTTATCGAGTGAGACCTTGAGTATCCGACTTCTATTCTGAATGGTTCAACGGGTAAAAGAAGAATATGGTTGATTATGATATTAGTACGAGATGGTACATGTATGTACGTAAATGAATTGAGAATTGAAAACTATGAAATTGATGAGTTTCTTGGTAAGTATATGAATGATCATTTGATAGCTTGAGATTTATTAGAAGTGTTGTACATTGTTTTTCATTATATAAATGATTAATGAATGATGATAGTTGCTCATTGTTAACATACGAGCTTCCTCAGCTATATAGGTTACTTTGTTGTTTTTTCATGTTTTATAGTGATTTCAAAGCTAGCTCAGATTCAGGGATCGTCGGAGACTTCACCACACTATCTACTGACTTTTTAGTCCTTTTAAAACTATGTTTTAAGTATATGGCATGTATAGGTATTTGAGTCATGTTGGTTATATTTTGGTAATGATGTTGGTCAAATGAATTGGCATTGTAAATGTATATGTTTTGGTTTGTAAATATAGCCATGAGATTTGGCTTAATTTGGTGAATTTGGTTATGTGTTTATATGTGCATATATGTTGATACTTGAGTTCTTGGATGAATATGTGAATGACATATTATAAAGTTTGTAGAATTGGTACTTTGCTTGTGAATTGGTACAAAAATAAGGTATGTTAGGTAATGGTTAAACTAGTTGATTGGCATAGGTATTTGAGTAGGTTTTCGTTTAGTTAAACTTGGGATATAAGCATGTTGATTATTAATATTTGAAATGGTATGAAATTGTATTGAATGTGGTTAGAATAGATGTTTTATTGTGCTATGACTTTGTCCCATTTAGGTTGTTTAGGTACATGAGATTTTGGATGGCAAATTGGCTAGGTAAATAGCCAATTTTTTGTCCACACGGGAAGAGACACGCGCGTGTGTCTCGGCCGTGTGTGACACACGGTCATGATACAAGCCATGTGTCCTCTGGTGTTGAAATTGAAATGAAGTCAGTATGCTCCACACGGTTTCACACACAGGCGTGTGATCGACCGTGTGGTATAAGTCAGTATACCCCCTAATTGACACACAGCCTAGCACACAAGCGTGTGGCTGGCTATGTGACCTAAGTTAGTATGTACCCTTATTTTCAATGGCATGTGACACAGGCATGTCTCACACGGCCTTGTCATCAAGCGTGTGTCCCCTAATTTGAAGAAAAATTTGCTAAGTGTTGAAAATTTCTTGAGTTATCGGTTTAGCCCTGAACCACTCCCAAAGCATGTTTAAGGCCTCGTAGGCTCTTAATAGGGATAAATTGATTGAGATTGAATGATGAATGATTGAATTGAACAATTGTTGTTGGCCGTGTGACCTAAGTCAGAATGTACCCCCTATTTTCAACGGCATGTGACATAGGCAAGTCTCACACGGCCTTGTCATACAGACGTGTGTCCCCTAATTTGAAGAAAAATTTGCTAAGTGTTGAAAATTTCTTGAGTTATCGGTTTTACCCTGAACCACTCCCGAAGTATGTTTAAGGCCTCGTAGGCTCTTAATAGGGATAAATTGATTGAGATTGAATGATGAATGATTGAATTGAACAATTGTATGTTAAATAGTTGTTTAATTGTTTTGTAAGTCTAGTAATGCTCTGTAACCCTATTCCGGCATTGAATACTGGTGAGGGGTGTTATATTTATTAGTATCAGAGCTACGGTTTAGTCGATTCTAAGACTAACGTAGCGTGTGTGAGACTCTAGCTATACACGCCATATGTAAACTGTGATAGTGTGAGACTCCTAACATCTGAAAATGTGTTTTTATATAGCAAATGGATCCTAATCGAGCGATAGCTGATGAGGTTGAAAGTAATGAGCCTGCACCCACGTAAGGGACAGGGTCTTCTGAATCTAGACCCGTGACGAGTAGCCATGGAGGAAAGGCTAAAGAAGCCTTTTTCCAAATGACAAACGAGTGGTTCACTTAATACATTCGTACTAATCCGACTGCTCAACAACCTCCACCCCCTCCTAATCCCCAAACTATACCTTTTACTCCTCAAGGAGTCGAGCTTTTAAGGTTGAATAAGCCTCCAGTAGACAAGATCCGTAAACATGGGGCTAAAGAGTTCAGAGCTAATGTTGACGATGATCCTGAGAGAGCTGAGTTTTGGCTTGAAAATATGATCTGATTATTTAATGAACTTTCCTGTACACCGGCTGAATGCTTAAAGTGTGCTATTTCTCTTTTAAAAGACTCTGCGTATCAGTGGTGGAATACGTTAGTATCGGTGGTGCCGAGAGAGAGTCACCTGGGAGTTCTTTCAAATCGAGTTTGGAAGAAATACATCAGTCAAAGATTCTTTGATAAAAAACACAAAGAGTTTCTAGAACTGAAATAGGGCTATATGGTCGTAACCAAATATGAAAGAGAATTTGTACAGTTGAGCAAGTATGCTTGAGAATATGTTTCTACCGAAGAGATAATGTGCAAGCATTTTGTTGATTGGTTGAACGAAGACATTAAACTTCCGGTTGGGATTTTAGATTTAAAAGAATTTGTTGTGTTAGTTGACCGGTCTCGCAAAGCCGAAGACTTTAGCCGAGAAAACAAGAAAGTTGATTCAGAGGCTAGAGATTTGAGGAAAAATCGATGAATAAACCTTCTCATTCTTCATCAAAGAAATTATGAGATTCGTACAGTAGATCTAAGGCATCAGTGGGATATCAGAATAGAGATCGTGGAAATTAAACTGTGAATTCTAAAGCTCAAGTTACATCTGCCCCGAGTGTTGGCATTGGGAGAAATAACAAACCCGAGTGTCAACAGTGCGAGAGAAGACATTTTGGTGAATGATGGAATAAGAGTACTAAAGCTTGTTTCAAATGTGGTTCATCAGATCACTTTATTCGAGACTATCTAGAGTTATCAGAGAAAAAAAAGTTCAGAATGTAAAATCAAGCATTACGAATGTGAGAGGGAGATCACCAATAAATACAGGAAATTTATCCAGTGGTAGAGGTATAACTAGGGACTCAGCTGTGAGATCTGAGGCTAGAACACTTGCTAGAGCCTACGCTATTCACGCTCGCGAAGAAGCATTGTCCCCAGATGTTATTACCGATACATTCTCTCTTTATGATACTAATGTGATTGCTTTAATTGACCATGGATCGAAACATTCGTATATATGCATGAATTTGGTGTTTAATAAGAGTTTACCTATCGAGTCTACTAAGTTTGTGATTAAAGTATCAAACCCCTTAGGTAAGTATGTTTTAGTTGATAAAGTTTTCAAGAATTATCCTTTAATGACTCGTGGTTACTGTTTTTCGGCTGACTTGATACTTTTTCCATTTGATGAGTTCGATGTGATTCTGGGAATGGATTGGTTAACTCTACATGATACTGTTGTGAACTATAGTAGAAAGATTATAGAATTGAAGTGTCAGAATGATGAAATTCTTTGGATTGAATCAAATAAATCGAATGAATTGTCTATTGTGATTTCATCTATGTCAGCTCAGATATGTGTGAGAAAAGGTTGCAAAGCCTGTCTTGCTTATGTTTTGGATACTAAAGTGTCTAATTCAAAGATTAAATCAGTGCCAGTTGTCTGTGAATATCTGGGTGTGTTTCTTGAAGGATTACTAGGGTTGCCACCTATTAGAGAGGTTGAATTTGGTATTGAATTAGCATCGGGAACAACACCGATATCGATAGCTCCATATAGAATGGCTTCAACAAAATTAAAAGAGTTGACTCAGTTGCAAGAATTGACAGACAGAGGTTTTGCATGACTAAGTTATTTGCCCTGGGGTGCACCGGTATTGTTTGTAAAGAAGAAAGATGCCACGATGAGAATGTGTATTGATTACAAACAGTTGAATAAAATGACTATAAAGAACAAATACCCTCTATCACGGATTGATGATTTATTTGATCAATTGAAAGGTGCAATAGTGTTTTCAAAAATTGATTTGAGATCAAGTTATTATTAGTTGCAAGTTAAAGACTCAGATGTGCCAAAATAGCGTTTAGAACGAGGTACGGACATTATGAATTCCTTGTTATGCCTTTCGGATTAACTAATGCTCCTGCAGTTTTTATGGACTTGATGAACCGGATATTCAGACAGTATTTAGACAGATTCGTTGTTTTATTCATTGACGACATTTTGATCTATTCGCGAGATGAATCTGAACATACCGAGCACTTGAGAATTGTGTTACAAACTCTACGTGATAAGCAATTGTTTGCAAAGTTCAGTAAATGTGAGTTCTGACTCTAGGAAATTGGATTTTTAGGGCATATTGTTTCTGCGGAAGGTATAAGGGTTGATCCGAGTAAGATATCTGCAGTTATTGACTGGAAACCACCTAGAAATGTATCTGAGATCGGAAGTTTTTTGGGATTAGCTGGTTACTATCGACGCTTCGTTAAATGATTCTCGATGATTGCTACACCGATGAACAAATTGCTTCAAAATATGTAAAGTTTGAATGGTCCGAAAAATGTCAACAAAGTTTTGATCAATTGAAAGCATTGTTAGTTGAGGCACCAGTGTTGGTTCAACCTGAATCGAGTAAAGAATTTATGATTTACAGCGATGCATCATTAAACGGTTTGGATTGCATTTTGATGCAAGAGGGAAAAGTGATAGCATATGCTTCTAGATAGTTGAAATCGCATGAAAAGAATTATTCGACGCATGATTTAGAGTTGGCCGCTATAGTTTTTGCACTGAAAATTTGGCATCATCATTTGTACGGTGAAAAATGCCACATCTTTACTGATCATAAAAGCTTAAAATATATTCTTACTCAGAAAGATTTGAATTTGCGACAACGAAGATGGCTCGAGCTACTAAAAGATTATGAATTGGTGATTGATTATCACCCGAGAAAAGCGAATGTAGTCGCAGATGCTTTGAGTAGAAAGTCGTTGTTTGATTTGAAAGCAATGAATACATAGTTGAAATTATCTGATGTTGGTTCGATTTTGGCTGAATTAAAAGCTAAACGGTTCTCCTTCAACAAATTTGCGAAGCTCAGAAATGTGATAGTGAACTGCAAGCTAAAAGAGTGCAATGCGAGTCGACTAGTGATTCAGAGTACCAAATAGAATCCAATGATTATTTAATGTTCCGAGATAGAATTTGTGTACTTAAGAATCCGGAGTTGATTCAGAAAATTTTATACGAAGCACATAGTGGTTGTTTATATGTTCATTCTGGAAGTACTAAAATGTACAATGATTTTAAACAACTATATTGGTGGTCGAGTATGAAACGAGACATTTCTAAATTTGTATCGAAGTGTTTGATTTGTCAGCAAGTGAAAGCCGAGCATCAAGTACCTTCGGGTTTGCTTTAGCTTGTGATGATACCGAGTGAAAATGGGATAGAGTGACTATGGATTTCGTATCGGGATTACCCCTATCTCCGAAAAAGAAAGATGCACTTTGGGTTGTCGTTGATCGACTGACAAAATCTGCATATTTTATTCTAGTACATATTGAGTATTCACTTGATAAATTAGCTTAATTGTATATTGCTAATATCATTATATTGCACGGGGTGCCAGTTTCGATTATTTCAGATAGAGATCCGAGATTCACAACGCAATTTTAGAAGAAATTGCAAGAAGCTCTGGGTACAAAATTGAATTTTAGCACAGCTTTTCATCCGCAAACTGACGGTAAATTTGAGCGAGTAATTAAGATTCTCGAAGATATGCTTTAATGTTTGTTTTGGAATTCGAAGGCAATTGGGAAAAATATTTACCGCTGGTTGAATTTGAGTACAATAACAGCTTTCAATTGAGCATAAAGATGGCACCGTACGAAGCTTTGTATGGTTGTAAATGTTTGACTCCATTGTACTGGACTGAGCTTAGTGAGAAATAGATTCACCGGGTTAATTTGGTTAGAGAAACAAAAGAGAAAGTAAAAGTAATTCGCGACTGTTTAAAAGCAACTTCAAATTGTCAAAAATCATACGTGGATTTAAAACGAAAAGATATTGAATTTCAAATCGATGACAAAGTGTTTTTGAAAGTGTCTCCATGGAAAAATCGTTAGATTTGGTCGGAAAGGCAAATTGAGTCCGCGTTTCATCAGGTCGTATGAGATCATCGAAAGAATAGGGCCAGTGGTATATCGACTAGTGTTACCTAATGAATTAGAAAAGATCGACAATGTGTTTCATGTATCGATGTTGCGCCGATATAGATCTGATCCATCTCATGTGATTTCTTCGATAGATGTTGAGATACAGACTAATTTGACGTATAGAGAAGAACCGATCAGAATTTTAGCTCGTGAAATCAAAGAATTGAGAAATAAAAGCATAACCCTAATGAAGGTTCTTTGGCATAAACACGGAATCGAGGAAGCTACGTGGGAACCCGAGAAATCTATAAGAAAATAGTACCCTAACCTTTTCACTGATAAGATTTTCGGGGACGAAAATCTCTAAGGGGGAGAGTTGTAACAGCCCATTTTTGGTTAAATTGGAACAGTGGTTTTGGGACCATAAATATGAGGTTAAAATTATTATTTTATTATTATTCTAATATTTACAGCATGATTGAATGATTGTGTGAAAGTTTCGTTTAGAAATTTTATCGTTTGACTAGTCAATTTGATGAAAATGACTAAATCACGTAAAGTGTAAAAGTGGAGTTCTATTAGCTAAAAGTATCTAATAGCTATAGAACCTTAAAGTTAAGGTCCTTATGTGGTAATTTATACCATTATTTGTGTGAGTGGACTTTTATGGACATAATATATGTTGTTTTAATGGTTTATTAACAAGGTTAAAAAGGTAAAATGGTTAATTAAATGATAAATAATTAAACACAAATGGATATCATCTTTATTGTTCTTCTTCAACCGAATTTGATAAATAAAATAACCATAGTTAGGGCATGATATTCGGCCAAGCTTTCCTAGCTCATTAAGGTACAATTTTTGTCCCGTTTTTAATAGTTTCTATATTTTTGTGATTGTTGCAATAGTACTAGCTAGCCTAGGGACTAATTTGCAAAATTGTTAAAGATTTTGAATGATTCCATTGATGAATATGTATGATTTTTGATGTTTGATGATTGATTATGAATATTTTTTGTGAGAATTACAAGTTTTGTTAAGTGATTTTGAGTGAAAATGTAAATTAGGGGCTAATTATGAAATGTGCAAATTTAGGGGTTAAAATGTAAAATAAATGAAAATTATTGTCTCCTGGGGACATTATGGTAATTTGGCTAGCATGGGTTAGTCTTGAATTTCATGAATTTGTGATTTTATGCAATAAATACTAAATTGTAAAAAATATGAAAGTTTAGGGATAAAAGTGTAAATGTTCCTTAAAGAGTGTTTTGGACTAAATTGAATGAATAGACGATTAAATAAGTTAATTTTGAATATATTTAGATCAAGAAAAGTGAAATACGGACTTGGATTAGGGAAAAGATAAAGTTATCGACTAATCGACTAGATTCACCGTTTTAACATCCGAGGTAAGTTCGTATGTTACAAACTCATTTCCTATGTATTTTATGTGCTTTGATATAGAATGAATTGTGATTATGTGATTACGGACGAGTTTGGAAATGATTCGATGAAGATTCGACAGTTGAAATCCGGTTGAACCCTCGGAATAGTTTAGGATGCTAGTGACATGTCATTAGGTATACTTGAGTTGGCTTTGGGCCATGATTTAGCACTATGTGTGCGAGATAAACTGATTTGGCTTCGGGCCATGATATCAGAATTTCGGATAAGTTACCTTGATTTGGTTTCGGGCTATGGTATAGGTACTTATCAAGTGAGACCTTGAGTATCCGACTTCTATTTCGAATGGTTCAACGTGTAAAAGAAGAATGTGGTTGATTATGAGATTCATACGAGACGGTACATGTATGTACGTAAATGAATTGAGAATTGAAAAATATGAAATTGATGAGTTCCTTGGTAAGTATGTGAATGATCATTTGATAGCTTGAGATTTATTAGAATTATTGTACATTGTTTTTCATTATATGAATGATTAATGAATGATGATAGTTGCTCATTGTTAACATACGACCTTACTAAGCTATATAGCTTACTTTATTGTTTTTCCATGTTTTACAGTGATTTCAAAGTTAGCTTGGATTCGGGGATTGTCGAAGACTTCACCACACTATTTGCTGACTTTTTGGTGCTTTTGAAACTATGTTTTAAGTATATGGCATGTATAGATATTTGAGTTATGTTGGTTATGTTTTGGTAATGATGTTGGTCAAATGAATTGGCATTGTAAATGTATATGTTTTGGTTTGTAAATATAGCCATGAGATTTGGCTTAATTTGGTGAATTTGTTTGTGTGTTTATATGTGCATATATGTTGATACTTGAGTTCTTGGATGAATATGTGAATGACATATTATGAAGCTTGTGGAATTGGTACCTTGTTTATGAATTGGTACAAAAATGAGGTATGTTAGGTAATGGTTAAACTAGTTGATTGATATATGTATTTGAGTAGGTTTTGGTTAACTTGAGATATAAGCATGTTGATTATTAATATTTGAAATGGTATGAAATTGTATTGAATGTGGTTAGAATAGATGTTCTATTGTGCTATGAATTGGTGTCATTTGGATTGTTTAGGTACATAAAACTTTGGGTGGCAAATTGGCTTGGTAAATAGCCTATTTTTGTCCACGCAGAAGAGACACGGGGTGTTTCTTGGCCGTGTGTGACACAAGGTCATGATACACAGCCGTGTGTCCCTTGGTGTTGAATCTAAAATGAAGTAAGTATGCTCCACACAGTCTAACACACGAGCGTGCGATCAACAGTGTGGTACAAGTAGTATACCCCTAATTGGCTCACGGCCTAGCACACGGGCTTGTGACTTGGCCGTGTTGCATATGTCAGTATACCCTACAGGTTTGGCACGGCCTAACACACGACCTGGCACACGGGCATGTGTGGCCACTTTGAAGGGCACACGGGCTAGACACACGAACGTGTGGTCGGCCATGTTACCCAAGTCAGTATGTACCCCCTGTTTTCACATGGCCTGTGACACAGACATGTCTCAAACGGCCTGGTCACACTGGCGTGTGTCCCCTGATTTGAAGAAAAATTTGCTAAGTGTTGAAAATTTCCTGAGTTATCGGTTTAGTCCCTAACCACTCCCGAAGCATGTTGAAGGCCTCGTAGGCTCTTAATAGGGACAAATTGATTGAGATTGAATGATGAATGACTGAATTGAACAATTGTATGTTAAATAGTTGTTTAATTGTTTCGTAAGTCCAATAATGCTCCGTAACCCTATTCCGGCGTGAATACGGGTGAAGGTGTTCAGAATGTAAACTCACCAACATTAGCAAGATGAATTATTTTAATTGTATAATTTGAAATTAATCATTAAAGTAAGCAATCTCGCAAATGGCAGGTTGCGAGTTGATAACACATGTGATTATTTTGTAGATGCATCTACCAAAATCATATAATATCAAAACCATCCACATGGTGGATGAATGAGCCCATATTCATTTCAGAAATGCAAGACATTAAATCTCAATTTTAACTAGTGAGTTTCTAGGAATCAATTTTCATTGAGAACAAGCAACAAATGAGAATTCTTTAAATTAAAGAATCTTCTGTTTCTTTAATAAATGTCCATATAAATTATCAATTAATTTTTGCATCATACATGATCCGAATGGTCTAATTGGTCACTCCAAATAGTAAATGCATTTGTATTAGTAAACTTCGGTTTACTTTAACATGTGTTTCAATTGTACTAAATTGTAACAAATTGATAATTTTATTATCATTTCTTTTACTTTGTATCCACATATAAGTGCTATTGTGACATTTACTATTGGAAATGTCTAAATCAATGTGAATATTATAATGTCACTAAGTCAACAAAATAAATATAATTTCTAAACAATTATATGTAATATTCGCTTTAGGAATATGCCAAAATCTTCAAATATCTAATTTTTTTTTTTTTTTTTTGCAACTTCAAGTGCATCCAAATATAACGAGCTTTAGATAGACTTATCATATTTTATTGCTCATAAATAGATCTTTCACATCAAATATTTTGCTTCCAACCTCTTAATGGGGATGATGACAAAAGAAGATCACAAAGATAATCACAATAAATTCAATTTAATAATAAGAGTAATCAATAACTCAATCCTCTATTTTTCATCCTTTCAAAATATATATTTATCACAATAGGTATTCATATGAAATATAATATTTTCTCATTCAAAATCTCAATATAAGATCCATTATAAATATCTTTTAAAACCAAAGGATTAACTATCACAATATATTAATATATTAGCTCTTCTAGAGCTTTCATTAATTTTGTACTATCAAATATTAAAATAATATTTGTTTGTTTTAGTACCAAATAAGATAAATACTTTCTATCTATAATGATAAAATTGTTACTACATTCTCATATCATTCTTCAAAGAATATTAACAAAAAGAAGATATCATATGTGGCCAATAATATTTCATATCACATTGATAACTTAAGTTATCTTTACCTTTTGAAGAGTTATCTTGAGAACTCTTATTATTCTCTTATTTATTACTATGTTCCCACTTTTAAGGGTCCATGAGTATATCTTTTATTTTCTTTATGTTTACATTCACTTCGGGGAATGCAACAAATCTGGTAGGACAAACTTCTAAATGTCTCTATTGATTTTTTATTTCATAATCAACATCGTAAACATACGTGGATTTCAAATCAGAATCTATCCATTCATATTGTCATGATTATTCTCCAATTATAATAAATATGATATAATAAATAAAACATAGTAAAACATACCTGAAGATCTTTAACATCATCATCATCACCTTGACTATTATCACGAGCATCCATTCTGAGATTGAATCTTTCAACATCCTGAAGATTGATTTGTGGGACGACTTCGAAAGATTTTGAAAAAATAGAGAATCATCGTGCTGATAACGTGTTATAAAATAAAGAGAGGTAGAGAGAATAAAGAACAAAGAAAATACGAAAGTAATAGAGAATGTACTTTGTGAACATCCCAATTTGCCCGAGCCCGTCAGAAACCCAAAAACAACAAATTAAACCCACCCCAAACCAGAAACTAGACCAAACCCAAGCCTAACCCTAAACCCAATTACAAAATAACCCAAACAACAAACCCAAAATTAAGCCCAATTCAGCCCAATCTACCCCTAGCCCACCGCCTCTGCCACCGCCACTGCCGTCCATCGCCCACTTGCACCTGCGAAAAATAGAGAAATCATTATAAAAAAAAAAATAAGTTGTAAAAATGGCTATAAAAAGCCAAGCAAATATATTGTAGTGTTTGGGCAGGGAAGAAATAAAAAAAACATATTTTAAAACTCCAAAAAGTAGAGATTCAAGCATTAAGATCCAATACAACAAATATACGAAGCAGAAGAGTTTGATTCAAAAAATCAGAGGTGTTATTTGGACTCCTTTAATTTGTTTATTTTTATTTGTTCTTCTTTCGAAACTATACATATATATAGACAAAAAAATATTTTAAAAAAAAAAAGGGAAAATAAAGCTTACCCTTGTCAATAGCCGAAAAATCGGTGACTTTTGGAGTTCCGGCCACCGTGCATAGTGGCCGACGGCAGAGCCCACGGTGGCAACTGGCCGGATTTCGGCCAAGCTCCCATGCCCTGCAGAGAAAGCACAAAAAGGGGTTAAAGTTTTTTTTTAGCAGGTGAAAAATAAAGTTTTTTTGGAAAATTTTTGCCTTAAATAGGCCTTCAAAATGACGTCATTTTGGGTAGGCCTCTCAGGCACCAAAACAATGTCGCTTTGGCCCTAAGATCCGAGTGTTGACCCAACCCGCCCAGGAGGATCCGCGTATATTTGCTTTTGGGGCTTATTGCACTTTTGGTCCTTTTGCTTTTTATTTATTTGCAATCGAGTTTATTTTATTTCTTAATTTTGCCCCGAAAGTTTATTTGGTTTTCAATCGAGTCCTCGTCGATGCTGCGCGTTTTGGAGGAAAGGGTTATTGCCCATTTTGGTCCCCCATGTCATCCGCGCGCTTCGAGTATGTCCTTTCTTTTATTTTTATGGCAAATTTACCCAAGTACTCTATTTTTAATTCAATTTTCGTCCTTTTTTGGCTATTTTCACTCATTTATTATCAAATTAATTTTTTAATATTATTATTATTTTATATTTAGTATTATATTTAATACTATATTATTATTATGTTTATTACTATATTTATTATTATTGCTTTCAATATTATTATATCCACTATTATTTACCATTTTATTTTTAATATTATTATTACATTATTTTTGCTCTTTGTATTTATTATTATATCTATTTTACCTATTATTATTATTATTATTATTATTATTATTATTATTATTATTATTATTATTATTATTATTATTATTATTATTCTCTCTTATTACTATTATTATCATTCCTATTAATGTAGTATTATCATTATTATTGTTTTTAAATTATTACATGTCTTCATATATTTACTTAAAATTTATTTTATATATATATATATTTATCCTATTCATTTTCAATCTCATATTATTATTTTATTAACGCATTTATCCTATCACGCATGCAACACTATATTCTTACATTATACTACTTGTCACATTAACCTTTACTCGGTGCATCAAGTTTTTAAAATAATTGATATTTCGTATTTTGAGATTCGAGAAAATCGTGCCCTAACTTACTGGGTTCCGATTTTTTTCATTTAATCTACATAACGAAATATCCTTTTAAATCGCAATACAAGTTTTGAATAAAATTCTAACACCCCAAACCCGGCCCATGAGTTCTGATCAGATCTGGTATGTCACGGAGTGAAACAATTTGAAACATTAGAGTGTCTGGTGAAAACTTGATAAAATATGGCTAAGGTATTAAAACAAAGGTTTGATAAAACTCGTTGGGATTATTTTATAAACATGGTTGTCTTGATAAACCCTTTGAAAATGTTTGATCATGTAAAATTTTAAAGTCATCGTGGTTATAGTTGACTTAGTGTATTTTGCTACCCGATGGTAACATCTTTGAAAACTCGTAAAAGTTACTTAATTTAAAAATGTTGCTTTTAACCGATTTACTTAACATTTATAATTTCATTTTGTAATATAGTATAAGTAAATTAAAACAACTAATTAAAACATCCAAATAATAAATAGCGGCTTTATTACAACCCAAATTAAAAATGTAGAAAGTAAATAAACATGAACAGAATCAAATAAAATTCCAAAAACAAAGGAACAAGCATGGCCGCCTCGAGTCCTCTTTGGCTCCATCTCCGCGATCTACTCATCTGCAAAATAATATGGGAAGGGGTGAGTTTCCAAGACTCAGTGTGTAAATCCCCCACCCGAAAATGCAACTCATACACAAATTATTAATAACATGCAAACCCCACTAACCATCCATACTCCTTTAACTACCCCGTGTGGTCAAAACCACTGGTGGTCAAAACCACTGGTGACTAGAGTCACGAATCAAATGATGGGGCCAACCCATTGTGTGGTCATAACCACTGATGACCATAGGTCACAATTATCATAATGTGGTCAAAACCACTGGTGGTACCAAACCACCGGACTTAGTCACGATTTATCAACGGTGTGGTCAAAACCACCGGTGACCGAAGTCACAATTAAACCGATGGGGCCAACCCATCTTGTGGTCAAAACCACCGTGACACCATAGAAATCATCCCTCCTCTCATCAATCCCACCATCATCATGCTTACATAACAAATGTCATAATCACATATATCATGCATTTATGTATAGCATAGCATCCAACAAAGATATGATGGCATACAAAATCATATATCATAGATTACGTAATAGGGACTTACCCGAATCCATGCTTAAGCCCACAAGCAAATCACTACCATGATGATTAAAAGGCAACAATATAGCAAAGTTTACTAATAAAGTGTGTAAAGAGTTTTACACACTGCATTAACGCGAATCTTAGATCCCAAGTTTCGATCTCATCAGGTTTCATCTCTTGACCCTATATTCGGCCAATCACCAAAGTTAGTGCCATAGGCCTATTCGCCAAAATAGTAATCCCAAGGACTAATCGCACCTATAATCCAAATATGGTCCTAGGTCAATCTTATTATTACTTACCAAGGCAAAATCGAAATCCCTAAAGCCACTCCTATCTTCCTCGAATCGTCGAAATCCCTATATGTCACTTTGTTAAAATCGGTTATAAGCAAATCTATGGAAAGTGGCCTATGGTCGAATACCTATTGGCTTACCTTGCGAATTGTGACCACGAAAGACTCCTCAATGTACCTTGTCGTTAGCTACACACAAAACATACACTATTATAACCATAACCACATTCGGCCAACTTACCAAGGCTTGTTTCCCAAGCTTTCGGCACACAAAAAGGAAGGGAAGAGAAACCGAATGCTTAAGAGAGGAACTTACCACCCTTTTGGAATCAACAACACCTTACTAGAGGGATTCGGCTTAAGCCCTTTATGGAAGAGATATTCGGCTAGCAACACAAATGGAAGGTGCAATTTTTGGTAAAAGAGAGGGGGTAGGTTCGGCTAAGTAGAAGAAAAGAAGAGAGAAATTTTGGAGAATTCTGGCAAATGAGGCTAGGGAGAATTCGGCCAGCAACCAATTGGAAAAAGAAGAAAAGAACTTTGATGAATTTTTGGCACCTTCCTAATGATAAAACCGATTGTAGATGGCCTTGATGAGTCCTTCATTCGGCCAACTCTCACCCTTTGTGATAAATTTTATCACTTTATCAAATAAAATATAAAAAAAAGATATTTATCCCTATCCCTCCAAAGTCCCAATTGCCGTCCAACACCTCCCTCTCTATGGCGCCATTTTGCAAAAAAATAAAGAAACCCCTATGCCATTGCCGTGACTCGAACTTGAGTCCTTCACCCCCTTGCTTGGGCGGCATTCACCAAGGCCCCAAGCCACTTTACCAAATTGACTTTCATGCCCAAACTCACCCACAAAAATCTTTTAAAGCCTTCTATCTTGGCCCCCTTCCTTTAACGCCAAAAAGCCAAAAAAATAAAACCCATCCCCCTTGTAACTCCCAAGATTCAAACCCAAGACCTGCCCAATTGTCACCTCTAAGCCCTTAAGTAGCGCATGAAAGCCACTTTGCTAAGTTATTCCTTGTGTCATGCTTCTTCCGAAATTTCTCTTAACCCCTATCTCCCCTAATTCCCTCCTTTTAAGCACTTAAAAAGAAATTTCAGCCCTAAGTCCGACCTAGTTCGGGGTTATGACTAGACCCTAAAACATGTCTAGCAAACATAGTATTCATTTCTTTTTAAGCAATCTCATGAAAATAAATAAAATTTCAGACAACCCCTAATTCAGGATGTTACAGTTTTACCCCCCTTAAAAAGAATTTTGGCCTCGAAATTACCTGGTTCAGAAGAGTTGGGGGTATTGCTACCGCATCATATCCTCGGGTTCCCATGTGGCCTCCTCCGTACCATGGTTTCGCCATAGCACTTTTAACAAAGGCACTGACTTCCTTCGCAGAACTTTGACATCTCAATCCAAAATCTGTACCGGCTCCCCCTCGAAAGACAAGTCCGAGTTCACTTCAATTTCCTTAATCGGCACCACGTGTGAGGGATCTGATCGATAGCGCCTCAGCATCGAAACATGGAAGACATCATGGATCTGGCTCAATTCTGCTGGCAACTCAAGCTGGTAAGCTATCGGTCCCACGCGTTTCAACACCGTGTACGGTCCGATGAATCTAGGGCTTAGCTTGCCATTCCGACCAAACCTCAGCACCTTCTTCCAAGGGGATACCTTCAAGAAAACCTTATCACCCACTGCATACTCAACATCTCTGCGTTTAAGATCAAGATAGGATTTTTACCGCCGATGCCTCCTTAAGACGAACCCGAATTACTCTAACCTTATCCTCCGTCTCGCCACTAACTCGCCCCAACATCTGCCGCTTCTTAGCTCCGTCCCAACATGTAGAGTACGGCATTTCGACCATACACTCCTCATATGGTGCCATCTCGAATACTTGCTTGATAACTATTGTTATAAGCTTAACTCACCAAAGGTAGGTACTCCTCCCAACTACCACTAAGTCCAAAACACGCCCCTCAACATGTCTTCCAACACTTGGATGACCTCTCAGATTGTCCATCGATCATGGATGAAAAGCCGTCTTTGAAATTCAACCGTGCCTAACTCCGATGTAAAACCTTCCGAATCTCGACGAACCGGGATCTCGATCCGAGATAATGGACACCAGATCTCATGCAACCGCACTATCTCACTATATACACTGGCTAACCTTTGAAACGAGTAGTCAACCCTTACCGTTAGATGAAATGGGTCGACTTAGTCGGTCTACTATCACCCAAACAAGATCTTTCTTCTCAAGCGTAAGGGAAGCCCACTTATGAAATCCATAGTAATCTCCTCCCACTTCTCCGTGGGATCCTTACCGATTATAACACCACGATGGCAATTGATGCTCACCTTAACTTGTCGGCATGTCGACACTTGCCCACTAACTCTACATTTCCAACTTAAGACCCGGCCACCAAATCGCTCCCTTAAATCCCGATACATCTTGTCGCTTCCGGTGCATATAGCAGACGACCGCTATGAGCTTCTTTAAGGATTCATTTGCCTCAAATCATCATCCTTAGGCATGCATACTCTCCCCGAAAGTACAACACTCCATCATCGCCCAAGTGAAATCTTGACCTCACTATTCGTACTTGTAACCTCCGAGTATTCAAAGTTTCATCGGTCATCCGTCTTTCTTTGACCTCATTAATCCAAGACACTTCACTTGCAATTCGCCAAAAGGCTCCCGTCCTCATAGAGACTTAGGTGAGCAAACATTGCTCGCAAATCCGCTTACCACCTTTCGCTCAATGCATCGGCTACCACATTAGCCTTCCGGATCGTATTCAATTGAGCAATCAGAGTCCTTCAACAACTCAATCTACCTCCGCCTTCGATTTAAATCTTTCCGAGTCGAGGTACTTCAGACTTTTGTGATCTATGTACACTACCGACTTCTCCCCATACAGGTAGTGCCTCCAAATCTTCAAGGCAAAAACTACTGCAGCCAATTCTAAATCATGTGTCAGATAGTTAACTTCGTGAGGCCTCAACTGTCGTGACGCATAAGTGACCACCTTCCCTTCTTGCATCAGCACACACCCTAAACCAGTATGCGATGCATCGTAATACACAGTGAATTCCTTTCCTGCCTCTAGCTGAATCAAGATCGGTGCTTCACAAGATCCTCTTGACTTATCGAAACTCTCTTGTCGCTTCTCGCACCACACAAACGGAACCCTTTTCTCAACAAATTAGTCAATCTGTCTGCGATTAAGAGAAATTTTCCACGAACCTCCTATAATATCCTCGCTAACCCCGAAAACTCCGAATTTCCATAATAGACTTGGGTGGTTTCCACTCTAATACCGCCTCAATCTTACGGGGATCTACCCTAATTCCCTCGGCTGAAACAACATGCCCTAGAAAGGTTACCTCATTTAGCCAGAATTCACACTTACTGAATTTGGCGTACAACTGCTTCTCCCTTAGAACTTGCAGAACCACATGAAGATACGCGTCATGCTCCTCCTCAGACTTCGAGTACACCAAAATGTCGTCTATGAAGACTACGACGAACCGATCCAGATAGGGTTGGAAAACTCGGTTCATCATGTCCATAAACGCGACCGGTGCATTCGTCAAACCAAAAGGCATTACTAGAAACTCGTAGTGCCCATACCGAGTACGGAATGCCGTCTTATGGACATCAGCCTCCTTCACCTTAAACTGATGGTACCCTGACCTAAGGTCAATCTTAGAGAACACCGATGCTCCTTTGAGTTGATCGAACAGATCGTCAAACCTGGGCAAAGGATACCGGCTCTTTATTGTCAACTTGTTCAGCTGTCGATAATCTATGCACATCCTCATTGTCTTATCCTTCTTCTTGACAAAAAGCACTAGAGCTCCACAAGGCGATACACTTGGTCGGATGAACCCTCTATCCAACAATTCCTGAATCTGTGCCTTCAACTCTACCAATTCTTTTGGCGCCATCTGATACGGAGCTATAGATACTGGCACGATTCCGGGTAATAAATCTATACCAAATTCAACCTCACGGTCCGGAGGTAGACCCGAAAGTTCCTCTGGAAACACATCAACATAGTCCCTTACGGTCCGGACATCTCTCACAGCAACATCCTTAGCTTCCAAAACACAGACATGCACCACATATGCTTCACAACCCTTCCTCACCATCTTTTCCGCCTTCAATGCAGAAACCAGATTAGATAGGTAATCTCTCCTTTTACCTATCATCACCACCTCATCACCTTCCACGGTCTTTATTACCATGCGCTTAGCTGTGCAATCCAGGCTAGCCTGATACTTTACTAGCCAATCCATTCCGAGGATTAGGTCGAACTCCCAGAACGGTAGTTCTATCGAGTCAGCCAAGAACACGACCCCTTGGAGTTCTAGGGGTACGTTCCTATAGAGTTTACTTACTTCTACAGAGTGACCTAGGGGGCTTAATACGGTCATCTTCCTAGAAGTAAGCTCGAGTCTAAGTGCAAAGTTTCCACCACGCTACTAGCAATGTATGAGTGGGTTGAGCCAATGTCAATCAAGGTACTATAGGGTATACCAAAGATCAAGAACATACCGGTTATGATGTCCGTGCGTCGCCCTCCTCTTGACGCCTCGCAGCATAGACTGAACTCAGTTGCTTAGCCTCGCATCACCATTACCTCCCCTCGATGCCCCACTACCTCGCCAAAGATCATTACCTCTTCTTCCTACACCACGACCTCTCGGAGGCTATTGGTTATCCCTCCTATTCAAGGTACGATCCCGACCTCCGATCTCAACTTTAGCCGCCTTTTTCGGATAATCTCTAACTCGATGCTCTATGGACCCACATTCAAACATCCCCGATTACCATTCCAACACTCCCCTTGTGAGACTTTCCATATCGAGCACCTTCGTGGCGACCATTGAGGATTAGCAAGCGAGAGTGTGCCTAGCACTTGATCGACCCACCAAACCTCGTCCTCTTTTCCTGATTACCAGAAAACTTTAAAGATCCGGAGCTCCTCTCATTCCAGTTCCTATCCTGATTCCGCCTAAGTGACTACCTTACTCCTTCAGCAACCTTAGACTTCTCCACTAGGACAGCGAACTCCCGTTCTTATTGTAGAGCTATCATCATCCTCAGCTCATCTCTCAGCCCATCCTCGAATCTAACACAGCGTTCATGCTCGGTACCCACAATACCACGAGCATACCTACTCAACCGGAGAAATTCGACCTCATACTCCGCTATTGTCTTATTACCCTGAACCAGGTTCAAGAAAGCCTTCCGCTGTGCATCCACGTAGCTAGTTCCTATATACTTCTTTTGATAGGCGGCCTTAAAGAATTCCCATGTGAGATCCTCTGCCATCGCTCCACCCCTTACAGTGAGCCACCACTGATATGAATCATCCTGAAACAGAGAGATGATACCCTTCAAGTTCTCCTCAGCTGTGAAATCTAGGTCACCCATGATCCTCTCAAGGATTCTAACCAATATTCCACCAAGACTGGGTGCCACCTGTAAACTCCTCTAAACACTTCTATTCCGTTAGCCCGAGTCGCTCAACCACAATTCTACGGCTCTGCACCGCTACCAAAGAACTCATTCCAACACTCGTAGTACTGACTTGAGATACTACATCATTACCACCTACCGATCTTAAAATTCGGTGTCACGGCAGATCCCAGATCTCATTTCCGCACCCATGACCGACCTCATGGCTCGACAAGGTCATCCTACCCCTACCATGACCACGCGGCGGACGTCCACGACCTCTTGTACTCATTATTCTCGTCGCGATCTGATTAAGAAGTTTTATGAATTAGTACTTTCGTTTCACTTGTTTACCCGCGAATGAGTTTTATGGAAAGGAATTTAGGAGTGGTTCTTTCGTATGCATGCACACAGTCTTCTCATTCATTCATCCATTCACCAAGCAGTTATGAACTTTCGTTCATTCAGAGAAATGTTGTAGTTTTTCACTGTGGTTGTTTTCCACTATCTAGGGGTATTTTCGTAATTTTATCCTCAGGGTATTTTTTTGTAATTTTTCAAAAATAAAAGTTCTTGGATGATTTTGTCAAAAAGGTTTTCGGAACTTTTAAATTACCGAGGTATTTTGAATAAATTTTGAAATCTGGGGGTATTTCGGTAATTTTGGACCTCAGGAGTATTTCGGTAATTTTCACCAATCAGGGTGAATTTGTAAAATTTAATAAATCAAGGATATTTCAAAAGTTGTAAAACTTTGAGGGTTGCATTTTCCAGAACAGTGATGTCGCAAAATTTTGAAAATCAGGGTCATTCTGGTAATTTTGTTGGTTAGGGGCAATTTTGTAATTTTACCACTAGGGGTATTTTAGAAAAAAAAAATTTCCATAACAAGATTTCCAAAATTTGGTTCTAATTGATTTCAAAAAAGAAGGTTATTTTGAATTTTTCTTATTTGGAAATTTTTCATACGGAAGGTATTTTGGTAATTTACAAACCAGGGGTATTTTGGTCATTTTTTTAAACCAAGGTTTTAATTACTTCAAAACAAAATGGCTAGTCCCTTTCGGGTTTTATTTATCAAGTTTAGCCTGTGAGTGTGTCGTCTCGGCTAGGATGAACCGTCACTACGCACCAGGTAGGATTCGAGTGAGTAGGAGGTGAGTCACTAAGACTGCTTAAATACCAGGCCCCCACCGAATCCAATCCTAGACATGCGTATAACGATTGCCACATCCCTTGCTCAGTGACAACTCACAGGGTTGTTTAGGGAATTATTAAATCTTATGCATGGTTTGTTGGGGTATGCTAACCCTAGGGTTCAACAATTTCTATTCTAATATTCTACGTTCAGCATTTACCCTTCTACCCCTATCAAATATTCAGAAAAATAGATAGAAGTACTTACCTAGGCGGATAGGTGCCGGAGACTCGATGCCATGCTGTTCGTACCATAAACAATTTCCTAAAGCATTCTAATAAGGCCTACTAACAAAAACAAAACATTTTGGGCCTTGGGCCCCCACAGCCGAGTTTTGAACAGGGCTCTGATACCAAAAATGTAACACCCCAAACCCGGCCCATGAGTTCTGACCGGATCTGGTATGTCACGGAGTGAAACAATTTGAAACATTAGAGTGTTTGGTGAAAACTTGATAAAATATGGCTAAGGTATTAAAACAGTGTTTGATAAAACTCAGTTGGGATTATTTTTATAAACATGGTTGTGTTGATAAACCCTTTGAAAACGTTTGATCATGTAAAATTTTAAAGTCATCAGGGTTATAGTTGACTTGGTGTATTTTGCTACCCGATGGTAACATCTTTGAAAACTCATAAAAGTTACTTAATTTAAAAATGTTGCTTTTAACCGATTTACTTAACATTTATAATTTCATTTTGTAATATAGTATAAGTAAATTAAAACAACTAATTAAAACATCCAAATAATAATTAGCGGCCTTATTACAACCCAAATTAAAATGTAGAAAGTAAATAAACATGAATGAATCAAATAAAATTCCAAAACTAAGGAACAAGCATGGCACCTCGAGTCCTCTCCGGCTCCATCTCCATGATCTACTCATCTCAAAATAATATGGGAAGGGTGAGTCACCAAGACTCAGTGTGTAAATCCCCACCCTAAATGCAACTCATACACAAATTATTAATAACATGCAAACCCCACTAACCATCCGTACTCCTTTAACTACCCCGTGTGGTCAAAACCACTGGTGGTCAAAACCACTGGTGACTAGAGTCACGAATCAAATGATGGGGCCAACCCATCGTGTGGTCAAAACCACTGATGACCATAGGTCACAATTATCATAATATGGTCAAAACCACTAGTGGTACCAAACCACCGGACTTAGTCACGATTTATCAACGGTGTGGTCAAAACCACCGGTGACCAAAGTCACAATTAAACCGATGGGGCCAACCCATCTTGTGGTCAAAACCATCGTGACATCCATAGAAATCATCCCCCTCCTCTCATCAATCCCACCATCATCATGCTTACATAACAAATGTCATAATCACATATATCATGCATTTATGTATAGCATAGCATCCAACAGCATATGATGGCATACAAAATCATATATCATAGATTACGTAATAGGGGACTTACCCGGAATCCATGCTTAAGCCCACAAGCAAATCACTACCATGATGATTAAAAAGGCAAAAATATAGCAAAGTTTACTAATAAAGTGTGTAAAGAGTTTTACACACCTGTTACTAACGCGAATCCTAGATCCCAAAGTTTCGATCTACTGTGCTCTATCCCTTAACCCTATATTCGGCCAATCACCAAAGTTAGTGCCATAGGCCTATTCGGCCAAAATAGTAATCCCGAAGGACTAATCGCACCTATAATCCAAATATGGTCCTAGGCCGAATCTTATTATTACTTACCAAGGCAAAATCGAAATCCCGGAAAGCCACTCCTATCTTCTGAACTGTCGAAATCCCTATATGTCACTTTGTTAAAATCGGTTATAAGCAAATCTATGGAAAGTGGCCTATGGCCGAATACCCTATTGGCTTACCTTGCAGAATTGTGACCACGAAAGGCTCCCTCAATGCACCTTGCTGTTAGCTACACACAAAACATACACTATTATAACCATAACCACATTCGGCCAACTTACCAAGGCTTGTTTCCCAAGCTTTCGGCACACAAAAAGGAAGGGAAGAGAAACCGAATGCTTAAGAGAGGCACTTACCACCCTTTTGGAATCAACAGCACCTTACTAGGGGGATTCGGCTTAAGCCCTTTATGGAAGAGATATTCGGGTAGCAACACAAATGGAAGGTGCAATTTTTGGTAAAAGAGAGGGGGTAGGTTCGGTTAAGTAAAAGAAAAGAAGAGAGGAATTTTGGAGAATTTTGGCAAATGAGGCTAGGGAGAATTCGGCCGGCAACCAATTGGAAAAAGAAGAAAAGAACTTTGATGAATTTTTGGCACCTCCCTAATGATAAAACCGATTGTAGATGGCCTTGATGAGTCCTTCATTCGGCCAACTCTCACCCTTTGTGATAAATTTTATCACTTCATCAAATAAAATAGAAAAAAAAAAGATGTTTATCCCTATCCCTCCAAAGTCACAATTGCTGTCCAACACCTCCCTCTCTATGGCGCCATTTTGCAAAAAAATAAAGAAACCCCTATGCCATTGTCGTGACTCGAACTTGAGTCCTTCATCCCCTTGCTTGGGCGGCATTCACCAAGGCCCCAAGCCACTTTACCAAATTGACTTTCATGCCCAAACTCACCCACAAAAATCTTTTAAAGCCTTCTATCTTGGCCCCCTTCCTTTAACGCCAAAAAGCCAAAAAAATAAAACCCATCCCCCTTGTAACTCCCAAGATTCGAACCCAAGACCTGCCCAATCGTCACCTCTAAGCCCTTAAGTGGCGCATGAAAGCCACTTTGCCAAGTTATTCCTTGTGTCATGCTTCTCCCGAAATTTCTCTTAACCCCTATCTCCCCTAATTCCCTCCTTTTAAGCACTTAAAAAGAAATTTCAGCCCTAAGTCCGACCTAGTTCGGGGTTATGACTAGACCCTAAAACATGTCTAGCAAACATAGTATTCATTTCTTTTCAAGCAATCTCATGAAAATAAATAAAATTTTAGACAACCCCTAATTCAGGATGTTACAAAAATGTTTATCCTCGGAGATTAGAGGTGTTGTGCCCTAACTTACTGGCCATGACATCTTGTTATCTCGAGATAGATTTTTTAAATAAAGGTAATATTCGGTATGTGGAAATTCGAGGAACCGTACCCTAACTTACTGGGTTTCGATTTTTCTCGTATGATCTAAGTAACTGAATATCCCTTCAAGGCTAAAATACCCGAGTTTTGAATAAAAATAAAAGGCAAGCTCGTTCTCAAAGGTTCAAGATGTCGTATCCTAACTTATTGGACGTGACATTTTATTACTTCAAGACGAGAGGGGCCTTCTACATTTGTTTCAGTTTACTCAAGTTTTTTTACAAAAGGGGGATCGTATTTTAAATTCTTATGAGTTTTCAAATTTTCAACATCAAGACACTGATTAATCAACTAGGTACCAATTTTGGTCGTATCGGGGGTGCTAATCCTTCCTCGTGCGTAACCGACTCCCAAACCCATCCTTTTTATTTTCGTAGACCAAAATTATTGTTTTGATAAATCAAACTGTTTATTAAAAACAACCACTTTTTGAGGTGACCCGATCACACCTCAGCAAAAATGATTGGTGGCGACTCCCGTATTTTCATTTTTTAAAAATCAAAGTCGACCCCGTTTTACAAAAATGGTTACGACATACTTTATTGATCAGAAAAGGTAATTACAATGCTTCATCAGAATCTCTATTTATAGGCATGAGAAGTATAAAAGAAGTTGAGATCTAATTCTAATAACTATTAGAATTTAAAGTACATTAAATCTTTATCTTGATCATGATGGGCATCCACTTAATAAGATATTCATAATATTTTTTTTTACTTTTTAAATAATTTAAATAATTTTTAATTTTTAAAAATTAATTAAATGCTGACACGTCATCCACATGACAACCCTCGTTTATGCCACATAATAAAGTTAAAAAAACATTAATTTTTTCAATCATTTTAGGATGATTTGACAAAAAAAACATAAATTTAAGAATTAAAAAAATAATTGTTTCACCAAATAATTCATTATATCAAAAACTTTAGGGTTTTGTTTTTAACTTTTCAGATTTTCCAAGAAAATTCTGAAGAAAAGGGTGATGACCGATGAGTCATTTATAAATGTACGACCATATCATAGTAAAATAAATTAGGTGGTATAAAATTTCATGGTAAAATCATAGCACAAATTTTATTAAAATTGTACTATTCAACTTACTTGTTTTAGGTCTAGTTATGTCTTTATACTAGGTTTATGTTATAAGTAAGTTGAAATCAATAATAGCATTGTTATTAAAGTGATATAATTTTTAAATAAAAATAACTTTTAGATATTCTATTAAAATGTAAATGTTTTTTATTAATATAATTATTATCGAGGGAGTTCTATTAGTAATATAATAAAATAAAAGAATTAAATTATATTAAATTAAAGAGATTAAGTATCAATTTAGCATTACTTCTAAGAAGTAGTTTTGAAAAAAAATACTTTTGAGATGCAAATATTACTAAACAAAATGCTTTTAAACTTTTCAAAAATGCTTTGGGACAAAAAATGTTTTGTAAAAATAAAAGCAAAAAATTTAACTTCTGCTCAAAAGTATTTTTAAGAAACAATGATAAACTAAGTTTAAACCTTAAACTTCAAATTAAAACAAGAAAACTTAACATATACTGAGGTACCTAAACGTGGTAACTTGTATCTATTTAGTATCTCTTTTTTAATCTAATCGGTACCTAAAATTAAAATTCATAAATCAAATTAGTACTTTTTATTGGTACCTAATTTGGACTAACAATCGATAGAATGTTTTATAACTTCAAAATGAAAATATTTTTAATCAGAAATCACATACTTTCCTATGTGGGGTTTAAGGAATTTTATATTTTATAATTTTTAAAAATAAAAATATTTTTAAAATATAAACTCCAATATTTTATAAATTTTTGTTTTAGAATTTTTGAAGCATTTTATTTGTTGATTTTAACTATGCAATGAATATGGACAAATAATTGTCTAAATGTTCATTCTGAATGCATCTTTCTTTAGTAATTTTATATTTTCTTATACTTTCAAAAAATAATATAAAAATATTTTTAAAATAAATTTCACTTTGTTACTTAAATTATTTATAATCTTTTAAAACCTGAAATTTATTTTAAATTTGTCACTTAAGTAATAAAATTTATTTTAAAATAATTTATAATCATAGTTTTTTAAATCTAAAATAAAATTAAATTTATTATTTTACAATATTTTATTTTTTGAAATTATAAAATACATAAAATACAAGAAAAATACATGTTCTTAAAGAACGTGGTCAAATGATTGCCCAAATTAATTTAAATATAGACACCATTTATCCAAGTTCATTGTGCAAGTGAAATAAAAAAATCCTAAAATTTAAGAAAAAAATATAAAAATTTTAAAATAAGGAATTTATTTTATTTTACAAATTTATAAAATTATTAAAAAATTAAAATGAACCTAGAAAAATTTTGTCCTTGTGCAAATGAATAAAGTTAAAATGAATCTAGTTCATTATACATGTAAAATAAATAAAAATAAAAAACCAAAAATTCCTTTTTTATTTTCTAAAAATAATTATCATTTTTGTGATACATGTCAACATTCTATCGATTATCAATCCAAAATATAATGGTGTTAGTCAAAGACCAATAAAAAATATCAACTTGACTTACAATTTTAAAGTTGAAATTGTCGTAACCATTTTTTGGAAAAAAATAGAAATCGACTTTGGTTTTTGAAAATAAAAATAAAACGGGAGTCGCCACCAATCTTTTTTTTTTTTGTTGAGGTGTGATCGGGTCACCTCGTAAAACGGTTGTTTTTAATAAACAATTTGATTTATCAAAACAACGATTTTGGTCTACGAAACTCAGAAAAATAGGTTCGGGAGTCGGTTACGCACGAGGAAGGGTTAGCACCCTTGATACGCTCAAAATTGGTACCTAATTGATTAGTTAACATCTGGAAGTCGAAAATTGAAAATTTGAAAAAGATTTTAAAAATACGATCTCTTTTAAAAATATTTAAATTTACTCGAATTGGACATTAAGATTCTCTCGCTCCGAAGGAATAAAACATCACATCCAGCACGTTAGGACACGACAATTTAATTTTTCGAATCCAATATCATCTCATGATTCCCGGGACTTATGCATTGAAAATATCAAAAGGTTATTCAATTACTTGGCTAAACAAAAAATCGAAACTCAGCATGTTAGGGCACGATTTCTCGAATTTCCAATCACAGAATATTGCCTTAGTTTAGAAAATCTTATCTCGAAATAACAAAACATCACATCCAATGCGTTTGAATATGACATCTCGAATTTTCAAGAATAAGCTTTTTATTTAAGACTTCTGTATTTATTTTAAAAAGGATATTCAGTTATTTAGATTAAACGAGAAAAATTGAAACACAATTCATTAGGGCACGACCTTTCGAATTTTTAAATACAGAATATTACCTTTATGAAAGAAATCAATTTTGTATCGAGCAAAGTTAATAAGCACGAATTTGTGAAAATAAGAAAACATGAATCACGGTATTTACACGCATAATAGGATAATAATAATTGCATAATGTGAATGACAATAATAAAATGAGAATAAAATAAACAAGTCGAAGATAAAAAAATAATAATAAAAATAAAAGTAAAATGAAAGTAAAATAATAATTAAAATGAAAGTAAAATAATAATAAGTAATAAATACAAAGAGAAAGTATAATTATAGTAGTAAAAATAATAAAATAAAAGTAATAATAATAATAATAATAATAATAATAATAATAAAGAAAATAACAATAATATTGACAATAATAATAAATATAATAATAATGGTAATGAAAAGAATAAAAATAATGAAAATAATGATATTAATAAAATAAATAAGAATATAATAGCAAAATATGATAATATTGAAATAATAATGATAATAATAATTATAATAATATTAATCGAAAATAATAATGCTCATAAAAATATAAATAATAAAGCATATTAATAATAATAATAGTAAAAGGGTAAAAAGAAAATAATAATAATATTAATAAAAATAAGTCTGATAAATATAATAATAGTTATAACGAATAGTAGTAGTAGAAGTAAATAAATAATAGTAATCATAATACTAATAATAATAGTAATAAAATAAGAATAAGGAAATAATAATAGTGATTATGGTGTAATAGGATAATAATAATAATAAATATAATAGTAATAATATAAATAATAATACATATAATAATAATTTTAAAAGTAATTAATTTAATGGTAAAATAATTAAAATAATAAAGAAGGGGACCAAAATCGAACTAAAAACGGATTATTGGGGTAAATCTGAAATAAAATAAAGAGGGGAGGAACTATTTGAAGTGCGCGAATAACATGGGGGACTAAAAAGGGCAATAATCCTTTCCTTCAAAAAACGCACAGCATAGGCAGGGACTCAATTGAAAACCAAATGAACTTTTGGGGCCAAATAAAAAAATTGAAAACTTGATTGCAAAATTATAAAAAGGCGGAGGGACTGCGCGCCCAAATACCCCATTTTTAAAAACACGCGGATCCTGAGCTGGAGTGAATCGGATCAGGTCGGGCCACGTCAAAACGACGTCGTTTTGGGAGGCTATTTAAGGCCCAAAAACTTTTAAAAAAATCATTTCATCTGTTTTTTTTTTTTAAAACTAATCTTCTTTTCTTTTTTTCTCTCTGCAGGTCTAAAGTAGGTGGGATTCCTAATCATTGTCATACTGTCACAAGGCAAGGGAGTCCAAAAGCCGCGTTTTTTTGATAAAAAAATGTGAGTTGTTTAATCTTTTCTTTTATATTTATATATATATTTTCATATATAATTTAGAAAAAAGGAATGAAGAAATGAGTGGATACTGTTTCGAAAGGAAAAGAAAAATAAGAAGAAAAAGAAAGAAATAGACCTTAGCCCGTTTTGTTCTTCTTTGTTGCTTGTTTTTTTTGTGTCGTTTGTATGCTTGAATCTTTTTTTTTTTATTTCCAAAAAATTTTTTTTTTACATTCGGATTATATGGGTTTTTATAGCCATTTACATGATTTCTTTTTTTTTTTTATCATTTTACACTGTCTTGTCTTCTTTTCCTTGCAGGTGGATGGGCGGTGGACGTGACACAAGTAGTGCTGTAGGCGGTGGCTGGAAGAAGGTCAGACAGTGGCAACGGCTAGGCAGAGCAAGTGGCTAGGTTTTTTTCTGTTTAATTTCTGTTTTGGGTTTTGATAATGGGCTTAGGGTAGTTTGTTTATTGGGCTGTTATTTTGGTTTGTAAAATGGGCTGTTAATTGTTTTGAGCCCAAGCAAAATTTGAGTTTTACAGAAATACCAATAAAAAAAATTAAGTATAAAGTAGGATTAAATTTGTCAAGTTCAAGTATCTCTGTATGTATAACTCAAATATGAATTAGAGCAAAACATAATGACTATAGATGAAAAATGATAATGCAGATTGCATTCTTAACGAGAAAACGCAAATTTAAACGATATAGAATAATATTGTCGAAAGATGCAACTATTAACTCTATACATAATAATAAAACATATAAAAAATCCAAAAAAATAATAACAATAAAAAAGGGGAAAAAAAACTAGAAAATGTTGATAGAAGCTTAAAAACCCATTTATATAAATGGAAATCATGATGTAGAAGCGAACCAATGAATGAGAATGTGGTAACAGCGAAAGCAACCATTGGAATATTTGTTTATACATACTACATAGTCAAAGGGAATAATAAACAACTTTAAACAATTAATTTCCATTTTAAAATTTTAATATCATATTTTTATGAAATTGCATAATCATTTTAATTTTAATGTTTAAAAAAAAACAACAACTTTTACATATGAAATAAAAAAAATATTTTTATAAATAAAATAAATTATATTTATTTAAATTTTAATAAAATAAGTGTTTTTCATATACGTTATTAATAAAAACTTATTAAAAACGATAATGATTATCTGAATTATTTTAACATTGTAGTGTCTAAATTTTATATTTTATGTAGTTTTTTAAATTTATTTAGGTATTATTTAATTGAAATTAAATAGTTTTGAACTTATTATTAACCTTTGGCTTAAACTTTATATAAATTATTTATCTTGCAACTTATACATGTTAGTATAAACAAGCACTTAATACTATTTAAATATTAATGTTTTCAGAAATTTTACATACAAAAGTAAAAATAAAAATAAAATTTTTCCTAATTTTTATTGTAAATAAAATTATAATTATAGTTTTCTCCATATTAAATCATTTTATTTAATATATGTTAATAAAAAAGAAATATATTTGAATTAACATACATGATCATTCTGTGTAAAATAGATTTTAATACTAGTTAAATTTTAATAGTTTTTCCCACCATATAACATATTCAAAATATTACAAAATGTTAGATAATGTATATAAATAGTAAATCGGGAGGATAAAATAGAATGTTGATTGTTGAAGATGGTTTTTAAAAAACGAAAGATGAAAGTTGGTGAAGATGAAATGAAGTATGAATTCTAGGCGTTTGGAGTAAAATGATATTTCTAGTCAAAAGGCACAAAGCGTGTAACATGATCATTCAAAAATATCAACTTTGGAATTTGGATACACTTTGAATAATAACTTTCTGTGTTGTATTAAATTATGATATATTTTAAAAATAAAATATATTTATGCATCAATTAAATTTTTATTTGTTATGAAATCATCGATTTATAACATTTTAATCATTAAATTATTAATGGTGTAAAAACATTTTAATTATTGAATCATTCACGGTCAAAAAATTAGATAAAATTACATATCTAATCCATATATATATATATATATATATTTCCTTTCTGAGTAATTTGTTTATTATTTCCTCTATGCAAGACCCCAAACCATTGTTTTTGTTGCAATTCCTTTGTTTTTGGTTCAACAATTCTTAACCCCATCATTTTTATCATTGCCCAACCCTGGAACTGTTTTGAAGTGCAGCAACCCAAGACTTAAAAAATTATTTATTTAATGTGAAATTTTTTTAATTAAAATAAATTAATTTACTTAGTGTTTTTAATTATCAGTCATAAATGCTTCATCTTTAACTTTTTAGCTTCTTTAAACCTCTTCTAATTCCTAAATTCCATCTCCTACCATTAAAGTTAAAAAAGAATTTTAAATTTTTCCAAAAAAAATCAATCATTACAAACATTCAACCTTCTTTATTTTCCCATAACCATGGCAATGGGAGAAATTTTCTACAAATTATATAAGGCCAAATTTTATTTGAGTAATACATCATTCATCAGCAGTCATTAGCATCAATCATTTAAAGTTATTAATTTTTACTTTATATTTGAGATATTGAGAGCCTCCCATCGACAGTCTGTCGGATCTACCATTGTTGCATATCTAATTCTCCCTCCTTCCTCTTCTTTCTTGTAATCTTTTCATTCTTAATTTGATGATATTTTTGGGTTTTAACTAATAAAGTCATTAACTCCTTATATTTAGCTTCTCCCCCTAATTCCTTTTTTTGTTGAACCATTGTACAATATACTACTACATACCCTTTCTTTATGGCTTTATGCGATTGAAATTTTAATTTTTTTTGTTACTCATTTAATTTTTTAGTTGTATTTTCCTCAGAAATAATTGGACATTATAATTCCAATGACTCGACTTGACTTTTGGAATTAGTAAATGTGAAAGCAAATATTCAACTTGGAATTCTTCTATCAAGTGCTATTGTTTTATTTTCTTGTGTTACTCGAGTGTATGATTTATCTTTTATATATAATGTTGTCTAAAAAGCATTTATCTAGAAGTGAGAAAAGGAAAAAGAGAAAACGTGATGAAGAGTTAAAAAAATTACAACAATATACTATTGATAAATTTGTTTTTAAAAAAGTAATTTTTAATGAAAATTTGGATCAATCAAATGAAAGTTTGCATAATGATATCAATGAGAATGATGAAATTTGTAACATCCTAAATTTTTGGCCTATGTGTTTAATGGGTGAATATGTGGAATGAGTTAATTTAAGTGTTAGGGGCCCAAATTTTAAGTTTTAAGGAGCCCAAATCTTTTAATTTAAGTTAGTTAAATTTGGCATTAGGGATTAGGGAAGTGGACGGCACAAGGCTATTTTTTTTGAGGAATTTTATTATATTTATTCTATGTGGATAATAAGCGGATAAATGTTATTATTTAGGATTTAGTCTTTAAGGATAATAAGCGAGATAAGGGCTATTTTTGAGGAGATAATAGATTAAGATAAGGAAAAGGGATAGGAGCTATCATGTGTGGCGTTGTTGGTGAAAATCAATCTCTGCTAAAGGGAGGAATCGGTTTTCTATATAAAGAGGGTGTGCGAAATTTTGGAAGCCTTTCTTTTATTTTCTTTTCTCATCTTCTTCCTCTCAAAAGCCGAAAACCACCATTTTCTTCACCATTTCTTCCTCTCTAAAATTTCCTGGTTGGTCTAATCTTTTAACCTCTATTGTTATTTTTCTTCTAATCCCTAAAAGCCAAAATCATATCTCTATTATTCTATTCTTCTCCTTAATATTCATTGGCCAAATCTCTCTTAGCCATCTATTCAATTCTTAAATCTTCTAAAAACCTAAATTCTTAGATCTCACCTCCTGAAATTGCCGAATTTTCTTCAGTAAAGTCTGCTTGTGCGAATCAAGAAAACAATAGGTATGTGTCAATTTTGAGTTTCCAATATTTCTCGACTTTTCAAAGTCCCTAGCCGAATGGCTATTTAGTGACTAATCAAGGGTTTTTCTTATTTTGGCATTTCGAGATCCAAGAGGAGTCCAACGCTTAGATCTCTAAGTCAAAGATCAAGAACACTCAAGTCATGTTATTTTGGGATTTCAAGGTAAGGAGATTGGTTTATTTATAAATATATGAAATTGGGTAGAACATTAACCATGGCCGAATATAGGAGAGGCCCTATTTTCACATCTTTCCGGCTTTTTGAGCAAAGTTGTAGATCGGGATAACAAGGATATCGACTAAGAATATTGGATTTCGCGATATCAGGTGTGTAACACTTTCCCACCATCTAGATATGTTTGATTAATATATGATTATAAGTCTTATATGTTTTGATAAATGCCGAAATTCGGGCATAATAGAAGAAACCCAAAGAGGGTAAAAGCAAATCATCAGGTTAGTGAATGTTCTAATTAAACGATATAAGTATATTGATTTTATGTGATTGCATGGGTTGGGTTTGATGAAAGGAGAAAGTTATATGTTGTAGCGATTTTCACCGTGATCTGTTGTAGCGATTTTTACCGTGATCTGTTGTAGCGGTTTTTACAGTGATCTGTTGTAGCGGTTTTTGCCGTGATCTGTTGTAGTGGCTACGGCCATGATCTGATGATGAGTAGCACGACTGCCATCAAGGCGTGTAGCGGTGTGGGTTGATTGTAGAAATCCCCAATGGTGTGAATGGCTGGTACGGGGGCGTGTAGCGGATGGAAACCTAGGATTTGGGTTGGGCTTGCATATTATTTTTATTATGTATATTAATTTTGATTATTTTAGTTTTATGGGGTAAGGCCCAAATCTAATGGTGCATGAGGGTTGCACACCGAGTCTCATGACTCAATCAATTAATTAACATTTCGGTAGCATTTAGTGCATCGAACCGGCCGAGAGGAGCGCAAGTGGCCATCTTGAAAGAACATTTGGATCCAAGAAAAGACTTTAGTTATTATTTTATATTCTTATTTAATGGATTTTAAATCTCGTTGTAATAAGGCCATGGGCCACCGCTTTATATTTTGTTTTATTACGGGCTTTTATTACTTTTAGTTATTTAAATTTTTATTTTTAATTGAACTAAGGCATGTATTTAAATTTGGGTTTTTAATTCATAAAGGCATATTTTATTTAAAACTATAAATTATAAATTTTTTTTCCCGAATAAAAGGTTAAACTTTACCAAAATGTTTTTCTGAAAATGCGACATGTTTTACAAAATTTCCTTAGTGACATACCAGATCCGATTGTAGTGCTTGGGCCGGGTTTGGGGTGTTACAAAATTAATGATCCAAATGAGCCTAATGATGTGCCAAATGTATCCAATATTGAAAATTTTGGTCTTAATGAAAAACAAACAATTCCTCCTAATATTGGCTTTGATGAAGAACAAACAATTCCTTCTTTGGATATTTATGATCCTAGAAATTGGTCTAATCTTGATAACAAAACAAGAGACATTTTAGTTGAAAAGAGGCCTATAAGAGAAATAAATCTTAATTTTCCTCTCGATAATAATAATAAGCATTTTTCATATGCTTATTTTTCTAGGAAGCTGAGTAATGGTGAGATTAGTAAAATGGTTGGTTTATTCCAAACATATTGACAAAGTGTTTTGTTTTTGTTGTAAGTTGTTTAAATCTATTAGTAATAAAAGTTTGTTAGCAAATGAGGGTTTAATTGATTGGAGGCATATTAGTGAGAGGCTCAAATAGCATGAAAATAGTGCTGAGCATATGACTAATAAAAATACTTGGAATGAAATGAGTGTAACGTTGGATAAAAATGAAACAATTGATAAAAGCTTTCAAGAACAGATTATGAAAGAGAAATAGCGATGGAGGCAAGTTTTACTTAGAATATTTTCAGCTGTGAAATGTCTTGCTACTCATAATTTGGCTTTTCGAGGATCCAATAAAAAATTCTATCAAGATAGCAATGGTAATTTACTAGGATTGATTGAAATAATTTTAGAATTCGAGGTGATAATGCAAGATCATGTTAGACGCATTCAAAACAGTGAAATTCATTATCATTATCTTGGGCATAAAATTCAAAATAAATTGATTTCCTTTTTGGCTGATAGCGTTAAAAAGTTTATAATTAAGATCATCAAAGAGTCGAAATATTTTTATATAATTCCTGATTGTACCCCTGATATTGGTCATCAAGAATAAATGACTGATAAAACTCAATTTATACATATTTTAACCTTATGCTTGGCTTATTTTTGGATGAATTTTTATTAGATTTGATAAATTCGATGCTCCTAATCCATTAATTTCATGTTTTACAATCAGGAGAGCTTAGGGAGTCGAAAAGAACGATAAACGGGCCAAAACGGGACAAAATAGGCCTACCTTAGGAATCAACACGGCTGTGTATTACGAGCAGGATCAAACACGGCCTGGATCAACGTACACGGTAGTCCACACGTCCGTGTGTGGCGAGCAAAATTGAGCACGGTCTAAGGAATCGAACACGGGAGTGTCACACGGAGTGTCCCTACCGTATCAAAGTTTAATTCAATTCGGAATAGGCCACTTGTGGGCCAAATGAGGTGTTCCAAAGCCTATACAAACACCCTAGGGGGCAACCTAAAAGAGGACGCTGAATAGAAGGTAGAAAATACTCGAAGACAACCGTCGGGAGTAGCTCGAAAGAAGGATCTCCATCAAGACTAAAGATCTCCCATCAAGTTCTTTAGAAGTTTTTGGGTTTTCTCATGTTTTGTTGTTTTCCTTATTTTAAGATGTTTCCCCCCATTAGTATGAACTAAATCTCTTAGATACCTAAGGGGATGAAATTTAAGACGGATCTTATTATTATTTGATTTATAAGATAAATACTTGTTCTTATTCTTAATTGTAAGTTCTTATTCTTGTTTTGATAATTCAGGTTATTGATTCAAGTCGAATGTGCTTATTTAGATGAGCAAAAGTCCCTATTTAAGAGTAGATCACCACAATTAAGCGGAGTTGATTGCAACCCTAGAAATAGGGCGACGAAAATCTACCAGATTAGAGTCAAATCTAATAAGGGAATCCATAGATCAAGTTGATGCGACAATATGGGTTTTAATTAGAAAGAAATTTCAATTAATCAACCTAGAATTAGTTGTTTTTAGTCTTGAAAAAGATATTAACATAAATCAGGGATTTCTATGGATTAAGTCAAGTGAATAAACCATAGGAATCAAAAGTAATAAGTGAAGTCTAGGTGAATTCTTCCTTAGGTACTGCTTATCTCATAAAGTTGTCTTAAGTATTTTCCCAATTCGCTCTTTGTCGTGTTTTTAATTAAGTTTTAGTTTAAAAGAAATCACTCCAATTCTTAGGCTAGATAATAAAAAGATAGTAATTACTAGTACTCTTGGTCCTTGTAGATACGATATTACCGGTCTTACCATAACTATACTATTGAACGATAGGTGCGCTTGCCTTTATTGTGATTGTAGTTAGTTTGAGACACATCAAGTTTTTGGCGCCGTTGCCGGGGACTAAGATATTAGGAACGCTAAATTTTTATTACTTTACCCATTTTTATTTAATTTTACTTTTTATTTGTTTTTACTTCTCTAATTTTTCTTTCTTTGCTTCTGGCAGGAACTTTTAGTTTATGACTAGAAGAAACCCGTCAGGACCATTACTTTCTTACAATGATATAGAATGTATTGCTCACGTAAATTGAGAGAAATAAGGCGAAGTCTACAATACATACAAGAAGCACAAGAGGAAGAAACCCATACTACTGAAGTGATGGCTGATAATAATCCGCTACCTTTTGTGGTTGCCGCAAACCCGGTGAATCAAAATCTTACTCCTCGTACTATGTATGATTATGCTAAACCTAATTTAACAACAAATGAATCAAGTATTGTTAGACCTGCTATTGCTACAAATAATTTTGAACTAAAACCTAACACTATTAAGATGATTCAGCAATTTGTTCAATTTGATAGTTTGTAGGATGAGGATCCAAACAATCACTTGGCAAAATTTCTAGAATTCTGTAACACTTTTAAAATAAATGGCGTTTCTGAAGATGCCATTCGCCTTCGGTTGTTTCCCTTCTCGTTGAGGAATAAAGCCAAACAGTGGTTGAACTCGTTACCACGAGGATCAATCACTACATGGGAACAAATGACCAAAATTTTTTACTTAAATATTTTTTGCCAGCTAAAATGGCTAAGTTGAGGAATGATATCTCTTATTTTATGCAGATGGATTTGGAAACACTTTACGATGCATTGGAGAGATACAATGATCTAATGAGAAGATGCCCTCATCATGGGTTACCATTATGGCTATAGGTTCAAACCTTTTACAATGGTGTGAACCCCTCAACCAGGCAGTTGATTGATGCAGCTGCCAGCGGTACACTAAACAATGAAACACCTAAGGCCGCTTACAAATTCATTGAAGAGATGTCACTGAATAACTATCAGTGGTAAGTTATGAGGACGAAGCCAACAAAAGTTGCCGTGTTTTCAACCTCAACGCAGTCACTATGTTATCAAACCAGGTAGAGCTTTTAAGTAAAAAAGATTTATTCTTGTGTGGTTCTTCGTAGGTACATTCAGTTGTGCAGTGCGATACGAATAGAGGAGGAATGAGCAATACAAAATACCCACCTTATAACCTTGGCATTGAAAACGAACAGATGAACTATATGGGTAATAATTATAGACCTCAAAATAACCCTTATAGTAACACTTATAATCTAAGTTGGAGGAACGACCCAAACTTCTCATGGGGTGGTCAAGGAAATCAAAGACAACAACCCTCTCCAGGCTTTTAATTACCATACCAGCAAGAGAAAAAGCCGAACCTTGAAGATATGCTAGCAAAGTTTATTTAGGTGTCAGAGACTCATTTTCAGAATACCGAAATAGCATTGAAAAATCAACAAGCATCAATTCAAAAGCTTGAGAATCAAATTGGACAGCTAGCTAAACTAGTTTTCGAAAGGCAACTAGGTAATTTACCTAGTAACACCAAACCTAACCCAAAAGAGCATGTGAAGGTAGTTACACTAAGGAGTGGGAAGGCGTTGGTTGAAGCCGAAAAGAAGATGCCATAAGAAACTAATAAGGAAAAGGGTGAGGAAGTAAGCGAGAATGTAACACCGGTACTTAAAGAGTATAAACCACCAATCCCATATCCAGTAAAGTTAAAAAAAGACCGCATGGACGCATAATATGGTAAATTTCTTGAACTTTTTAAATAGTTACATATTAACTTACCTTTTGTTGAAGCTATTTCGCAGATGCCGACATACGCAAAATTCGTAAAAGAGCTTTTAACAAATAAAAGAAAGTTTAAAGAGCTATCGACTGTGGAGCTTAACGAGGAATGTTCAGCTATTCTCCAAAATAAGCTACCAACCAAATTGAAAGATCCAAGAAGTTTCACTATTCCCTTTTTAATTGGTAGTTTAAATATCGAGAAAGCATTATTTGATCTAGGTGCCAATATTAATTTAATGCCTTATAAAATGTTCAAGAAACTTGGTCTCGGGGAACCAAAACCTACTAGGATGAGTATTTAATTAGCTGATAGATCTATTAAATATCCTAGGGGGATTATTAAAGATGTTTTAGTAAGAATTGATAAATTCATATTCCCTGTTGATTTTTTTGTGCTTGACATGGATGAGGACGTTGAGGTGCATTTAATTTTAGGACGCCCATTTTTAGCTACTGCTAGGCTATTATTGATGTAGGTTATGGTAAACTTGTGCTCAGTTTAGGTGACGAGGAAATTATTTTTAAAATTTATGATGCTATGCGATATTCTAGAGAGCAAGATGATTCATGTTACTTTATTAATGCTATTGATCATTTTATTCAAGACTCTTTTCAGGAAATCATGTATGAAGACACGTTGAACTGTGTCTTACCCAAAGTGAGGGGGCAGACGACGATATCGATGAGATGGGGAGTTAAATTCTAATACTTCTTCCCCAAGACAAAAGAAGTATGATGGTATTGAAATAAACAATGAACTAAAACAAAAACCATCTATTGAAGAGCCTCCCAAATTGGAATTGAAACAGTTACCAAATCACTTAGAGTATGCATTCCTAGATATCATTCTACACTACCGGCAATTATTTCTTCGGAATTAGAACCTAATGAGAAAGACAAGTTACTACAAGTATTAAAGGAATATAAAAAAGCCATAGCTTGAAAAATTTCTGACATTAAAGGGATCAGTCCATCATTTTGCACTACAAAATTTTAATGGAAGATGAATATAAACCATGTGTGCAACCTCAAAGATGATTGAATCCCAACATGAAGAAAGTTGTTAAAGCTGAGGTAATTAAACTTCTAGATACTAGAGTTATTTATCCTATTTTTGACAGTACTTGGGTAAGTCCTGTGCAGGTTGTTCCAAAGAAAGGAGGCATGACTGTTGTTGCTAACGAAAAGAATAAATTGATTCCAACAAGAACAGTCACAGGTTGGAGAGTCTACATTGACTATAGAAAGTTGAACGATGCCACTAGAAAATATCACTTTCCTTTACCCTTCATTGATTAGATGTTAGAAAGATTATCTAAGTATATATACCATTGCTTCCTAAACGGACTCTCTAGCTACTTCCAAATCCCAATAACTCCTAAGGATCAAGAAAAGATAACATTTACATGTCCATATGGTACGTTTTCTTATCGTAGAATGTCTTTTGGATTATGTAATACTTTTGCTACTTTTCAGCGCTGCATGCTAGCCATCTTTGATGAACTTGTGGAAGATATTATGGAGGTATTCATGGACGATTTTTCAGTATTTGGTAATTGTTTCCATCTTTGCCTTAAAAATTAAAACTAGTTCTAATGAGATGTGAGGAAATGAACCTTGTGCTTAATTGGGAAAAGTGTCACTATATGGTTCAAAAAGAGATTGTGTTAGGTCACAAAATTTCTAGTAAAGGGATTGAGGTTGATAAAGCAAAAATTAAAACCATAGAAAAATACCTCCTCCTAATTCAGTTAAGGCTATTAGAAGCTTTTTAAGACATTCCGGATTTAATAGAAGATTTATTAAGGATTTTTCTAAAATAGCTAAGCCTTTAACGAAATTATTAGAAAAAAGATGTGCCTTTCAATTTCGATCAGAAATATTTAGATGCATTTAATATCCTTAAAAATAAATTAATAAATGCTCCAATTATAATTGCACCTGATTAGAATTTACCATTTAAACTAATGTGTGATGCGAGTGATTTTACAGTAGGTGCGGTTTTGGGACAGCGAAGAGACAAACATTTTCAGCCTATTTATTACGCTAGCAAGACATTAACGGCCGCACAAGAAAATTACACCACCAAAAAAAAGAGTTGCTTGCTGTGGTTTTTGCATTTGATAAATTTAGACAGTATTTGATATTATCTAAAGTTGTCATTTACACTGACCATTCAACTCTTCGTTATCTTTTAACTAAATTTGATGCAAAACCTCGACTCATAAGATGGATTTTACTCTTACAGGAATTTGATTTGGAAATTTAGGATAAGAAAGGAGCTAGAAATCTTGTGGTAGACCATCTTTCTAGGCTTGAAAATCCACATATCAAAGAACTTGACAAGAGTGAGATAAACGACTCGTTTCCTGAAGAACAACTTTTGCTATAACCGACTCCAAGGTATCTTGGTTTGTAGATATTACGAATTATTTAGCTGCTAACATCCTACCAAAAGGGTTAACACATCATCAAAAGAAGCAATTCTTTGTTGATGTGAAAAGCTATTTTTGGAAGGACTCTTTTCTCTTTCGTATATATGCAGATCAAGTAATTCGGAGATGTGTTACAAAGGCAGAAGCAAGCAAAATCCTAAAACATTTCTATTCAGGACCAATATGAGGACATTTTAGCGGGACTAGGACAACACATAAAATGCTCGAATCAGGTTTTTATTGGCCTACTCTGATCAAGGACGCTAATAGGTATGTTACTTCGTGTGATAGATGTTAAAGAACAGGTAATATCTTTAAACGTGATGAAATGCCTCAAACGTATATGCTATCATATGAAATATTTTATGTATGAGGTATTGATTTTATGGGACCATTCCCTAGCTCATTTGGGAATAAATACATCTTAGTAGCGGTTGATTATATGTCAAAATGGGTGGAAGCTCAAGCTTTACCTATTAATGATGCTAGAGTGGTAGTAAGATTTGTTAAGAAACTCTTCTCTCGATTTGAAACACCTAGAGCAATTATTAGTGACAGGGGCACTCATTTTTGCAACACTCAATTTAATAAAATTTTAAAGAAATATGAAGTGCACCACAGAACAGCTACCCCTTATCACCCTCAAACCAGTGGACAAGTTGAAGTAGCCAATCGAGAACTTAAGTGTATTCTAGAGAAAATCGTAGAATCAAACAGGAAAGATTGGGCATTAAAAGTAGACGATGCTTTATGAGCCTATAGAACCGCTTTTAAAACTCTCATAGGAACATCCCCATACAGACTTGTCTAAGGGAAGAGTTGTCATCTACCATTTGAATTAGAGCACAAAGTATTTTGGGCTATAAAATTCCTAAACTATGATCTTAAACTTGCAGGTGAGAAAAGATTGATGCAGTTGAACGAGCTAGATGAGTGGCAAGCTAATGCTTACGAGAACTCACGTTTATATAAGGAAGTAACAAAGCGATGCCATGATGCTCGTTTGAAGCAACCAAAGCAATTTGAGGTTGGGGATCTTGTTCTACTATACAATTCAAGGCTCAAATTGTTTCCTGAAAAAGCTGAAATCAAGGTGGTCGGGTCCATTCTTAATTAAAACCATTTTTCCCTATGGCACAATTGAGGTAACTTATTCGACTTATGACACATTTAAGGTAAACGGTCAATGACTTAAACTATATAATGGTGAAGATTTTAGGGATATGAGAGAGGAGCTTCAGCTTAGTAAACCTTCGTATAGAGATGAAAACAGGGTAAGTCTAGCTTAAGACTTTAAACGAGCGCTTCTCGGGAGGCAACCAGAGCATTAACTTCACTAATTTCCATATTTTTAATTTTTAAGCATCTAACTAAAAACTAACCAAGTAGGCGCAGGTTTCCATATCCACACGGCCTTTCACACGGTGTGGCAGTAGCCGTGTGGCCACCACGGGTAGGTATATGGGCGTAGCGGAGACCGTGCGGGTCAAGGTAGAAAAATTTTTCCCAACACACGGGCTACGATAAAATACCACGGCCGTGCGATGCGACCGTTTTCAAAACTAACTCAGAAACACGGGCTTCGATAAAGTGCCACGACCATGTAATGCAGTTGTGATCGATACTAAGTAAATGACACGGGCGTGCGACACGCCATGCTCAGAAGCCGTTGTTGAAACTGAAAGAATCACACGAGCGTGGGACACGCACGTTCCTTTAGGTCGTGGTCGGTACTGACTAATTACCACAGGCGTGGGAGAAACGAATGAAGTATCACACGGCCGTGTGATTTGGCCGTAGGACAGAACACGCCTAGGGAACACGGGCATTGTCCAAGACTCAGATGCACCCTAATTTAAAATTCTCGAAACACACGAGCTAATTAAAGGACACACGGTGTGGCCCCTAACCGTGTTCCCTAATCCCTATTTAAAGCACCACACTGCTTATCTTCTCCAATTTTTTCCCCAAAACCCTTGCCGTTCTTCCCCAAACAATCCCTTTTTCTTCTCCATTCAGACCACCGTCGACCTTTCTCCCTCCTCCATTCACTTCCCATTCCTCATCTTCTCCTCATTTTTCTCCTTTCCCCTTTCTCTTCCATGCAGACTAGCACGCAGTCCACGCCCGTGTTAGACACCACGTCCGTGCCATCACCACGTCCATGCCACCTCTTCAAACACCTCCATCGGTTCACCTTTCTCTACCATTATTACTTATTTCTCTCATTCTTTATTATTTATTTGATATTATTCTTTGTTCATATTATTATCTTCATTACAATTAAAATTTCTATTTCCAAAACCTTAGTTCTGTTGATGGTTAGTTTGAATTTATTGGTTTGATACTACTTCTAACTAATCTTGTTAATTCGCACTAATGTTAGAATCAATTGATAATTTGATCTCATTATTATAGGTTTATATTATTTAGGAATATTAGGATAATACGCTATTGGCTGGCAATGATACTTTATTCATTGAAAATCTTTGGCTTTCTCAAGTACATAATGACTCCCCATGAGGGAAAAAGACCGCCGTCCCCGTTTCGAAAAAATGAAAAGACCCGATGCGACCTCCTCGAGTGCCTCTACTAAAGTACGACACCCTTTTCTCAATTTCCTTCGGGACCCCAAGACGAGCTTTTTTGGATACTACGAGGGCGACCCCTCGGTATAGGGAGATGTATTGATTGGACCGCCCTAGAGCAGGTTCAGCTAGCCGATGCGATTCGGGCCCTATTATCCACCGACCCGTAGGGCACTTATTTGAGATTGTCGAACCGACATACCTAGAGCTCACTTTGGAGCTCTATTCTACATTCCACCTCCAGACGGTTATGATGAACTTTGACGACTCCGGTACAGTCTAATTCTGTCTCGGAGGCCTCGTACGTAAGTTGAGTGTCCCACAGTTCGGAGCCGCTTTGGGACTTTACACCGAGGAGTTCTTAAAGAATGACGACTTCGCAGACCTCAACTGCCACATCCACTACTCCCTTCTGCTTGTTGGAAAGACTTAGTCCCCGTCTCGGCCACTTATGACCCCAGTCGCTCCAAAGCGTCAGCTCTTGTCTCATCATTGAGATACTTACACGCTATCCTAGCTCATACTTTGACGAGTAGGCGAGAGAGCACCGACGTTGTCAACACTCACGACGCCTACGTTTTATGGTGCATGGCGAACGGGCACGTCTTCAACTTATCTTACTTCATCGCCCGTGCCATTCAGCATCAGAAGGAGTCATCTCCATGGGCCCATACATCAAGTGCTTAGCTCGATATTTTGGGCTCCTAAAAGCCGCAGCTCAATCTTCCTTACTCACTCTTATTAGGCAAATGTCCCCGTAGGACATTTAGACAATGCTTCACATGAGGATGATTGAGTGACGACGTGGGTTTGATCCGCCCCAGTACTGGCTCTCGTAACCCACCGAGCAGGACGACCCAGATGACATTACTGATGATGTCCCCCAAAGCATGAGGTGCCACCGTCTGCACCACCACCACCGCATCGACCAGTTCCTGCGGCAGCTTCACTATTGACGTCTCTGAGCGTCTCACTCATTTCGAGCAATACTGTACTCAGTAATTTAACGACAACGCTCAACGATTCGAAGGCATCGAGGCGACATTGCAACAGATTTGTCAGCATTTTTACATATCGTCGCCTCCCTCACCTCACGATCCATCAGGGGATGAGGACCTTTGAGTCCATTTATTTTCATTTTTCTTTTCGTTTTCTTTATTTTATTTAAAGTTTTAAACTATTAAACTATTTCCTTTTCTTGTTTTTAAATTATATTAATTATGTTGATTTCTTTTTATCTTTGGCTGTTTATTATCGAGTAATCATAACGAAATCCATTTAATAAAACCCCCTAAAACTTTACTGATGACTCTGCAGTTTCAAAAGATTCAAGATGCTACTAAGGAACTGGAATATTCTCCTCCACCTTCACCTCTGCTAGTTCATCATGCTTGTCATTGGCCCTATTTCTACAATTTTCACTCCCTAAGGAGTTGATCCAAAATTCAAGAAGTTTCACTTCTCTCCCTATCTCATGATTTTCTTTTCATATTTTCATTATCTATCTTTGTACATTGAGGACAATGTACATCTTAAGTGTGGGGAGATTATTGATTTCATTACCAGAAAATCCCTGAATTATGTATTGTTCTTAGGTAATTTTCTCATATTACTATTAGAATGAAACTTCTATTGATTTATGATTTTCATTGATATGTTTTGGATTAAGTCATAAGTAATTGTGCATTGATGATTTAAACTTTAAGACATTAGAGAATCAAGCATGATAAAGTCTATTTTCAGAATTAAAAATTTTGTTAGGTTGTTTTCCTAAATTTAAATATTACTTTGAAGTTTGAAATTTGCAAGGTTGACATCAAAAACCATAATTTCTGTGAGATTTTGAGCCTTTAAAGAGCATATCTCTTTCTTGCTCACTTATTGATTATGAGTGTGTCAACATTGATTTGTTATTCTAGAACTTGCTTCGATTATGCATAACGAGACCAAACTTTTGATTTGATATACTAAGATGATAAAGGCACTTAGGATTAACCCATTCACTCCACAAAAAGCCTTCCTTCATAATTAACCCCTAGTGGACCCCATTGAATCCTAATAAATCGTTTCTTGACACACCCATTAATATTAACCTAAAACAAATTTTTACTTTCCTTACTTTATTGACTTCCCTTTTGTCGAGATTTGATTTGATCAGTTGCCTATCTATTTTCTTTATTTCAGCTGTTAAATTCATCTTTTATCGTGAACTTGTTCTTATTCTTAAAAAAAATTCATTCATTTTTAGTTCTATGTTATTTGAGCTTAGAACGGTTAAATTCACATATTTAGAAGAAGCTCGTGTTATTATGATAAGTTTTCAATTGATGTAATTATTCAGTATTAGTCTATTGTTCTAGTTCGGTAATTTGACAATCCGATCTCGACTTTTAACCCTTTAATTCAGCCTTTATCCACGCCTTTAACCCAAGCCCCATTACAACCCTTTTAAAAGACCTTTTGATTTGTGTATCATCTCATTTTATAGTGGTGGAGATTTGATTTTCATGCAAGCCTATGGTAATAACTTTTCATGTTTGACTTTTGAGTGCTTTATCTTGAACCTTAAACACTTTGAGTGATTTGAGTGAATCCTTAGTGAGGATGTCAATTCTTGTCGATTTTGGATCAAGGGTAATTATTTAAATAAGGGGATACACCTATATTTTCGTGCTACAAAAATTTATGACTTAAATTGTTTGAATCTTTAGGACACTTTAAGATTAAATTATCCATGTATGAATTATTTATGAATTATGATGAGACATTATTAATGAAAATTACAATTTGATGAAGTTAATTTTAATTGTAAGTTGAGGATTTTACTTGAGGACAAGCAAAGGTTTAAGTGTGGGGATATTTGATAAACCTCAATTTATACATATTTTAACCCAATGCTTGGCTTATTTTTGAATGAATTTTCATTAGATTTGATGAATTCGATGCTCCTAATCCCTTAATTTCATGTTTTACACTCAGAAGAGCTTAGGGAGTCGAAAAGAACAATAAACGGTCCAAATGGGACAAAATGGGCCTACCATAGGAATCAACACGGCCTAGGCTATCAAACACAATCGTGTATTATGAGCAAGATCAAACATGGCTGAATCAACGTACACGGGCAGACCACACGTTCGTGTGTGGCGAACAGAATCGAGCACGGTCTAAGGAATCGAACACGGGCGTGTCACACGGGCGTGTCACACGCGTGTCCCTACCATATCAAAGTTTAATTCTATTCGGAATAGGCCACTTGTGGGCCAAATGAGGTGTTCCAAAGCCTATATAAACACCTTAAGGGGCAACCTAAAAGAGGACACTGAATAGAAGGCAGAAAATACTCGAAGACAATCGTCGGGAGCAGCTCGAAAGAAGGATCTCCATCAAGACTGAAGATCTTCTATCAAGTTCTTTAGAAGTTTTTGGGTTTTCTTATGTTTTGTTATTTTTCTTATTTTAAGATGTTTCCCCCCATTAGTATAAACTAAATCCCTTAGATACCTAAGGGAATGAAACCTAAGACAGATCTTATTATTATTTGATTTATAAGATAAATACTTGTTCTTATTCTTAATTGTGAGTTCTTATTCTTGTTTTGATAATTCAGGTTATTGATTCAAGTCGAATGTGCTTATTCAGAGGATCAAAAGTCCCTGTTTAAGAGTAGATCAACACAATTAAGCGGAGTTGATTGGAACCCTAGAAATAGGGCGACGAAAATCTACCGGATTAGAGTTAAATCTAATAAGAGAATCCATAAATTGAGTTAATGCGACAATTGGGGTTTTAATTGGAAAGAAATTTCAATTAATCAACCTAGAGTTAGTTATTTTTAGTCTTGAAAAAGATATTAATATAAATCAGGGATTTCTACAGATTAAGTCAAGTGAATAAATCATATAAATCAAAAGAAATAAGTGAAGACTAGGTGGATTCTTCCTTAGGTACTGCTTATCTCATAAAGTTGCTTTAAGTATTTTCCCAATTCGTTCTCTGTCTTGTTTTTAATTAAGTTTTAGTTTAAAATAAATCACTCCAATTCTTAGGCTAGATAATAAAAAGATAGTAATTACTAGTACTCTTGGTCCTTGTGGATACGATATTACTAGTCTTACCATAACTATATTATTGATCGATAGGTGCGCTTGCCTTTATTATGATCGTAGTTAGTTTGAGACACATCAATGACTTTAATACTATGTTGTATGAATATGTCAACTAATAAAATAAAAATTAAGGAGTACTTTTTAGTGTTTTTGAAGGTGGATGATACATTTGAATTGAGACTTTTTAATGACTTACAAGATATTTTGAAGTCTTTTGATCTTAATATTGATGATGTAAGGGGTCAAAGTTATGATAACGACTCGAATATGAAAGGGAAGCACCAATGTGTTGAAAAGTGATTTCTTGAAATAAGCCCGAGAGTATTATATATGCCTTGTGCTTGTCATAGTTTGAATCTTACTCTTAGTGTTATGACACATTCTTGCATTAGAGCTATTTCATTTTTTGGAATTGTTCAACTCATATATTCATTATTTTCGAATTATACAAAAAGATGGAAAATTTTGCTTGACAATGTCCTTGAATTAATTGTGAAATTTTTATCTAATACTCGTTCAGAGAGTCGAATTAAAAGTGTTAAAGCTATTATATTTCAAACTCTCCAAATAAGATCGGTTTTGTCAAAATTATATGAATCTTGTGATGATGCAAAGTCAAAGAGTGAATCGGAGAGTTTGGTCAATGCATTTGGGAGTTTTGAATTTTTGCTTTGTATGGTAATTTGGTATGGAATTTTATTTGTTATAAATATGGTGAGCAAGAAATTGCAGTCTAAGTCTATGTGCATTGACACCACCATAAAGTAATTAGAAGGTGTATTGTCATATTTTGAAAAGTATAGAGATGAAGGCTTTACTTCTAGTATGAATATTGCTAAAAGTATTGCACTTGATATGAATGTAGAGCCTACCCTTCCAACAAAGCGCCGTGTTATTAGAAAAAAAACTATTTGACGAGAATAACCAAGAGAATGAAGAAATTCAGCCGGCTGATGAATTATTTAGAGTTGATTATTTTTTAATTATTGTAGACATGAGAATTACTTATTTGAAGAACAGATTTGAGCAACTAAAAACATTTGAAAGTATTTTTGAGTTTTTGTTTGATTCAAACAAGTTAAAGTCATTGGATAAAATGGAATTGAGAGAATGCTGTTCTACTTTTCACTCTACCTTTTCTCATGATGATTCATCAGATGTTGATTTAAATGATCTTTTCTATGAATTGTGTTGTAATTTATTTTACCGAATGAATTAATGTCAACCACTAAAATTCTTAAGTTTGTCAAATCTACAGATTGATATCCGAATGTTTCAATTGCTTATAGAATTTTTTTAACGGTTCCTATGACTGTAGCATCAGCTAAAATAAGTTTTTTTAAGTTAAAGTTAATCAAAACCTACTTGAGGTCGTTAATGTCACAAAAACGGTTGAATGGTTTGGCAATTTTATCAATCGAGTAGGATTTTTTGAAAAACGTTGATGTTGATGTTATCATTAATGATTTTGCATCTTAGAATGCTTGTAGAACCCATTTTTTTATTATGATTTTTTGTGTTTTTGTAGTTTATAACATAGGAGTAAATTGAATGAAAAATGTTTTTTTAATTTTATTAGAAAAATATATTATTCACTTAATGTCATAAAATGTATAATTTTAATGAAATTACTCATATATAATTTTATTTTATTGTATTACACTTTATAATTTTTTAAAATGATCTAATTTATTATTTCATTTAAGGTCTCAAAAATGTCAAGAATGGGTCTGCCTTCAACTTTATACTTTTGATGCGATTTCTTTGAATTTGCTGCAATTTCATTTCCTAATAAAGGGAGTCCCATATTTTAGTTCCCAATTTTCACCAAGGATGACGGAAATTAATTGATTTTTGTTGCTTTATCATTTTTTCCTTCAAAATAATTGTTTTTTTTCTGCAAAATAATGTTGGAAATTGTATTAGATATTCACAGAACCCTTTTTCCCGCATTTGCTAAACCATTCGATGTAAAGAAGAATCCTATGAGATATTAAAAATATTAAATATTTTGACTTGATATTTTTATATATATAAAGAAATATTAAATATTTAACCATTTTCATGAGGTTAAAATATGTCATAAGTTTTATTCTCTTCATAAATTTAAAATTTAGTCTTAACTCTTTCATTTTAATAATTTAATCTCTCTACTTTTAAATTTTAAAATACAGATCTAATTGTTAATTTTTTTATTAAATTTATTAATATAATATTATAAAATAAAAAATTAAATATAAAATTAATACTCGAACTTATTCACATCTCTTGAATTGGTGTTTATGGCTTTTTTGCCTCAAATTGATACTAACTTTTTTTTATCTATTATATTGATACCCAAACTTAACACAATTACTTTTTTACTGACATGATAGCGTTGACCACTCACATGGTGCCACATGCCGTCCTTTTGTACTTTCTTTTCTTTTTTTTTTCATTTTCCCTCATTTTCTTCTTTTTCTTTTTTCTACCTTGTTCACCACACTATCTTCTTAATCTTTCTTCTTCAATGTCTTCTTCCCCAAATGCATTGAATTTTCTTATAGGAAAAAGAAAACACGAGCAAGGAAGGAAGAAAAAGAACAAAGAATGAAAGAAGCTTAAGAGAAAGGGACAAAACACAAAGTTTTTTTTCTTTTACTAAACACAGATTAGGTTCATATTCTTACACAAAATCCCCTTCTCATTTTGTATATAAAAAGGGTTTTTTTTTTTTGGGGGGGGTTGTGTTAAGAAATAAAAACTAATCTTTGTTGTATTGTTTATGAATATCATTTGAAGATTCAAATAACAACCCAAGGAAGGTCACTGTCTCAAGAGGCTTTCTTGGTCCTCGTTGACTTAAGACAAGTGGCTCTTGTCCCAACCTCTGCCACCTTCTTGTTTGATCTTGTTTCTTGCTTTTCCGACCATGTTTTCTTCTTTCAACAGAGGAATCCTAGGTCTTTGGTCCAAAAGATTGAAATTTTCCTTGTGGTTTTAGAGTATTTGAGGGATTCAAGGTCTGGTTCCTCGTCGAACTTGTCTCCGCAGTCGTATTGTGCTTCAAGGAACTCTATTTGTTGTTTTATAGGTCCAAGATACTGCTTGATTATCGCTCTCAATCCAGTAAGTTATGGCTTTTGCTTCAAAGCCATTCAATTTCAAGCCATATCCATGATTTGAGCGGTTAATTGATCAGTTATCGTAGATGGAGATTTAGAATGTCCAGCGAAACGAGCAATCGCCGGCATTGAAAGCGGTGGTGGAAGCAATACCAACAATGGAAATAAATGAAACCCATATTGATGACGAACTGTGTTGCGCCGCCTGTAAGGAGTATCGTTTACTACCACTACGTTTACAATTATTGGCTAAAGTACAATTTAGCACCCATTTGAAGAAAATCATGAAGAGGAAAAGATTTGGGAGTGGATTTTTTACAAATTAAAAAAAAAAAACTGATTCAAAGTAAAATGTTGAAAACCCAGAACTTGAAATACCGAAATTAATTTGTTTTCTTAAAAAGACAAAAAAACCCAAGAATTTGGTGCTGGTCTTTTATTGCAATTGGTCCTTATATAGGGGATGAAGATGAGTGAAGAAGAAAGATGAAGAAGACATGGATAGAAAAAATAAGAAAAGAAAAGAAAACGAGCGAAATGAAAAAAAAAAAAAAAAGGCCAAGAGGTACAAGAGGAAATGTGGCGGCACGCAATTGGTCAGTGTTGCCACATCAGCAAAAACCTAAATGCCTTAGGCTCATATACCAATATAGTGAATGGAAAAAAAATTAAAATATTAATCTAGGACAAAAAAAACCTATAAATATCAATATATTAGTTCACACTAAAAAAAAAAATCTATAAATCAATATATCAGTTCACACTATATCACATCACATCAAATAACTTAAAAAGTTTCGTCATGATGTTCATATCATAAACAATATTGAAGGAAATTTTAATGTCAAATAAGTTAAAGAAAATCAATTTGGAGAAGGTAGACAGTGTTGCAAAGGTGGTTGGAATAGCGATCACTTTGGCAGGTGCGATGGTGATGAGTTTCTGCAAAGTTATTGAAATATTCCAAATCAATAATCATTCTGTAGTAAAATAAAATTTGATGACCAAATGTAATTGTTTTTATAATTTACCTAAGTTTTAAGCTTGGTTTACTTTAAGAAAAAATATATTTTATAATCGCTTCCTCCCACATCATAAATGATCTCTACTAATTAAAAAAAAAAAAGAAGAAAAAGACCTCACCATTACTCCTATGTTATTTATACCAAATGAAATTTGAAAGGCATCATCTTTTCAAATCCATCAAACTTTTTCCATCCCAACACAAATAAAAAAAATATATATATCTAACATTTTTTTTTAAATGATGAGCAACTGATGGGGTTAGAAATTTGAAATGATATAGAAATCTATCTTGTGGGAACCAAACTGTAATCTAAGTATATTAAAGCCGACGATGAAATCATATTTGAAAATTTTAATTTTCATGAAGTTTTAATTCTGAAAATTTTAAAAGCTAACAATGAGAATAAAATAAAAAAAACCTAAAAACATACAAGTTTATTTAACTAAATGAGAATCATAATGAAATGCAATACCGATAAATTGTAGTTGAATAAAAACTTTTAATTTTTAATCACACAAAACAAAAACATAGTTCTAAATTGAAGAATAAAAGTTTAGTGTTGGGAAAAGAGTATGTTTAATAGTTCACCATTTTAAATTTTGATTATATAAGCTCATTTTATGTATTGTAATTAGATTTGGAATTGGAAAAGAAGTAAATTCGAGAAGAAACAATTAATGAATACCACAATAATCTTGGGTTTGTAGTGAATATTGAGATGATAGATTTTGAAATTTTGAAAAAAAATATGTTTGTTTTTTTTTAATTGGTAGAGACCATAAATGATATGATAGGAAGGACTTATAAAATAATTTTTCATTTTTAGTTCTCTTATTTAAAATTTTATATAAAATATTTAAAACAAAAGACAATGATAATAATATTATTTAGGGTAAACTACACTACAAGTCACTTAACTATGGGTTTTTTTTTTTTTTGTCACCCAATTAGAAGGTGTATTGTCATATTTAGAAACGTATAGAGATGAATGCTTTACTTCTAGTATGAATATTGCTAAAAGTATTGCACTTGATATGAATGTAAAGCCTACCCTTCCAACAAAGCATCGTGTTATTAGAAAAAAAATCAATTTGATGAGAATAACTAAGAGGATGAAGAAATTCAGTCGGCTGATGAATTATTTAGAGTTGATTATTTTTTAATTATTTTTGACATGGCAATTACTTCTTTGAAGAATAGATTTGAGCAACTAAAAACATTGGAAAGTAATTTTTGAGTTTTTGTTTGATTTAAACATGTTAAAGTCATTGGATGAAAAGGAATTGAGAGAATGCTGTGCTACTTTTCATTCTATCTTTTCTCATGGTGATTCATCAGATGTTGATTTAAATGCTTTTTCTCTGAATTGAAAGTGTTGTAATTTATTTTACCGAATAAATTAATGTCAGCCACTAAAATTCTTAAGTTTGTCAAATCTGCAGATTGATATCTGAATGTTTCAATTGCTTATAGAATTTTTTTTAACGGTCCCTGTGACTGCAGCATTAGCCGAAATAAGTTTTTTAAAGTTAAAGTTAATCAAAACCTACTTGAGGTCGTCAATGTCACAAAAACGGATGAATGATTTGACAATTTTATCAATTGAGAAGGACACATTTTTTATGATTTTTTTGTGTTTTTGTAGTTGATAATATAGGAGTAGATTGAATGAAAAATATTTTTTTTAATTTTGTTAGAAAAATATATTATTCGCTTAATGCCATAAAACGTATTATTTTAATTAAATTACTAGTCTATGATTTTATTTTATTGTATTATATTTTATAAATTTTTTAAAATAACCCAATTTATCATTTCATCTAAGGTCCCAAAAATGTCAAAAATGAGTCTGCCTTCAACTTTATACTTTTGATGCATTTCTTTGAATTTGCTGCAATTTCATTTCCTAATAAAGGGAGTCCCATATTTTATCTCCCAATTTTCACCAAGGAAGACGGAATTTAATTGATTTTAGTTGCTTTATCATTTTTTCCTTCAAAATAATTGTTTTTTTCTTTGCTGCAAAATAATGTTGGAAATTGCATTAGTTATTCACATAACCCTTTTTCCTCATTTGCTAAACCATTCGATGTAAAGAATCCTATGAGATATTAAAATATTAAATATTTTGACTTGACATTTTTATATATAGAGAAATATTAAATATTCAACCATTTTCATTAGGTTAAAATTGTTATAGGACTCTATTCTTTTCATAAATTTAGAATTTAATTTTTATAATTTTATTTTAAAAATTTAATCCATTTATTTTTAAATTTTAAAATATAGATCTAATTATTAAAATTTTTTTATTAAATTTATTAATACAATATTATAAAATAAAAATAATTAAATATAAAATTAATAATTCGAACTTATCCACTTCTCTTAGTTTGATGCTTATAGCTTTTCTTGCCATTAGCACCTTAACTTCTTTTTTGTCCATTATATTGGTATTTGAACTTAACACCGTTACTTTTTTGTTGAGGTGATAGCGCTGACCACTCGCGCGGCGCCACATTTCGTCCTCTTTGTACATTTTTTTCATTTTCCCTTATTTTCTTCCCTTTTTCTACTTTTTCTTTTTCTACCTTGGTCGCCACACTGCCTTCAACATCTTCTTCCCCAACTGCATTGAATTTTCTTATAGGAAAAAAGAAAACACGAGCAAGGAAAGAAGGAAAAGAACAAAGCATTAAAGAAGCCTACGAAAAAGGGACCAAACACAGTTTTTTTTCTTTTTCCTAAACGTAGATAGGTTCATATTCTTACACAAATTCCCCTTCTCATTTTGTATATAAAAGCTTTTTTTGGGGGGAGGGGTTGTGTTAGGAAATAAAAACAAATCTTTGTTGTATTGTTTATGAATATCATTTGAATATTCAAATAACAACCAAAGGAAAGTCGCTGTCTCTAGAGGCTTTCTTGGTCCCCATTGACTTAAGACAAGTGGCTCTTGTCCAAACCTTGGCCACCTTGTCGTCTGATCTTGTTTCTTGCTTTTCCGACCATATTTTCTTCTTTTAACGGAGGAATCCTAGGTCTTTGATCCGAAAGATTGAAATTTTCTTTGTGATTTTGGAGTATTTGAGGGATTCAAGGTCTAGTTCCTCGTCGAACTTGTCTCCGACAGCCGTATTGTGCTTCAAGGAACTCTATTTGTTGTTTTATTGGTCCAATATACTACTTGATTATTGCTCTCAATCCAGTAAGTTACGACTTTTGCTTCAAATCCATTCAATTTCAAGTCATATCCATGATTTGAGCAGTTAATTGATTAGTTATCGCAGATGGAGATTTAGAATGTCAGGCGGAACGAGCAACCGCCGGTATTGAAAGCGGTGGTGGAATCAATACCGAGGATGGAAATAAATGAAACCCATATTGATGACGAACTCTGTTGCGCCACCTGTAAGGAGCATCGTTCACTACCACTACGTTTACAATTATTGGCTAAAGTGCAATTTAGGACCCATTTGAAGAAAATCATGAAAAGGAAAAGATATACGAGGGGATTTTTTACAACTTAAAAAAAAATACCGATTCAAAGTAAAATGTTGAAAATCCAGAACTTGAAATACCGAAATAATTTGTTTTCTTAAAAAGACAAAAACAAAACCCAAGAATCTAGCGCTGGTCTTTTATTGCAATTGGCCCTTATATTGGGAGATAAAGATGAGTGAAGAAGAAAAATGAAGAAGACATGGATAGGAAAAAGAAGAAAAGAAAAGAAAATAAAATGGGAAGAAAATGAGGGAAATGAAAAAAAAAAAGAAGACAAAGTGGTACATGAGGACATCATGTGACAGTGCGCGATTGGTCAATGCTACCACATCAGCAAAAAACTAACAGCGTTAGGCTCATATACTAATATAGTGGATGGGAAAAAAATTTGAAATATCAATCTAGGAAAAAACCATAAAAACCAATATATCAGTCCACACTACAAAAAAAAAAAAAAAAAAAAACACCATAAATATCAATATATCAGTTTACACTATATCACATCACATCAAATAACTTAAAAAGTTCCATAATGATGTTCATATCATTAACAATATTGAAGGAAATTATATATATTTTTAATAAGATAATTATTTATGTCAAATTGGTTAAAGAAAATCAATTTGGAGAAGGTAGGCAGTATTGCTAAGGTGGTTGGAATAGCAATCACTTTGGCGGGTGCAATGGTGATGAGTTTCTGCAAAGTCATTAAAATATTCCAAATCAATAATTAAAATAAAATTTGATGACTAAAATGTAATGTAAGTCATACATAAGTGATTATTTCTGTAGTTTACCTAAGTTTTAGGCTTGATTTATTTTAAGAAAAAAAAAATATTTTATGAACCCTTCCTCTCACATCATTTATGATCTCTACCAATTAAAAAAAAGACATAGTAACTAATTTTGGCCCAATCCAAAACAATAAACCCAAAACAAAAAGAGAGAAGAAAAAATAAATAAATAATAGTCTAAAATTAATGTCCATTACAACAAAAAACTAAAGCCCAATTGGTAAACCCAAACCCTAACCCAAATTTATAGCGGCCCAATGGCCCAAAACCTTAAAAATTTTCGACAGAAAAGAAACCCTAGTGCCTAGGTGCCGCTGCTGCCTCATGCGCCTCTGGCACCGCCTGTCATGCCTCCACCTGCTCCTCCACGCGTCTGACACCGCGAAAAAGGAAGACGACAAAAGAACCAGAAGACAAAATAGAAAAAAAAAAAAAAAACAAAATAGGTCTCTGTAAATCGGTTATAAAAAACCAAAACAAACGTCAAAGAGCTTCTTCTTCTTCTTTTTTACGAACACTAGAGAAATAAAAGAACAATTTTTTAAGGTGATTGTTGCTCATTTTTCACTTACTGTTAAGTTTATTTTTTATTTCCTACATACAAAAAAAAAAAATCAAAAAGGGGTAAGAGGACCTTACTCGAATCCATACGGACACACCGTCGGAGATCTCATTCCGTCGCCGTAATCGGATTCAAAAAAGGGCGTTCAGGGTCCTGGGTCTCGGTGCTGACGGGGGTTCGAGGGCTAGGCTTCAAAGGTGCCTTGAAGCAGAGGCTAGAATCCCATTTTGCGTACCGTCGGCCACCGTGTGCGATGGTGGTGCGACGGGCAGCAAGCAAGCTCGCCGGACGGAGCCCAATCGGCCAGGGAGCATGGGTGAAAGAATGACAGATTTTTAAGTTTCTTTTCAGTTTTTTTGAAGTGAAGGGCTGCAAAAATAAAAAAATAAAAAAATGGGGCCTTAAATAACAACATGAAACGATAGCGTTTCAATTGGCCCTCTTAGGCGCCAAAACGGTGCCGTTTTGAGGTGGAAACCCGCGACCCGACCTGCCTGCTGAAGGGATCCGCGTGTTTCCTTTTTGTGGGCAATTTGCGCGAGGGGTCCCTCCCTATTGTATCGCCTTTCAATCAGCCCCTTTTTGTTATTTTTTTTCTTATTATAGATTTCACCATTTAATTTCATTGTGTTTTCAATTGGTTCCTTGACCCATAGACACGCATAAAAGTTGAGAATATTTTTCCAATCAGTCCCTCTTGCTTTAAGAGCGTTCTATCTTGGTCCCTACTCGTCCTTTCTTTTTTAATTTATTACAATTTCAGCCCTTATATTTTTATCGTGATTTTAATATAGTTCTCGATCAGTTTAATGTGTTTATTTATTTATTTATTTTCTTTAAAAATTGTATTATTATTATTATCATTATTTATTTTAAGTTTTTATATACTTCTTTTATTAAACCTTTTTTTACATATATTGTTTATTTTAAGACTTTTTATACATTATTTATTTTAAAATCTTCCATATATTATTTATTTAAATTGATTCATTATTTATTTTAAGTTCTCTTCATATTATATTTTGTACTTTTATATAGATATGTATATATATTTTCGGTTTAAAGTTTTTACATATCATCTTAAAAATTTTGTTTTGTATATCATCGATTTTAAAATCTTCTTTTTACATTATTTATTTTAAACTAATTTATTATCGTTTCAAATTGTATGTTTTTATACTTGATTTACTTTAACTTGCTTTATATTGTTATATATGCCGTTAAATTTATTTATCTTTGATTATTGATGTTGATATTTGAATGGTGCATATTGTGAGATTATTGCCATTGTGTGTATTTTAATTCATTTATTTCGTATTTTTGTATTATAGTTATTCATTCAGATAATATTATTGTCATGTATCACTATTCATGTTTGTAACTACGATTTTTGTTATTGCATCATGATTCAAATTCCCACTTTCGCCCGATAGTGATTATCTTTTAACAAGAAAAACAAATATATTTTTGAGTCCATTCTATAATCGCTTAATAAAAGTTTTCGAAATAAAAGTTTTCGAAATAAAAGTTTTCGAAATAAGGCAATATTCTGTGTTTGGAAATTCGAGAAATCTTGCCCTAACGTGCTGGGTTTCGGTTTTTTGCTTGGCCAAATAATTGTATATCCTTTTGATATTTTCAATGCATGAGTCTCGGGAATCATGAGATGATCTTAGATTCGAGGATTTAAATTATCGTGTCTTAATGTTCTGGATGTGATATTTTATTCCTTTGGAGAGAAAGAATCTTAATATCCAATTCGAGAAAATTCAAATATTTTTAAAAAAGATCATATTTTTAAAGTCTTTTTCAAATTTTCAAATTTCAACATTAAGACGTTAATTAATCAATTAGGTACCAATTTTGGGCGTGTCAAGAGTTCTAATCCTTTCTCGCACGTAACGGACTCTCAAACCCTTTTTCTCGAATTTCGTAGACCAAAAACACTGTTTTAGTAAACTAAAATGTTTTATTAAAACAAAGTGATTCGATCACACCTAATAAAGATCAGTGGTGACTCCCGTTTTAATTTTCGTTTTCAAAACCTTAGTCGATCCTCGTTTTCAAAAAATGGTTTCGACAACTTGGCAACTCCATTGGAGAAGTCAATAAGAGAGTCAGGCCATAAATTGATTAATTTCTGTCTTTTGTCAAAATTTGAAAATCTAATTTAAATTCACGTTTTTTGTTGCATCCGTCATTTTTTAATGTCTTTATCATAATGTGTTAAGCCTGTTGATTTATCTCCGCATGTTGCATCGCGTAGATCGGTCGATCTTTCCCTTTTTAAGTGGGAGTGAACCTATGCCTTCATGAGGTTTTCGCCTCCGCATGGGCTAGTGGACTGCTTCGGGATACATCCGTACCTATGTCTTCGTGAGATTTTCATCTCCGCATGGCCATAGCGAAATGTATCCTCCTGAACTGAACTCGGTCTATATGAATCTATAATGGGCGAAGATCGAGGAATCTACTGGTTCAGGTACCCTTACTTTAGAACCGAACCGCATATAGTGAGCCTTAAGAGCCCGCCTTAGGTAGAACCGCGCCAAACCCTAGTGGTTACCCATTTAGGTAATCTATTTTGTTGTTTATTTTTCTTGTGCTAACGTGTTTTATTTTGCTTATGATTGCATTGCATTGCATCGCATCATCTTAGAAAGGAGGTGTTGATTCATATTCGATTGCTAAATAGAAGAGCTTGTCATAGGAAAACAAACTTCTTGATATAGTGAAATATAATATAGCCGTCCGAATATGGTCTGAGTAAACAACAAGAGAAGGTTGATAGTCCGTGGAGGGATACGCGACGTTGCGTCGTTGCCCAAAGATTCAAACCGACAAAGATTATTCGAGAACCGTCACCCCCGACGTTCTTGAAGAAGTTAACGAGCATCGCGAGGATGAGTGAGCAATGAGACATGGCCCGGATCAAGTAAAAGGAGCCAGTAGAGACATCCATTGGAAGGTTCGTGAGATTTGACCTTACATCTGGATACGAAGAAAAGAATCAATATCTTCACTTTGAATATTAGGGCAAGGCCGTATGTGTAAAGAAATTTATTTTCTAGGAAAGTTCTTCTAACAGAATTGAATCAGAATCAACGACTCTTTGTGCATTCATGCATCTGCATGGCATTACATCATATGCATTAAGTTTCATAAAAAGACCTTAATTAATTAAAATTATGACAGTTACCTTGGAAACCAACCAAAATCCACCGACTAAATATCGCTATAATACTCGTCACAAAATGAAAGTAATGGATCAGAGACTAGAAAGATTAGAATAGATGTAAAGGGATATGCAAGATCAAATGCAAGAACAATTGACTAAAATGCAACAAGACATGAGGGATCAGATGCTAGAATCCCAAAGAAACATGATGGACCAATTGGCCCGGCTTATGAATGGAGGGCCTGATAAAGGAAAGATCCTCGTAACCAATCCTGGTGATGACAATGAAGAACCTCCCTATCCTCCGATTTTACCCCAAAGAACACCCAAACGCAACCGGATGCATACCCACAAAGGGTACCTGTCACCATCAGGTCCCAGTACCAAGCTGGTGCATCGACACCGATGAACTTTTCAATGGGCTCGGGTTCTAACCCAGGGGATAATCCAACTAATCCCATTGTCTCGGATCTTGACGATGTGGCAGGGATGGAGAAAACGGGGAAGGATTTGCCAAAACAACTTGAGGACCGGTGTCGATGGTTGGAAGAGAAGTTTAGGGCTATGGAGAACGCCGATCATCATTGTGGAATCGATGTAAAAGACTTAAACCTAGTCCCTGACTTGGTACTCCCGCCAAAGTTCAAGACTTCGAAGTTTGAGAAGTATAATGGGACTAGCTGCCCTGAAGCTCATATTACGATGTTCTGTCAGAGGATGACAGGATACGTCAACAATGACCAGCTGTTAATCAACTATTTTCAAGATAGCCTGATCGGATCTGAAGCCAAGTGGTATAACCAGTTGAGTCGTGCCCAAATTGGTTCATGGAAGGACTTGACTCAAGTTTTCATGAAATAATATGGCCACGTAACGGACTGGCACCTGACAGAATCATGCTACAGAATATGGAAAAGAAATCGGGTGAGAGCTTTAGGCAGTATGCCCAATGATGGAGGGAAGTGGCAACGCAAGTCCAACCACCACTCTTAGAGAAAGAGACGATCATACTTTTTATTAATACACTAAAGGCCCCGTTTATCACTCATATGCTAGGGAGAGCTACAAAGAGCTTCTCAGACATTGTAATGACTGGAGAAATGATTGAAAATGCCATAAAAAGTGGAAGGATAGAGGTAGGAGAAAGTAACAAGGGAATGGCCATAAGGAAGAAAGAAAATGAAGTGAATAATACAAGTATGGGGTACTCAAAGTCGATTACCATTAATTAGCCAAAAAACAGTGACTACTGGGTATCAGGGTCCATCAAGAAAAGAATCTGGCATAAGGTAAAACACTGAAAAGCTCCAATTTACGCCTATCCCAATGATGTATAAGGAGTTGTATCTAAGTTTATTTGATGCACATGTTGTGTCCTCCCACTACCCGAAACCGATGTAACCTCCATACCCAATCTGGCACAGGGCATTCGATAGAAAATTGCATTGTTTTCAAGAAATTGGTTGAAAAATTCATCAACATGGGTATTGTGAAGTTAGATGACGTGCCAAATGCAGAAATATGAACCCGTGAGTATTTTGGACAATGGGATTGCGGAAGAAATTCCTGTAGTATTTAGAGGTTACTCAGAGTAATGTACAAAACGCACTTGTTGCTTTAAGCCTAAAAGTAACAAGATTTCTTTTTTGAAATAGGTTTGTGTCTAGAATTTTTATTTCAATAAAATGCATCTTTTTGAGAAAATATTTTTTCATTCTTTTCCATACTATACATTCTTTGGAATATTCTTTCATTCTTCATTCATAAATAATCATCCTTAGAGTCATTTATTCTTTGGAATTTGCTTTCGTACCTACAATAGGTCCCTAGATATCAACGACATGAGCCAAGCTGTTACTGACTCAGAGTCTACTTTTGTGTAAGATATGTTTCTAGAGGGATCTCAGGACTTTGAAGATGGTCGAGACTCTAGATCATTTCTTAATTTGTTAATGATGGTAGAATAAGATGATAAATAGATCCCACCTTACCAAGAATGAGTAGAATTTATGACTTTCTCTATGTGGGGCATGAATCACAGTGGGCCAATCATGCCAAAAGCTTTTGACAGGTATTGATTCACCTCTGTGGTCGTCGATTACTTCACCAAGTGGGCGGAAGCTACTTCATATACCAATGTCACAAAGGCGACAGTCAGTAATTTCTATGTCGATATGGAATCCCAAAAAGGGATCATGACGATGTATTAAATTTAAACAATGGCATGACATCAGAAGTTTACAGTCTGATCAAGATTAAACATCGTATCGCCCCAAAACTAATGGTAAAAAAAAGATTGCGGGGAAAATGATTGAGGCTCATGAAGATTGGCATCTGTACTTGTTGAACATTTGTTAGGACCCCCACCGGGGCAATGCCTTTCTCTTCGAATTTGATGTTCCTTCTCTTCAAGTCTTGTCAGAGATGAAGTTGGATATAATTTCGATATGATCAAGTAAACCTGATTGAAGAAAAAAACTGGAAAGCTATCCAAGATTATGACGAAAATGTTCACCTTAGAGAACTTTATGAAGGAGACCTAGTTTTGAAAAGGATATTTCCCACACAGAAAGACGTTTGAGGAAAATGGATGTCAAACTGGGAAGGACCTTACGTGGAAAAGAATGCCTCCTCTAAAAAAGCATTGATTTTGAGAGATGGATAACAAGGACTTGCCTAATCCTATGAGTTTAAATCAAAAATATTTCATTAAAAAAAAGAAAGAAAAAATAGGAAGTAAAAAAGAAAGAGAAAATAAAATGAAAAAAGGAAATGAAAAGAAGAAGGAGAGGCCAAAGTGAAAACCCGTAAAGGGCGCATTGAGACCAAAGGGGATTTGAGTTGAAAATCCGAAAAGGGCGGCTCAAATTTTGATCAAAAGTGGGGCATATAGTAGTCTCACTTTCTCCGAATTAACAAGCATGAGAGGTGTTACGTCTTAGGGCATCAACAGAGTACTCTAGATCCCTTAAACACATATTGAGCTCAAATGGTCCTCAAGAGGTTCGTACAGAGAAGTTCAGGCTGCGATATCTGGGGCACCTAGTTTTCATCTTACCTATATTGAATTTGTTATCTTTGATTACTTTATTCTTTTCAAGACACGCTCCCAGTAAATTTCATTTGTTATCTTGATTAATTCATTCTCATTTTGTATTTTTTCAAAATTTGATATATTGATTAATTTATTCATTTCGAGCTTTGCTCTCAATTAATTTTTTTTTGTCCTTCATTATGATCTTTTTCAAGCATTTTGCATTGAAATAACGATTAGTGGACTAATGACACTTTCAAAAAAGGAATTTCGCATTTTACTTTGGGAACTTCTAATAATACAAGAACTTGAAACAGGATTATTGTTTAGAATTCACCAAGCTTAAGGGTTGGAAATATTTGAGTCCAAATTAAGATTATCTTTTCAGATTTTGTCAAAAATGATGATTGAACAAAATATTACGTCCTCAAGTGTGAGAGCAATATCAACTCAAGTGTGAGAGGGGAATCATTCTCAAGAAGAATGATATTCTGCATCCATACGAATATCTTGAATACATATCTGGGCGGATTTCCCAAGGAGTGATCAGTTGATTGAACAAGTTACAGTCCTCTACCCCTAAGTTGTGGTGGGATGGATTAAAAATGATACAAGTCTTCTACCCCTGAGTTGCAGTGGTATGGATTGAAAATGAAACAAGTTCTCTACCCTTGAATGGTAGTGGGATTGATTGAAGAGAATACAAATCCTATACCTCTGAATGGGGGTGGAATTGATTGGAAAAGTTTCATCCCCCTAAATCACGGTAAGATGGTTTGAAGATCGTACAAGCCCCAGGTTCTAAAGGTACAATGGTGAACTTTGAAGTTATAGTGGGGCAAACCGGTTGAGTGAAGTATGATCGTTTCTACGGGTTTGCTGTCAAAATACTAGCCGAGCATAAAGACAACCTAATAAGTTAGGGATAAAGCCTTGATGAATAACAATGACACCTTAAACATTTGAAAATGAATCAATTTCATGACATTTATGCATTCATATCATTCATAACATATGTAGTCAGGAGCATTTGAGTCGTTTCAATCATAGCATTCTAATCATTTGCACAAGCATAAGTACATAAAACTAATTCTACAGGACAGGTTCCTCAGAAAACGGTGTAGCAATATCAAAGATTTTAGATTTTGCTCCCTCGAGGTAATAGTAGTGAAGTAGATCAAGGATGACTAGTTCTATCTCCCTAAGCAGTAGTGGAGTAGGCTGAAGATTGTAGATCTTGTCTCCCTAAGAAGTAATGGAGCAGATCAGTTATAGGTTGCAGATCTTATCTCACTAAGCAGTAGTGGAATAGATCGAAAGCCACAATTCTTATATCTTCAAAGTTTCAATGGAGCAGGTTGAGGCTACAAATCCCTTCTCCCTAAGTTTACATTGAGGATCAATCCTTATTTCTTTGAAGTTTCAGCAGATAAGATTGAGGTTACGAATCTCTTATCTCTAAATTCTTCTCTCCTCGAAGTTCTAGTGGAGTAGGTTGAGGCTACAAATCCTTTCTCCTTGAGTTTAAATTGAGGATCAATCCTTATTTCTTTGAAGTTTCAGCAGAGAAGATTGAGGTTACGAATCTCTTCTCTCTGATTCTTCTCTTCTCGAAGTTCCAGTAGAGTAGGTTGAGGCTACAAATCCCTTCTCATTGAGTTTACATTGAGTATCAATCATTATTTCTTTAAAGTTTTAGTAGAGAAGGTTGAAGTTACGAATCTCTTCTCCCTGAATTCTTTTCTCCTCGAAGTTCTATTGGAGTAGGTTGAGGCTACAAATCCCTTCTCCCTGAGTTTACAAATGAGGATCAATCCTTATTTCTTTGAAGTTTCAGCAGAAAAGGTTGAGGTTACAATCTGTTCTCTCTAAATTCTTCTCTCCTCGAAGTTCCAATGGAGTTGGTTGAGGCTACAAATCCCTTCTCCTTGAGTTTACATTGAGGATCAATCATTATTTCTTTGAAGTTTCAGCGAAGAAGATTGATGTTACGAATTTCTTCTCTCTGAATTCTTCTCTCCTCGAAGTTCCAATGGAGTAGGTTGAGGCTACAAATCCCTTCTCCTTGAGTTTACATTGAGGATCAATCCTTATTTCTTTGAAGTTTCAGCAGAGAAGATGGAGGTTACAAATCTCTTCTCTCTGAATTCTTCTTCCTTTGAAGTTCTAGTGGAGTAGGTTGAGGCTACAAATCCCTTCTCCCTGAGTTTACAAATGAGGATCAATATTTATTTTTTTGAAATTTTAGCAGAGAAGATTGAGGTTACAAATCTTTTCTCTCTGAATTTTTATTTTCTTTAAGTTTCAATGGAAAAGATCGAAGCTACAAATCTCTTTTCCCTGAAACGAAATTGGCACCACAACCCTTATTTCTTTGAAGTTTCATCAGAGAAGATAGAGGTTACAAATCTCTTCTCTCTAAATTCTCATCTCCTTGAAGTTCCAGCAGAGTAGATCGAAGCTACAAATCTCTTCTCCTTGAAGTTGCAGTGGAACAGGCTAAAGCTACGAGTCACAAGTCCTATACCTATGAAGTTACAGTGGATCGAATCGAATCTATCATGGCAAGTCTTATCTCCTTGAAGTTACAGTGGAGCAAATGGAAACCATTGACCTTATCTCCCTGAAGTTGCCGTAGAGCAATTTGAAGATACAAGTATTATCTCCCTGAAGTTGCAGTAGAGCAGACTGAAGATAGCAAATCTTATCCTTCTAAAGTTACAGAAGAACAAATTGAAGCCACAAACCTCATACCCCTGAAGTTACAGTGGGTCAAATCCAGGCCACTCGAAGAACAGAAGCATTAAAGAAGTCAAGATTCGATGAGACTAGGCAAAATTGGCTCTTTTAAAGTCTTGGCTCAATTCTCGTTACACGACAATGATCAAAAAGGGGCAGCTGTAGTAGCCAATTTTGGCCCAATCCAAAAACAATAAACCCAAAACAAAAAGAGAGAAGAAACAATAAATAAATAATAGTCCAAAATCAATGTCCATTACAACAAAAAACTAAAGCCCAATTGGTAAACCCAAACCCCAACCCAAATTTACAACGGCCCAATGGCCCAAAAACCTTGAAAATTTTTGGTAGAAAAGAAACCCTAGTGCCTAGGTGCTGCTGTTGCCCCATGCGTCTCTGCCACCGCCTGCCACGCCTCCACCTGCTCCTCCACGCATCTGACACTTGCAAAATCAAGCCAACACGCAAAAGAAGACGACAAAAGCAACATAAGACAAGATAAAAAAAACAAAATAGGTCTTTATATATCGGTTATAAAAAACCAAAACAAATCTCAAAGAGCTTTTTCTTTTTTACGAACACTAGAGAAATAAAAAATAATTTTTTAAGGTGATTGTTGCCCACTTTTCACTTACTGTTAAGTTTATTTTTTATTTCTTACATACAAAAAAATCAAAAAGGGGTAAGAGGACCTTACTCGAATCCATACAGACAGGCCATCGAAGATCTCATCCCATCGCCATAATCGGATTCAAAAAAGGGGGTTCAGGGTCCTGGGTCTTGGTGCCTACGGGGGTTCGAGGGCTAGGCTTCAAAGGTGCCTTGAAGCAGAGGCTAGAAGCCCATTTTATGCACTGGCCGGCCACCGTGTGCGATGATGGTGTGACAGGCAGCAAGCAAGCTCGCCGGAGGGAGCCCAACCGGCCAGGGAGCATGGGTGAAAGAATGATAGATTTTTAACTTTTCTTTTTAGTTTTTTTGAAGTGAAGGGCTGCAAAAATAAAAAAAATAAAAAAATGGGGCCTTAAATAACAACATGAAACGGCAGCGATTTCAATTGGCCCCCTCAAGCGCCAAAACGATGCCATTTTGGGGGGAAACCCGCGACCCGATCAGCCTGCCGAAGGGATCCGAGTGTTTCTATTTTTGTGGGCAATTTGCATGAGGGGTCCCTCCCTATTGCAGCGCCGTTCAATCGGCCCCTTTTTGTTATTTTTTTCTTATTACAGATTTCACCATTTAATTTCATTGGGTTTTCAATTGGTTCCTTGACCTATAGACACGCATAAGGGCTGGGAATATTTTCCCAATTAGTCCCTCTTACTTTAAGGGCGTTTTATCTTGGTCCCTGTTCGTCCTTTCTTTTTTAATTTATTGCAATTTCAGCCCCTGTTTTTTTTATCCTGATTTCAATATAGCTCTCGACCTGTTTAATGAGTTTATTTATTTATTTATTTTCTTTAAAAATTGTATTATTATTATTATTATTATTATTATTATTATTATATTTTTATTTTAAGTTTTTATATACTTCTTTTATTAAACCTTTTTTACATAAATTGTTTATTTTAAGACTTTTTATACATTATTTATTTTAAAATCTTCCATATATTATTTATTTAAATTGATTCATTATTTATTTTAAGTTCTCTTCATATTATATTTTGTACTTTTATATAGATATGTATATATATTTTCGGTCTAAAGTTTTTACATATCATCTTAAAAATTCTGTTTTGTACATCATCAATTTTAAAATCTTCTTTTTATATTATTTATTTTAAACTAATTTATTATTGTTTCAAATTGTATGGTTTTATACTTGATTTATTTTAACTTGCTTTATACTTCTTGTAAATTGTTATATATGTCATTAAATTTATTTATCTTTGATTATTGATGTTGATATTTGAATGGTGCATATTGTGAGATTATTTTCATTGTGTGTATTTTAATTGCTTATTTCATATTTTTTGTATTATAGTTATTCATTCAATAATATTATTGTCATGTATCACTATTCATGTTTGTAACTACGCTTTTTTGTTATTGCATCATGATTCAAATTCCCACTTTCCCGATATTGATTATTTTTTAACAAGATAAATAAATATATTTTTGAGTCCATTCTATAATCGCTTAATAAAAGTTTTCGAAATAAGGCAATATTTTGTGTTTGAAAATCCGAGAAATCGTGCCCTAACGTGCTGGGTTTCGATTTTTCGCTTGGCCAAATAATTGATTATCCTTTTGATATTTTCAATGCATGAGTCTCGAGAATCATGAGATGATCTTAAATTCGATGATTTAAATTATCGTGTACTAACGTGTTGGATGTGATATTTTATTTCTTCGGAGCGAGAGAATCTTAATATTTAATTAGAGAAAATTCAAATATTTTTAAAAGAGATTGTATTTTTAAAGTCTTTTTCAAATTTTCAACTTTTGACATTAAGACATTAATTAATCAATTAGGTACCAAGTTTGGGCATGTCGAGGGTGCTAATCTTTCCTCGCACGTAACTGACTCTCGAACCCGTTTTCTGGAATTTCGTAGATCAAAAACACTGTTTTAGTAAACTAAAACGTTTTATTAAAACAAAAGTAATTCGATCACACCTAATAAAGATCGGTGGCGACTCCTGTTTTAATTTTCGTTTTCAAAGCCCTAATTGATCCTTGTTTTCAAAAAATTGTTTCGGCAAAAGACATCTCCATTTCTCCCGTGTCATTTATACCAAATGAAATTTGAAAGGGCATCATCTTTCCAAATCCATCAAAACTTTTTCTATCACAATATTCAGTGCAAATCCAACATAAATGAAAAATATATCTAACATTTTTTTAAAATGATGAGCAACTGATAAGGCTAGAAATTTGAAATGATATCAAAATCTATCTTGTCGGAACCAAACTGTAATCTAAGTATATTTGAAAATTTTAATTTCCTTGCAGTTGTAAATCTGAAAGTTTTAGAAAACCAACAGTGAGAATAAAATAAAAAAGACCTAAAAACATACAAGTTTATTCACCAAAACGAGAATCAGAATGCAATGTAATATCGATAAATTGTAGTTGAATGAAAACTTTTAATTTTTAATCACACAAAATAAAAATATAGTTCTAAATTGAAGAGTAATAGTTAATCATTTTCAATTTTGATTATATAAGTTGATTTTATGTATTGTAATTAGATTTGGATTCGGAAAAGAAGTAAATTCGAGAAGAAACAATTAATGAATACCACAATAATCTTGGGTTTGTAGTGAATATTGAGGTGATGGATTTTGAAATTTTGAAAAAAAATATGTTTGTTTTTTTTTAATTGGTAGAGACCATAAATGATATGATAGGAAGGATTTATAAAATAATTTCTCATTTTTAGTTGTTTTATTTAAAATTTTATATAAAATATAAAAAAACAAAAACAAAATTATAATAATATTATTTAGGGTAAACTACACCACAAGTCTCCTTTTGTTTTTTTTTTGTCACCCAATTATGATTTTTTTAAATTGGTCATCCAATTAATCGAGATTTTTTTTTCTATTTCCATTAAGTGTCGAAACGGGAGGGTGACAAGACAAGTAAAAAATCGGTAAAATTGGTCACCCAACAAATTTAGCTTTCAACTTCTACATATTATATTTAGTAATAAATTTTAAAAAATTAACCCTAAAAATTTACAAATTGTCTCAATTTGATCCTAATTATAAAAAATACAAATAAATATATAAATATATATTTTAAAAATATATAAAAATAATTTTATATTAATATTAAATAAAATAAAAAATATTGTCCCCTTCCCAACTTCTGTCCCTCTCCTTTCCCCAACCGTACCACCATCCCCCTCCCTCCCTGCCACCACCATCCTCCCTCTCCCTCGCTCTTTCACCATCACTGATCAGTCATAAAATCAATATTGAAGGCCATGAATTCGTAAAGAACTCTCACCTCTTTTGTCATATACAAACACTTACAATATTTTTGGTTTGCATGAATAGCCAAACCATTCAGGCTTAATTCAGTGAGCTACAATGAACCCATTGTTTGGTTCACCACAATAATATTCCTTAGAATTGTCTATTACAGGCAAAGCATGCATATGGACTAAAGAGCCATTTACAATATGTTTGGTTTATTGGAATGGAATAAGACTGTAATGGAACAACCATTCTGTGAGAATGGAATAGGGCTATAGTAGAATTGAATAGCCATAACAATGGTTTGGCTGGATGGAATGGAATGAGCATTATAATAGTATTCATGCATTTGGCTAAGAGGAATAGATATGTAATAGCAAAAAAAATACTCGAATGATGAATATGCCATTTAATAAATTAAATTATATGTAACACCTAAAATCCAACCCGGACACTATGGCCGATACCTAAAGAATTATGTACATCTTTTTTAAAATTAGAAATTAAAATAAAAATGTAACATAGAACAAAACTTGATAATGATATTTTCCAGTTTTTAAGGAAAAACACATTTTTAATTAATTCATTTTAATTGCAAAAATACACTTATAAGATCACTTAGTTTTGCAGCGGAATTCTTTAAGATATACAGAGTTTTGAAAACCATGGTTTGATTTGAAATTCAACGAATTGCATTTTGAAATAAAATAGTTTAAATACAAAAAAGCAGATCAAAAACTAAAAATAAAATCCAAAACAATTAACAGCTCTAAAAGAGTCTATAATAGTCCAATTAGAAATAAAACTTTAACTTAACCAAATTATAAAACATAAATTTAACTCGAGCTCTTGCTACGCCAACCCATCCTATGTTTGCTAGTTATTTGAGAGGAAAACAAACAAAGAGTGAGCTTGCAAGCTTAATGTGTAACTTAACTCAACGAGGATATCAGATGCATATAAACTCACAAATACAAATGCAATTCCAGTTCAAATACAGAGTCAGATGCATAATTAGATTCATATTCAGATGCATATTCAAATCCTACCCCCATCCGTTACACACTATCTTCATCCATCCTTAGACACCCGATAGGGTATTAAATACCCATCCAACCCCACACAGCTATAGCGTATGTCACTTTACAGAACAATGCAGTCAAGCTGCCATATATAGTATGCAGTAAACCGCCAGAATAGATAAATGTGGCTGAGCAACCATAATAGATATATGTGGTTTTTACCACCAGTTAGGGTAGATTATTAAACTGCCAACACTTCCTCCGTCACATCATTATAGCACCCCAATGTCCATGCACATACTAACAGATATCAAATGCATAAATATCATACATGCTTTCCACAACAAAACATGCTAACAGAATTATTCGTACAACACAATATCAAGTGTCATTTTTTTAAGGCCTATTTATTCAATACGGACCCTAAGGGGTGGCTAATTATGAAATACATATCAATACGACCTTAAGTAAAATTTTCATAAAAATGAGCCTACATGCCCGTATGGCCCAAACAGCCTAACACACGCCCGTGTGGCTCACACGGCCCAATTAACCTAGACTGTGTGACATAGATGGTCTAGAACACGATATGTCACACGGTTTACCACATGGCCTGACACACAGCCATGTGACATCGACAGTGGGTTTTTCAGCATCGCTTCATTCGTAGTTTTTCTAGATTTTCGTTACACACCTGATTATTTTTTATACTCGACGCTACAGTACACTTTTAGACTCTTAAACGGCAATTAGAAACATATTAATTAGCACGATTTACCAAACTCGATTCACTCATATGACAAAATCATCGACAATTAAACTTAATTTCGAAAAAAATCAGCCCCTGCCACAGCAAATAACCACTTACCCTTGCAAAAATAGTAGTTTTAAATCGCAATTAAATTGTTGGAGGAATTAATGTTTCACAAGCTTCACCTAGAAAACCCCAACACAATTAGAAGCGACAAAAAATGTGGCTTCGAACACCAACTATTCACAAATTAACCAAAACAACAATAATAGACACTCTATGGAAAGAAAAAACCCAACGACACTTACAAAAAGATGAACCTATTAAATTTCGTCCAATAAGCATTACATGAGGAACAACAAAACGGTTTACACTCTAATAAAAGTTGAATTGGAAAAATAAAAGAGTAAAAGATGATATTTTTCTTTAAGGTGCGAAACCAGCAAAGAAAGGGAAAAACAAATTAGGGAAAATGATAGGGAGAGGAAAAAGAAAGGAAAGGAAAAAAAATTGAAAAAAAGGGGAAGTGTACGTGCAAAACGTGGAAAAAGAGTGTGGAAAAACATCTTTTGATTTTTGATTTATTAATATTATTATTAACTTTAAAAAAAATCCTAACCAAACTAAATTTTTGATATCAGATTATTTCGAGTTCAAATTTAACCCGATCTCTAACACATGGGCGACACAATGCATGGAAATAGAAAAAAATTATTCCTATTTACACGCGCAAGGGCTCAAACACAGAACCAAAAGGTAAACTGAAACCTTACCACTAAACCGGTAGGCTCATTCTATCACTAAATGCATACAAATAATTTTTAAACTAGATACTCAAAGATAAGGGTTTAGAAAAAAATTAGCAAAAATTCAAGGAATAAGATTCGAACCTAAAACCTCACATACATAAACACAACACTCAACCACTGAACCATAACAATTCACTTTGACAATTTCTAACAATTCAAAAACTTAAATTTTTGGAGCATTACAACTCTCTCCTTAAAAGAAATTTCGACCTCAAAATTTACCTAAATCAAATAGATGTGGGTATTGCTGTCGAATCGAGTCTTCAGGCTCCCAATTGGCTTCTTCTGTACCATGATTTCACCACAAAATCTTAACTAACAAAATAATCTTCCTTCTTAAGACCTTACCTCTCAATCTAGAATCTGTGTTGTCTCCTCCTCAAAAGTTAAATCCAACCTTACCTCAATTTCCTCAAAAAGCACAATGTGAGATGGATCAGACCAATACCGTCTTAACATAGAGACATGGAAAATATCGTATATACGGTCTAATTTCAAAGGCAACTCTAATTGATAGGCGACCAACCCAACTCGTCTTAAAATTCGATAAGGCCCAATGAGCCTAGGGTTTAACTTGCCTTTACGTCCAAACCAAATGATCTTCTTCCAAGGAGATACCTTAAGGAAAACCCAATCTTCCATAGCAAACTTTATGCCTCTCCTCTTTAGATCCGCATAAGACTTTTTTCTATTAGAAGTTACCTTAAGACAATCTCGATTCAATCTAACCTTATGCTTAGTCTTAGAAACCATGAAACACCCCACATCCGGCCCACGAGCCTGAGCCGGATCTGGTATGTTCCTAAGGTAAACTGGTTTCAAAATCCTTCGTTACTTAGAGAAAATTCGTAAAAATTTTTAGAAATTGTTGTTGTGGATTGGGCTTAGATTGGAAACTCATTTAATTAAATTTATAAATCCAATTTTATAAAGGTGACAAAATAATTTTAAGGTTTTAAAAAAATCACTTAACTTTGATCATAATAGTTCGTAACATAATAATTTAAAGTGAAGCGAATAAGAAAATCCATTTGGGCCTTATGGCCTTATTACATCAAATAAAACCCAAAAATAAAATTAAAGGTACTAAACATAAATAAAGTCCAAATTTAAATAGAATCTTCAAATGGATCATGGCCACCTCAAGGTCTACCGTCCCGGTCCGTCATTGTTCATCACCTGAAAATATTTCCCACAACGGGTGGGTCAATGACTCAATGTGCACACAGACTAACATTCAACAAATCGTGCATACATGTTCATAAATCAAATTCATATTCATATAAAATAAATTACGATGCAACCCAAACCCAAGCCTATTTGTCCATCCGCTACACACCACCCGTACACCGCCACCATACCGTAGGGACTACTAAGTCAACCCTCCATCCATTACACACCATCGAAGGCGATCATTTGCGACGGCGTGCTCATCGCCCATATAATTTGTGTCATGAGACACCATATTCAAATAATGTAACCGGTTACCAAATTCAGATAATGTAACCGGAGTTACCATATTCAAATATTTGTGACCGTAGTCACCATATAACGCTAATTGAGACCAAGTCAACACCTTCTTCCCTTTCACATGAACACGAATGCCCCAAAATTAATAATCATGCATATAATTAAATTCACATTCATATTCATATTTTCACATGTTATAGAATAACATATTTCATAATCCTATCGAAGTAGGAAACGTGCACAGTACCTTTGTACCACATTAGGGTACTTAGCCATATTCATATTCTTATACATATTCATAAAAATAATTGCCACATGATAAATCGAAGGTTAGTGTGCGTACACACCGATTTGCTTAAAAGGTTCCTTGAGATCTCGAAAATCCCGATCTATCTTTAGATCCATTAACTCCTATATTCACCATCATATAAGACACATTAATAAACCTATTTGGCTAATATCAAAACCAAATCCTAGTAGGATTTGTAAAAGACTCACCTTGAGGTGATTTGGTGTTTATTCAAATCCAAAACTTGGTTTTTCCTTTACGATATTCTACCAACCTTGAATCTCAATATGGGTTAGTTTTCGCTTTTAATAATTAAAGAACTGATCTAGATAATCACACAAGCCTTGGCCAAATACTTTTAGATGCTTACCTTATGAACTTTAAATCCCGAAAACTTCACCTTCCTCTTCCTTGGAATCGGCCAAATCCTAATTCCCTAATCCATTAGTTTTTGATTAATTTGATCTCAAAACCTAAGATTTGGCCTTGGCGAATGTATAACTCACTTACCTTGGATCTTTGATCCCTATATTCAGAAAAGTATAGAAACCTGAAGGGCCCTTGTAGATTCGGCCATGAACAAGATTTGGGATTAGTACTTTTACTTTCGGCATTTAGAAAAGAAAAGAAAGGAAATTGAATAGCTTAACCTTACCTTGATGCCTTTAATCGATTGCTTCTTTACTTAGAATCAACAAAGGTTCGGCTTTGATAGTAGAAACAGAGAAGAAATAGAAGAAGAGAGGATGGTTTCTTGCTTAAGGAAAATTCAGAGAGGGGAGAGAGTTAGCAAAATTTCTAAGAAGGCTAGAAAAGATGAGAGAATAGCCTCAATTCTCCTCCTTTAACTGAAATTGCTAGACCAAGAGTCCATGACTTGGCCACTACTCCCCACAAGTGATAATATTATCTCCTTTAATTATCACCTAATTAAATTAAAAGTATTTAATCCATTCTTTATCTCCTCATTTATCTTAGTAAAAGAAAATCCTTTATTTATCACTTATTTTATCATATATTTATGGAATTAAATCTCCTCTAATTCTAGAAGCTTGTGCCGTCAACCTCTTAGCCTTGGAAGCAAAATAAAACCTTCATTATTTGCTTTCCAAGTGACTCAACTCAGGCCATTTCCATAAGCCCTAAGTGACACCTTGAGCCACTTTTCCAAGCTTTGTTTGTGTGTCAAATTTCACCAACTTTTTCTTTTAAGGCCCTCTTGCCCTTATTTCCTATTTTGGACTTTAAAATTTGTCATTTTGGCATTTTTCTAAGTTTCCTAAAATTTTCGATCGGCTCAGAAACTTGCCATTTTCTTACATCTTCAAGTTTCCAAAATGTTCGTGTTTCCAAAATGTTCAAGTTTCCAAAATAATGTTCGTGTTTCCAAAATGTTCAAGTTTCCAAAATGTTCGTGTTTCCAAAATGTTCGTGTTTCCAAAATGTTTAGGTTTCCATTTTCATGCATTTCGTGTTTCCAAAATATCAAAATTTTTCTTAGTGCTTAAACTTGTCATTTCATACAATCAAACCGAAAATGCATAGGCCCTATTCGAGATGTTACAGCTTCTACCCCTTAAACAAAATTTCATCCCGAAATTTCCTAACTAAAATAGTTGAGGGTATTGTTGTCGATGGTCTCTTCTCGCTCCCACGAAGCTTCTTTCGATTCATGATTGCGCCATAGCACTTTGACTAGAGGAACCGCCTTCCTTCGTAGTACTTTCACATCACGTTCCAAGATCCGAATCGGTTCTTCCTCGTAGGATAAGTCCGCCTTAGCTCCACTTCTTCAACAGATACCACATGCGACGGATCCGATCGATAGCGACGTAACATGGACACATGAAATACGTCGTGCATCTGCTGAATTCGGTGGCAACTCTAATTGGTATGCCATCGCCCAACTCGTTTCAAGACTCGATAAGGCCCTACAAACCTTGGGCTTAACTTCCTTTTCGATCGAACCTCATTACCTTCTTCCAAGGCGAGACTTTCAGAATACTTGGTCTCCCACTTCAAACTCTATTTCCTTTCGTTTAAGGTCTGCGACGACTTCGCCTATCGAGGCCTCCTTCAACCGTGTCTCAATTAACTTAACCTTCTCTTCTATTTCTTCCACTAATTCGGACCCAAAACTTCGGCGCTTCTCCTAACTCGGTCCAACAAGTAGGTGTTCTACACTTTCTTCCATACAATGCTTCATATGGTGCCATCCGAATACTAGCTTGATAGTGTTGTTGTAGGCGAATTCAGCTAAAGGCAAGTAATCTTCCTAACTTCCTCGAAAATCCATTACATGACCTCTCAAAGATATCCTCCAACACTTGTATAACCTGCTCAGACCGCCATTCAATTGTGGATGAAAAGCCGTAGTGAAGTCTAAGTTAGTGCCTAAAGCTTGATGAAGTGCCTTCCAAAATCGAGATGTAAACCTTGGGTTTCTATCCGAGATGATCGACATTGGTACTCCATGTAATCTCACAATTTTGGCCACATACAACTTAGCCAACTTCTGAAGAGAATAATCCATTCTTACTGGGATAAAGTGTGCGGACTTGGTCAAACGGTCCACTATCACCCATACCGAGTCCTTCTTAGTAGGCGTAAGGGGAAGCCCACTAACGAAGTCCATGGTAATTCTCTCCCACTTCCATTGGGGAATCTCGATTGGTTGAAGTAATCTTGATGGGACTTGGTGTTCAGCCTTAACTTGATGACACGTCAAACATTTCCCCACAAATTCAGTCACCTCTCGTTTCAGATCAGACCACCAAAACTGTTCCCTTAGATCTCTATACAGCTTGATGCCTCCGGGATGCATAGCATAAGGGCTACCATGTGCCTCCCAAAGAATCCTTTGTCTCAACTCCACGTTCCTCGGCATACAAACTTTTCCCTTGTAGCACAATACTCCTTCATCACTGACGTCATAGTCCTTTAATCCACCTTGCTGTACTTGCTGTAACTTAGTACTTAAGTCCTTATCAGCCAACTGTCCCTCTTTCACTTCCTTCAGCCATGTGGGCTTGACTTGCAATTCTGTCAACAGACTTCCGTCATCATACAGACTTAAGTGAGCGAACAAAGCCCGTAGATCTGATACAACCTTTCGACTTAGGGCATCAGCCACGATGTTTGCCTTGCCCGGGTGGTACTCTATCGAACAATCGTAGTCCTTTAGCAATTCCACCCACCTTCGTTGCCTCAAGTTCAACTCCTTCTGAGTCAATAAGTACTTAAGGCTCTTGTGGTCTGTGTAGATAATCGACCTTTCCCCATAAAGGTAGTGCCTCCAAACTTTAAGGGCAAAAACCACTGCTGCTAGCTCTAAGTCATGAGTTGGGTAGTTAACCTCATGAGGCCTTAGCTGCCGAGACGCATAAGCGACTACTTTGCCATCTTGCATTAACATACATCCTAACCCCGTATGCGAAACGTCACAGTACACCACAAAATCTTTTCACGCCTCCTAAATTTGAATTAACACTGGAGCTTCCGTCAGCACCTTCTTAAGCTTTTCAAAGCTCTCCTGCTGCTTATTCGTCCATTCAAAAGGTACTTCCTTCCTTAGCAACTTGGTTAAAGGCGCGGATATTGACGAGAATCCTTCCACAAACCTTCAGTAATAGCCTTGCCAAGCCTAGGAAACTTGGTTTCAGCCACGCACCTAGGTGGTTTCAATCCAACACTACTTGATCTTCCTAGGATCTACTCTTATTCCTTCATGGATACCACATGTCCTAAGAATACCACCTCCTAAGCCAAAATTCGCACTTGCTGAATTTGGCATAGAGCTTCTTCTCCTTAACACTTTCAACACGACTGGAGATGCTCATCATGCTCCTCCTCCGACTTCGAGTACACCAAAATATCGTCGATAAACACAACGACGAACCTATCCAAGTAGGGTTGGAAAACCCGATTCATCATGTCCATGAACGCGGTGGAGCGTCACAACCCAAACGGCATCACCACAAACTCAAGTGACAATATCTTGTCCTAAAAGTGGTCTTATGGACGCCGGCCTCCTTCACCTTCAATCGATGGTATCCCGATCAGAATCGATCTTCAAAACATCATGGCTCCTTCAAATGATCGAACAAGTCATTGATCCTTGGCAAGGGATACTTGTTCTTAATGGTCACTTATTCAACGACGGTAGTCTATGCACATACGCATAGTTCCGTCCTTCTTCTTCAAATAGACTGGTGCTCCTCACGGAGACACACTGGGTCGGATGAACCCACGATCCAACAGCTTCTTGTATCCGAGCCTTGAGCTCCACTAACTCCTTTGGTGCCATTCGGTATGGAGCGATTGACACAGAGCTGTTAGGGTAGCAAATCTATCCCAAATTCCACCTCCCCGTCTCTGGGGTATTCCGTAATTCCTCCGAAAACACATCCACGAAGTCCCTTACCGTCCCTAACTCTATTAACACCTTCCTCCTTCCCACCTATCGTACTTACGAAGGCTAAGAATGCCTCGCAACCTTTCTTAACCATCTTCTCAGCCTTTAGTACCGAAATTACATTAGACAAGTAGTTCTTCCTTTCTCCGATCATTACAACCACTTCATCCTCCGGGGTTCTTAGTTCTATACGTTTAGCCGCACAATCCAACACGGCTCGGTGTTCTACTAACCAATCCATTCTGAGTATAAGTTCAAACTCTCCGAAGGGTAACTCCATTAAGTCTACCTGAAAGTTCACTCCCTGAATCTCTAGGGGTACATTCCGAAAGATCTTGTTTACCACTACAGTTTGGCCTAATGGGCTTACTATAGTCATCTGTCTATCAGAAAGTTCAGAGTCTAGGCCTACTGTTTCCACTACACTACTTGCAACACAGGAATGGGTCGAGCCCACATCAATCAAAGCAAAGTAGGGTTTGTTAAAAATAAAGAATGTACCGATTATAACATCCGGCGCGTCTCCATCTTCCCTTCAGCGAATCGCCAAACCCGGTTGTTATCGGCATTAGCATTAGTACCTCGACCCCATGTTCCACGGCCTCTGCCAGATTCCACTTCCTCGGTTACCCATACCATGACCCGTTGAGGTCATGCGCCTCTACCAGTCAGCTAACATTCTCAATCGCTTGGTTGGCTCTCATCTGTTGCTTGGGACAATCCTCAAGCATATGGTCCTTGGACCCACACTTGAAACATCCTCCGTCTTTCTCCAACACTCTCCCATGTGCTTCTTTCCACAATGCTTACAAGGGCGATCTCGCCTACCATACTAGCTGTTGATTTCGTGGTCTGTCAACCCTAGGCCTCTTGTAGCCCTTTCCAGATGGCCCAAATCCTCTCTTGGCCTTATTCCTATCCACTGCCGCTTTGTAGCATCTTTAATCCCCTCGGCCACCTTGGCCTTTTCCACCAAAGCAGAGAATTCCCGCTCCTGATGCGGTGCTATCAACAGCCTCAGGTCATCTCTTAGTCCGTCCTCAAAATGGACACAGCGTTCATGTTCAGTCACCACTACACCTCGAGCATAACGACTCAACCTCAGGAATTTCGCCTCATATTCTGCGACAGACTTACTCCCTTGTACCAACCCTAGAAAAGCCTTCCTTTGTTCATCTGTATACTTGGTTCCCACATACTTCTTTTGAAATGCCTCTTTAACATATTCCCAAGTCAAGTTTTCAGCCGTGGTACCATCCCGAACAGTTAACCACCACTGATACGCTTCATCGCGTAACAACGCTACCATCCCTTTCAACTTTTCCTCTGAAGTCAGATCGAGCTCATCCATGATACGCTCCGTCACTTCTAACCAGTACTCAGCTGTACTGGGTGCCACATTAGATACTCCTCGGACCATTTTCGCTCCATTAGCTCGGAGCCGTTCAGGTACAGACTTACGATTTCCTGAATTTCCTCCTGCACCGCCACCAATTCCAAAACTGCAAAGACTGCCTCTGCGACACAAGATCTTCCCGTCGAGCCTGGCCTTGCTCAACATTAACAATGGGGGTGGTGGTGGCGGTGGCATTTCATTGTCGGACCTTGACCGACCTAACGGGTTCGACACGGTCATCCTTCCTCTACCTCGACCACGACGACCACGCCCTCTAGAGCTCATTTTCTAGCGTCGAGATCGATTAAGAAATTTTATGGATTAGTCATTGTTCCACTTTTTACCCGAAAGGAGTTTTATGAAAAGGATTTAAGAGTGGTTCTTTCAGATTCATACAAACACACAGTCTTTTCCATTCATTCATTCATTCATCAAACAAATATAAACTTTCGTTCATTCGGAGAAACATTGTAGTTTTTTTGTTGTTGTTGTTTTCCACTACCTAGGGGTATTTTCGTAATTTTGTCCTATAGGGGCATTTTCGTAATTTTTTAGAAGAAAAACGTTCCTTGGTGTTTTTGTCAAAAATTATTTTGAAAATTTTGAAGTCTAGGGGCAATTTGAAAAATTTTAAAATCCCGGTTATTTCAAGAATTTTTTTGACCTCAGGGATATGTTGGTAATTTTTCACAAATCAGGGTAAATTTGTAATTTTTTTCTAAAATCAAGGTATTTTGATATTTTACAAATTAGGGTTTTTGAATGTTTATAAAATAATGAAATTTTGGTAAAGCTGTTGAGTAGTTGAACATTTTATAAACCAAGGGCATTTTGGTAATTTCACCCCTAAGGGCATTTTTGTAATTTTTGCAAATCAAGAGTTTTTCAGAAAATGTTGTAAAAATAATTTTCTCAGATTTAAAAGAAAGTTTTAAAATTTTAAAGAACTAGGGTTTGTTGTTTTGTTCTCTTTTTTTTTTTTTAAACATGGCTAGTTCCCTTTCGGGTTTTAGTCATTATGTTTAGCCTACTGACCGAGCCCTCTTGGTCGTGGTGAACCAAAGCTACGCACTGGCATGATTCATGTGGAGAGGAGGTGAGTCACGCGATCGCTTAAATACCAAGCTCCCATCAAACCATTCCTAGACATGAGCACAGAGGTTGCCACACCACCGAGCCTCCGAGTTATGGTGAACTGGCTTACGCACTGTAGGATTCTGCGAAGAGGAGGTGAGTCACTAGGACTACTTAAATACCAAGCTCTTCCGAATCCAATCCTAGACATGCGCATAAGGGTTACCACACCACTAGCTCATTGACTTAGCCATAGGTTTGTTTAGTGCTTAAAGTCTTATGTGGTTTTATGTTTGAGTAATCTAATCCTAGGGTTCAAGTTCCTATCATTCTATTCTACGCTCCATGCCTTTTCTACCCTTATAAAGTTCACGAATCACACATAGAGTTAGGGTACTTACCGGTGGATCATGGGTCTGAGACTTAGGGCCATGCTGAAGCCCGCCATTTTCAAAGAAAATTATTTGGCTCGCTTTGAAAATGTTTTGGGCCTTAGCCCACAGGCCGAGAGTTTAAAATTGGGCTCTGATACCAAATTGAAACACCCCACATCTGGCCCACGAGCTTGAACCGGATCTGGTATGTTCCTAAGGTAAACCGGTTTCAAAATCCTTCGTTACTTAGAGAAAATTCATAAAAATTTTTAGAAATTGTTGTTGTGGATTGGGCTTAGATTGGAAACCCATTTAATTAAATTTATAAATCCAATTTTATAAAGGTGACAAAATAATTTTTAAGGTTTTAAAAAAAATCACTTAACTTTAATCATAATAGTTCGTAACATAATAATTTAAAGTGAAGCGTAATAAGAAAATCTCTCGGGCCTTATGGCCTTATTACATCAAATAAAACCCAAAAATAAAATTAAAGGTACTAAACATAAATAAAGTCCAAATTTAAATAGAATCTTCAAATGGATCATGGCCACCTCAAGGTCTCACCGTCCGGTCAAAGTCATTGTTCATCACCAAAATATTTCCCACAACGGGTGAGTCAATGAGACTCAATGTGCACACAAGACTAACATTCAACAAATCAGCATACATGTTCATAAATCAAATTCATATTCATATAAAATAAATTACGATGCAACCCAAACCCAAGCCTATTTGTCCATCCGCTACACACCACCCGCACTGCTAGTCACACCGTGGGACTACTAAGTCAACCTCCATCTGCTACACACCATCGAAGGCGTTCATTGCGATCGACGTGCTCATCGCCTATATAATTTGTGTCATGAGACACCATATTCAAATAATGTAACCGGTTACCAAATTCGATAATGTAACCGAGTTACCATATTCAAATATTTGTGACCGTAGTCACCATATAACGTTAATGAGATCAAGTCAACACCTTCTTCCCCTTCACATGAACCCAAATGCCCCAAAAATTAATAATCATGCATATAATTAAATTCACATTCATATTCAGTATTTTCACATGTTATAGAATAACATATTTCATAATCCTATCAAGTAGGAAACGACTGAGTACTTTTGTACCACATTAGGGTACTTAGCCATATTCATATTCTTATACATATTCATAAAAATAATTGCCACATGATAAATCGAAGGTTAGTGTGCGTACACACCTGATTTGCTTAAAAGGTTCCTTGAGATCTCGAAAATCCCGATCTATCTTTAGATCTGTTAACTCCTATATTCGACCATCATATAAGACACATTAATAAACCTATTTGGCTAATATCAAAACCAAATCCTAGTAGGATTTGTAAAAAGACTCACCTTGAGGCCGATTTGGTGTTTATTCAAATCCCGAAAACTTGGTTTTTCCTTTACCTGATATTCGGCTAACCTTGAATCTCAATATGGGTTAGTTTTCGGCTTTTTAATAATTAAAGAACTGATCTAGATAATCACACAAGCCTTGGCCAAATACTTTTAGATGCTTACCTTATGAACTTTAAATCCCGAAAACTTCACCTTCCTCTTTCTTGGAATCGGCCAAATCCTAATTCCCTGAATCCATTAGTTTTTGATTAATTTGATCTGAAAACCTAAGATTTGGCCTTGGCCGAATGTATAACTCACTTACCTTGGATCTTTGATCCCTATATTCAGAAAAGTATAGAAACCTGAGAGGCCCCTTGTAGATTCGGCCATGAACAAGATTTGGGATTAGTACTTTTACTTTCGGCATTTAGAAAAGAAAAGAAAGGAAATTGAATAGCTTAACCTTACCTTGATGCCTTTAATCGATTGCTTCTTTACTTAGAATCAACAAAGGTTCGGCTTTGATAGTAGAAACAGAGAAGAAATAGAAGAAGAGAGGATGGTTTCTTGCTTAAGGAAAATTCGGCAGAGAGGGGGAGAGAGTTAGCAAAATTTCGGCAAGGCTAGAAAAGATGAGAGAATAGCCTCAATTCTCCTCCTTTAACTGAAATTGCTAGACCAAGAGTCCATGACTTGGCCACTACTCCCCACAAGTGATAATATTATCTCCTTTAATTATCACCTAATTAAATTAAAAGTATTTAATCCATTCTTTATCTCCTCATTTATCTTAGTAAAAGAAAATCCTTTATTTATCACTTATTTTATCATATATTTATGGAATTAAATCTCCTCTAATTCTAGAAGCTTGTGCCGTCCAACCTCTTAGCCTTGGAAGCAAAATAAAACCTTCATTATTTGCTTTCCAAGTGACTCGAACTCAGGCCATTTCCATAAGCCCTAAGTGACACCTTCAGGCCACTTTTCCAAGCCTGTTTGTGTGTCAAATTTCACCAACTTTTTCTTTTAAGGCCCTCTTGCCCTTATTTCCTATTTTGGACTTTAAAATTTGTCATTTTGGCATTATTTCTAAGTTTCCTAAAATTTTCGATCGGCTCTGTAACTTTCCATTTTTCTTACATCTTCAAGTTTCCAAAATGTTCAGGTTTCCAAAATGTTCAAGTTTCCAAAATGTTCAGGTTTCCAAAATGTTCAAGTTTCCAAAATGTTCAGGTTTCCAAAATGTTCAGGTTTCCAAAATGTTTAGGTTTCCATTTTCATGCATTTCCAGGTTTCCAAAAATATCAAAAATTTTTTTCTTAGTGCTTAAACTTGTCATTTCATACAATCAAACTGAAAATGCATAGGCCCTATTCAGGATGTTACAAACCAAATCCGGACTCATAATCCTCCTCTCACCCAACTCAGTCTAACATAATGGGGTACGACACTTACGACCATAAAAAGCCTTATATGGTGCCATATGAATACTGGACTCAAAGCTATTTGTAGTAGCCCATTTATGCCCGGGCTTGAATAAATAAATAATAATAAATAAACTAATGTCCAGTTTACAGTCCATTTACAAAACCAAAATTCAAACCCAAATTACTTATCCAATTACACCCTCAGATCCAAAACAGATTACCCAAACCCAATACTAAAACAGACTACCCAAAACTAAAACCCAAACCCGAATGCAAACCCAAAACCCGATTACCCAATTAACATCAGCCCAAAAACCAATTAAGCTTGCCCAAAGGCTCCAAATATTTTTAGACGAGAAACTCTAGGTTTCCATTATACCAAAAGCACCAAATATGATTTCAACACCAGCCTTTCCTCGAGTCGTAATCAGGACGTAGATAGTGCTTCGTTGCCGGATTTCTCGTCGTTTGCCTGCCAAAAGGAAAGAAAAAGCATCAAATATGGCAAGAAACAACAGGATAGAATTTTTGTATTATTTTCGGGGCTATAAAAGACCTACTATAATCTGTAAAATAGACAGAGGCATATACATAGAAAATACGATACACAAATTTTTTAACAAAGGTGATTTCTAAATTATTATTCTTTTCGCTTAAATATTTTTTATTCATGCGAATGTTTTTTTAACATACAAACACCATCTACAACGAAGAGAATGAGTCTATATATAAAAAAAACAAAGCTTCTCACCGAAGGACTGCCGTGAGCGACGGCACGTGAGACACGTGAAGCGCGTGCGAGGGCTACCGGAGGTCGAACGACCTATGAAAGCAGAGCATTTCTCTGGGACTCTACTATTTTTTTTATAACCTGGCTAAAATGTTTTTTTTTTTTTTGCTGACTTTTTGGTTTATAAAGGCTACTAGAACGATGTCGTTTTGGTGTGGTCAATTAATGATCAAAACGGCGTCGTTTTAAGGTTGAAGATCCGCGCGTTGACCTGACCCGGGAAGATCCGCGCGTTTCTATTAAAGGGTCTAATTGCTCTATAGGCCCTTCCGTATTTTTGCAATTTTACAATTATGTCCAAATAATATGTTTCCTTAATTTTAATTTGGCCCTGAATCAGGATCTTTGTTTCAATCTGGTCCTAGGGCCATTTTAAGGCAGGAAGGGGAACGGCGTCGTTTAGGAGATATGGCATAATTGCTTAGTAGGTCCCTATAATATGACGCGCGTTCTAACTGGTCCTTTTACATTTTTACCCTGGATTTTTTTATTTCTGATTTAATCCTTTGATTTTTTTATTCTTTTATTTTCATTCTTATTTTTAATTATTTAATATTATATATTAAATTATTACTATTTATTATTTATACTAGGTTATTTTATTTAGTGTAATATTATTTATATATATTACATATCATTTTATAATTTGTATATTAGTTATTATATTATACATTTTTAAAATTTTGTATATTATATGTTATTATCTTGTATTATATGTATAAATTAAATTATTTTATCCTTTATATTATATAAATTTTGTATATTGTATAACACATATTGTTTATATTGTTTATTCTTAAATATGTAGTTTTATGCATACAAGTATTAGATTATTATATTATAAATATTTAAAATTATATATCATTTATTTATTTAAAACTATATTTTACTTATTTCCTCATAAATATATATATTATTTTTTCTAGATTTTGCCCTATCATTTATATATATATGTTTTTAATATCTATTTATTATTTGGTATATGTCACTCATTTTATGTTGATTTATTTTACACTTAATCTTGCATGTAAAAATTCATATTTATTTAGGAGTTTTTTATCTTTTGTTATTTACCGCTTTATATTTTGTATTTATTTATCCATGCTCTTTTATTTGTTTATGATTTTATGTTTGCTTTAGTATAGTTATTCTATCATTTGTATCATTCGTTATTTCATATTATTCTTTTTTAATTTTCTATTAGTATTAATTGTTAATATGACTTGTAATTATGATGAATTACTATTTGGAATTTATGTTTTGTAATATGTTAATGCCATATCTTACTTAAAACCATTTTTTCTTAAAAACACATTTTACTGAACTGATGCGTTTTATTCAAAGGTTTTTTTAAATACAGCGATACATAATATTTGGGGACTTTAAGAAAAATTATACCCTAACTCACTAGGTTTTACTTTTTCTCGTGGAACTTAAGGTATCAAATATCCCTTTTTTTTAAAAAAAAAACCCAGAAACTTCAAATCAAAACTTATTAGATATAATGTTTCGTATCTCGAAGTAAGAATTTTCTGCAAATAAAGACAAGCTTAATTTCGAAGTCTTGAGATGTTACATCTTAACTTATTGGGTGTGACATTTTATTTCTTTGAGATAAGTGAGTTTTAGCTTTCTTTCAAATAAAAGGATGTATTTTAAATTTTCAATATCAGGACATGGTTTTGTCAATTTGGTACTAATTTTTGGGCGTTACGAGGATGCTAACCCTTCCTCGGATGTAACCGACTCCCGAACCTGTTTTCTTGAATTTCGTAGACCAAAATTAATGTTTTAAACAAAGCATGTTTTATAAGGTGATCTGATCACACCTAAGCAAAAAAAAAAAAAAAAATTGTGGCGACTCCAATTTTCATTTTTTAAAATCGATTCCCATTTTTTCATAAAACTCTTAAAAATGGTTTCGATAGCTTGGCGACTCCACTGGGGACATAATAAGAGAGTCAAGCTGTAAAATTGATTATTTCCTGTCCTTTTGTTGAAATTTGAAAATCTAATTTGAAAAATTATGATCCTTTTTATTGCATGTTGTTCTAATCTTGTAAGGTATTTCTGCATTGCATTGCATGACTGTTGTGGTCACACCCTTTTAAGTGGGAGTGAGAAGCTACTCCTTCGTGAGGTTTTCACCTCCGCAGCGAGATAGTGAATCGCTTTGAATACATCCGCATCTATGTCTTCGTGAGATTTTCATCTCCATGCGACCATAGGAAATGTATTCCCGAATCGAACTCACCCATATGAGCCTATAATGGGTGAAGATCGAGGATCTCGCTAGTTCAGTACCTCGACTTAGAGCTAAACCACATGTAGAAAACCTAAGGGCTCACCTAGGTAGAACTATATCAAACCTTAGCAAACACTTAGATATGCGTTTGATTATTTGCTTTATGTTACTAACTGGTTATGTTTTATTTTAGTACATGTCATTTCATATTTTAAAAGGTATCATTCACGGTCAGTTACTAAGTTACAAAGCTGGTTATGGAGAATGAATTCCTTGATAAAGTGGAAGACAATGCAGCCGTCCGTAGGTGGTCAGAGCTACGCAATTAGAGAAAGGAGATAGCCTGGCTAAAGGGTACACATCAGAATTATGGGACTACACTCGCATCAGTGTGACGCAGAACAATCTCTAGGAATTAAGAAAAATATGGGGTCGGTGGAGTGACGAGACCAAGCAATTGTTTTACTACAGCTATGGGGATTTTTCGTACTTGTTGGACATCAAGGTAGATGAACATCTGTTTCGAGCCATCACCCAATATTGGAATCCTGCGTATAGTTGCTTTACTTTCGGAAGGGTTGATTTGGTACCCACGGTGGAACAGTATACAGTTCCATTGTATTGTCCCAAGATTCAAGTTGACAAAGCTTACTCAAGGGCTGCTAGTGTTCCGACCTTTTTGAGAAAATTAATGAGTATTACGGGGATGAGTGAATAGTGGGTCACAGCCAGAATAAAGCAAAAAGGTGAGTGTAAATGCATCCCATGGAAAGTTTTGAAGGATTTGATTTTAGTACATCCTGATGTGAAAAAGAAGGTCGATGTTTTTGCTTTGAGTATATACGGATTAGTGATCTTCCCTAGGGCATTGAGATATGTGGATGAAGCAGTCTCGGATATTTTTAATTGACTGGACAAACAAGTCACACCTGTTCCTGCAATCTTGGCTGACACATTTCGATCGTTGAATGCATGTAGGAGAGTTGGTGAAGCCAGATTTATAGGATGTGTACAGTTGTTGTTGGCTTGGTTTCATAGTCATTTCTGGAAGGTGGATCAGGTTTCCAATCGGGTCTTCTCGAAAAATTATTCCCCATTAAAAGAGATAGTGGCTATCCCAAGGAGAGATGACATATCGAAAAAATTGGATAGCACTTCTACAAAATCTCCAAGAAGAAGAAATTGAATGGAAAGCTCCCTTGATGGTTCCTGATAAGGTGCTATACTGGTGTGAGAATTTTAATTGAGTCCCTCTACTTGGAATTTGGGGAGCCATTGGATATGCACCCTTGCTTGTATTGAGACAATATAGATCAAGGCAGTTCATACCAGCTGCACATGGGTTGGCTCAATGTGAGTTTTTGTATAAGGGAGATAGTTAAAAAAAAGGTTAAGGAGATTTCTAATGCTTGGAATCAGACCGTCGTATGAAGAGAATGGACGTATGTCCAATGACGACCCCAAAGTACAATGGATGGTAGAGTAAAAGAGTCAACAATAATATCCTTGTGCTAAGTTTAGAAGACGCTCGATCGATCGAAGAGTATTTACGAGTGGTCCTATCGGAATTAGAGATTGTAAAACAAGATTTTGAAAGGAAGAGTTCAGAGCTTGGAAAGATGATAGAGAAGTTGGAAGAAGAAAAAATGTACTGAGATTAGATGTGGATGTTTGAAAATAAGAAGCCGAAAAATTAAGAAAGGGAAAGAAAAGGGTCGAGGAAGATCTGGATAGTTTAAAGACAGAATATAAGAAGCTACGTCTATCAATGAAAAATTTTGGATTGGGAAAGACTTTGAAACAGTGGCAGCAGGAGATTCAAGGGGAAAAGGCCAAAGTTGACCATTGGGAGAAGAAGTTTAAAGAGATGCAGATGTGAAATGAGGCCCTAGAAAGGAGTTTGACAGAAAGCCAAAAGGAGAAATGTGGATTAATACCTAGAGTGGTTGAATTGGGACGGTCTCTTCACCACTATCAAAGTCGTAATTCTGCAATCGAGCTGAAATCAAGTCTAAACAAGATTGAGGAAATGAAGGGCAAGATTGAAAAATTAGAATCGGCATTGCAAAATTGTGAACTCCAGATCGAGCTTCTTGAAGCAAGAGAAGGGCATTGGAAGAAAGAGCTCCACCATTCCCATGATCAAGTTAGAAATCGGGATTATCTTATGGGTGAAGCAATAGTTCAGATTCGAGAGGTGGTTGATCATTTACAGACTTTGGCAATACATGCTAATACATTGAGCATTAAGTATGAGCTACAGTCAGATCGTGGTCAAGAACTAGCCTTGTTATTTAGGAAAATCAAAACTTTGGGCCTTAAGGCGAAAGCATATTTGTAATTCATTTTATGTAAAGGATTTTATTTTCTAATAAAGTTTTCTAAATGAAATTGAACCCAGATCAATGCCTTTTTTGTACTCATGCATTTGTATTACATCATATCATCTGCATTTAGGTCCATAGAAAGATCATAATTAGTTGAAATTATTACAGAGAGAGAGAGATAGAAAGAAAGAGAAAGAAAGAAGGAAAAATTTGAAAACTAAACACCGTTATGGTACACGCGCTAAGACAAAGAATATGGATCAAAGACTCGAACAGTTCCAGAGAGACATGCAAGATTAGCTGCAAGAGTAATTGGCAAAAATCCAGCAAGATATGAGGGAACAAATAGTGGAAGCTCAAAGAAATATGGTGGCTCAAATGACTCAGCTACTGAATGGGGCAATGGACAAAGAAAAGGTCCCATAGCTGATGCTAGAGAAGATAATGATGACTTCCCTCCAGGTTTTACCCCATTGCATATACAAGCACAACCTGAAGAGTATCCCCGAAGGCCATCTGTCACGATTAGGTCTCAACAAGGGCAAACTGATGCAAGAGTGCCTATTAACTTCCAAGTGGGCACAGGATCTAATCCAGGAGATAACCTTGCTAATCCTATTATCCCTAACTTAGATATAACAGAGAGGAAAGGGACAAGAATTGAATCCTCAAAGCATTTAGAAGATCGTTGTAGATGGTTGGAAGAGAAGTTCAAGGCCTTGGAAAATGTTGATAATCACCATGGAATTGATGCTAAATACTTGAGCTTGGTTCCAGATTTGGTGTTTCCTCATATGTTCAAAATGTTAGAATTTGATAAGTACAATGGGACTAGCTGCCCTGAAGCCCACATTACCATGCTCTGTAGACGGATGACCGGCTATGTTAATAATGATCAGCTCTTGATTCATTATTTCCAAGATAGTTTGGTGGAGGCAGCGTCCAGGTGGTACAATCAACTTAGCCATGCTAGGATTAGCTCTTGGAGGGACCTGGCCCAAGCTTTTATGAAGCAATACAATCATGTCACAAACATGACGCCTAATAGAATTACTCTGCAAAATATAGAGAAGAAGTCAAATGAAAGCTTCAAGTAGTATGCGTAAAGATGGAAGGAGGTTGCCATGTAAGTTTAGCCACCACTCCTAGAAAAGGAAACTACAATGCTTTTTATCAATACGTTGAAGGCCCTATTCATCACTCACATGATAGGAAGTACCACCAAGAGCTTTGCGGATATAGTGATGGCAGGAGAAATAATTGAAAATGCCATAAGGGGTGGCAAGATTGAAGTAGGGGAAACCACTAAAAGATCTGCTCCTAGAAAAAAGGATAACGAGGTGAATAATACGAGTACATACAACAAAGGGTACTCGAAGGAAATTACTGTTAGCTAGCCAAAAGTAATTACTATTGGGCAACAAGGGTCGGTAAGACAAGAATCGGGTGCAAGGTAAAACTCTAAAAGCTCCAATTTACTCCAATCTTAATGACGTATAAAGAGCTATATCAAAGTTTATTTAACGCACATGGGGTGTCCCTATTTTATCTAAAGCCGTTACAGCCTCAATATCCTAAATGGTATGACTCAAACACTCAATGTAACTACCATGCGAGAATATCGAGGCATTCAATAGAAAATTGCACTACATTCAAAAAGGTAGTCGAGAGACTCATCAAGATGAGGATTGTGAAGTTTGATGATACACCTAGTGCGGAGAACTCGTTACCTAATCATTGAGATAAGGGGATAAACGCGATTGGTAAAAATATCGTGAGAAGGATTAAGGAGGATATTGCAGGAGTAAAAACCCGAGATTGATCTGGAGAGAAATAGTGGAGAGAGGATTGATAGAATTAGATTCTAGATGTGAAGGAGTAAGTGACTACTGTGAGTTCCACAATACCGAAGGGCACGAAATCCAAGAATGTATTGAGTTCAGGGACCTGGTGCAAAGCCTTATGGATAATAAGGAATTAGAAGTTTATGAGGAAGGCTTAGAGGGAAGAAGTATATGCCCGACAGAAGGAGAATTGGCAAACCAGAAAGTCAATTATCCCAGGATTATCATCTCCCGACCAAAAAATACGGAGGACGGAACACAAGTGGCGCCAAAGGTCATAATCTAGAAACCTGTTTCCTTTCCTTACAAGGATAACAAAATGGTACCTTGGAATTACGACTGTAATGTAACAATTCCAGGAGTGGAAAACTCAGCTAGCACTTCCAAGAAAGTCCAAAATGAAGGATCTTACACACGTAGTGGAAGGCGTTACGACTCAAGAAACGTCAGAACAGAACTAGTGAAATCAAAGACCTTGGTAGTTGAACGAGAGAAAGAACCTGAGGCACTTATCAACGAACCAGTGAAGGAAGAAGAGGCTAAAAAATTTTTAAAATTTTTGAAACATAGTGAATACAGTGGGGTAGAACAACTGTGCAAACAACTGACTCGTATATCAGTGCTAACCTTGCTTTTAAGTTCAGAAGTGCATCGTGAGGCATTGATGAAAGTACTGAATGAAACTTATGTTACTAAAGATATATCTGTCAATAAACTTGACCGTCTAGTTAGTAATATAAGTCTCAACAACTTCATTTAATTCAGTGATGATGAAATTCCACCCGGAGGCATGAGATCGACTAAGGCTTTGTACATCACTACTCGTTACAAAGGATATACTCTACCAAGCGTGATAATCGATAATGGGTTAGCTTTGAATGTCTTACCATTGTCTACGCTGAAAAGATTGCCTATAGGCAGTTCTCACATGAAGACATGCCAGAACATAGTGAGAGCATTTGATGGCACTGAGAGAAGAGTGATGGGAAGGATTGACGTACTATTGCTGATTGGGCCAAACACATATGAAGTGGATTTTTTGGTGATGGATATCAAGACCTCCTACAATTGCTTGTTGGGAAGACCTTGGATTCATTCGGCATGGGCAGTGCCCTCATCACTTCACCAAAAATTGAAACTGGTAACAGAGGGTCAGCTGGTTACTATAAATGCAGAAGAGGACATCATAGCAACTGTCACCAATTACGCACCATACTTAGAGGCAAATGAGGAGGCCACTGAGTGTTCTTTTCAATCTTTAGAGTTTGTGAATGCAACATTCATTTTGGAAGAGAATGAGGTGCCAGTCCCTAGGATATTTAGGACCACGAGAATGGGTTTACAAATGATGGTAAGGAAAAGAGTCTTATCGGGAAAAGGACTGGGAATATATCTCCAAGGAGGGATTCAAGTTCCGATGTTGAAAGAGTAAAGAGACCATTTCAACTTGGGTTTCAGGCCAAATGCTAGACAGAGGAAGAAGGAAATAGAAAAGAAACAAGAGAGAAGAAGGGCACGACTGAATGGGGAAGAAATCAAGTGGGAATTGATGACATTCCCTTATATATCCCAGACTTTTGTATCAGAAGGGATAATTCACCCAGAGAGAGGATTGTTGGAAAATGAAAATCTTCACATCAATGCCATACACGAGGAAGAAATTGGGTAAAAAAAACTTGTTGGGCATTCGCCCTTATGAACCTGGAAGTGTTTTGAACAATTAGACTGCAGAGGAACTTCCTGTAGTTTTTAGAGATTACACATAGTAATGTTCAGAACACACTTGTTGTTTTTAAGCCTAGGAATAATAAGATTTCTTTTGTGAAATAGGATCATGTTCAGACATCTTTTGTTTCAATAAAATATATTTTTATTGATCATTTCGGGGAGATATTCTTTCATTTTTTATATATTCTTTTGATCTTCTAATTTTATTCCATTTTTTATTCTCATTCATATCATGTGAATAGTTGTTCTTGAATTCATTTGTTCTTTGTACATCCTTTTATGTCTACCACAGGTCCCTAGATATCAATGATATGAGCAACGAGACTATAGATTCAGAGGTCTTTTTTGAGCAAGACATGTGTTTAGAGGAATCTCAGGATTTTGAGGGTGACAAAAATTGTAACTTATCTCCAGATTTGTTAAGAATGGTAAAGCAAGAGGAGAAAAAAAATTTACCCCATGAAGACAAGGTAGAGAACATAGCCTTGGAGGAAGGAAATGTTGTAAAAATTGAAACGTGTATAGCCGAAAAGACAAAGCAAGACCTTGTTGAGTTATTGCGGGAATTCAAAGACGTCTTTGTATGGTCATACCAAGATATGCCTGGGCTAAGTACTGATATTGTAGTGCATCGCCATCCCATAAGAGAAGAGTGCAAGCCAGTTCAGTAAAAGCTACGAAGGATGAGGCTTGATGTGGTGTTGAAAGTAAAAGAGGAAGTCAAGAAACAGTTTGATGCTGGTTTTCTACAAGTGGTCAAATATTCAGAGTGGGTTGCCAATATTGTTTCAGTCCCTAAGAAGGATGGAAAGGTTCGGATGTGTGTAGACTATAGGGACTTAAATAAAGCCAATCCAAAGGACAACTTCCCTTTGCCTCATATTGACACGTTGGTGGATAATACGGTGGAATACTCACTATTTTCTTTCATGGATGGTTTTTCGGGATACAATCAGATCAAGATGCACCTTGAGGATATGGAGAAAACTACTTTCATAATATTGTGGGGGTACCTTTTGTTATAAGGTGATGCCATTCGGGCTAAAGAATGTAGGAGCAACATATCAAAGGGCTATGGTAACTTTATTCCATGACATAATGCACAAAGAGATTGAAGTATATGTTGGTGACATGATCGCCAAATCTCAAACAAAAAAAGAACACATTGAAGTTTTGAAGAAGTTATTTTTGAGATTGAGAAAATTTCAATTAAAGCTCAACCCCGCAAAGTGTACTTTTGGAGCTCGGTTAGGGAAATTACTGGACTTCGTAGTTAGTGGGAGAGGAATCGAAGTTGACTCAAAAAAGGTCAAAGCTATACAAGAATTACCTCCACCGCGCACTTAAAAGGAAGTTCAAGGTTTTCTTGAAAGGTTAAATTACATTGCTAGGTTTATTTCACAATTAACTGAGAAATGTGATCCCATATTTCGTCTTTTTATGAAACACAACCAAGGCGTATGGAATGATGAGTGCCAGAAAGCTTTTGACAAAGTCAAACAATATCTGTCAAATGCCCTAGTACTATCTCCGCCTAATCTAGATAGACCATTAATACTGTACTTGATAGTGTTCAGTAACTCAATAGGATGTGTGTTTGGTCAACATGATGAGTCGAAGAAAAGAAAAGCGATATAATATCTCAGTAAAAAATTCACTGATCGTGAAATGAGATATTTGTCAATTGAGAAATTGTGTTGTGCCTTGATTTGGACAACTCAAAGATTGAGACAGTATATGCTATATCATACAACCTGATTAATTTTAAAGCTTGACTCATTAAAGTATATGATGGAGTCAACTGCTCTGAATGGAAGAATGGGAAGGTGGTAGATTTTGCTTTCTGAATTTGGTATAGTATATGTGAACCAAAAGGCTATAAAAGGGAGTGCAATAGCAAAATTTTTAGCTAGCAGGGCTTTAGAGGATTATGAACCATTAAGCTTTGATTTCCCCAATGAAGAGCTAATGTATGTGGCAACTACTGCAGAGTATCTGTGGAAGCTAAATTTTGATGGAGCGTCAAATGCTGTGGGATATAGAATTGGGGCAATCTTGGTATCCTCTAGTGGTGATCATTATCCATTCACATGCAAATTGGATTTTGATTTCACAAACAACATGGCAGAGTATGAAGCATGCATTATGGGAATTCGAGCAGCTGTAGAGTGTAAAATCAGAGTGCTAGAAGTATATGGAGATTCTGCCTTAAGAAATCTATCAGCTTAAAGGAGAATAGGAGACAAGAGATCCCAAACTAATTGATTACTGAAAAATAGTTCTGGGATTGATTGAGGAATTCGATGACATTACTTTTAATTATCTCCCACTTGATGAAAACTAGATGGCGGATGCTTTGGCAACCCTGGCTTCTATAATCAAAGTAAACAAACTAGAGGATGTGAGACCTATTCAAATGATTATTTTCGAAGTTCCACTCATTGTTATAACATGGAAGAGGAGGAAAAAGATGACCACCCTTGGTATCATGACGTATTGCGATATGTAAAAAATCATGAATACCGGAGCATGCAACTGAGAATGATAAGAGAACATTAAGAAGATTGGCCTCTGACTATGTTTTAGATGGGGATATCTTATACAAAAGGAGAAAAGATCAGGTACTATTGAGATGCGTTGATGCTGTTGAAGCTAGGAAAATCTTGGAAGAAGTTTATGAGGGTGTTTGTGGGACACATGCTAATAGATTTACAATGGCTAGACAAATTATAAGATTTGGATACTATTGGTCTACTATGGAAGGAGATTGTATCAACTATGCCAAAACATGTCATAAATGTTAGATTTATGGAGACAAAATTCACATACCACCATCACCTTTACATGTTATGACTTCTCCATGGCCTTTTTCCATGTGAGGCATGGATGTCATTGGGCTGATCTCACATAAAGCTTCGAACGGGCATGATTCATCTTTGTGGTTATTGACTACTTCACAAAACGGATAGAGACTACTTTATACGCTAGCATTACTAAGTCAGCAGTTAGTTAGTTCCTGAAGAAGGAGATCATTTGTCGATATGAATGCCCGAGAGGATCATATGAGACAACGCACTGAACTTGAACAACAACACGATAGCAAAAGTTTGTAGTCAATTCAAGATCAAACATCACAACTCGTCTCCGTATCATCCAAAAATGAATGGGGCAGTGGAAGCAGCTAATAAAAATATCAAAAAGATAGTAGGGAAAATGACTGAGACTTATAAGGATTGGCATAAGAAATTACCATTTGCACTCTATGCTTATCGGACGTCCGTTAGAACCTCTACTAGGGTAACTCCTTTCTCAATTGTCTATGGGATGGAGGCAATTCTACCTATTGAAGTAGAAATACATTCTCTTCGATTTTTTTCAGAAATAAAGTTGGATGAAGCTGAATAGATCCAGGCTCGATATGATCAGTTGAACTTGATTGAATAAAAAAGGCTAAGGGCCATCTGTTATAGTCAGATGTATCAGAAATGAATGATGAGAGCTTATGATAAAAAGGTCCGCCCAAGAGAGTTTCATGAGGGGGACCTTGTACTGAAAAAGATCCTTCCCATACAAAAGATTTCAGAGGAAAATGGATGCCAAATTGGGAAGGACCATATGTGGTGAAGAAGGCTTTCTCTGGAGGTACACTGGTTTTGACCGAAATGGATGGGAAAAGCTTACCCAATCCTGTGAATTCGGATGTAGTTAAAAAATATTTTGCTTAAAAAGGAGAAGAGGCCAATGTAAAACCCGTAAAGGGCACTTTGAGACTTAAAAAAAGGGAGAGGCCAAGGCGAAAACCCGCAAAGGGCGCCTTGAGACCAAAGGGGTTTTGGGTTGAAAACCCGAAAGGGCGGCTCAAATTTTAAAGGGCATGCAGTGATCTTGCTATACCTAAATCAACAAGAAATGAATTATGTTACATATTAAACCATCAACAAAGTACTTTGGATCTTCTAAATGCATGTTAAACTCGAAGCAGTCTTCATGGAATTTGTATATAGAAGCCCAATCTGCGATACCTAGGGCACCTGATCTTTGTCCTATTCAAATTAATTCACTATCTTTGGATTCTTTTTCTTCTCAAAGATATATTCCCAGTTAATTTCTTTTGTATTTTTAATAATTTATTTAACTCTAACTATCTTTGAGATCAGTTTATTTGTTATCCATTATTCACAAGCATGTTGCATTGAAATAATGATTGATGGACTAATAATATTTCACAAAAGAAGTTCTGCATATTACTCTGGAAATTTCTAGATAATACAAGAAAATGAAACAAGACAATTGTTTAGAATTTCTATGTACATAGATTGGAAATATTTTGAGAAAAAAGAGTCTAGATGGAGACATTTCTCTGAATTCTTTGTCTAATTGGTGATTGGACCAAATAATGAGTTGTTGCAACAAATCCTAAGAGAGGATCATTTTACGAGTATTCTCATTGGGTCATAATGTTCAGGGAATGGTATGACTGGCCAAGTTGTGGTGGAATGGATTAAAGTTAAAACAGATCCTGTGGGTTAAATCCTCTAATATTGGTAGGTTGTTTTGAAGGCGGTATAAGCCTCGTGTCCTCAAGGTTCAAATGGAGTGGGCCTTAGAATTTCCATGGGGAAAATAATTTGAGCAATAATATGATAGTTCAAGAGGAATGAAGATGAAACCTTGACGAATAAATGAGTGATAACACATTAAGTAGAAATCATACTCATATCATTTTTGCATTCATATATCATAGCATGTCTAATTAGGAGCATTTGACTCATATCGATTAGGGCATCCTAATCATTGAGCATAAGCATATACACATTCTACATGTCATGTCCTCTATAGGACGATGTAGTAGGATAAATTGACACTTTCAGCCTTGTCTCCCTGAGTTTGTAGTGGAGTAGACAAAAAATAGCAGATCTGACATTTCTGAAGTTATAGTGAAGCAGATCGAAGATATTAGTATTGTCTCCCTGAGTTTGCAGCGGAGCAGACTAGAAGATAGCAGATTTTGTCTTCCTGAAGTTGCAGTGAAACAGATCGAAGATATTAGTCTGACCTCCCTGAAGATGCAGTGGAGCAGACAAAAAAAATTACAGATTTTGCCTTCCTGAGTTTTTAGTGGAGCAGACTAAAGATAGTAGATCTTGTCTTCCTAAAGTTGCAGTGAAGCAGATCGAAGATAGTAGTCTGGCATCCCTGAGTTTGTAGTGGAGCAGACTGAAGACAACAGATCTGGCCTTCTTGAAGTTGCAGTGAAGCAGATCGAAGATGTCAGCCTTGTCTCCCTGAGTTTGCAGTGGAGCAGACTGAGATAGTAGATCTTGTCTTCCAAAGATTGCAGTGAAGCAGATCGAAGATACTAGTCTAACCTCCTTGAAGTTGCAATAGAGTAGACTGAAGATAGTAGATCTTATCTTCCTGAAGTTGCAGGAAGCGGATCAAAGATATCAACCTGGCATCCCTGAGTTTGCAGTGGAGTAGACTAAAGATAGTAAATCTCTTATTCCTAAAGTTGCAGTGAAGCAGATTGAAGATACTAGCCTATCTCCCTAAAGATACAGCCATTTGACAAGACCAGGCAAAATGGGTCTTTTTATCTTCTTTGATTTATTCTCATTACACGACAATGAGTAAAAAGGGGCAACTGTAGTAGCCCATTTATGCTCGGGCTTGAATAAATAAATAAAACTAATGTCCAGTTTACAGTCAATTTACAAAACCAAAATTCAAACCCAAATTACTTATCCAATTACACCCTCAGACCCAAAATAGATTACCCAAACCCAATACCAAAACATACTACCCAAAACTAAAACCCAAACCCGGATGCAAACCCAAAACCCGATTACCCAATTAACATCAGCCCAAAAACCAATTAAGCTAGCCCAGTGGCCCAAATAATTTTCAGATGCAGGAAACCCTAGGTTTCCATTGTGCCACAAGCACCTAGCGCAGCCCCAACACCAGCCTTTCCTCGCTCTACAATCAGTGCACAGATAGTGCCCGTCGCCGAATTTCTCGTCGTTTGCCTGCAAAAAGGAAAGAAAAAGCATCAAATATGGCAAGAAACAACAAGATAGAATTTTTTTTTATTATTTTTGGGGCTATAAAAGCCCTACTATAATCTGTAAAATAGGCATAGGCATATACATAGAAAATACGATACACAAATTTTTTAACAAAGGTGATTTCTGATTTATTTTTCTTTTCTCTTAAATTTTTTATTCATGCGAATGTTTTTTTAACATACAAACACCATCTACAATGAAGAGAATGAGTTTATATAAAAAATGAAGTTTCTCACCGAAGGACCGCCGTGAGTGACGACACGTGAGGCGCGTGAAGCGCGTGCGAGGGCTGCCGGAGGTCGAACGACCTATGAAAGCAGAGCATTTCTCTAGGACTCTGCTATTTTTTTTATAACCTGACTAAATGTTTTTTTTTTGCTAACTTTTTGGTTTATAAAGGCTACTGGAACGACGTTGTTTTGGTATGGTCAATTAATGATCAAAACAGCGTCGTTTTAAGGTTGAAGATCTGCGCGTTTCTGTTAAAGGGTCTAATTGCTCTATAGGCTCTTCCGCATTTTTGTAATTTTACAATTATGTCCGAATAATATGTTTCTTTATTTTTGATTTGGCCCTGAATCAAGATCTTTGTTTCAATCTGGTCCTAGGGACATTTTAAGGCAGGAAGGGGAACGGCGTTGTTTAGGAGATAAGGCATAATTGCCTAGTAAGTCCCTATAATATGACTCGCGTTCTAATCTGGTCCTTTTACATTTTTACCCCGAATTTTTTTATTTCTGATTTAATCCTTTGATTTTTTTTATTCTTTTATTTTCATTCTTATTTGTAATTATTTAATATTATATATATTAAATAAAACTAGGTTATTTTATTTAGTTTAATATTATTTATATATATTACATATCATTTTATAATTTGTATATTAGTTATTATATTATACATTTTTAAAATTTTGTTTATTATATGTTATTATCTTATATTATATGTATAAATTAAATTATTTTATCCTTTATATTATATAAATTTTGTATATTGTATAACACATTGTTTATATTGTTTATTCTTAAATATGTAGTTTTTATGCATACATGTATTAGATTATTACATTATAAATATTTAAAATTATATTTTACTTATTTCCTCAAAATATATATTATTTTTCTAGATTTTGCCCTATCATTTTTATATATATGTTTTTAATATCTATTTATTATTTGGTATATGTCACTCATTTTATGTTGATTTATTTTACACTTAATCTTGCATGTAAAGTTTCATATTATTTAGGAGTTTTGTATCTTTCGTTATTTACTACTTTATATCTTGTATTTATTTATCCATGCTCTTTTATTTGTTTATGATTTTATGTTTGCTTTAGTATAGTTATTCTATCATTTGTATCATTCGTTATTTCATATTATTCTTTTTTTAATTGTCTATTAGTATTAATTGCTAATATGACTTGTAATTATGATGAATTACTATTTGGAATTTATGTTTTGTAATATGTTAATGCCATATCTTACTTAAAACCATTTTTCTTAAAATGCATTTTATTGAACTGACGCGTTTTATTCAAAGGTTTTTTTAAATACAACGATACATGATATTTGGGGACTTCGAGAAAAATTATACCCTAACTCACTGGGTTTTAATTTTCCTCGTGGAACTTAAGGTATCAAATATCTCTTTTTTTTTAAAAAAACATAAACTTCATGTAACACCCCAAACCCGGCCTAGAAGTTAGGCCCGAATATGGCGTGTCACATTGAAGGCATAATTTTAAACGGTTTTGCTAATTAAAAATTTAAGGCCCAAAGCCCAAAACAAAAGTTTATTTCGAAAACCATATTAACACTTTAATAATTTTATGAAATTTCTTAAGTGGGTAGTTGGAACAATAATAATAACTCAAGATATAAATTCAATTAGGAGTTACAAGGCCTTGTTACAATCCAATGAAAAAAAATAAAGTATTTAAAATAAGATCATTTGAATAAATTAAAACATTTGAACAGCTTGTAGTGTGGCCATCTCCGAGTCCTCTCCCACGTCGAGCCGTCTATTCAGGATTACCTGAAAGATTAAAATTAAAGGGTGTGAGTTTACAAAACTCAGTGTGCATAACCCTCATCAATAAGAACATGAATCACAACAGTTTGGGTCGAAGCCCATTTCATTAACGATGGCAATTGGGCCTTAGCCCATAAAAGCCTTGGTTGGGCCTTAACCCATAAATGTTATGAATCATATTTATCTGGGCCTGAGCCCATCTCAAATAAAACCACATATGCAATGCATTAATGCCCATACCAACCCTGCACTCCATCTCCTGTCCAACCCTGCACTCCTGTGGGGATTTAATCGACCCATCCATCCCTACACTTTTTATGAAGCACCGTTGCTATGCACTAACTTATCGGTGCAAAGATAGTCGCTTCGATGGCTAAAAGCCTTCGGTGGATCCACAATTGTCAAGCGACCATGCGATCCTGTCTACACTTCCCCTTTCGAATAATCCCATCCCCATGCAACATAATAGCACATGAATGCAACATACAATAATAATCATACGATAACAATCATAAATCACATACAAGAATAATCATATAACATGTAGGGAGTTTTCGTCATTTTTTCCCTCCAGGGGCATATCGGTCGTTTTACCCATCGAGGGTATTTCCGTAATTTACCTACCAAGGGTATTTTTATAATTTACCTACCAAGGGTATTTTTGTAATTCACCTACCAAGGGTATTTCAGTAATTTCACAAATAATTTTGCAAATTAGGGGTAATTCGATAATTTTACAAATCGAGGGTATTTCGATAATATTGCAAATCAAGGATACTTTGGTAATTTTACAAACTAGGGGTATTTTGGTAATTTTATAAATTGAGGGTATTTTGGTAATTTCACAAATCGGGGGTATTTTGATAATTTCATAAATCAGGGGTATTTTGGTAATTTTGCAAATTAAGTGTACTTCGATAATTTCACAAATTGAGGGTATTTTGGTAATTTACAAATCAGGGGGTATTTCGATCCCTTTCGGGTTTTAGCTATAAACTTTGGCCCATCAACAAGTCCTCATGGCTAAAGTGAATGACACTACGCACTGGTAGGATTCCGAAAAGAGGAGGTGGGCCACTAGGGCCACTTAAGTACCAAGCTCTCCCTAGATCCAATCCTAGACATGCGTACGCCCGTTGCCACACACCAACCCTACGACTTGTTCATAGACATGTTTAGTTAAAATTAAGTCTTATGGAATTTAAGAGTTGTTCAAACTAGGCCTAAGGTCCACAAACCCTAACATATATGTCAATGTCCCCATAAACCCATCAAGCCCAAATCACTCCCTTACGGCCCATTAGGCCCAAATCTCATCATATGGCCTATTAGGCCCAAAATAAATCCAATTCATGTATCATGCATGACTAATTCAATTCTTATAACCAACCAAATCATTTCATCAAACTTAGCCTCAGGGCCCACCGGGCCCATTTAGCCACTTTCGACTTTTCGGCTTTGTCGGCATTACCGATATCGTGTGTGTAGTGTTTGTACACACCTGGTAACCTTGCATGCTGTAAACCCCTTAGTCACGAACCTACAATCGACATCACCTAACGATTAATCATAACTTAATATACATTATCGGAAACCGAAACCTCACCGTAACCTTATCGTGTACCTCACGTTTTAGTAGCCCTTCCTTCACTACTATTGGCGATTATCCTCTAGGTCTGCACCAAAACGCCCACCAAGGTATATTAACTCTCCTCATAGAATGCTCTATATATAGCTAGCTTCTCACCTTCCTTCTTTGTATCTTACCGATGTGGGATCCCTCCGTTAGCAGAGTTTAAATCCAACTCAAACTATTCTCGTCCAATCCGCAAAATAAATGCTCCCTTGCTTTTCATGAGATTCGAACCCAAGCTCCCTTGCACCCTTAATGACGCCTTTCCACTAGACCACTCACTTTCTTGTGTCTAAAATCATGCGCAACTAAATATAACCCTATGGCAAAATTCTAGAGTCCATTTAAAAAGAAATCCAAAATGCAAGAGCCAAGACTTGAACCTTGGACCTCCTTTCTTCCTTGTATGCCACCCCTTGTCTCTTATGTGGCATCACTTTGCCACTACACCACACACTCCACTTGTGTCATTTTTCTCCACATTTTATTCTTAAAGCCTACTACCAACTCTCAAGGTTTTATTCACCTAAAACCAAAATTTTTCTAAAGCCAAAGTTTGAACCCGGACTTTATAGAAACCCTCTAACCTTCCAAAATCACTCACCTAATAGGTCCAACTAGCACTAAAGCCATTTTCTTGTTCTCAAAAATTTTAAACGCTCATACGCCTAAAGCCCAATGGGCCCAATCCTACTAGGCCCAACTCTAGGATGTTACAAATCTACCCTCCTTAGAGAAATTTCATCCCCGAAATTTCTAACTATCTCATAGCAAGACATAATCTGGGATATACCACTACGCCCACTGCAAGACTCTAGTCTTAATTATTTGAGTTACAAATTTTATGAATTTAGCTCATAGTTCCAGTAATTAAACAAATGTTTTATGGAAGTAGTAGTTAAGAGTTGTTTTCGAAATTGCCAGCTCACTATAGTTTTTAGTCCCCTACGGGCCTCGGTATAGTCTATCATCTAAAGTAAGCCCAGTATCTACCTACAGTAGTAATAGTTTAAAACAGATAAGAGAACTTACTTGGTCCGATGTCGAGGGCTCGATGAACCACACTTCAAGAATCCTGCCAAAACTTTTAAAAAAAACCCAAAATTTAAGGCCCATTCACAGCCCGAGCTTTACAACCGGGCTCTGATACCAAAATTGTAACACCCCAAACTCGACCTAAAAGTTAGGCCCAAATCTGGCGCGTCACATTGAAGGCACAATTCGAAACGATTTTGCTAATTAAAAATTTAAGGCCCAAAAGCCCAAAACAAAAGTTTATTTCGAAAACCATATTAACACTTTAATAATTTTATGAAATTTCTTAAGTGGGTAGTTGGAACAATAATAATAACCAAGATATAAATTCAATTAGAAGTTACAAGGCCTTGTTACAATCCAATGAAAAAAAAGTATTTAAAATAATATCATTTGAATAAATTAAAACATTTGAACAGACTTGTAGTGTGGCCATCTCCAGTCCTCTCCCACATCAAGTCGTCTATTCAGATTACCAAACATTAAAATTAAAGGGTGTGAGTTTACGAAAACTCAGTGTGCATAACCCTCATCAATAAGAACATGAATCACAACAGTTTGGGCCGAAGCCCATTTCAATAACAGTGGTAATTGGGCCTTAACCCATAAATGTCATGAATCATATTTATCTGGGCCTAAGCCCATCTCAAATAAAACCACATATGCAATGCATTAATGCCTATACCAACCACTCGCACTCAGTCTCTGTCCAACCTCACGCACTCACTGGAGATTTAATCGACCCACCCATCCCTAAACTCATTATGTAGCACCGGTTGCGGCACTAACTTATAGGTGCAGCACAGCTGCTCGGTGGCTAAAAGCCTTCGGTGGATCCACAATCGTCAAGCGACCATGCGATCATGTCTGCACTTCCCCTTTCGAATAATCTCATCCCCATGCAACATAATAGCACATGAATGCAACATACAATAATAATCATACGATAACAATCATAAATCACATACAAGAATAATCATATAACATGTAGGGGCGTTTTCTTCCTTTTTACCCTCTAGAGGCATATCGGTCATTTTACCCATCGAGGGTATTTTCGTAATTTACCTACCAAGGGTATTTTTGTAATTTACCTACCAAGGGTATTTTCGTAATTTACTTACCAAGGGTATTTCAGTAATTTCACAAACCAGCGATAATTCGATAATTTTGCAAATCAGGGATAATTCGATAATTTTGTAAATCGAGGGTATTTCGATAATTTTACAAATTGGGGTACATTGGTAATTTTGCAAATTAGGGGTATTTTGGTAATTTCATAAATCAATGGTATTTTGGTAATTTCACAAATCGGGGGTATTTCGATAATTTCACAAATCAAGGGTATTTTGGTAATTTCACAAATTAAAGGTATTTCGGTAATTTCACAAATCGAGGGTATTTTTGTAATTTTACAAATCAAGGGGTATTTCGATCCCTTTCGGGTTTTAGCTATAAACTTTGGCCCATCAACAAGTCCTCGCGGCTAAAGTGAACAGACACTATGCACCAGGTAGGATTCTAGAAAAGAGGAGGTGGGCCACTAGGGCCGCTTAAGTACCAAGCTCTCCCTAGATCCAATCCTAGACATGCGTAAGCCCGTTGCCACACACCAACCCTACGACATGTTCATAGACATGTTTAAGTAAAATTAAGTCTTATGGAATTTAAGAGTTGTTCAAACTAGGCCTAAGGTCTACAAACCCTAACATATATGTCAATGTCCCCATAAACCCATCAAGCCCAAATCACTCCCTTACGGCCCATTAGGCCCAAATCTCATCATATGGCCCATTAGGCCCAAAACAAATCCAATTCATATATCATGCATGACTAATTCAATTCGTATAACCAACCAAACCATTTCATCAAACTTAGCCTCAGGGCCCACCGGGCCCATTTAGCCACTTTTGACTTTTACGGCTTTGTCGGCATTGTCGATATCGTGTGTGTAGTGTTTGTACACACCTGGTAACCTCGCGTGCTGTAAACCTTAGTCACGAACCTACAATCGACATCACCTAACGATTAATCATAACTTAATATACACTTATCGAAAACTGAAACCTTACCATAACCTTACCGTGTACCTCACGTTCTAGTAGCCCTTCCTTCACTACTATTGGCGATTATCCTCTAGGTCTGCACCCAAATGCCTACCAAGGTATATTAACTCTCCTCATAGAATGCTCTATATATAGCTAGCTTCTCACCTTCCTTTTTTGTATCTTATCGATGTAGGATCCCTCCGTTAACAGAGTTTAAATCCAACTCAAACTCTTTTCGTCCAACCCGCAAAATAAATACTCCCTTTCTTTTCATGAGATTCGAACCCAAGCTCCCTTGCACCCTTAATGACGCCTTGCCACTAGACCGCTCACTTTCTTGTGTCTAAAATCATGCACAACTAAATATAACCCTATGGCAAAATTCTAGAGTCCATTTAAAAAGAAATCCAAAATGCAAGAGTAAGACTTGAACCTTGGACCTCCTTCCTTCCTTGTGGTGTCACCCCCTTGTCTCTTATGTGGCATCACTTTGCCACTACACCACACACTCCACTTGTGTCATTTTTCTCCACATTTTATTCTTAAAGCCTACTACTAACTCTCAGGGTTTTATTCACCTAAAACCAAAATTTTTCTAAAGCCAAAGTTTGAACCCGAGACTTCATGAAACCCTCTAACCTTCCAAAATCACTCACCTAATAGGTCCAACTAGCACTAAAGCCGTTCTCTTGTTCTCAAAAATTTGAAACGCTTCTACGCCTAAAGCCCAATGGGCCTAATCCTACTAGGCCCAACTCCAAGATGTTACACTTCAAATCAAAACTTATTATCTAAAATACAAAATGTTATATCTTAACTTATTAGATATAATGTTTCGTATCTCGAAGTAAGGATTTTCTACAAATAAAGACAAGCTTAATTTCAAAGGCTTGAGATGTTACATCCTAACTTATTGGGTGTGACATTTTATTTCTTTGAGATAAGTGAGTTTTAACTTTTTTCAAATAAAATGATCGTATTTTAAATTTTCAACATTAGGACATGGTTTTCTCAATTAGGTACCAATTTTTGAGCATGACGAGGGTGCTAACCCTTCCTTGTACGTAACCGACTCCCGAACATGTTTTCTTGAATTTTGTAGACCAAAATTAATGTTTTAAACAAAGCATGCTTTATAAGGTGATCTGATCACACCTAAGCAAAAAAAATCAGTGGCTACTCCCGTTTTCGTTTTTTAAAATCAATTCTCATTTTTTCATAACTCTTAAAAATGGTTTCGACACTATTATTATATACAAACTTAGCAAGTGGCAGAAACTCCTCCCAACTACCACGAAAATCGGCAACATAACTCCGTAGCATATCCTCCAATACATGAATCACTCTCTCGAACTGTCCATTAGTTTGTGGATGGAACGCAATACTGAAGTCTAATTGAGTACCTAAAGCCTCATGTAGTTTCTTCTAAAATCGAGATGTAAATCGAAGGTCTCGATCAGAGATATTCGATACTGGAACTACTTGCAATCTTACTATCTCGAAGATGTATAACTTTGCTAGCGTCTACAGAAAATAATCGATCGTAATTGGAAGAAAATGAGCAAATTTAGTCAACCGATCCATGATGACCCAAACAGAATCCTTCATAGTGGATGTCAATGGTAACCCACTCACGAAGTTTATAGTCATCCGTTCCTATTTCCACAACGGAATCTTGATAGCTGCAAAATAGCCTAGTTTTAAAATTTATAAAGGATAATCAAACCTGTAGACTAACTATGACAACGATAGAGGCAAGTGCACCGTTTAACAAAGAGTATAGCTTCGCAAGAATATCTTATCGAACCCAAGGAACCTAAAAGTACTACTACTCACTTTCTTCCTATTATTTAGCCTTAAATATGGAGTGATTAATTAACTTATCTAAGACTAATGAAATACTTAAACTTAAATGCAAAGACAAAAGAACGAAACTTTGGGAAAAGACTTTGAAGAAAACTCAATTGATAAAGACGATACCTTTGGGAAAAATCCACCTATGACTTCACTTATTATCTAACTTTCAATTCATATGATTTCTTTTACTTAGCTTGATCCGTGAGACTCCCTAACCTATATTAAACCTTCTCTCGAAGCGAATAACGTCTAACCTTAGGTTAATTAGTGGAACTCTCGTTCTCTTATAATAACCCCCTAAGGAAGTAGTAAATCGATCAATGGACTCCCATATTAGGTTTCACCCTAATTCGGTAAAATCTCGTAACCCTATCTCTAGACGCTCGATCAACTCCGTTTAATTATGCTAGATCTACTCTTAGGGAGGGTCTATTCCTCCTCCACCTAAGCACATCAGATTAAATTGAGCAATATAATTGAGAACAAACTAAGTATTTATCATATAAACCGAAAGAATTAAATAACAAAATCCATCATAGGTTTCATCCCCTTCAGGTATCTGAAGGATCTAGTTCATAATAAAATAAGAAAACATCTCAAGAGAAAAGATAAAACAAAACATAAGAAATCCTAAAACCCCTGAAGGAACGGAAGGAGAGATCCTCCGTCTTGAGTAGAATTCCGACTCTTGAGATGGATCAATTGGCTATCTTCGAGTAATTCCCTAAATGAGTAAAGCTCTGGCGAAAACTCGCTAAAACCCGCCGCCTTGAATTGTCTTGCCTTGGATTGTTTATATAGACGTTTGGGATGCTTTACTTGGCTCCTAAGTACTCTTAATTCAAGTGAAATTCTTCCTAAGTGTTTGAGTGGACTTAGGATTGCGTTTCTTGGGCTTCAAGCATCCAATTCTGAGTGAAATTGCTCTTTCCTGCGGTAGGGGCACGGCCTTGACACGCCCGTGTAAATCGTGGTCCAGCCCGTGTCTCCATTCTATCGATTTAGGCATGGCTTTGACACGCCCGTGCATTATTTGGGTAGAGGCCATGCTTCGGTTTGCCAATTGGGGCACGACCGTGTACATCGGGTCGGTAGTGTTGGGCTTTTTTGTTGATGACGCATCGTGTAAATTAGGGTGTGACCGTGCAATCTAAATATTGGGGCACGAGTAGTGTGGCATGAAGTCCGTGCCGTGCTTCTTCTTGGTTGGCCCACTTTGGTCCGTTTTAAACCTATTTTATGTCCTTTTATCCTTGGGTGCTTTCACGAGCATAAGACATGAAAAGAAAGGATTAAGAGCACCTTTTACATAAATTAAGGATAAATTCATCCAAAAGCATACTAAATGTGGGATTAAAATATGTTACTTTTACGGTTTATCAAATACCCCACACTTAAGCTTTTGCTTGTCCTCAAGCAAAATTCTCAATTTACAATTAAAACAAACTTTCCAAAATTCATAATTCCCATTGACAATGCTTCATCATAATTCATAGATAATTTAAACATGGATCATTTAGCTCGAAGTGCCCTAAAGATTCAAACGAGATAAGTCATAATTTTGTAGCATAAAAATATAGGTGTCTCCCCTTATTTAAATAATTACCTTTTATTCAAAATCGACAAGGATTGACATCCTAACTAAAGATTCACTCAAAAAAGCGCTCAAAAGTCGAACCTGAAAAGTTAATCCCATAGGCTTGCCCTAAAATCAAATCTCCACCATCGTATATGAGATGATAAATGATCAAAAGGTCTTTATTAGGGTTGTAACGGGCTTGGGTTAAAAGGTGTGGATAAAGGTGAATTAGGGGTTAAAATCGAGATTGAATTGACTAATTACCTAATCTAAAAATAATGAACTAAATATGAATATTTACATCAAATGAAAAGTAATAATACCACTATTGACAATTACTTCTATAATAAAGAGTATTTTCTTGATTTAAAATTTGATAATACTTTAATACGAGCTTTTTCTTCAACAATTGGAGTTTAATTGCTCTAAGCTCTTTTATACTACTAATATTGAATAAACTTGGATTTTATTTTAAGAACAAAATAAGAAAAACTTAATAGAAGGAACTTTGATAATTGAAATAACCTAATTTGGCAATTGATCAAGTCAATTCTCGATAGAGGGGTAGTCAAAAGAATGTTGATAACAAATACAAAGGGATTTTGGGTTAATATTAGTGGGTGAGTCAATAAAAATGTTGTTAGGATTCAACGGGGTTCACTAGGAGTTATTTATGTAGGTAGGCTTTTTAGTGGAGTGAACGGGTTAAAACCTAGGTGCCTTTATCATCTCAGTATATCAAATTATTATTGTGGTCTCGACATGCATAAATGAGGCAAGTTCTAGAATAACAGTTCAAAGTTGACACACTCATAATCAATAAAAGTGAGCATGAAAAATAATATATGCTCTATAAGGCTCAATATCTCACAGAAATTATAGGTGTTTTTGACATCAATCCCTATAGATTTCAAATTTCAAAGTAATACTCAGATTTAGTTTAACAACCAATTAATTTTTATTTTTGAAAAATAGACTTATCATGCTTGATTCTCTAGTATTCTTCAAATTTAATCATCAATGCTCAATTAACTATAACTTACTCTAAAACATATCAATAAAAATCATAAATCATTAGAAATTTCATCCTAATTAATAATATGAGAATAATACTTAAGATCAAGACTAAATTCAGGATTTGAGAATAAAACAAAAAGTTGGACACTTTTACTCCCCCACACTTAAGATGTACATTGCCCTCAATGTACAAAGATAAATAATGACAGTAATGGGATAAATCAAAGAGAAGGAGAAAGTGACACTTCTGAATTTTGGATGGAGTCCAAAATACATTCCTCGGGTGCCTTTTATGTGAATATGTGTTTGTGCGGTATGTAATTGATTCTGCAAAGTCACTTAGTTAATAATTTTTGAATAGGGATTTCTTATGAGGTTAGATAGCCAATGGTATAAAAATAAGAATAAAAATAAAAATAAAAACATGAAATACTAATAAAGTTCAAAATAGAAGCATCATTAATCAAACATTTAAAATAGGGAAAATATATGTCAAAAATAATCTATGAGAACTCGAAGTCCTCATTTAGTCTTTGGATCTTGGGTGGTCTTGATGGCGATATGTGAAATGATGATAGATTTGCTGAAGGGTGGCCTCGATCCCATCAAGACATCGAGCATTGCCAATAAACTGCTAGGTACAATAGTGCTCGAGCTGAGTGAGGCGTATAGAGATATCTGCCAATGAAGTCGCTAAACATGATGGCTGCTGGCTCGGACTGGTAGCACATCATCAGGAATATCCTTGGGCACCTCCTCTTCTGTAGCTAGTCTGTATTGAGGAGGGTCCATTCCACGACGTCGTTTGATCATATTCATATGTAACATTGTTTGTATTCCTTGAGGTGTCATGTATCCGATCAGTGTGAGTGAGGACCTCTGCTGATCGGTGTCGAGGAGATTAAAGTGCCGAGCTAATCGCGATATGTATGGCCCCATTGAAATGATGCCCTTTCTATGTGCCTCTATCTGATGCTGCATTACGCATGCGATAAAATACGCCACATCGAAAACATGTCCTCAGACATGCATGATAAGAAGTAGACGTCTTGTTTATTAACGACGCCTGTGCTCTCTTTGCGACCTGTAATTGTATGAGCAAGGATAGCATGAATATACCTAAGAGTTGGGGAAAGGGCCGTCGCCTTTGAATGACTGGGGTTATAGTTTCTTGTAGTAGGGTGTAAGCTTTGCCAGCAGGCGATTTGAGTGATGTGCATGTCACGGTTTAAATCATCCAGAGGATTTTCTTCAATAAATTTTGGAGTGTAGAGACCAAGGGCTGTACCAAATTGTGGTACACTTAATCATCGTATTGTGCCCCCGAGACGAAATTGGATAGTGTCGGGGTCGTCATACTGAGCCATCACTATTTGCAATGTGAAGGTGGAACAAAATTCAAGTGTGAGTTCCAAGTAAGTAGCTCGATTATAGAGAAGAACCGCTCCCATGGCTCTATTGCTATGAGGGCTCGGATATCGGTTGTCAGTCTAAATTTTTCTATTACGTTCCAGTCCATACATCTTCCGGTGCCTAAAAGGCGTTCCCAGAGTGCCTTATATCGTTCTTCCTGAGTGTTTTGATTAAATTGGAGGAAGCAGTGCCAAATTTCTAATGAGGTGCCAGCCGAAGATGGTCCAGATGCTTTTCTTTTCTTGCTTGGAACGACCCTTTTAAGACATGATGATGACATAATTCCTGCAACATAATCAAAAAGAGATACACCTCCTTTATACAGCCATGAATTTAACAATATCACAGTCAATAGCCAAGATAGATGCTTCTTTGAAGAAAAAATACTAAAATCGTTATCTTATGAACAATTCTTAACTGAAATCATTATTTAGTTCTGGATACAATAACAAAAGGTAAACAAAGATTTCATTGGGATCATTCATGGTGTATGAGAGTTATAATTTAATGTTTAACTAAATTTAGTCAATAGAGTATCAATTCTGCAATGAAGAGGAAGAAAAATCAGCATAAAAAAATAAAATGCTAAAACAGAGAATATATTAAAAAGAATTGAAATCAAAATAGAAGGAAACAATTAATAAATCAATCAAGAAGAAGATGAAAGTAAAAATACTGAAAAACTAAAAATGAATCAGGTCTTTTGAGTCCAAAATCAACTATAACTTTTAAATAAAGAGAAAATAATTGAAAATATGAAGAAAAAGAACTAGGGATGGTTGTATGCGACGAACATGGGTGAAGCACGGTGGTGGCAGCGGCGTGGCGTGTGGTAGAACGGTTGTGTTGTGGGCGTGCGACTTGTTTTTGATTGGTTATGCTGAGGAAAAAGTAGGGAGAGGTAGTTTCGGGTGGTGGAGGGTATGGGTATCGTGGAAATTTTGGGGAAGGTGGCTGAGAATTGTGTCTAGGGTTTAAAATGGGGGAGGGTTTTTTTTTTTTGGGGTTAATTTTCTTATATAATGAGGGGAACATGGCCACCTGACACGGCCGTGTTAAATTTGAACTGCCTGTGCTTTTCACGATTGCTTGGAATTGGGTACGATTTAAGGTCTTTAGCACGCCCATGTGATAATTTGACGCGCGTGTTCTCGATAAGTCAGTATGTTCACACGATCACGGTGCACGCCCGTGTTCCAGCCGTGCTCAATATGTCAGTAGCCTCACACAGTTATGAGGCATGCCCGTGTGATTTTATCATAGCCCGTGTTGGAAAAGAGAGGTTTTCCCTGTTTATGCACGGTTATGGGCACGCCCGTGTTCAAGGCCGTGTTAATGATCCTGTATTTTTGTTAGACTTTGCAAAACAAAGTTAATGTGTTTAGTGCTCGGGTTGCCTCCCAAGAAGCGCTCGTTTATAGTCTTAAGCTAGACTCTCCCTGCTTTTAGTTCTAAAGGAAGGCTCATGGAGCATAAACTCCTCTCTTGTATCTCCAAGATCTGCACCATTATAAATATTAAGTCGGTGACCATTTACCTTGAATGTACCTTTAGTGGGATGAGTTACCTCAACGGTGCCATAAGGAAATATTGTTTTGATCGTGAATGGGCCTGACCATCTGGATTTTAACTTCCCAGGGAATAATTTAAGCCTTAAATTGTATAATAGAACTAGGTCTCCTACTTAGAAATGTCTTGATCGCTTGAGGCGGGCATCATGACGTCGCTTTGTTGCTTCTTTGTACAACCTTGAGTTCTCATAGGCTTCTGTTCTCCATTCATCTAACTCGTTTATCTGCATCATTCTTCTCTTTCCTGCAAGGTCAATGTCAGTATTTAAAAATTTTATTGCCCAGAAAGCTTTGTGTTCTAACTCGAATGGTAGATGACAACTTTTCCGTATACTGAGCTTGTATGGGGATGTCCTAGAGGTGTTTTGAATGTTTGTTCTATAAGCCCATAAAGCATCATCTACTTTAATCGCCCAATCTTTTCTATTTGATTCAACTATTTTTTCTAGATTGCGCTTAAGCTCTCGGTTTGCTACCTCAACTTGCCCACTAGTTTGGGGATGATAAGGGGTGGCTGTTCTATGGCATACTCCAAATTCGTTTAAGACTTTTTCAAATTGTGTATTACAGAAATGAGTACCCCTATCACTGATGATGGCTCTAGGTGTATCGAATTGGGAAAATAGTCTCTTGAGAAATTTAACTACAACCTTAGCATCATTGGTAGGTAAGGCTTTTGCTTCTACCCATTTTGACATGTAATCAACTGCTACTAGGATGTATTTATTTCCAAATGAACTCGGGAATGGTCCCATAAAATCAATATCCCATACGTCAAATATTTCACATGATAGCATATATGTTTAAGGCATTTTATCACGTTTAGAGATGTTACCTGTTCTTTGGCATTTGTCACACGAGTAACATACCTAATGGCATCTTTAAATAGAGTGGGCGAGTAAAAACCTGATTCAAGTATTTTGTGTGCTATCTTAATACCACTGTAGTGTCCTCCGATGGTCCCGAATGTCAATGTTCTAGGATTTTGCTTGCCTCGTCCTTGTAACGCATCTTGAATTACGATCCGCATATATGCGGAAAGAAAGGGATCCTCCAAAATAATTTTTCACATCGAGAAAGAATCGCTTTTTTGGTGATGTGTCAATTCTTAGTAGGATGTTAGCTGCTAGATAGTTTGCAATATTTGCAAACCAAGGTACTAGAATGTGTTATAAAAAGAGTCGTTCTTCTGAAACGAAACATTTATTTCATGTTCATCAAGCTCTTTGGTGTGTGGATTTTCGAGTCTTGAAAGATGATCTGTCGCGAGATTCTCAGCTCCCCTCTTATCTTGTATTTCCAAGTCAAATTCCTGTAAGAGTAAAATCCATCGTATTAGTTTAGGTTTTGCATCATGTTTGTTTAAAAGATAACGAAGAGCTGAATGATCAATGTAAACAACAACTTTAGATAATATTAGATATTGTCTAAATTTGTCAAAAGCAAAAACTATAGCTAGTAATTCTTTCTCAGTCATGGTGTAATTTTCTTGCACGGGTGTTAATGTTCTGCTAGCGTAGTAGATTGGCTGAAAATGCTTGTCTATTCGTTGTCCCAAAACTGCACCTATTGCAAAGTCACTTGGATCACACATTAATTCGAAGGGTAAGTTCCAATCAGGTGCAATTATAATCAGTGCATTTACTAATTTATCCTTAAGGACATTGAATGCATCTAAACATTCCTGATTGAAATTAAAAGGAACATTTTTTTCTAGTAATTTTGTTAAAGGCTTAGCTATTTTAGAAAAATCCTTAATAAATCTTCTATAAAAACCTGCGTGTCCTAAAAAACTTCTAATAGCCTTGACTCAGCTAGGGGGAGGTAATTTTTCTATGGTTTCAACTTTTGCTTTATCTACCTCAATTCCTTTACTAGAAATCTTATGTCCTAATACAATCCCTTCTCTAACCATAAAATGGCATTTCTCCCAATTTAAAGCAAGGTTTGTTTCTTCACATCTCGTTAGAACTCGTTTTAAATTTTTAAGGCAAAGATGGAAAGAATTACCGAATACCAAGAAATCATCCATAAATACCTCCATGATGTCCTCCACAAGTTCGTCGAAGATTGCCAACATATAACGCTGAAAAGTAGCAGGAGCATTACATAATCGAAAAGGCATTCTATGATAAGCAAATGTACCGTATGGGCATGTAAATGTTGTTTTTTCTTGGTCTTCAGGAGCTATGAGGATTTGAAAATATCCGGAGAGTCCATCCAGAAGCGATGGTACATATGCTCTGGATAATCTTTCTAGCATTTGATCTATGAAAGGAAAAGGAAAATGATCTTTTACGGTGGCATCATTTAACTTTCTATAGTCTATCTGCACTCTCCATCCTCAGAATCGTTCTTGTGGGAATTAACTCATTTTTTCATTGGGTACTACCATCATTCCTCTTTTCTTTGGGACTACCTGCACAGGACTTACCCAAGTGCTGTCAGAAATAGGATAAATTATTCCTGCATCTAGAAGTTTAATTACCTCGGCTTTGACCACTTTTTTCATGTTGGGGTTTAAACGTCTCTGAGGTTGCACACATGGTTTATATTCTTCTTCCATCAAAATTTCGTGGGTGCAGAATGTGGGGCTTATTCCCTTGATATCAGAAATTTTCCAAGCTATGGCTTTCTTGTGTTCTTTTAGTACTTTTATCAGTTCCTCCTTTTCTTTGGATTTTAATTCTGAGGAGATGATTACTGGTAGTGTAGAATTGTCTCCAAGGAATGCATATTTTAGGTGTTTTGGTAACTGTTTGAGTTCCAATTTGGGTGGCTCTATGAGGGAGGGTTTCTGTTTTATTTCATTATCATTCTTGATTCTTTCTTTTCTCCGTTGTTCATATGATGACCTTTTCAGATTGTCTTCATCTTCTTCCCCCTCTTTTTGAGCCGGACACAATTCCAATGTGTCACCTTGTATAATTTCTTGTAATGAATTCTTTATAATATGATCAGTAGTGTCGACGAAATAATAGGAATCGTCTTGTTCTTTAGAATATCACGTGACATTACAAAGTTGAAAGATAATTTCTTCATCACCTATTCTCAGAGCTAGTTTATCATTACCTACATCAATAATAGCTCTAGCAGTGGCTAAAAAGGGACGCCCTAAGATTAAAGGAACATTAATGTCTTCATCCATGTCTAACACAACGAAATCAACAAGAAAAATAAATTTATCAATTTTGACCAAGACATCTTCAATAATTCCCCTAGGATATTTAATAAATCTATCGACTAATTGAATACTCATCCTAGTGGGATTTGGTTTTTCAAGATTTAGCCGTTTAAATAATTTGTAAGGCATTAAATTAATACTAGCGCCTAAGTCTGCTAATGCTTTCTTGATGTTTAAACTACCAATTAAGCAAGGAATAGTGAAACTCCCTGGATCTTTTAATTTCCATGGTAGCCTATTTTGGAGAAGGGCTGAACATTCTTCGCTAAGCTCCACCATGGATACCTCCTCAAGCTTCCTTTTGTTCGTAAGAAGTTCCTTTAAGAATTTTGCATACTTCGACATCTATGAAATAGCTTCAACGAAAGGTAAGTTAATATGTATTTGTTTAAAGAGTTCGAAGAACTTACCGTATTGAGCATCCAATTGTTCTTTCTTCAATTTTACTGGATATGGAATTTTTCTTTTATTCTCTGTAGGCAATGGATTATCGTTCTCACTTTCTACACTCTTTTTCCTGATAATTTCATATGGTGTCTTTCTTTGTGGTTCAATTAACTCTTTGCCACTCCTTAGCATAACTGCTTTTACCTGCTGTGTGCCTTTGGAAAAAATCTTTGTCTGTATTTCACATAATATCTCAATAAGTAGTCCAACCGACATGATGATTTCTCTTACCTGAATTTTGATTCCCTCGATTGATCTTTGTTGTTCATCGAGTGTTTCTTCAGCCTTTTGAAGACGAGAGTTTGTAGCTATCACCAATTTTGTCAGAATCTCTTTGAGGTTTGATTCCCTTCCTGTGGATAAGGTTGTTGAAAATTTAGAGGAAAATCCTATCTTTAATCATTCCACGAGAAGTCGGGATGGTACCTCCATCCTGTAGTATAAGTGTCACTATAAAAATTATTTTGACATTTAGAGTAGTTACCTATATAGTGGACTTGTTCGTTTTTCATGCTATATTTGTAGGGTGGGTACTCAGGATTCACCACGCCTCTCAGATTCGAGTTATACTGCATTACTGGGTGTACCTACGAGAGATTATTCAAACCATCAATCTTTTTATTCATTATTTCGAATCGATTAGATAACTTTGGTGACCACGTCGAGGTTGCTTGATGAGGAATTGTCCCCATGCCTTGCCACTGATAATTATTCAGTTCCATTCCTTTGAAAAACTAGAATTATTTGTAAAAATTAAAATAAAAGAAAAGTTAGCAAAGTAAAAATAATAATAATGGCTAAAGTAACAAAAATAGAGCTTTTGTAATATTTTTGAATTCTCCGGCAACGGCGCCAAAACCTTGATCGCTGCAAAACAGTCTAGTTTTTAAAATTTATAAAGGATAATCAAACCTATAGACTAACTATGACAATGATAGAGGCAAGTGCACCTGTCGAACAGTAGTATAGCTTTGGCAAGAATATCTTATCGAACCCAAGGAACCTAAAAGTACTACTACTCACTTTCTTCCTATTATTTAGCCTTAAATATGGAGTGATTAATTAACTTATCTAAGACTAATGAAATACTTAAACTTAAATGCAAAGAAAAAAGAACGAAACTTTGGGAAAAGACTTTGAAGAAAACTCAATTGATAAAGGCGATACCTTCGAGAAGAATCCACCTATGACTTCACTTATTATCTAACTTTCAATTCATATGATTTCTTTTACTTAGCTTGATCCGTGAGACTCCCTAACCTATATTAAACCTTCTCTCGAAGCGAATAACGTCTAACCTTAGGTTAATTAGTGGACTTTCGTTCTCTTATAATAACCCTCTAAAGAAGCAGTAAATCGATTAATGGACTCCCATATTAGGTTTCACCCTAATCCGGTAAAATCTCGTAACCCTATCTCTAGGCGCCCGATCAACTCCGCTTAATTATGCTAGATCTACTCTTAGGCAGGGTCTATTCCTCCTCCACCTAAGCACATCAGATTAAATTGAGCAACATAATTAAGAACAAACTAAGTATTTATCATATAAACCGAAAGAATTAAATAACAAAATCCATCATAGGTTTCATCCCCTTCAGGTATCTGAAGGATCTAGTTCATAATAAAATAAGAAAACATCTCAAGAGAAAAGATAAAACAAAACATAAGAAATCCCTAAAACCCTCTAAAGGAATGGAAGGAGAGATCCTCCGTCTTGAGTAGAATTCTGACTCTTCGAGATGGATCAACTGGCTATCTTCGAGTAATTCCCTAAATGAGTAAAGCTCTGGTAAAAAACTCTGCTAAAACCTGCCGCCCTTGAATTACTGCCTTGGATTGTTTATATAGACGTTTGGGATGCTTTACTTGGCTCCTAAGTACTCGTAATTCAAGTGAAATTTGTCTTAAGTGTTTGAGTGGACTTAGGATTGCATTTCTTGGGCTCTAAGCATTCAATTCCGAGTGAAATTGCTCTTTCCCGCGGTAGGGGCACGACCTTGACACGCCCGTGTAAATTGTGGTCCAGCCCGTGTCTCCATTCTGTCGATTTAGGCACGGCTTTGACACACTCGTGCAATATCTGGGTAGAGGCTGTGCTTTGGGTCTGCCAATTGGGGCATGGCCGTATACATCAGGGTCAGGCTGTGTTGGGCTTTTTGTTGACGAGGCACGGTCGTGTAAATTATGGTGTGACCGTGTGCAATCTAAATATTAGGGCACGGCCGTTTGGTATGAAGTCCAGGCCGTGCCGACTTCTTGGGTTGGCCCACTTTGGTCCGTTTTAAACCCATTTTGCGTCCTTTTTATCCTTGGGTGCTTTCCTGAGTATAAGACATGAAAAGAAAGGATTAAGAGCACCTTTTTACATAAATTAAGGATAAATTCATCCAAAAGCATACTAAATGTGGGATTAAAACATGTTACTTTTACGGTTTATCAAATCTTAACGGGTTGAAGCAAACCTGAAGGTAATTGATGTGCAGCCTTAACCTGCTAACACGTCAAACATCGGCACACAAAATCAACCACTTCACACTTCAAATCAAGCCACCAATACAACTCTTAAAGATTTTGATACATTTTATTCCCATCGGGATGCATAGTATAAGGGCTACTATGCGCTTCTCGCAAGATAGACTGCCTCAACTCAGTATAATTTGGCATACAAACCCGACCTCTAAAATAGAGAATACCCTCACTGTTAAACCCAAAACCAAAAGTCTTACCCTCATCAATCTACTAGAACCGAAGAATTAGAGAGTCATCCAATAATTGGTTTCCCTGAATCTAATCAATGCATGACGACTTAATTTGCAACTCAATTAATAGATCATTGTCCTCAAATAGACTTAGGCAAGAAAACATTGCCCTCAACTTAGACATCGATCTTTGACTAAAACTATCGGCCATAATATTAGCATTACCAGGATGATACTCTATAACACAATTGTGATCGTTAAGCAACTCAACCCATCTATGTTACTTAAGATTTAACTTCTTCTAAGGAAGGATGTACTTGAGGCTCTTATGATCAGTGTAGATGATAGACCTCTCACCATATAGATAGTGCCTCCATATTTTCAGTACGAAGACAACCATAGCTAACTCAAGATCATGCGTCTGATAGTTACCTTACGGTACACTTCTAGACCCTAAAAAATAGAAATAGATTAATTAGCATGATTTTACCAAACGCGATTCACTCATACAACAAAATCATCGACAATAGAACTTAATTTCAGAAAAAAAATCAGCCCCAAACACAGCAAATAACCACTTACCCTTGCAAAAACAGTACTCTAAATCGCAATTAAACCATTGGAGGAATTAGTGTTTCACAAGCTTCACCTAGAAAAACCCCAACACAATTAGAAGTGACAGAAAATGCAGCTCAGAACACCAACTATTCACGAATTAACCGAAACAACAATAATAGACACACTTTACAGAAAGAAAAAACCTAACGACACTTACACAAAGGTGAACTAGTTAAATTCCATCCAATAAGCACAATACAAGTAACCAACAAAGGGAAAAACAAATTAGGGAAAATGAAAGGGAGAGGAAAAAGAAAAAAGAAAACTGAAAAAAGAGGAGAAGTGTATGTGAAAATCGTGGAAAAAGAGTATGGAAAAATCTTTTAATTTTTGATTTATTAATATGACTATTAAATTTTTAAAAAAAATCCTAACCAAACTAAATTTCTAATAACTTATTAGATTATCCAGAATTCAAATTTAACCTAATCTATAGCACATGGGCAGCACTGTAACATCCTCAAAACCCCCTTGGTCATAAATGATATGAGATAAAATCTTACTGAAATAAGGTATAAGATTAAAGAAAATGAAAGTTGCAATATATCAAAAGAGAGTTAAATCAAGAAGCATGACATGATGTATTAAGGAAGGGACTAAATCGTAAGTATGTGAAAAGTTTTTGGCTCAAGTGTAAATATTCAAAATTTAGGGGATTGAAGTGTAAAAATGAAAATTTTGAAGGACCAAAAGTAAAATAATCCAATTTACTAAGATATGGCATTGGCATGGGGACCAAATTGAATAGGTGAAGAATTGTGACGGACTAAATCGCAATTTTACCAAATTAAGTGATGATTTAAGGATGTAATGATGATGTTGATGATATTTTGGTGATTTTTTTAATTAATTAGTTAAATATTATTTTATTAATATTTTACTTAGATATTTATTATTATTTTATTTAGAAAATGGTATTATAAAAAGAAAGGAAGGATGAAGGAAATTTATCATCCTTCCAACGTGAGTGAAAGTGTGAGAAAGGAAGTTTTCTTTTATTTATAATTTAGTCCTTTGCCATGAAAACCTACATTTTTACCTAAAATTTTTGAAAATTTCCTTAGATATTAAAGAGAGAAGATGAAGTAGAGATTCTAGAGAATATGTTCATCAATTTAGAAGCAAGAAAACAATAGATGAAAGTGGAGAAAATGAGAAGAAAAAGGAAGGAAAGTGGTGAAGATGAGAAATGCATAGAAATGAAGAAATTCTTGACAAAGGAGGTAAGTTTCATACTAAACCTACTTGTATTTCAATAGATTGAGTTAAATATGTTTTGATTGAGATGTATGAAACATGTATTTAATCTAAATACTAGAAATAGAAAGTATTTGATGAAGAATAGAGACTTAAAACACTAAATTGGTAAGAGATAATGTGATTTGTATAGTGAAAAGTAATAAGATTAAGCAATGAATATGTAATCTACACATAAACATAAGTGACTAAGTTGTATATTAATCAAAAGTATGGCAATTATGTGTGATTGAATGAAAGATAGTGCAAAGAACCTTGGAAAGTAAAATATTTTCATTAAAACAGTTTGGACAGCAGCAGTGACTTAATTTTGAAAATTCACCTAAAATTATAGAAATTTAGATAGAGATTGAATTAAATATAAATTTAAATCTTATTGATTCTAGTTTCATATGGAAGAAACGGTAAAAGAAACGTGATTTTATAGTTTGAGATATATTAATTTTAGTGAAACAAGGTCGCAGTGGATTTAGGTTTCCCTGTTCTGACTTTGGAAAATCATAAAAAATTGTAAATGTGTTTAAATTTATATTTTTAAATTATTAATGATTCTATTTTCAATAGAAACAAATGAAAAAATCATCCAAACCCCGTACTAAGAGAATTAATTTTTAGTAAAGAAATGTTGAAGCTGTCAAGCAACAGAACAGGAACAAATTTGAATAATTTATTGTGCTGATTGGGTAAATTATAAATTCTTAAATTTTTATGGTAAAAATATATTTTAGTCTAGTTTCAAAAACATCAAGCGGATCTTAATTTCGAATTCTGTAGCTCAAGATATAAACAATTTAGTGACTATGACTCAAGTGGACAACTTTGATATGAACATATAAGTAAATAGCAGAATTATAGACAATATTACATATAAGCATGTTATATACTAAAAGCTAAAGATTCTAATAAATATATACATAAAGGATGTCGAATGGAGATGGGGAGGAAAAATATATGAATATATATATATATATATATATAGTAGATGAATTTGAAATGTTTGAAATGGTTGTAAGTGATGGAATGACTAATACATGTGAATATGTTTAAACAAATTGATAAAATAATAGGTGAATAATTGTTAATTGATGTGACATTGAATTCTTGTTAAAATTTTATAAAGAATTAAATTGATTGGCTTAATTTAGAAATAAATATGAAATATACATAAAGTGGGTAAACTACTTTGAAAGTGCAAGTACTCCAATGTTCTTATTTGTAAAACTTTAATATTTGTGTTAATTTTATAAACTTTGTTATCTTTGATTGAATATCATGTTTTTATGAGGACTTGAGATTATAAATAGATGTAAGTGGATGATATGTAAAATGAAGTGGCGGTTATGATATCTGAATACGGTCCAATTAATGATATAAAAAAATAAATAAATAAAAATAAAGTGTGGAACTTGTAGGAAAATGGAGATGACGTCATGACAAGTTTGCCATGTCACGACTTGGAAACCCCAACGTCGTGGCGACAGTTCAAATTTTTTTATGAACTATACAATTTGCCATTTGATCAATTGTGGATGTTTGTGGTAAACCATAATTTATACGTATTTTTATCCCATGCTTGGCTTATTTTTGGATAAATTTTCATTAGATTCGATGAATTCGATGCTCTAATCCTTTAATTTCATGTTTTACACTCAGGAGAGCTTAGGGAGTCGAAAAGAAAGATAAACAGGCCAAAAAGGGACAAAATGGGCCTACCTCGAAAATCAACACAGCCTGGGTTGTCGCACACGGGCAGGCCACACAGTCGTGTGTGACGAGCAGAATCGAACATGGTCTAAGCTATCATACACGGGCGTGTCACACGGGCGTGTCCCTGCCGAACCAAGTTTAATTTTGTTCGGAAAAGTGTACTTGTGGGCCAAGAAAGACGCTCCAAAGCCTATATAAACTCCCCTAGGGAGAACCTAAACAGACACGCAGAGTAGAAGGCAGAAAATACTCGAAGACAGCCATCGGGAGCAGCTTGGAAGAAGGATCTCCATCAAGACTGAAGATCTCCTATCAATTTCTCTTAATGTTTTTGGGTTTTCTTATGTTTTGTAGTTTTCCCTTTTTTAAGATGTTTCCTCTATCAGTATAAATTAAATCCCTTAAATACCTAAGGGGATGAAACCTAAGATGAATCTTATTACTATTTGATTTATAAGATAAATACTTGTTCTTATTCTTAATTGTGAGTTCTTATTCTTGTTTTGATAATTCAGGTTATTGATTCAAGTCAAATGTGTTTATTCAGAGGAGCAAAATCCCTGTTTAAAAGTAGATCAACATAATTAAGCGGAGTTGTAACATCCTGAATAGGGCCTATGCATTTCCAGTTTAATTGTATGAAATGACAAGTTTCAAGTACTATGAATAAATTTTTGATACTTTTGGAAATCTAGAAATGCATGGAAATGGAAATGAAAATGGAAATGGAAATGAAAATGAAAATGGAAATGGAAATGAACATTTTGGAAACCTAGACATTTTGGAAACTTAGACATTTTGGAAACTTAGACATTTGGAAACACGAACATTTTGGAAACTTGAACATTTAGGAAACTTGAACATTTTGGAAACTTGAACATTTTGGAAACTTGAACATTTTGGAAACTTAGACATTTTGGGAAACTTGAACATTTTGGAAACACAGGAAAATCTGAGCAGCGAAAATTTTAAGAAACTTAAAATTGACCCCGGAATGTCGAATTTTAGAGCCCAAAGGGGAACTTAGGGCCAAGTGACCCTAAATATATAAAGTACATGAAATTTGACCCAATAACGGGCTTGGAAATGTGGCCTGAAGATGCCACATAAGGCCTTAGGAAATGGCCCACATGCAAAAGGTTTTGGGCTGAGTTTGAGACATCCGAGAAGCAAATAATGAAGGCCTTATTTTGCTTCCAAGGCAAGGAGGTGGGACGGCACAAGCATGTTGAATAAGAGGAGTTTCACTTCGATTAAAACTCGTTTAATTAAGTGTTAAGTAAAGGAATTTCTTTTAATAAAATAAATAAGGAGATAAAGGATGGATAAAGTACTTATAATTTAATTAAAGTGATAATTAAATGATAATATTATCACTTGTAGAGGAGTGGTGGCCAAGTCAAGGACTCTTGGCATATCAATTTCAGTTAAAAGAGGAAAAACAAGGCCATCCTCTCATCTTTCCAAAAGTGTGCCGAAATTTGCATAGCTTCCCTCTCCCTCTCTTTTGCAGAATTCTCCTTGAACAAAATACCATCTTCTTTTCTTCTCTTTTCTCCTCCGTTTCTACCATCAAGGCCAAATCCACATCGATTCTAAGTAAAGGAGAAGTCGGTTACAACATCAAAAGGGTAAGATCTAAGATCAATCAACTTCTATTCTTTTCTTTTACCAAAATTCGGATACTAACCCTCCTCATGATCATGGCGAATAGCATAAGGGATTTTTGGGATTGAAAGCGAGGTAAGTACATCAATGTACATTCGGCTAAGAGATCCCTTTCATAATCAAACAATAGATCTAATCTAACAAGTGATTTGACGAAATTTGAAATAAAGATCAACTTGGGATCTAAGGTAAGAAAGTCTATACATTCGGCCAAGGTTCATGTGGTTACCTAGACTAGATCCATAATTATTAGAAAGCGGAAACTAATTTTGTGAAGTTTTAAGGTTGGCGAACAACAAGTAAAGGAAAAGCGAAGTTTTTAGGGATTGTGTAAACACCAAATCGGCAAAGGTGAATTTCTTTTACAAATCCTACTAGGATTTGGTTTTGTCTAAAAAGGGTTTATTAATGTGTTCTAATTGATGGGCCGAATATAGGGATTAATAGATCTAAAAATTAGATCGGGATTCTCGAGATATCAAGGAACCTATTAAGCGAAAAAGGTGTGTACCCTTACTATCCTTCGATATTGTATGGCTAAATATTTTAATATATAATGTGAATAATAATGTGAATGTGGCTATGTACCACAAATATGGCAAAAAGTACCAGTGCGTTTCCTACTTAGATAGGATTGTGAAAAATGTTATTTAATAACATGCGAATATATGAATATGAACATGAAACTAAGTTATGCTATATATATGTTTTGGGGCATTGGGATTTTGTTTAAGGGGAGAAGCAGTGTTGACTTGGTCTCACTGCTTGAAGGTGTTGACTTGGTCTCACCAACGAAAAATGTAGACTACGGTCACATTGCGAAATTTTGGTAACCGGTTACAATAGTGTCAAATGACACAACGTTTAAATTTGATTATAGTGTCTAATGACACAACGTGGAGAGTAGCGGATGGAGGTTGACTTAGTAGTCCCCACGGTGTGAATGGCGAATGCACGGTGGAGAGTAGTGGATGGACCATTAGGATTGGGTTTGGGTTGCATCATAATTTCATTATTATATGGATCCGATGATTTAAACATGAATGCTGAATTATTGATTGATAGTATTGTGTGCACATTGAGTGCATTGACTCACCCCATTGTGGGAATTATTTTTGGTGATGATCGGTGTGAATGGTAGGTAGACCATGAGGAGGCCATGCATCACTTGAAGAATTTATTAAATTTGGACCGTATTTAATTTTAATACTTTTTAATTTTATTTTGGGTTTACTTGATGTAATAAGGCCATAAGGCCCAGTGGATTATTCTTTGTTTTTACATTATTGTTAAGTTTCATGCTAAGAACTTTATTGGTTGTGTTTAATTAAATGGGCTTACAAAATCAAATAAATGGGTTTTCAATCTAAGCCCAACTCAAAACAATAGTTTTTCTAAAAATTTACAAATTTTCTCTAAATATCGAATGTTTTTGAAACCGGTTTACTTTAGGAACATACGGATCCGGTCCATTCTAAGTGGTAGGGTGTGGGTGTGTTCGATTTAATATCGAGCCAGTTTAAACTCTCGGCACGTGGGCTAAGGCCCAACGTTTTCAAAGCGAGCCAAATGATTTTCTTTTTAGCGGGCTTTTGGCATGGCCCTAAGTCTCAAACCCATGATCCACCGGTAAGTACCCCAACTCTATGTGTGATTACATGATTTATATAAGGGTAGAAAAGGCATGGAGCGTAGAATAGAATGATAGGAACATGAACCCTAGGATTAGACTACTCAAAAACAAACACATAAGACTTAAAGCACTAAACAAACCTATGGCTAAGTCAACGAGCTAAGGTGTGGTAACCCTTATCGCATGTCTAGGATTGGATCCGGAAGAGCTTGGTATTTAAGGTCCTAGTGACTCACCTCCTCTTGGCAGAATCCTACAGTGCGTAGCCGGTTCACCATAACTCGGAGGGTTCGATGGTGTGGCAACCTCATGCACGCATGTCTAGGAGCAGTTTCGGTGGGAGCTTGGTATTTAAGCGATCCGCGTGACTCACCTCCTCTCCACACGAATCCTGCTGGTGCGTAGCTTTAGTTCACCACGACCAAGAGGGCTCGGTCATAGGCTAAACATAATGACTAAAACCCAAAAGGAACTAGCCATGTTTTAAAAAAAAAAGGAATAGAGCGAAACAACAAACCTTAGTTTTTTTCAAACTTTTAAAACTTCCTTTTAAATCCAAAAAAAATTATTTTTACAACATTTTACGAAAAACTCAGTTGCGAAAAATTACAAAAATGCCCTTAGGGGTAAAATTACCAAAAGCATACGATTTGTAAAATGATTCAACTACTCAACAACATTATCAAACTTTCATGATTTCATAAACATTCAAAACCCTAATTTATAAAATCTTGAAATCTGAGATTTTTTACAAAATTACCCCAACTTACAAAATTACCAAAATGACCTCGATTTCCAAAATTTTTGCAACATCCCCATTTTTGAAGGAACACTTTTGAAAGGAACCCTCAAAGTTTTACAAATTTTGAAATACCTAAATCTATAAAATTTTACAAATTTACTCAGATTTGTAAAAAATTACCAAAATACCCAATTTCAAAAAAAATTCAAATCACCTAGACTTCAAAATTTTCAAGAGTAACTTTTGAAAAAAAACCCCAAGAAATGTTTCTTACGAAAATTACGAAAATACCCAGTGGGACAAAATTACGAAAATACCCCGGGTAGTGGAAAACAATAACAACCAACAAAAACTACAACGTTTCTCCGAATGAGCGAAAGTTCATACTTGTTTGATGAAGGAATGGAAGAATGGAAAAGACATGTGTTGTATGATACGAAAGAACCACTCTAAAATCCTTCTCATAAAACTTCTTATTTGATAAATAAGTGGAACAAATAACTAATTCATAGAACTTCTTAATCGGATCCCGACGCTAGAAAATGAGCTCTAGAGGGCGTGGTCGTCGTGGTCGAGGAAGAGGAAGGATGACCGTGTCGAACCCGTTAGGTCGGGTCAAGGTCCGAACAATGAGATGCCACCGCCACCACCACCCCAATTTGTTAATGTTGAGCGGCGAGGCTCGAGACGGGAAGAGGCATGTCGCGAGCTATTCGTGAGTTTTGGAATTGGTGGCGGTGCGGGGAGGAAATGGAGGAAATCGAAAGTCGGTACTGAGCGGCTCAGAGCTAATGGAGCGAAAATGTTTGAGGAGTATCTAATGTGGCACCAGTCAAGTTGAGTCTTGGTTGGAAGCAACGAGCGTATAATGGATGAGCTTGATTTGACTCGGAGGAAAAGTGAAAGGATGGTGGCATTATTCTGCGATGAAGCGTATCAATGGTGGTTATTGTCGTGAAGGTCAAGTAGTGAAAATTTGACACAGGAGTATGTTAAAGAGGCCTTTCAAAAGAAGTATGTGGGAACTAGGTATACGGATGAGCGGAGGAAGGCTTTTCTAGGGTTAGTACAAGGGAGTAAGTCCGTCGCGAGAATATGAGGCGAAATTTACGAGGTTGAGCCGCTATGCTCGAGGTAGTGGCAATGAGCATGAACGCCGTGTCCGTTTGAGGACGGATGAGAATGATCTAAGGCATTGATAGCACCGCATCGAGCGGAATTCTCGCTTTGGTGGATAAGGCTAAAGTGGCCGAGGGAATTAAGGATTCCATCAAGCGAACAACGATCGAAATAGGCGGAAAGAGGTTTTGGATCATCGGGAATAAGAGGCCTAGAACCGATGGGCCAAGGGATCAACAATTTGATGCAGTGAGCGATTCATCCTTGTGAGTATTGTGGAAAGAGGCATCTAGGGGAGTGTTGGAAAAAGATAGGAGCATGTTTTAGGTGTGGGTCCAAGGACCATATGTTTAAGGATCCCAAACAATCGGGCGAGAATCGACCGGTAGTTCGAATGCTAGCAGGGCCAGGTAGAGGCGACAAGAACCTCAGCAGGGTCGTGGTTCGAAATGCCGTGGTAGTGAGTGCGAGGCAGGCCGTGGCACACAGGTCGAGTACTAATGCTATCTTGATGCAAGACAACCGGTTTGGTTTATGCGGTTCGCGAAGGGAAGATGGAGACGCCACGGGACGTAATAACCAGAATGCGTTCTTTATTTTGACAAACCCTACCTTGCTTTGATTGATGTGGGCTCGACCCATTCCTATGTTGCAAGTAGTGTAGTAAAAACACTAGGCCTGACTCGAACTCTCGGCGGTAGATGGTGTAGTAAGCCCATTAGGCCAAACTATAGTGGTAGACAAGATCTTTGGAATGTACCCTAGAGATTCGGGGAGTGAACTTTCGGCGGACTTAATGGAGTTACCCTTGGAGAGTTTGAGCTCATACTCGGAATGGATTGGTTAGTAGAACACCGAGCCGTGTTGGATTGTGCGACTAAGCGTATGGAACTAAGAACCCCGGAAGATGAAATGGTAATAATGATCGGAGAAAGGAGGAACTATTTATCTAACGTAATTTGACCTTGAAGGTTTGAAGATGGTTAAGAAAGGTTGCAAAGCGTTCTTAGCTTTTGTAAAATCGATAGGTGGGAAAGAGGAAGGTGTTAATGGAGTTAGGACTGTAAGGGACTTTGTGGACGTGTTTCGAGAGGAGTTACCGGGAATACCCCTAGACAGGGAGGTCGAATTTGGGATTGAATTGCTTTGGGGACAGCTCCTATGTCAATCGCTCCATACCGAATGGCACCAAAGGAGTTAGTGGAGCTCAAGGCTCGAGATACAAGAGTCATTGGACCGTGGGTTCATCCGGCCAGTGTGTCTCCGTGGGAGCACGGTCTTATTTGTGAAGAAGAAGGACGGAACTATGCGTATGTGCATAGACTACCGTCGATTAAATAAGTGACCATTAAGAACAAGTATCCCTTGCCAAGGATCGAGGACTTGTTCGATCAGGTGAAGGAGCCATGATGTTTTGAAGATCGATTCTGGTTGGGATACCACCGTTAAAGGTGAAGGAGGTGATATCCATAAGACCGCTTTTAGGATAAGATATGGTCATTTCGAGTTTGTGGTGATGCCGTTTGGGTTGACAAACGCCCCAGCCGCGTTCATGGACATGATGAATCGGATTTTCCAACCCTACTTGGATAGATTCGTTGTCGTGTTCATCGATGATATTTTGGTGTATTCGAAGTCGGAGGAGGAGCATGATGAGCATCTCAGAGTCGTGTTGGAAGTGTTAAGGAGAAGAAGCTACATGCCAAATTCAGCAAGTGCGAATTTTGGCTTAAGGAGGTGGCATTCTTAGGACATATGGTATCCATGAAGGAATAAGAGTGGATCCTAGGAAGATCGAAGCGATGTTAGATTGGAAACCACCTAGGTCCGTGGCTGAAATCTGCTTTTCTTAGGCTTGGCGAGCTATTACAGAAGGTTCGTGGAAGGATTCTCGTCAATAGCCGCGCCTTTAACCAAGTTACTAAGGAAGGAAGTACCCTTGAATGGACTACTAAGCGACAAGAGAGCTTTGAAAAGCTTAAGAAGGTCTTGACAGAGGCTCCAGTGTTAATTGACCGAGGCGGGAAAGGAATTTGTGGTGTCTTGTGATGCTTCGCATGGGTTAAGGTGTGTGTTAATGCAAGATGGCAAAGTGGTTGCTTATGCGTCTCGGACAGCTAAGGCCTCATGAGCTTAACTACCAAACTCATGACTTAGAACTAGCGGTGGTTTTCGCCCTTAAGGTTTGGAGGCACTACCTTTATGGAGAAAGGTCGATTATCTACAGCACCACAAGAGCCTTAAGTATTTATTAACTCAAAAGGAGTTGAACTTGAGGCAACGAAGGTGGGTGGAATTGTTGAAGGATTCTGATTGTTCAATAGAGTATCATCCGGGCAAAGCGACGTAGTAGCCGATGCCCTAAGTCGAAAGGTTGTATCGGATCTCGAGCTTTGTTCGCTCATATAAGTCTATGATGATGGAAGCTTTGTTGGCGAGTTACAAGTCGAGCCCACATGGCTAAAGGAGGTAAAGGAGGGACGGTTGGTGATGATGACTTAAGTATTAAGTTGCAACAAGCACGACAAGGGGATTAGAGGATTATGATGTCAACAAGGAAGGAGTATTGTGCTACAAGGGTAAAGTTTGTATCTTAGAAGAATAAGGAGTTGAGACAAAGGATTCTTGGAAGCGCATGGTAGCCCTTGTGCTATGCATCCGGAGGTATCAAGTCGTATAGAGATCTAAGGGAACAATTTTGGTGGTCGACACAGGCGAGAAGTGATGAATTTGTGGGGAAATGTTTGACTGTCGACAAGTTAAATTTGAACACCAAGTCCCATCGAGATTGCTTCAACCAATCGAAATTCCCCAATGGAAGTGGGAAAGAATTACCATGGACTTCGTTAGTGGGCTTCCCTTACGCCTACTAAGAAGGACTCGGTATGGGTGATTGTGGACCGTTTGACCAAGTCCGCACACTTTATCCCAAATCGAATGGATTATTCTCTTCAGAAGTTGGCTAAGTTGTATGTGGCGGAAATTGTGAGGTTACATGGTGTACCAATGTCGATCATCTCTGATAGAGACCCAAGGTTTACATCTCGATTTTGGAAAGCACTTCATCAAGCTTTAGGCACCAAGCTAGACTTCACTACGGCTTTTCATCCACAATCGACAGGCGATCGAGCAGAGTTATCTAAGTGTTGGAAGATATGTTGAGAGGTCGTAATGGATTTTCGAGGAAGTTGGGAAGATTACTTGCCTTTAGCTGAATTCGCCTACAACAATAGCTATCAAGCCGACATTCGAATGGCACGTCTGAAGCATTATATGGAAGGAAGTGTAGAACACCCACTTGTTGGACCGAGTTAGGAGAACGCCGAGTTTTGGGTCGAGTTGGTGGCGGCCGAAGAAAGGTTGAGTTAATTAGACACGGTTGAAGGAAGCCTCGATAGGCAAAAGTCATCTGCAGACCTTAAGCGAAAGGAAATAGAGTTTGAAGTGGGAGATCAAGTGTTCTTGAAAGTCTCACCTTGGAAGAAGGTAATGAGGTTTGGCCGAAAAGGAAGCTAAGCCAAGATTTATAGGGCCTTATCAATCTTGAAGCGAGTTGGGCGTTGGCATACCAACTAGAGTTGCCACACGAATTGCGGCGGATGCATGACGTATTTCATGTGTCCATGTTACGTCGCTATCGATCGGATCCATCTCATGTGGTACCGGTTGAAGAAGTGGAACTAAGGCCGGACTTATCCTATGAGGAAGAACCGATTTGGATCTTAGAACGTAGTGTGAAAGTACTACGAAAGAAGACAGTTCCTCTAGTCAAAGTGCTATGGCGCAATCATGGAACAGAAGAAGCTTCGTGGGAGCCGGAAGAGGCGATGAGACAGCAATACCCTCAACTATTTTAGTTAGGAAATTTCGGGACGAAATTTTGTTTAAGGGGTAGAAGCGTAACATCTGAATAGGGCCTATGCATTTCAGTTTAATTGTATGAAATGACAAGTTTCAAGTACTATGAATAAATTTTGATACTTTTGGAAATCTAGAAATGCATGGAAATGGAAATGGAAATGGAAATGGAAATGAAAATGAAAATGGAAATGGAAATGAACATTTTGGAAACCTAGACATTTTGGAAACTTAGACATTTTGGAAACTTAGACATTTGGAAACACGAACATTTTGGAAACTTGAACATTTAGGAAACTTGAACATTTTGGAAACTTGAACATTTTGGAAACTTGAACATTTTGGAAACTTAGACATTTTGGGAAACTTGAACATTTTGGAAACACAGGAAAATCTGAGAGCCATGAAAATTTTAGGAAACTTAAAATTGACCGGAATGTCGAATTTTAGAGCCCAAAGGGAACTTAGGGCCAAGTGACCCTAAAGATATAAAGTACATGAAATTTGACCCAATAACGGGCTTGGAAATGTGGCTGAAGATGCCACATAAGGCCTTAGGAAATGGCCCACATGCAAAAGGTTTTGGGCTGAGTTTGAGACATCCAGAAGCAAATAATGAAGGCCTTATTTTGCTTCCAAGGCAAGGAGGTGGGACGGCACAAGCATGTTGAATAAGAGGAGTTTCACTTGATTAAAACTCGTTTAATTAAGTGTTAAGTAAAGGAATTTCTTTTAATAAAATAAATAAGGAGATAAAGGATGGATAAAGTACTTATAATTTAATTAAAGTGATAATTAAATGATAATATTATCACTTGTAGAGGAGTGGTGGCCAAGTCAAGGACTCTTGGCATATCAATTCGATTAAAGAGGAAAAACAAGGCCATCCTCTTATCTTTCCAAAAGTGTGCGAAATTTGCATAGCTTCCCTCTCCTCTCTTTTGCGAATTCTCCTTGAACAAAATACCATCTTCTTTTCTTCTCTTTTCTCCTCGTTTCTACCATCAAGGCCAAATCCTCATCGATTCTAAGTAAAGGAGAAGTGGGTTACAACATCAAAAGGGTAAGATCTAAGATCAATCAACTTCTATTCTTTTCTTTTTACCAAAATTGGATACTAACCCCTCCTCATGATCATGGTCGAATAGCATAAGGGATTTTTCGGATTCGAAAATGAGGTAAGTACATCAATGTATATTAAACTAAGAGATCCCTTTCATAATCAAACAATAGATCTAATCTAACAAGTGATTTGGCAGAATTTGAAATAAAGATCAACTTCGGGATCTAAGGTAAGAAAGTCTATACATTCGGCCAAGGTTCATGTGGTTACCTAGACTAGATCCATAATTATTAGAAAGCGGAAACTAATTTTGTGAAGTTTTAAGGTTGGTAGAACAACAAGTAAAGGAAAAGCGAAGTTTTTAGGGATTGTGTAAACACCAAATCGGCAAAGGTGAGTTTCTTTTACAAATCCTACTAGGATTTGGTTTTGTCTAAAAAGGGTTTATTAATGTGTTCTAATTGATGGGCGAATATAGGATTAATAGATCTAAAAATTAGATCGGGATTCTCGAGATATCAAGGAACCTATTAAGCGAAAAGGTGTGTACCCTTACTATCCTTGATATTGTATGGCTAAATATTTTAATATATAATGTGAATAATAATGTGAATGTGGCTATGTACCACAAATATGGCAAAAAGTACCAGTCGTTTCCTACTTAGATAGGATTGTGAAAATGTTATTTAATAACATGCGAATATATGAATATGAACATGAAACTAAGTTATGCTATATATATGTTTTGGGGCATTGAGTTTTGTTTAAGGGGAGAACGGTGTTGACTTGGTCTCACCAACGAAGGTGTTGACTTGGTCTCACCAACGAAAAATGTAGACTACGGTCACATTGCGAAATTTTGGTAACCGGTTACAATAGTGTCAAATGACACAACGTTTAAATTTGATTATAGTGTCTAATGACACAACGTGGAGAATAGCGGATGGAGGTTGACTTAGTAGTCCCCACGGTGTGAATGGCAGGTACGGGTGGAGAGTAGTGGATGGACCATTAGGATTGGGTTTGGGTTGCATCATAATTTCATTATTATATGGATCCGATGATTTAAACATGAATGCCTGAATTATTGATTGATAGTATTGTGTGCACATTGAGTCTGTTGACTCACCCCATTGTGGGAATTATTTTTCGGTGATGATCGATGTGAATGGGGTAGGTAGACCATGAGGAGGCCATGCATCACTTGAAGAATTTATTAGAATTTGGACCGTATTTAATTTTAATACTTTTTAATTTTATTTTGGGTTTACTTGATGTAATAAGGCCATAAGGCCCAGTGGATTATTCTTTGTTTTACATTATTGTTAAGTTTCATGCTAAGAACTTTATTGGTTGTGTTTAATTAAATGGGCTTACAAAATCAAATAAATGGGTTTTCAATCTAAGCCCAACTCAAAACAATAGTTTTCTAAAAATTTACAAATTTTCTCTAAGTATCGAATGTTTTGAAACCGGTTTACTTTAGGAACATACGGATCCGGTCCATTCTAGGTAGGTAGGGTGTGGAATGTTTCAGAGTTGATGCAACCCTAGAAATAGGATGACATAAATCACGGATTAGAGTCAAATCTAATAAGGAATCCATAGATCGAGTTAATGCGACGATAGGGGTTTTAATTAGAAAGAGATTTCAATTAATCAACCTAGAGTCAGTTGTTTTTAGTCTTGAAAGAGATATTAACATAAATCAGGGATTTCAATGGATTAAGTCAAGTGAATAAATCATATGAATCAAAAGTAATAAGTGAAGTTTAGGTGGATTCTTCCTTGGGTATTGTCTCTTTCATATAGTTGTCTAAAAGTATTTTCCCAATTCATTCTCTGTCGTGCTTTTAATTAATTTTAGTTTAAAAGAAATCACTCAAATTCTTAGGCTAGATAATAAGAAGATAGTAATTACTAGTACTCTTGGTCCTTGTGGATACGATATTTCCGGTCTTACCATAACTATACTATTAAACGATAGGTGCGCTTGCCTTTATTGTGATCGTAGTTAGTTAGATACACAACAGTTTTAATGAGCTCCTTTAATTCATAATTAGTTCTATTGTAAATTCAATTATTACTGAAATGAGTTAATGATCTATATTAATTAAATAATATGATACATTGATCTGAAATTTTCAATAGTTGCTTCGGCAACGAATGTGACATCCTGATGCGTTGACTCGACGACCGGGTCAGGTATAAGGGTGTTACAGGCACAATGCATGGAAATAGAAAAAATTATTCCCATTTGAACACAGAAGGACTCAAATATAGGACCTAAGGGTAAATTGAAACCTTACCACTGAACCAACAAGCTCATTCTATCACTAGATGTGCACAAATAATTTTTAAACCAGATACTCAAATATAGAGGTTTAGAAAAAGTTAGCAAAAATTTAAAGAATATGATTCAAACCCAAAACCTCACACACACAAATACAAAGTTCAACCACTAAACCAGAACAATTCACTTTGATAATTTCTAACAATTCAAAAACTCTAATTTTTGGGCAATACATTATGTTTTTATTTTATAAATATATTAAAAACAAAAAGTGTTAAATCTTTGAAATGAAAATATACCTTCTAATTTTTTTATAATAACATTTTGTAACAGGTGTAAATCTTTTTGTTCCATTTAGCTCTTCATCTCAATTATCAGTGTTGCTCTCCTTCCAACTGTTCAACATTTTGAGAAAGAAATTTAAGAAATCTAGATCAAACCCAAGCATCAAAGACTCATATTTTTCAATTTTCAAGTTCTTGAATAATTTAAGAAAAAAAAAACAATTCATATGCTGATGATGTTTGCCTATTCTCTCTAATCCTAAGGGTCCTAACACTCCAAAAAACTTTTTAAGTTTAATTTCTCTCCCTATTTCTTTACTTGGATTCTTGATGTATTGTCTTAGTTTGGCATGTGCATTGTTTTCATTTTATTTAATTTTATTTTGATTTTTACATTTTGTTTGTGGTCTCTTACATTATTTGCTGAGGACATTTGAGGAATAATATTTTGGGGGCTATTCAGTGATTGCCCATAATAGCTATTATGGGGGGGAGTTGTTGAATAGGTATTATGGGTGTTTATGGAATAAGGGAAATGATTGGATGAAGCAGTTATGCCATGTCATCCGTGCCCCTTCCCAATCAATTAATGGCATGTCAGCTAATTTTTACATGTCATTTACATCTCATTTGATTAGGTTTTTTAATCATTTAATGACATGTCTCATTTACACGTCATTTAATCAGATTTTTTATCAAAAACCTTAAAATTCCAATTAAAAATTACTCAACCCTTATACAAATTCTATCTTCACGTCTTTGCCTTCTTTGCCTTTATTGCTTTATTTTTTTGACAATCGGTATCTTTTCATTCTATGTCTCTCATTGTTATTTTTTCCAAAGAATCGCTTTCTTCTTGATTTTCTTTGGTTTCTATATTCCCTGATAAAATTCTATCTTCACGTCCCCACCCTGCTGTTATTACTATTTTTCGGCAACTGCTTTGTTGCTTCACATCTTTGCTTCACGTCTCGGACCTACTGTTATTTTTTTTCCAGCAACTGCTTTGCTGCTAATTTGCTTTGGTTTTTCGGCGTGGCTGCTACAATTTATTTTACAGGTGAGGTTTCTTTTTTTTCTATTCTGCTAAAATAGATAGGAGGGCAAGAAAGTCAATGCTAGTTCCTAATAATTAAATGAATAGTTTAAACTATTCTTGAGCAGAAAACAAAGATTTAATCTTTAGGCAGCTTTTCATGCAATACAATATAATTCAATAGTTTTAGATAAAATTAGTGAATTCTAGCATTATGCTCAATTGGATCAACATGTTAGGCTATTCATGTAACACCCCTTACTCGTGTTCTACACCGGAACCGGATACGAGGCGTTACCGTACTTAACTCACAGGATCATACGATTTTGGGCTATCAAATTTCATTCCAAATTACAACCTTTCCACACACACACCTCTAACATCCTTATAATGGGTCTACGAGGCCCTAAACATGCCTTTAAAAGGTTTCAGAAATAGAGCAAATCCTTTTACACACTTGGAAAAATTTTTACCTGAACAGGGGCCACACGCCCATGTAGGCTTAGGGACACTACCAAATTACACAAGGCCTTGACACGCTCGTGGCCTCAGACCGTGTGTCACACCTTGATATACTGACTTATTCACACGGCTTGGAGCACACACCCATGTGCTAACCGTGTGTCACACACGGCCTATACAAACGGTCGTGGGGTTAGCCCGTGGTCTATTCTGACTTAAAACACTAACATGCAGGGAACACACGGCCTAGACACACGCCCGTGTGTCTATCCGTGTGGGCACTTAGAGGCTATCTACCAAGCCTTTTTCCACTCTCATTTGCATACCATCATATATTAGCCTATAATATCACATAACATCAATATAACTCTTAAATTAAGGATAGTTAATCATAAGAGTGATAAAATCTTCATCCCACACACTAGGGAGAACTATTCCCAATACATTTACAACAACTTAAGCCATCATCTATGGCTATACACAACCCAATTATAAGTTCTCTTAGGCCAACACAATTTGGCTACATCAACAAATACTTAATCAACCTCAGGTACTAGCCCTATACATGCCATGACTCATAAGGACTTGATACCTCATACCAAGTGTCTACTCGATAGTGTGAAAACATCTCCGCGATCTCTAACCCAAGCTAGCTAAAATAACCTATATATAAGAGGTGAGAAAGAAAGAGGAGTAAGCAATAATGCTTAGTAAGTTCATCTCCATAATTTGACAATTATTGATATTCACTGAATAAACATAACTAAGAGGTAATATGTCAAGTTTTTCTCATTAGCTCATGATTACTTACTCAATCATTCTTGAAGCTTACTCATTCTATCTCCTACCACATTCTTACCATGCCACAAGCTAATTTGCTCGTTTAATTAACATACATTCCTGCACTGATCATACATGATCATATAAAACAACACATCTAACATTTTCGATAAGCCACTCATTCTGCTAATCTCTTGGTGGTTTTGCACTTAGCTTACCGTCAACCTCTAATAGGGTGGTATCGCACACAGCCCACCAATCATTTATACTTATGGTGATTTCGCACTTAGCTCACCAATCATTTATAAGCGATGGTATCGCACACAGCCCATCGATTACTAATTAGTCAGGTGGTTACGCATACAGCCCACCGATAATAATATAGTTGATGGTATCACACATAGCCCATCAATTAATAATTAATTAGGTGGTAATGCACACAGCCCACCAATGATAATATGGTTGATGGTATCGCACACAGCCCATCAATAACCCTCAATGAGGTGTATTTGCACATAACTCACCATTATTATACATTTACAAATATTTATCCACATACATTTCTCTAATTCAAATGTTTATCCATGAACATCCTCACTCACTATCATTCTTACTTAGATTCTACAATAATCGTTCATATTCACACAATGCATTTATAAATCTATCTTATGCAACTAGGTGCGTTGATTACACATAATCCACTAGGTTTTATCATATTCTGAATTCATCTCAATTCAGTTCTAACACATACTTGTGCTTCTCATGGCACAACCACATACTTTCTCTCTTTCAACATACCCGTTGAATCACTCAAATTATTAAATAACACTCTTGAGTCTTATACGCATAACTTCATATTGACATTATACCCCAATAGGGTCCTACATGATATATCGTATTGATGCCATGTCCCTAGCATGGTCTTATTCAATATCTCACACCGAGGCCATATGCCAACATGGTCTCACACGAGACTTTAACTATCATCATATCATGCTATATACATTTTTTATTACTCTTAGATTCTTTTAACATATCATCGAAAGATATTTCAAACATTCATTAAGTAAATATACATTCCATATTATATTGGAATATTAAATTAACTCGGACATAATTGCAATAATCGCACATGAACTTACCTCGATGTCGAAAGGGCCGAAAGGAACCTTTTTGCCCACATTTCTCTTTTCACCCGTTCTAATTCCAAAACTCATTTTCTTTGATCTAGAACAATAGAATTTACTGATTTAATCACTCATAAATCATAGTATACTATAATATACACTTTAGGTAAAAATGACTATTTTGCCCCTACACTTTGGCAAAATTACGATTTTGCCCCTAGGCATGTAAATAAATTTTTATCATATTTTCTTGTTAAAAAAGCCTAGCTGAACATTTAATCCTCTTACAACTATCCTCAATTCCAACTATTTCATGCCTTAATGAACAAATTCCAACTATTTTGCCCCAAATTAAGTGTTTTCATAACAACACCTTTCACAAAAGTTGTTTATCATCATCCTATCATTCATTTTCTTCCATAAAACCTCATCAACCAACATAAATCTCTACCATGGTAAGTCCCTAAACTCTCAACCATGTTGCAAATTGGTCCCCTCCTTAACTAGCTTAAGCTTTGGGGACTCCAAAAGTACAAATTTAATCAAGAGAGCTAGCAAAAATCACTTACTTGAGGTGATGGGAAGTGGCTGAAAATTTCAGCTCCTATGGAGGTTTTCTTCTTCAATTTCAGGAGAGAGAGAAAAGAAAATGGGGAAGGAAGATGACAACTTATTATTTTATTAACTTTTGCTTATGTCATCATGTACCAACCCATACCAAAACTTTGACTTTTCAACTTTTCTTATCCTCTTAGCCGGCTATCTCAATTAAACAAAGCCAAATTGCACATTTTGGACCTCCAATTAATAATCCATAGCTATTTGGCACCTCTAGCAAATAAAATAGAACTTTTGCACTTTATGCGATTTAGTCCTTTTTAGCGATTAAGCATGAAATCGCTAAAATTAAAGCACCAAAATTTCCATGAATCCTTATAAACATGTTATAACACATAAAATAACATGAAAATAATTTTATCTAACCTCGAATTAGTGATTCCGAGATCACTGTTCCGACTAGCCCCTAAATCGGGCTATTACAATTCAAGGCTGGTTGGGTGATTTAGTTTGGGATGTCAAGTATTTCCACTTTATTTTCATTTGTTTGAAATATATTTCTATTTATATTCTTTGAAATAATTGTGACTTTTAATAATAATGACTTAGCATATTGAAAAAAAATTATATGATTTTTGAGCCGTGTTTTTATTAGATTTTAATTGTTCTTTTAATTTTTTTAACGATTTCTTGTATTATCATGATTTTTATTATATATTAAAATTTATTCTCAGGTTTTGTTAATTTATAATTTTCATTTATGGAGACAAATCAAGATGAAATAGTTCATCTTGTCGGGAAACAAGATAATTATGTTGAAGAAATAAAAGTGGGACTGAAAGTGCATTCTGAAGAAGAGGCTTATAATCTTTATAACCAGTTAGCTTTGAGTAAGGGGTTTAGTATTCGAAGAGGAAATAACAGATGAATTATGACTGAACCTATAAGACAACATGAATTTTTATGCTCGAAATCTGGGTATCATGAACACGAAGATATTGGCAAAGTGAAAAAAATTTAATCGTCTAGAGACAAGGACAGGTTGTCAAGCTAAAATTCATTTTACAATAGAAAAAGTTGTTTGGGTTGTTTCTTACTTTAATGATTATCATAATCACCACTTAGCAACTTTAGAAGATAGAATTAATTTAAGATCAGGAAGAAAAATTTTAGAAGGACATGGAGATGTTATTCGTTCAATGGTTGCTGCAGGAATTAAACAAACAAGTTCATATTCGTTTCTCAGGAAGGAGATTGGGTTTGAAAATATTACATTTACCAAACAAGATTGTCATAATTTCTTGCAAATTGAAAGAGAGAAATTGATTGAAGCAGGGGATGCACAGAGCATTATCAATTTTTTCAAATATAAGCAAGCTGAAGACCCTATGTTTTTCTATTCAATGCAAGTGGACTAGAATAATCGACTAGCTAATTTTTTTTGGAGAGATGGAAGATCAAAATTGGATTACGATTGTTTTGGAGATGTTCTTGTGTTTGATATCACGTATAGAACTAATAAGTATAATTTGGTTTGTGCTCCATTTGTCGAAATCAACAATCACTGGAATATTGTTTTGTTCGGTTGTGCTTTTTTATCGAATGAAACCTCTGAGTCATTTACTTGGCTATTTGAAAAAAATTTTGAAGCCATGGGCCATCGACAACTGAAAAGTATTTTTACTGATCAAGATCAAGCGATGATGGAAGCAATAGAGATTGTCCTCCCAGAATCTTCTCATAGATTATGCATGTGGCATATTTCAAATAATGCTAAACAACATCTTACTAGTCGTTTTGTCAATGCCAAGTTCAAAGCACAATTTAATAAATGCTTTTATGGATGTGAAAGTGAAACAGAGTTTGAATCAAGTTGGGCTACCATGATTGAAAATTTTGAACTTCAAGAACATGCTTGGCTTAAGAGACTATATGAGCTTCGCGTAAAATGGTGCCCTGCCTTTAGCATAGATATTTTTCCAACTCGAATTAGATCCACTTAAAGAAGCGAGAGTATGAATAGCATATTACATCAGATTATGAATTGCTCTTTATCTCTTATTTAGGTTATACAACATTATGAGGAAAAGGCAAAAGAATTTCACAAGATAGAGTTAAATCAATATTTTCAATGTAAAAATGGAGCACCAAACAAAGTTAATGGACATGGGATTTTGAAGCATACATCCAATGTTTACACTCTTGCTATGTTTAAAAGGTTTGAAGAGGAGTTGATGGATTGCATAGGCTTGAATTGTGTTGAATTTAGTATTATCAAAATATTTCTTTATATCATGTGACTGAAGATGGACGTGAAAGAATTTACTGTGTGGAATTTGATGTTCCGAATAGCATTGTCTCATGAAGTTTTAATATGTTTGAAAGTCTTGGATTACTTTGTCGTTGTGCTTTACTGGTTTTTCTTATGAATAACATTAAAGAGATACCCGAAAAATATATACTTAGGAGATGGACAAAAAAAGCAAAGTCGTTGCTGGCAAGTGATTTTAGAGCCTCATCAACACATAAAGAAAAATCTTGTTGTTTATTGCGTCTCAATGAGTTGAATCATATCGGTTACAACCTTTTTGACAAAGGTTCATTGACTCCTAAGTGTACTCAAATTGTCAAAGAAAAACTATTTGAGGCATTGCACTTAGTTGAAAAGGAGATGGCAACTATGCAAGAAGCTAATGATTTGGAAATTTCAAGGCATACATCTTTTCAAGATGCTATCAATGATGGTAATGGGAGATCAAGTGAAAAATTAATGTTTGATCCTGTATGTGTCAAAACAAAGGGTTGAATAAATTCTCAAATGAAAAGCCAATTCGAGAAAAATCAAAAGAAAAAAAACAAAGAAGGCAATGCTCTCTCAAGTTTCAAAAGATAAGGAGAAAATATCAAGTGAGTATGCTTTCCTTTATTATTATATTTGCATCTATTTGTTATGTTATTTAATTAATTTATGTCTTGAATTTAACAAATAATTTTTATTTTGACTAAGGGAAACAAAACAAATCACTTATGCACGAAGGTTCTCCAGTAGTGCCTCTCCCAATGGAGTCTCAAACTCATGGTTATTCTTCCTATCATCAAATCCCAATGTTAATGACTCCAAACTACCATAATCACTTTTTTCATCCTCTACAGGTATTAATTGAATGCATTATTCTTTTTCAATGTCAAAAGTCTTAAATATTTAAGTGCATGTATTGTAAAAATATTTTTATGTAGGATTTTTCTTCAAATTGGAGGTTCAATTCTTCATCTAACATGAGTTATACTAAATTGTTGGAAGAGAATGATCTATCGCTATTCAAGACTCAAGTAATATGTTTTTACTTATATTGCCACAAATTATTATATATATAATTCAAGGGTTTCTCTAACCGTATAAAACTTTTAATGCAGAACATTTCTCAAATGGTTTAGAATCTCAAAAGACTTATGATAATTCATGAGAAATACTTCAATTTTATTATTACTTGTAATTCTTTCATAATGTTTTGAGAATAATACTATTATATGGTTTTATAGTGTTATCTTGTATTTTGTTTTAGTTACTATTTAGTATGGAATATGTTCAATCAATATTTTTATAAGTATATTGTTTTGGTAATTCGATGTATTTTTATTCTACCTTGCTTTTTATGTTGGATTATCAAAGGCACTTATAAATCATTGAAAATATTAATTTTAGATTATTTGTTCTATTTTCATCCGATTATCTAAACAAAGATCATGTTACTTGATAATAACCAGTTAATTTTTTTTATACAATTGAATAAGTAAATTGAAATGGGGAAAGGAGGAAAGATTTACAAATATAGAGACTGAACATTGAACCTCATCTCAATCAACTTAAAATCCGCACAAATTTATCGCTGAGCAAGTGAAACATCCACAATAGCCAATTAGTTGCTATATTAAATCGATTGCTGAACAGAATAGCCAAAATCGAAGCTCAACTAAATATGCACAATATCAACACGTAATTTGTTTGTAAATTGAATCACAATGATAAACATTATAGCATATTGTTTTTGAAGGTGGCCTTTCTAAAACCTACAATTTCATTGAAACATCACCAGAAGCTTGAAGAGAACAAAGGCAAAGTAATAGTTATTACAAGCACTTGCTTAGCTGTAGCGTACTTGTTGCTCCTTGCTGGAGTTTGGTTCCTTGTTGGAGTTTGCTGGAGTTTGGTGACTTTATTGCCAAATTTTTCCATCATGCAAATGCTAGCGAAAATCGAGTATAAAAGCTGTGGATCGAGTTGCTCTAGCAAGCGCAGGAAGAGGAAACCAACTAAGAAATTGATTACCTGAAGAGCAATGCAAAACCAACCAAGAAAAAGAACATCAGAAGATAGCAATAAGATTCTCTATTTCTATTTTGTTTCCTAATAATTTCATATCCTAGCTTGCGAGTCGCAAAAGTCGTCACAATCTCTTGAACAAATGATATGGAAGAGAAAGAAAAAGAAAAGAGGAGAAAATTACCCAAGTGCATCGACATACGAGCGCCATAGCTTTTGCCCAGATTCGATTAGGGAAAATTTCAGGTAGGAAGAGACCTAGAATAGGACCAGCTCCCAATGCAAAAGTTAAGACGAACCTACATGTTGTAATCCATATCCAGAAATCAAATCTCTATTTCCTTCCAGCAATCAATGCTGACATGTGTCATAGGCAATTTATAGTTTTCCACAATAAATAGCATGATCAATTACTAAAAGTTCCGCCTTAGTGGTTGATAGTGAACAAATATAAAATGACTAATATTAGATACATTGGTAATCTTTTCATCATTTTCAAGACATCAATTCCACTTCTAGGTTGCTGCTTATTCCAATGGTCAGGATCTCAGGTTCGAGAACCCAAACACAATGAACTTACAACCAAGATTTCCAACTTATACAAAATAATAGCAGCAGGGGTTGCATAGAAACCAAAGCAAATCAATGAAAGAAAGCGATTCTTTGGAAAAAAATAACAATGAGGCGAGACGTGAAGCGGCAATTGAAATAAATAGCAACAAAGCAAAGAAGGCGAGACGTGAAGATAGAATTTTTATTAGGGAAGATAGAATTTTTATTAGGGTTGAGTAATTTTTAATTGGGATTTTAGGGATTTGTGATAAAAAATCTAATTAAATGAGGTGCAAATGAGACATGTCATTAAATGATTAAAAAACCTAATCAAATGAGGTGTAAATGACATGTAAAAATTAGCTGACATGTTATTAATTGATTGGGAAGGGACACGAATGACATGGGGTAAGTGTTTCATCCAATCCTTTCCCTATGGAATAAAAGAGGAATCAACCATTCGGCTACATAATGAATCCTTGAACTAAACTATAGCTTCACTGTAATGCACCGAATTCACGCGTAATGAAAAGCTATTTTATTGAACCAAACATGATATTAGAGCTCCCCCCTCAGAATGGGCTATTTAATACCATAAGAAATAGATATTTTTCCCCAAAACACCTTTACTATATAAACAATCACCAAATTACTTAAGACAATGTACCGACTAGAAAATATCAACAAAATAACTAAAATTGATCAATAAACCAAAACAAATCCGATTTGAGGTTTATGCATGATAAAAAGGAGTTTGGGGCTTGAAATTTGGGGGAGAAAGAGAAGCAAAGAACATGTTAACAATGATAACGATTGAAAATTAAATGGAGATTGTAGGTTTTACGCCTTTGTGATGATTTTTATTAAAAGAAAACTAAGTGGTGGAGAAAGATATGTTCTTGGCATTATAAGTTAATTAGATACCACTTATTTAGTAAAAGATTAAAAAAATTAAGAAAGAAATAAATAATAGGGTAAACTATATCATAGGTCACCCAATTATGGGTTTTTTTTTTTGTCACTCAACTACTAATTTTTTAAAATTTGTCACCTAACTATAGATTTGTTACGTTTTTTGGTCACCTAACTATGATTTTTTTTTTTAAATCAATCACCCAACTAATCGAGATTGTTTTTTTTTTTTGTCCATTTTCATTATTTTACTAATGGAAGGGTAATGTGGTCATTGAAAGATCAAGATAATAACAAATTTAACCTCAACTTTTACATATTATATTAATTAAGTCATAATTTTTAAAAAATTAACCTTTAAAATTTACAAATGGTCTCAATTTAATCCTAATTCTAAAAGAATCAAAGAAATATATAAATATATAAATATATAAAAAAAAAAATATATAAAATAAAATAAAAAGATTGTTAACAAGAAATAATAATATATAATTTTTTTAAAAATATAAAAATACATAAATATTTTTAAAAATTATAATAATAAATTTAAATTTTATATTAATATTATATAAAAATAATTATAATAATATTAAATAATAAAAAACCCTCCCGTCCCCACCCCACCCGTCTCTCTCCTCTTCCTCTCTCTCCCCGTCGTCCCTCTCCCTCTCTGTTGTTGTTGTTATATAGAAAACCCAAGTTTTCTATTATAGTTAAGCTCAAAGCTTGATAACTTTATTTCATTTCAACCACGATCGTTCAAACTTAAGCACAAAACCAAGTGATGATTGTTCTGTTAAAAATAGGTTTTCTACTGCTGTAGCAGCAAATAGGGGAGGGACGGTTGGGGAAGGGGAGGGTTTTATTATTATTATTTAATATTAATATAAAAATTAATTTTATTATTATATTTTTATACATTTTTATATATGTTTAAATTTTATATATTATTATTTCTTGTCAAATTTTTTATTTTATATATTTTAAATTTATTATTATATTTTTAAAATATTTATGCATATTTATTTTTTAGAATTAAGATTAAATTGAGATCATTTGTAAATTAACACTTAAATTTTTAAAATTATGACTAAATTAATATAATATATAAAAGTTGATGGCTAAATTTTATTATGCCAAATATTCAACTACTGCATCACCCTCTCGTCAGTGCAATTAATAAAAATGGACCAAATAAATAACCTCAATTAGTTGGGCGGCTAATATAGAATAAAATTTATAGTTTGGTAACAAAAAAGAAATAATTTCATAGTTGAGTGACAAAAAAAAAAATAAACTCATAATTAAGTGACCTACGGTGAAATTTATCTTATTATTTATTTGTTTCTTAAAAATTATTTTATTAATCTTTTACTAGATAAGTTAATATTCAATTAATTTATGTCACCAAGAACATATTTTTATTTTTTATTTTATTTACAACATTAATCGTATTTAGTTCCTAAATATCTCCTTAACAACAGCAGCTCATATCTATAACTAAATTCAATCCTCATCGTCCCATTTCCAAAACGACAACACTACCACTACAACACCACAAATCTGCGACTAAAAGTGCACATGGGCAGTCTTAATTCCAAAAAAAAAAAAAGAAAAAGAAAAACATGTTATATTGTTTAAAATAATAAAAATTTATTTAAATTTAATGATAAATATATATCTATATATATTTACAACATTAATTGTATTTAGTTCCTAAATACGATAAATATATAAATAAATTTTTAGGGTTGTCTTTTTCTTTGTTAAGGGAGGCCCATTCAGTCCATTTTGGAGTTGGGCCTTAGGTTACTGGCTCAATTTATTTTATTATTTAAGTTGAGCCAATAACCTAAGACCAACTCCAAAATGGACTGAATGGGCCTCCCTTAACAAAGAAGAAGACAACCCCAAAGATGGTGGTTCGACCTCCCCAAAGAGAGTCATTGGAATTGTATTTTAGGGGTTTTTTTAGGTCTTGATTAATCGAGTCAGATTATGTTTATTATAATTATATATAACAATTGGTCTCTCATCTTGTCAAAGAAGAGTTATATAATAGCAAAGAAACCCTGCCAAGGTGCATTAGCCAAAATTAAAGTGCCTTTGTTACCGGAAGAATGATTCACGACAACATTTTGATTGCTCATAAACTCGTTCATTATCTTCAAAGCGCCAATAACAGATCCAACAAGGATTTCGTGATCAAACTCGATATGAGTAAAGCTTATGATCGAGTAGAATGAAAATTTATTGAAGAAGTTATGAAGAAAATGGGCTATGCCAATGCTTGGGTGAATAGGATTTTGAGTTGCGTCCGCTCGGTCCACTATGTTGTTAAATGCAACTCAACCCTTTCGGAAACTATCATCTCAGAAAGGGGTCTCGGGCAGGGGACCCTCTCTCTCCCTACCTTTTTTTTTAATTTTGTATGGAAGCGTTCTCTAGATTACTAATCCGAGCACAGAATGAAAATAAGATTAAAGGCATCAGGGCTAGTATTAATGGGTCGTAGATAAATTACCTTTCTTTTTTTGCCGATGAAGCCTTCCTCTTTATTCATAATAAAAAAAGGGAAGTTGAGGAAGTAGTTAATATTATTAATAAATTTACGAGGGTGTCGGGTAAAAATATTAATAATGAAAAATCTATGATTATGTTTAACCCGAAAACTCCATTAGTCCAAAGACATTATTTTTGTTCTATGCTCGAATGCTCATGGTTGATACACTTCATAGCTACTTAGGGCTACCCTTACTTATTAGCAGGAAAAAGTCAATAGCTTTTACTAATGTCATTAATCGTTGCACTTGCAGGGTCAATAGCTAATCAAAACGCCTTTTATCTTATGGAGTAAAAGAAGTTTTCCTAAAGGCTACCCTCCAGTCTATTCCAACATATGCTTTCTCAGTCTTTCTCGCCCCGTTAAGAATCATAAAGGAGCTTCATTCGAAAATGGGCTGGATGTGGTGGACAAATAATGAGAAGACCTGTGGCTGGGCTATGATGGCATTAGATCGTTTATGTTATCCAAAAAGGATGGGCGTAATGGGTTTTTGGGATATGCATCTGTTCAACCCGGCTCTGTTAGGAAGACAAGTTTGGAGGCTCATGAACTTCAAAGACACTTTATGTTTTAAGGTGCTTAGCGCTAAGTATTTTCCTGAAGGGGACGTCTTCAAGCCAAAACTTTGTAGTAGGTTGTCTTTCACGTACAAGTATTGTAAAGGCTGCAAAAGTGTTAAAAGAAGGCTTTATGTGGAAAATCGGGGATGGCAATACGATCGATATTCGGAGGGACCATTGGGGTATTGAGGGTCTTACTGGAAACTCAATTTGCTGGTCACTTTTGACAAACGAAGAAAGAAAAGTTAATGACCTATGGGACCAGAATCAAAAGCAGTGGAAAAAAGATAGGGTCAAAGAGCTTTATGGCCGAGAGATGGAGGAGTATATTTGTAATTTACCTATTCCTCCTAATGATGTTAACGATAGCAGAAAATGGATCCAAAACCCTCATGGGACTTATACGGCAAAGCCAGCCTACTCCTGGTTATCTCCAAAGCGTATTGGTTTTGGCCCTCATAGACTTTTTGGAGAATTATTTGGAAACTCAAGATGCTTCCAAAATCAAAATTTTCAGTTGGAGAGTTGGCCAGGATATCTTACCAACCAATGTTAACATTGCCCGCATCCGTCAGTGTTAAGGAATAGAAAATAGCTAGTTGTCAGTTATCTAGCTGTTAATTTATTAATGGTTAGTTGGGTATTAGTTGGCTGACAAGTCAGGTTTGCATTCAATGCTTAGTATTATAAATACTAAGGGTTTGGTATATTGGCAGATAGGTGAAACAATAAAATACAATAATATTTTTCAGCTTCTACCTTTCTAGTTTGTTTTCTATTTTGCTTCTCCTTGCTTTTCATTATCTTTCCAGTTTGTTCTCTATTATACTTCTTCTTGTTTTCCATTATGGTATCTGAGCCTTGATTTTTTTTTTAATGGCAAAAGACACGAGTTACGTAATGATCCATCTGTTCATACTTCTTTTGATCTTGGGTATAATTTTTGAAGAAAGTTCAGAGCTTCTAAGCATGATACATAAAACTAGGAGAGAGTAATTTTTGTTATGGAAACAACAAATCTTGTTGATTACGGAAGGGTATGGGCTACATGACTTCATTCTTGGCATTTGTTGGTGTTCCTCCGAATCTATTATTGATGGTGACGTAATATTGTTGCTAATCCCGATTTCTTGATTCATCAACAACAAGATAAACTGTTGGCTTCTTGGTTGTTGTCCACAATTGGTGATGATATTCTTGTGCATCTTCTCGATGCCCGTTCAAGCCTTGATGTTTGAGTCTTGTTGTTCGCAGGTTTGCTACTAAGTCTACCTTATGCTGCTTCCACTTTGCGCCATTCTTTGTATTCTCAAAAGAAAGGGCAACTTTTTATAAAAGAGGATTTGGCCAAGATAAAGTGTTTATGTGATAAGCTTGTCGCACTAGTCATCCTATTTACGTCCAAGAATAGAATAGTATTATTCTTCTTTGGATTGCCCATTGAATATGAGTCTATTCGTGTTGTTGCTTCTGCCATGCCTGTTTCATTTGATCTTCTTGCTGAAATGTTGGTAGATTATGAAACTCAACAGCAAGACCTAGCGTTGAGCATACCCTTACAAGTTAATGTGGCTCAACAAGGACCATTCAACGTTAAGTACCTTTGAATAAAGATGAAGGAGGTTCTCGACCACCTTATAGAGGCAATAGCTCTCGAGTGTTTCGAGGAAGAAGTCGAGGAAGGTGTTTTACTCATAATCGGCCTCAATGTTAGCTATGTGGTCGCATTGGTCATGTAGTTCAAAAGTGTTACTATAGGTTTCATGGGTCTTTTGAAGGTGTATCCAGTCAACCTATTCAAGCCCACTATCATCAATTTCAGGATGCTTACAACTCCTCGAATGGAAGTTCTCATTACTGTTCTAAAAAATCGTTTGGTTCTCACCAACAAGCTAATACTACTTCTACAAACAATCAGTGTTTTTTAGGTCCTCAGAATACAAAGGTCTGGTATCCTGATTCTAGAGCTTCCAATCACGTTACAAGTGACCTAGACAATTTGCATGAGGCCACGTAATATACAGGTAATAATAGACTCTTCATGGGAAATGGTATGCCTGTGCCTATAGCTCACATTGGTTCTTCTTCTTTTGCTAGTTCAAATAAAGTTTTTCACCTAAAACGTGTGCTACATGTTCCACAAATCTACAAGAATTTATTATCAGTTGCTCAATTTGCTAACGATATTCAAGTTTTCTTTGAGTTTTATCCCTTCCACTATTTTGTGAAGGATATACAGACAGGGAACATACTGCTAGTGGGTCGCACTCGTAATGGCTTGTATCAGTTTGATTTGTCAGATTCTAATAAGTGTGTTGTTGATTCTAAGACGTGTGGTGCTATTTCACCTTCTTCCGCCACTGTTCATACCACTTCTCTGGAGCGTCCTGTGTCTACTAGTTCATCTTTTGACTTGTGGCACAAACGTCTTGGTCATCCTTGTAATAAGACTGTTTTGACAGTTCTTAAACAATGTAATCTTGCTTCTAAGGTTTCAATAATGAATTCGATTTGTTCAGCATGTTAGCTAGGTAAATTTCATAAGTTGCCATTCTCTCCTTCTACAACTGTTTATATTGCTCCTTTCCAACTTCTTGTGTCTGATTTATGGGGTCCTGCTCCCATGGCTTCTGAGGGTTGTCATTATTACATTTCCTTTGTTGATGCATACTCACGGTATACTTGGGTTTATCTTCTTCACCGTAAGTCTGAGGCTTTGGAGAAGTTTCTTCATTTGCAAAAGTTGATAGAAGTTCAATTTGGTTCAAAATTAAAGCTCTTCAGATGGATTGGGGAGGAGAATTTCGATCCTTTCCTAAAGTTCTTTCTCAACTTGGGATTCATCACAAACTGTCTTATCCTCATACGTCTAAGCAGAATGGTTTGGTTGAAAGGAAACATAGGCATTTGGTTGACACTAGCCTGACTTTACTCGCTCAAGCTAACATGCCAATGGATTTTTGGGCTCATGCATTTATCAGTGCTGCTTATCTTGTTAATAGGCTTCCTACACCTGTTCTAGATGGCAAGTCACTTTTCTAAGTTTTACATAAGGTTGTCCCGAGTTACAAGCATCTAAGGGTGTTTGGGTGTAGGTGCTACCCTTATCTTCGGCCATTCAACTCTCATAAACTTCAGTATAGATCCAGGCCGTGTCTCTTTCTTGGTTACAGTCCTGTTCATAAAGGATATAAGTATCTTGATGACAACAGAAGGGTGTTCATATCCAGAAATGTTGTTTTTGATGAGGGCTGCTTTCCTTTTATCACATCAATCAGCTCTACTAGTGGTCATACCTGCACTCTGCCTGGTTTCTATCATCAGTAATCATCTATTTCGATTGTGCTGTCTAGTCCGAGTTATTTTCGACCTGACCCACAAGATGTGTCTTCTTCTCCACCACCGTAGGATCTAGGGTGTGAGTCAAGATCTGCTTCTTCTCAAGGTTCACCTCTTTTAGACTCCACTCCTCCTCGTGTGCAACAAGATGCTATATCTTCACCGGAGGTATCTAGCTCGGTTCTTCCTTCTATTTTGCCTGACTCTCATTCTCATGTCAAGATTGGTTTTAATACACACTCCATGACAACTAGATCGAAAAATAGTGTTTTCAAGCCTAAGCTAAGGTTTTCTCAGCTCAGCTCAGTGAGATAGAACCTACCACAATTGATGAAGCTCTTGCTAGCAAGGAGTGGGCACTTGCTGCTCAGCAAGAATATGAAGCTCTCCTAAAGAATGATACTTGGGACTTGGTTCCCTTGCCCGACAACCGACGAGCTATGGGATGTAAATGGATTTTTAAGTTGAAAAGGCATTCAGATGGGTCAATTGCTCATTACAAGGGGTGACTAGTGGTCAAAGGATATCTTCAGGAGGCTGGGATTGACTTTCAAGAGACTTTCAGTCCGGTTGTTAAGCCAACAACCATTAGAGTTGTCTTGGCACTAGCTGTTCAGTTTGGATGGCAACTACGACAGATGGACATCAATAATGCTTTTCTTAATGGTGATTTAACTGAAGAAATTTACATGCTTCAACCACCTAGTTTCGAGCAGAAGAATGGTGATAAACCAATGGTGTGCAAGCTAAAAAAGGCTCTGTATGGTCTTAAACAGGCTCCGAGAGCATGGTTCTCTAAGCTTCATGATTTTCTACTGTCTTCGTAATTCTCTTTGGCTAAGTCAGATAATTCTCTTTTTATTAAGAAAACTACCAGTGTGATTTTATATGTTTTGGTCTATGTTGATGATATAATAATTACTGGAAATCATTAAGCCAGTATTGATCAATTTGTTACTGACTTGAATACAAAGTTTTCTTTGAAGGACTTAGGCCCTCTTAGCTATTTCCTTGGGATTGATGTGTCATCTACTTCATCTGGTCTGTTTCTATGTCATCGAAAGTATGTGCTTGATCTTCTTCGAAAGGTAAAGATGGATCAGGCAAATAGCTCTCCTACACCTATAGTCACTTCTTCTGTTTTGTCTCAGCACACTGGTTATGCAATTGAGAATGCGTCTGATTATCATAGCATTGTGGGAGCTCTGCAGTATGTAGCCATCACCAGGCCAGATATCACCTTCTCGGTTAACAAAGTGTGTCAATTCATGCATCGTCCACTTGATCAACATTATAAGGCAGTCAAATGGATTCTTTGCTCTTACAAGGTACTTTGGATTATGGTATTTATTTTACTCCTGCTGCTTCCTTGGACGTAGTTGGTTTTTCCGATGCAAACTGGGGGACTGATATTGATGATCGAAAGTCAACCTCAGGTTTTTGTATTTTTCTTGGTGGAAATCCTGTGGCCTGGGGATCAAAGAAGAAACATGTGGTCTCTATGTGAATGGCAAAAGCTGAGTATAGAGGGCTTGCTCATGTAGTAACTGAGGTCGTATGGCTTTAGTCACTTCTTTTGAGCTTCATGTTTCACCCTCAAAGAAAGCTATTGTATTGTGTGATAATTCTGGAGCTGTTGCGGTCTCTGCAAATCCGATGATGCATTCAAAATTTAAACATGTTGAATTGGACTTATACTTTGTTCGTGAGAAAGTTGCTACTGGAAAGTTGAGCGTGGGTCATGTTCCAGCAGAGGAACAAGTTGCGGATGTGTTTACAAAGCCCTTGACAGTCCCTTTGTTTACAAAGTTTCGGGCGTGCCTTAAAGTGATGGAAAAAGATAGTCAGTCAATAGGGAGCAAGATGATAGGAGCATGTTAAGGAATAGAAAACAATTGGTTGTCGCTTATCTAGTCATTAATTTGTTAATGGTTAGTTGGTGTTAGTTGGTGACAAGTCGGGTTTGCATTCAATGCTTAGTATTATAAATACTAAGGGTTTGGTATATTAGCGGATAAGTGAAACAATAAAATACAATAATATTTTTCAGTTTTATCTTTCTAGTTTGTTTTCTATTCTGCTTCTTCTTGCTTTTCATTATCTTTCCAGTTTGTTCTCTATTCTACTTCTTCTTGTTTTCCATTAGTTAGAATTTCTCTACAATTTGCCCAAGATGTAAAAACAGTGACGAGACGCTCCTTCATGCTCTGAAAGAATGCCCGAAGGCTCGTGAAACTCTCATATTGGGAGATCTGAATAACAGGCTCCTCGACGGTAGTTATGATAGATGCATTGACTGGATAGAAGATATTCTGCGGGAGCTCGACGCTAAGGCTGTTGCTAATCTTTTTACTCTCCTTTGGAATTGCTGAAATAACAGAAATAAGCTGGTCTTTCAGGGCAAGGATGATCCTGCTATGGTGGTCTGGGAAAGGGCGCAGACCCTTAATAATGATTTTAGAATTTTTAACTTGAAGGAACCCCCTATGATCCCACCTACTCTAGAATGTAAAGGCTGGAAAAAACCCCAAATGATTTTATTAAAATCAATGTGGATGCAGCGGTGTCAAAAGGAAATGTTGGATAAGGAGCTATTGCGAGAGGTGCAGATGGTTTTGTTCTCGCAGGGTGTTATGGTTTTGCTACTAAGAATATTGAAGCAGCTTGGGCGAAGCTTGAAGCGTTGACTATGGGTTTGAATCTAGCTTCAAAATTAAATGCGTCCAAGATTATCATGGAATCCGACAATGCTATCTTAATTAATAAAGTCAAAAAAACGTGATCATGATGTTACCATCCTGAGCCATTGTGTGCAAAAAGAATGCGAGGTTATTAGGAATTTTGAGATGGTTCATTTTAATTGGATTAATCGTAGAAGTAATGAAGCAGCTGATTTACTTTGTAAGCTTGCTATAATGAACAGATGTAATTCAAATTTTAACTTGGATTATCCATCGAAATCCACAATGTTATCATCCAGGATACTTGACCATTGGGTCGTTTTTTATCAAAAAAAAGAAGAGTTATAAAATAGTTCTTCTGAGACAAGCTTACAGTTATGATGTGTGTAATTTGATGCTTATTATATAGGTTTTAAGTTGAAACTTTATTGAGCAAGTTTTTTTTTTCCAATAATATGGTACAGGAGTCAAGAATTATATTGCAGAATACTGTGAATTGTATTTCCCGTCAAAAAAATTGTAAATTTGCGGGCTTAGAGAAAATTTTTCATGACATTAAATCGAATAACCTTATGTTGTGATCTTAAATCAGCGAGCCTTAGTAATATCAGTTGCGATCTTAAATTAGCGAGTTGTTCGGAGGCTACGATCTTAAATCAACTAACCTTAGTATAATCAGCTATGAACGTAAGTCAGCGAGCTATATAGGAGTTGTAATTTTAAATCAGCTAACTTGAAAAAATTTACGTTGCGATATTAAATTAGCTACCCTTAATAAAATCAACTATGAACGTAAGTTAGTGAGCTGTGTAGAAGTTGCATTCTTAAATTAGCTAACTCGAATGGATTTAGGTTGCGATCTTAAATCAACTAACCTTTAATAAAATCAACTGTGAATGTAAGTCAGCGAGCTATGGAGGAGTTAAGATCTTAAATCAGCTAACTCAAATAAATTTAGGTTACAATCTTAAATCAACTAACCTTAATAAAATTAGATACGATCTTAAATCAACGAGTTGTTAGGAGTTGCGATCTTAAATTAGCTATATTAAATCAATAAACTCAAATTAACTTAAATTGCGATCTTAAATTAGCTAGCCTTAATAATATCAGTTGTGATCTTAAATCAACAAGCTGTTAAGAGTTGCGATCTTAAATAAGTGAACTCAAATAAACTTAGGTTGTGATCTTAAATTAGCTAAACTTAATAAAATCAGCTGTGATCGTAGGTCAACGAGCTGTGTAGGAGTTGCGATATTAAATCAGCTAACTCGAATAAATTTAGCTTGCAATCTTAAATCAACTAACCTTAATAAAAGCACCTGTGAACGTAGGTCAACGAGTTGTGTAGGAGTTGTGATATTAAACCAGCTAACTAAAAATAAATTTAGCTTACGATCTTAAATAAGCTAACCGTAATAAAATCACTTGTGAACGTAATTCAGCGAGTTGTGTAAGAGTTGCGATTTTAAATCAGCTAACTCAAATAAACTTAGATTGGAATATAAAATCAACTAACCTTAATAATATCAACTGCGATATTAAATCAGCAAGCTGTTTGGTGTAGTTTAAAGAAATGAGCAATATCACATAGCACACATGAGTATTCTTCAAAGAGGAACCATGTCAAATTTAAAGAAATTTATTCAAAATAATGGAATAAATTATGAAAACAAAAGGCACAAAAAGTTGCAACACCAGTTTCAGTGTTTGCTTCACACCAAAAATCAATATCATCAATTACGAATGCTTTTAGAGTGCTAGAACACCTAACCAGGGGGTATAACATGCCTTTCATCTATATGTTTCTAAAATTTGTATATGACAAGCATAATAGTCGGCAAATAACAACACACTTAGTTGTCAACTTTGCTTTAGTGTTCAACTTTAAATTTAGGCATATATAAACCACCTCAATAGGCTAGCTAAATGAAACAAGAAAACTCATTGCAAGCCCTTTCACTTAAGCGTAGAATACCTACACTACGCTTAGGTGAAGAGCTTTCATATTTACAATAATGGCATATCTCGCATTTGTTGGACCCTTTCGTATGAAACCAAGTGACAATGCAAGACTGATGCGCTTTTGCAAGACCGTCTTTGCATTGGCACCCAAGATCTATAAGACCTTCTTTCTCCTGTTGACAAACTCCGAAGAATAATATAGATGATAATGACCAATAGTATGTGATAACTATAGATTTTCAACAATATTTAATGTTTGAAAAATAAATTGTAGGCCAAAAAGATCAACATGCTAACAGATGGTGATGGTGTATTTAATATTGTTGACTTTTCCACTATATATAAAATGACCTCAACTAAGATTTTCTCAACCCTCTAATCCTAAACCTTTATGCTCTACACGTATCTTTTTTGGTAGAATAGAGAATATTTATTTATCAACTAACTAATCTAGGAAAACAAAATAAAATCATTGAACAAAAGTGTATTCACTCTCCATCAAGGGGAAACATAATTTCATATGATAAATTTGACTAATTCAATATGATTCCAACATGTTTTGACTATACCAATACAATAATTGAAATGAGAAGTTATTAGAAGCTTTAACATAACCATTCTTGAATCAGATTCTAAAATTACAAAAGGAAATCCCTTGTTCCAACATAGCCTAAGATAGTAGTATATCGCATTAGATGCTTTTGATGTGATGCTAGAACAAAAGTTAGGAGTCGAACATTTCACATCCCATTATTACATAATAAGTTTAGAAAGCATAAATAGGGCAACAAGACTCTTGCCAAATGAAATGCTTGGGACAATAAACTTGGTAAGATAGAAAAACTCAGTTATGATCCATTTTCTTATAAGGATTCTTGCTATCCAGAAACAATTAAATATAAAAAACATAAAAAACAAAAAGCAGAAGAAGGAGAAGAATTGTATCAAAAATAACTTGTCCTCAAAATGGCTATATACAAATAAAACAGAAAATTTATCTAAATCACAAGGTGAAAAATTTAAGGTACCTGCAAAGAGGTCAAGTATTTCAAATCGACCCATGACTAGATTGGCAAGAAGAATTCTTGAAACTTAGAAAACAATCAAATCCTAGTAACAATTCCACTTTTTACCTCAAAAAGTAAATATGCATAAATAATGCTTATGATAAGATACTTCTCCATATGAGAAACATGATTGTACTGTTGATTAAACGTTAAATGTGAAAGGTCAAGAGTTATGTTTTAATGGGTTTAATTTAGAAGTTTTTTAGGAGAATGAAAGGTCTAGAGTCATGTTTTAATGGGTTTAATTTAGAAGTTTTTTAGGAGAATGAAAGGTCAAGAGTCATTGGTTTATGGCAATTATTAGATTTTAATCTTTTCGTTTTTTTAAGGGCATACTATAGCCTATAAATAGTTTGTAAGCATTTGATATAAAATAGAGGAGGAAGAAGTTAAGAAAAGATATCTTTTTAGCAAGTTGTTTTTCTCCACAAGCCCTCACGGCATAGCTAATACATAGTTGTTCGTTTTTTGGTTCTGTCTTGAGCGATTTCAAAAATTGGTATCCAAGCCATAGAGAGTGTGACCAGTAATGTGCCACTGCCTCGACTAACGAAGGTGAACTACGAGAATTGGAGCATCCAAATGAAAGCTCTTCTCGGTCTCAAGATGGTTGGGAGGTGGTCTAAGAAGGTTTCGTAGAAACAAAAACTACCGCGAGATTTACGGCGGCTCAAAATAAGACATTGAAAGAGATGCAATCAAAAGATAAGGCGACATTGTACATGTTGTTCTGAGCTGTTGACGGGTCGAGCTTTGAGAAGATTGTGAGTGCGACAATTTCAAAAGAAATGTAGGACATTTTGACGAAGGTGTACAAAGGAGCCGACTGAGTTAAACAAGTTTGCCTTTAACTCTTCGCGGCGAGTTGAAAGGCATGAAGATGAAAGAATCGGAAGGTGTCTCCGACTACATCACGCCTGTTCAAACTATGGTGAACCAACTCAACCAAAACGGAGAAGCGTTAACTGATGCACGAGTTGTGGAGAAGATTTTAAGGTCGTTAACTGACAGTTTCGAGAATGTCGTATGTGTCATAGAAGAGTCAAAGGATCTAGCAACACTCATATTCGATGAGCTCTTCGGTTCTCTCGAGGCACATGAACAACGTAAGAAGAAGAAGGAAGAGGAAACACTCGAACAAGCACTTCAAACTAAGACTTCAATCAAAGACAAAAAGGTTTTCTATTCTCAAAACTTTCGAAGTAGAGGGCGTAACCATGAATGTCGAGAAATGGTCGCAGTGGAAGAGGCGGTAGTCAAGAAGGGCATTATGAGTAGAAAGAGCAATCAAACCAACAAAATTGGCATGAAAGAGGATGCGGTCATGGAAGAGGTGGTCGGTCAAATTATTCCAACATCGAGTGTTATAAGTGTGGCAAATATGGTCACTATACGAAGGATTGCAACTCTGATAAGTGTTACAACCGTGGCAAGGAGGGGTATTTCACAAAATAATATCGCGTCTTGAAAAAGGTGGAAGAGATAACCAACATAAACACGGAAGATGAGGAGGCAAAAGAAGGTTTTCTCTTAATGGAACACAACGAAGTCAACACCAACAACAACATGGTGTGGTACCTTGACACGGGTGCAAGCAACCCTATGTGCGGGCACAAGCACCTATTCAAAGAGATAAAAAGGTTGAAATGGGACATGTGTCATTTGGAGATGTGTTGAAGGTTGAGGTAAAAGGCCAAGGTACCATTTGTTATTTACAAAAGGATTGGTTAGTTGGGTCAATCCAAGATGTGTATTACCTACCAGACCTCAAGAGCAACATTTTGAGTATGGGGTAACTCATGGAAAAAGGTTATTCGATATTTATGAAAGACCGGGTGTTACACTTGAAAGATAAGCAAGGGCGTTTGGTCACTCGAGTTGAAATGGAGAGAAATCGCATGTACAAGTTGAATTTGAGAAGTGTTCGAGAAAAATGTTTGCGAGTCGATGTAGAAGACAAGATGTCGCGGTGGCATCTCCGTTTTGGTCACCTACATTATGGTGGTCTAAACGAGTTGGTGAAGAAGAACATGGTGCACTGGCTACCTGGACATGGACTACGAGGGAAAGTTTTGTGACAAATATGTGTTTGGCAAGCATGCGAGAACTTCGTTTCAAAAGAAGGCAGAATATTGGGCTAAACAACCTCTCGAATTGATTCATATCGACATATGTGGACCAATCACCCCTGAATCTTTTAGCGGTAAAAGGTATTTCATTTCCTTTATCGATGATTTCTCACAAAAAACTTGGGTTTATTTTCTAAAAAAAAATTTAAGGTGTTTGAGGTGTTCAAAAAGTTCAAAGTAATGGTGGAAAAGGCAACTAGTAGACACATCAAATATGTACGATCAGATAGATGTGGCAAGTATACATTGACGGCTTTCATGGAGTATTGTGAGGAGCAAGGCATAAGACGATTCCTAACCGCACCGTACTCTCCCCAACAAAACAGTGTGGCGAGAGGAAGAACCGCACTATTCTCGACATGGTTCAGTTAATGCTTAAGAGCAAGAAGATGCTGAAAGAGTTTTGGGCGGAATCCATGCAATGTGTCATCTATGTGAAAAATCGGTGTCCACATGTGAAGTTGGATGATCAAACACCACAAGAGGCATGGAGAGGACAAAAACTGATAGTTTCTCATCTCAAAGTATTCGGTAGTGAGGCGTATGCACACGTGCTGGATCAGCGAAGAACAAAGCTCGAAGACAAAAGCAAAATGTTTATTTTTATTGGTTATGATGAGAAAACAAAAGGATACAAGCTACTCGATCCGATAAGCAAGAAGGTTGTGGTGAGTTGTGATATACGAGTTAATGATGCAAGCGAGTGAGATTGGAATAACTCAACAGAGGTTATCATCAAAGATGGAGAATCATCAACCACTACACCAACAATCGTACCTACAAATCTTGAAACTACCAATGATGAGGATGAACAGCAACAACCCAAAATACGAAGTTTACAATATTTGTATGATTCAACAAATGAGGTACACATTGTATGTCTTTCGGTAGATTCTGATAATATAATTTTTGAAGAGGCGGTGCGAGACAAGAAGTGGCAAACTGCCATGGACGAGGAGATTAAAGCAATTGACCGCAACAACACATGAAAGTTAACGAAGTTGCCGAAAGGAACTCAGCCTATTAGTGTGAAGTGGGTGTTTAAGAGAAAGATGAATGCTCAAGGCGAGATAGAACGATACAAGGCGCAAATCATTGAAAAGGGATACAAGCAAAAGGAGGGAATCGATTATGACGAGGTGTTTGCTCCCGTTGCAAGAATGGAGACAATCCTATTGCTCTTTTCACAAACGGCTCAATTCAAATGGCCGATGTAAGAGTCCATTTTGCCCAGGCTAATAATAAACCAAATAAACTGTCCATTTACAGTTTTTAACCAAATACCCTAAACTACCCAATTACCCGAGCCCATTTACATGACCCAAGAACCAAACAAGCCCAGCAGAAACTTAGGGTTTCGTGAAACCTTAAGTCATCTTCGCGCCGCAAGCAGAGATTACCCAACCGTCATCCAACAGGAGCTCAACAGTCACGTCGCTTCGGATGGAAACCAATCGTCGTGCCACCGCCTCGTCCGGACCTCGTGCCTTGATTCATGCCTGAATCACCACCATCGCGAGATTTCAAACCTGCAAAGGAAAGAAATAAACAGCAAAAAGGGAACAAATCGTAGCAAAATAGGAAAACACAGATATGGAAAGATACGAAAAGATATCTTTTCCATTTTTTTATTTATTTTATTTTGTTTTTGGGTTATAAAACCCGGGTAAAAAACATGTAATAGGGAGATTTTTTTGGGGGAAAAAAATGCACACACGCAGAAAGATTATTTTCAGAAACGATACAAACACAAAAATCAGTAAGTGTCACAAACTCAGAGAAATAAAAATCGAGTTCACTGAGGTGATTTTCTTAAATTTCATACTGTTATTTTATTATTATTTTTTATTTATTGCATATATAACCACTGTTTAAAAAAGTAAAAAGGGAGAGGCGTTTTCCTTTCGGAAGCGATCAGATTCGGGAGTTTTGGACCTCCGGCCACCGGCCATGGAGGCGCGTGGGGCGCGTGGCTTCAAAACCAGCGATCGGAGTCTGGGCTGGAGGATGAAAACTTCAGAGAATATTTCGGAAATTTTTTTTTTTAAAACTGGATGGAAATGGTTTTTTGGTAATGAAAATAATATATATAACTAAAACAGAACGACGTTGTTTTGCACTGGTAGGATCCGCACGCCGACCCGATGACCCCACAAAGATCCGCGTATTTTTATGCTAATGGTTTATTTATTTATTTAGTCCTTCCTATCATTTTTTAAATCGGTCTGATTCGTTTTTCCATATTTATGAAATTAACCCTGACAGTTTACTTTTATTTCAATTTAACCCCTGATTTATTTATATATTATTGTTTCTATTGTATAAATTATTATTATTATTTACTTACATTATAAAATTGACATATTATTTTATTATTATTTTATTTTAATTTATTTACGTAATTATTTTAATATCTATATACTATATTATATATTTTAAAATTTTTATATAATATTATATTATATCATATATTTAGTTAAAGGTATTTACAAAATATTTCGCTTCACAATATTCTTTTTATATTTTTAAATCATTATATATTTTATACACAGTTTACATTATTTATATGTTCATAATTAATTGTGTTGATTCATTATATTTGTTTAATCCTCATTAAATTTTGTAAATAACTTTAGTATAGGAATTATTATTTATTGCATTTTGTATGATATATTATGCAATCAGAATTGCCTTTAATATGTATGTTGATAGTATATAAATACAATGTTGTTACTTTGTTGTTATTTAAACAAAAATCCATTTCTGCAAAATTATCATTTTAAAAAAAAAACTTTTTAAAATAAGGCAATGTTTTGGTATTTAGAAATTCGGGAAATAGTGCCCTAACGTACTGGGTTGCGATTTTTCGTTTGGCTAAATATCTAAATACCCTTTTCAAGTTTTGTAAATAATGAGACGATTTTGATTTCGAAGGTTCTTAAATATCGTGTCCTAGCGTACTGGATGTGATGTTTATATTCTTTCGGAACAAGAAAGTCTCAAATTTTAACCTAGATTACTCAAAGTTTTTTAGAAATCATATTTTTAAATAGTTTTTTAAATTTCAAACATTTGGACATGATTCAATCGATTAGGTACCAATTTTTGGGCGTTATGAGGGTGTTGATCCTTTCTCATACATAACTGACTCCCGAACCGATTTTCTGGTTTTTCGTAGACAAAATTAAATATTTTAAAATAAAAAGTTTTACAAGGTGATCCGATCACACCTAATTAAAAAAAGATTGGTGGCGACTTCCAATTTTTCGTTTTTAAAGTCGATCCCTATTTTTCAAAACCCAATTTTTAAATGGTTTCGATAGCTTGGCGACTCCACTGGGGATCAATAAGAGAGTCAAGCCGAAAAATCGATAGTTTCATGTCCTTATGTTTGAAATTTAAAAATCTTGTTTAAAAATTATGATTCTTTTATTGCATGTGGTTTTATTGCATGTGGTTTTAAATATATTGTTCTGCATGGCACTGAATGACCATCGTGGTCACACCCTTAAGTGGAAGTGAGAAGCTACTCATTTGTGAGGTTTTCACCTCCGTGCAAGATAGTGAATCACTTTTGTGATACATCCGTACCTATGTCTTCGTGAGGTTTTCACCTCCGTGCAGCCATAGGGAAATGTATTCCCCTGAACCGAACTCAGTCCATATGAGCCTATAATGGGTGAGGATCAAGGAATCTACTAGTTCAGGTACCTCAACTTTAGATCAAAACCGCATATAGTAAATCCTAAGAGCCCACCTTAGGTAGAGCTATGCCGAACTTTAGTAGTAACCAAGATAGGTGTTTTATTTCATTCATATTTTATTCTATGGTACTAATTGGTTGTGTTTATTTTTGTGCATGTCATTTCATATTTTTAAGAGGTATCGATCCACGGTCAGTTTCTAAGTTAGAAAGTTGGTTATGGAGAACGGGTTCCTTAGAAAGTTGGTTATGGAGAACGGGTTCCTTGATAAAGTGGAGGACAATGTAATCGTCCGTAAGTGGTCAGAGCAAACGCAACTAGAAAAGGGGATAGTCTAACTGAGGGGCATACATCAGAATTATGGGACTACACTCGCATCAGTGTGACATAGAATGATCTTCAGGAGTTGAGAGAGATATGGGATCAATGGAGCGATGAGACCAAGCAGTTGTTTTACAGTAGCTATGGAGACTTACCATACTTGTTAGACATTCAGGTAGATCCACATTTATTTCGAGCTATTACTCAATATTGGAATTCAGCGTATAGTTGCTTCACTTTTGGAAAAGTTGATTTGGTACCTACGATGGAAGAGTATACAACTTTACTGCGATGTCCTAGAATTCTAATATATAAAGTTTACTTGAAGGTCACTCTTTATTCGACCTTTTTGAGAAAGATGATGAGTATTACGGGAATGAGTGAGCAGTGGGTCACGGCTAGAATCAAGCAGAAAGGTAAAAGTAAGTGCATTCCTTGGAAAGCTCTGAAAGACTTGATCTTAGTGCATCCTCATATGAAGAAAAAGGTAGATGTTTTTGCTTTGAGTATATATGGGTTAGTAATTTTCCCAAAGGTATTGGGATATGTGGACGAAGCGGTTTCAGATATTTTTCATCGACTTGATAAACAGGTTACCCTTTTTCCTGCAATCTTGGCCGAGACATTCCGATCATTGAATGCATGTAGGGGAGCTGGCGAAGGTAGATTCATAGGTTGTGCGTAGCTTTTGTTAGCTTGGTTCCACAGTCATTTTTGGAAGATGGATAAAGTTTCCTATCGGGTCTTCTCAGGAAATTATTCGCCATTAAGAGAGATAGCGGCTACCCCAAGGAGAAATGATATATCGGAAGAAAATTGGACAGCACTCTTATGTAATCTTCATGATGAGGATGTTAAATGGAAAGCACCTTGGTTGATCCCTGATGAAGTCCTTTATCAATTTTGAAAACTTGATTGGGTGCCTTTGCCTAGAATTTGAGGAGCTATTGGGTATGCACCGTTGCTCGCACTACGGCAATACAAAGCAGAACAATTCGTACCAGCGACACATGGGTTAGTTCAAAGTGAATTCTCATATCAAGAGGATAATTGTAAAAAAAGGATTCGAGAGATCTTTGAGGCATGGCGACAACCTCATCGTATGAAGATATTGTCTCGAGGACCTATGACAACCCCAGAATATAGTAAGTGGTTGAGTGGAAGAGTTAATGACAATCTCCCTATGCCAAGATCGGAGGGTGCTCGATCGATGGAAGAATATTTACGAGTAGTCCCATCAGAGCTGGAGATAATAAAATAGGATTTCAAAGAGCAGAGTTCAGAGTTTGAGAAAAGGATAGAAAAGCTCGAAGAAGAGAAGATGTATTTGAAGATAGAGGTGGATGCTCAGAAATCTGAAGCCGAGAAAGCAAGAAAGGAAAAGAGAAAGATTGAGGAAGATCAAGATAGCTTAAATATCGAATATAAGAAGATGCGTCTGACAATAAAAATGCTGGATTGGGAAATACTTCGCAACAGTGGCAACAAGAGGTTCAAGAGGAAAAGGCCAAAGCTGACTATTGGGAGAGAAAGTTTCAAGAGATGCAAAAGAACTTAGCGGAAAATTTAAATGAAAAGGGAGAATTGCAAGCTAGAGTAGCCAAACTTGGGCGGTCCCTTCATCATTACCGGAGCCATAATTCTGTGATCGAGTTAGAATCAAGCCTAAAAAAGATTGAAGAAATGAAAGGTAAAATTGAAGAGTTAGAATCAGCACTGTACAGTTGTGAACTTCGGATCGAGTGTCTTGAAACAAGAGAGTGGCATTTGAAGGAAGAACTCCATCATTTACATGTTCAAGTCAGAAATCGGGATTATCTCATGAGGGAAGCCATAGTTCAAATTCGAGAGGTAGCTGATCACCTACAGACTTTAGCAGTGCAGGCTGACATATTGACTATGGAGTATGAGCTATAGTCCAATCATAATCAAGAGCTAGTTTCGTTATTAAGAAAAATTAAGACTTTAGGATGTAGGGCAAAAGCTTATTTGTAATTCATTTTATGTAAAAGAATTTGTTTTCTAATAAAGTTTTCTACAATGAAGTTGATCAGAATCGATGCCTCTTTGCATTCATGCATTTGCATTACATAACATCATATGCATTCAAATTTATAGAGACAGTCTAATTAGTTTAAATTATAGGAGAGAGAAAAAGAAAATCTGGAAGCTGAACATCCTTACGGTACACGAGCAAAGTCAAGGAAAATGGACCAAAGAATGAACAATTCCAGAGAGACATTCAAGACCAGATGCAAGAGCAAATGGCAAAGCTTCAACAGGAGATGAGGGACCAAATGTTAGAAGCCCAAAAGAACATGATGGCCCAGATGGCCCAGATGATGAGTGGGATAATAGAAAAAGCAAAAGGTCCTATGGTCAATACTGAGGACAATGACGATTTCCCTAGAGGATTTACTCCAACACATGAAGAATACCCCAAAAGGCCACCTGTCATAATAAGGCCTCAGCAAGGGCAAGCTGACACTAGAATGCCTACGAATTTTCAAGTTGGTATGAGATCCAACCCAGGAGACAACCCAACCAATCCTGTTGTCCCTGACTTAGACATGGTTGAAGGAGAGGGGATCAAAACTGAATCTGCAAAACAGTTAGAGAATTGCTGTAGGTGGTTGGAGGAAAAATTCAAGGCTTTGGAAAATGCCGACCATCATCACAGTATCGATGCCAATGATCTGAGCTGTTCCCAGATTTGGTGCTTCCTCACAAATTCAAGATGCCGGAATTTGAAAAGTACAATATAACTACTTGCCCTGAAGCCCATATCACTATGTTCTGTAGGCGCATGACTGGACATGTAAACAATGATTAGCTCTTGATTCATTGTTTTCAAGATAGTTTGACGGGGGTAGCTTCTAGATGGTATAATCAACTGAGCCGTACAAATATTGGTTCATGGAGAGACTTAGCTCAAGCTTTCATGAGGCAGTATAATCATGTTACGGACATGACGCCTGATAGAATCATGTTGCAAAACATGGAAAAAAGGGCAAATGAAAGCTTCAGGCAATATGCACAGAGATGGAGGGAAATAGTCATGCAAGTTCAACCACCTCTTTTGGAGAAGGAGACCACTATGCTATTTATCAACACTCTAAAAGCACCATTTATCACTCATATGATAAGAAGTACCACCAAGAGCTTCGCAGATATAGTTATGGCAAGAGAAATGATCGAAAATGCCATAAGGGGTGGCAAGATCGAAGCAGGAGAAACTAAGAGACCTGCTTCTAGGAAAAAAAGAGAGTGAGGTAAACAATGTGAGTACGTATAACAAAGGGTACTCAAAAGTAGTTACTATTAATCAACCGAAAGTAGTTACCGCTGGACAACAAGGGGCAATAAGATAGGAATCAGTTCTCAAACAAAATACCGATAAAATTAAATTTACGCCAATCCCTATGACGTATAAGGAGTTGTATCATACTTTGTTAGAGGAACGTATGGTGTCCCCTTTTTTTTACAGCCATTACAACCCCCGTATCCTAAATGGCACGACTCCATCGCTCAATATGATTACCATGCAAGAATAACGGGGCATTCAATAGAAAATTGTAATGCCTTTAATAGGGTAGTTGAGAAGCTTCTTAAGTTGGGAGTTATTGAGTTGAATGATACACCCAATGCGGAGAGCCCATTGCCAAATCATGGGGATAAGGGAGTAAATGCGATTGGGTAAAATCTAACAAGAAGGACCAAGGGGATATCTCAAAAGTAAAGGCCCCGTTAAGAATAATTTGGAGGGAAATGGCGAGAAATGGGAGAATAAAATCAAGTCTCGATGGAAGAAATGATGAACCAAGGAACTATTGTGAATTCTATGAAGCTGATGGACATGAAATCTAAAAATGTGCTAGGTTTCGGGCATTGGTACAAAGCTTTATGGATAATAAGGAGCTAGAGTTTCATGAAGAAGGCTCAGAGGGGGACAAATACATGCAACTGAGGGAGAATTGACAAGTCAAAAAGTCAATTATCCGAAAATCATTATCTCTCAACCGAGGAATGTAGAAGGTGGAACACAAATCAAGCCTAAAGTCATAATTCATAGACCTGTATCCTTTCATTATAAGGATAACAAAATGTTTCCATGGACCTACAATTGTAACATAGTGACACCGGGAATAAAAATCTCAGCTAATACTTCCAAGAAGGTCCAAAGAGAGGGATCTTATACACGAAGTGGGAAACGCAACGACTCGATAAACATCAGAACGGAACTAGTAAAGGCAAGCGATGTGCTAATCGAGCCTAAAGAAGAGCTAGAAAACCTCATCAATGTACCTGTGAAAGAAGAAGAGGCTAAAGAATTTTTGAAATTCTTAAAGCACAGTGAATACAGTGTGGTGGAGTAATTGCGTAAACAACCGGCCCATATTTCAGTGTTAACCTTACTTTTAAGTGCGAAAGTTCATCGAGAAGCTCTGATGAGGGTGTTGAATGAGACATTTGTTACTAAAGACATATCTGTCAATAAACTTGACCGATTAGTTAGTAACATAAGTGCCGACAATTTTATTTCCTTCAGTGATGACGAGATTCCATCTGGGGGTATGGGGTCGACTAAGGTCCTACATATAACTAATCGTTGCAAAGGATATACTTTACCAAGCGTGTTGATTGACAATGGGTCAGCCTTGAATGTTCTACCATTGTCGACACTAAAGAGGTTGCCAATAGATAGTTCTCACATGAAGGCGTGTCAAAACATAGTGAGGGCGTTTGACGAAACTGAGAGAAGGGTGATGGGGAGAATTGACATACCTTTGCAGATTGGCCCAAACACATATGAGGTAGAATTTCTAGTGATGGATATAAAGCCCTTATACAATTGCTTGCTGGGAAGGCCATGGATTCATTCAAGAGAGCAAAGCGCTCCTCATCTCTTCATCAAAAATTAAAATTGATGACAGATGGTCGACTGGTCACTATAAATGCGGAAGAGGACATTATAGCGACTGTTACCAATGATGCACCATATGTAGAGACAAATGAGAAAACGTTGAATGCTCTTTTCGCTCTTTAGAGTTTGTCAATGCAACATTCATCTCAGAAGGGAGTAAAATCCTTGTGCCTAAGATGTCCAAGACCACGAGGATGGGTCTACAAATGATGGTAGGGAAAGGAGCCTTACTAGGGAAAGGATTGGGCAGATACCTCCAAGGGGAGATTTAAGTGCCATTACTAAAAGAGAAGAGGGGTCGTTTTGGCTTGGGTTTCAAGCCAGATGTTAGACAAAGAAGGAAGGACGCAGAGAAAGGCACGCTTGAATGGAGAAGATGCCCAGTGGGAACCAATGATATTCCCGCACATATCTAAGACATTTGTATCAGAAGGGATAATTCACCCTTAGAAGGGGTTATTGGAAAGTCCTCACATCAATGCCCTACATGAGGAAGGAATGGAACAAAGGAACCTGATGAGCATTTGCCCTTATGAACCTGGAAGCATTCTAGACAATTGGACTGCAAGGAGCTCCCTGTAATCTTTAGGAATTACACAAAGTAATATTCAGAATGCTTTGTTGTTTTCTAGCCTAGGAATAATAAAGATCTCTTTGTGAAATAGGCTTATGTTCAGAACTTATCATTTCAATAAAATACATTTTGGATAATTAACTCGAGTAAAGATTCTTTCATTTCATTCTTCTCAAAATTGTATATTCTTTCATTCATATCATGTGAATATTTGTTTCCAAATTCATTATACATCTTTTCGCACCCATCACGGGTCCCTAGATATCAATGGCATGAGTAACGATATTATTGATTCAGAAGTCTATTTTAAGCAGGACATGTGCTTAGAGGAATCTCGGATTTTGAAGGTGACCGAGATTGCAATTTATTTCTAGATTTGTTGAAACAAGAAGAGAAACATATTTTGCCCATGAAGAAGAAATAGAGAACATAACTTTAGAAGAGGGAAAAGTTGTGAAAATTGGGACTCTCATAGCCAAGAAGACAAGACAAGATCTTATTGAGTTATTGCGAGAGTTCAAAGATGTCTTTGTGTGGTCATACCAAGATATGCCGGGGTTAAGAACTGATATTGTGGTGCATCATCTTCCCATCAGAGAAGAATGCAAGCCAGTTCAGCAAAAGCTACGAAGGATGAGGCCTGATATAGTATTGAAAATAAAAGAAGAAGTCCAGAAACAGTTTGATGCCGATTTTCTACTAGAGGTCAAGTACTCTGAATGGGTTGCCAATATTGTTCCAGTCCCTAAGAAGGATGGAAAGGTCTGAATGTATGTAGATTACAGAGATCTAAACAAAGCTAGCCCAAAGGGTAATTTCCCTTTGCCGTATATTGATACGTTAGTGGATAATACGACAGGATTTTCATTGTTTTCTTTCATGGATGGCTTTTCAGGATATAATCAAATCAAGATGCACCCTAAAGATATGGAGAAAACTACCTTTATAACACTGTAGGTACCTTTTGCTATAAAGTAATGCCTTTTGGACTAAAGAATGCTGGGGCAACATATCAAAGAGCCATGGTAACATTGTTCCACGATATGATGCACAAGGAAATTGAGGTATATGTTGATGATATGATTGCCAAATCTCAATGAGAAAAATAGCACATTGAAGTCTTGAAGAAGTTATTTTTGAAATTGAGGAAATTTCAATTGAAACTCAATCCGGTAAAGTGTACTTTCAGAGCTCGATCAGGAAAGTTACTAGGATTTGTGGTCAGTGAGAAAGGAATAGAAGTTGACTCAAGCAAGGCCAAAGCGATACAAGAATTACCTCCACCGCGCACTCAGAAAGAAGTCCGAGGTTTTTTGGGAAGGCTGAATTACATTTCTCTGTTTATTTCACAATTAACTGAAAAATGTGATCCCATATTTCGTCTTCTCAAGAAACACAATCCAGGGGTATGGGATGATGAATGCCAAAAAGCTTTTGACAAAGTCAAAAAGTATTTGTCAAACACACCAGTGCTTTCCCCACCTAATCTAGATAAACCATTGATATTGTATTTTCAAGATTCAAAAGCTCTATGGGATGTGTGGTTCGATAACACGATGAGTCAGGAAGGAAAGAAAGGGCGATATATTATCTCAGTAAAAAGTTCACTGATTGTGAAATGAGGTATTCGTCAATCGAGAAATTGTGTTGCGCTTTGATTTAGACAACTAGAAGGTTGAGGCAATATATGCTATATCACACAACATGGTTGATTTCCAAACTTGACCCGTTAAAGTACATGATGGAATCCACTGCCTTGAATGGAAGAATGGCTAGGTGGCAGATTCTACTATCTGAATTCGATATAGTACACGTGAACCAAAAGGCTATAAAAGGAAGTGCAATAGCAGACTTTGTGGCTAGTAGAGCTTTGGACGATTATGAACCTTTGAGCTTTGATTTCCCAAATGAGGAATTGATGTATGTGGTAAATATTGAGGATTGTCAGTGGAAATTGAATTTTGATGGAGCATCTAACGCTATGGGAAATGGAATTGGGGCAGTCTTGGTATCCTCTGGTGGTGATTATTATCCATTCACATGTAGATTGGATTTTGACTGCACAAATAACATGGCAGAATATGAAGCATGCATCATGAGACTTCGAGCAGCCTTAGAACACAAGATCAGAGTGCTAAAAGTATACGGCGATTCTGCCTTGGTAATTTACCAGCTTAAAGGAGAGTGGGAGACAAGAGATCCTAAACTAGTTGATTATCGAAATATAGTTCTGGGATTGATTGAGGAATTTGACGACATTACTTTCAATTACCTTTCACGTGATGAAAATCAGATGGCAGATGCATTGGCAACTTTGGCTTCTATGATCAAAGTAAATAAACCAGAAGATATGAGGCCTATTCATATGAGTATTGTTGAAGTCCAAGCCCATTATTACGACATAGAGGAAGAGGAAAGAGATAACCGTCCTTGGTATCATAATGTATTACGATACGTAAAAAATCATGAATACCGGAGAATGCCACAAAGAATGAGAAAAGGACTCTAAGAAGAATGGCCTCTGATTATGTCTTGGATGGAGATATCTTATACAAAAAGAGAAACGATCAAGTGCTATTGAGATGTATTGATGCTGTTGAAGCTAAAAAAAATCCTTGAAGAAGTTCATGAGGGCATTTGTGGAACACATGCTAATGGATTCACAATGGCCAGATAGATAATGAGATTTGGATATTATTGGTCTACTATGGAAGGAGATTGTATCAACTATGCCAAGAGATGTCATAAATGCCAGAATTACGGAGACAAAATTTATGTGCCTCCATCGCCTTTGCATATTATGACTTCCCCGTGGCCTTTTTCTATGTGGGGCATGGATTTTATTGGTCCAATCTCACCAAAAGCTTCGAATGGACATCAATTCATCTTCGTGGTAATTGACTACTTCACGAAATGGGTAGAGGCCGCTTCATATGCTAGTGTTACTAAATCAGCAGTTAGTAGATTCTTAAAGAAGGAGATTATTTGTCGATATGGAATGCCTGAGAGGATTATATCAGACAACGCGCTGAACCTGAATAACAGTTTGATAGCAAAAATTTGTAACCAAGTTGGGATCAAACATCATAACTCGTCTCCATATCGTCCAAAAATGAATGAGGAAGTGGAAGCGGCTAACAAAAACATCAAAAAAATAGTGGGAAAATGACTGAGACTTACAAGGATTGGCATGAGAAACTACCATTTGCACTTTATGCTTATCGGACGTCTGTCAGAACCTCTACTGGGGCAACACCTTATTCGTTGATTTATGGGATGGAGGCCGTCCTACCCATCGAAGTTGAAATTCCTTCTCTTCGTGTGCTGTCAGAAATAAAGTTGGATGAAGCTGAATGGATTCAAGCTCGGTATGATCAGTTGAACTTGATTGAAGAAAAGAGACTAAGAGCTAATCGTTATGGTCAGATGTACCAGAAACGAATGATGCGAGCCTATAACAAGAAAGTTTGCCCAAGAGAGTTTCATGAGGGGGACCTTGTGTTGAAACAGATCCTTCCAATACAAAAAGATTTTAGGGAAAATGGATGCCAAATTGGGAAGGACCATACGTAGTGAAGAAAGCTTTCTCTGGAGGAGCATTGATATTGACCGAAATGGATGGGAAAACTTTACCCAATCCTATGAACTCAGATTAAGTAAAGAAATACTTTGCTTGAAAAAGAGAGGAAGCCAAAGTGAAAACCCGCAAAGGGCGCTTTGAATTCTTAAAAAAAAAGAGAGGCCAAGGCAAAAATTCGCAAAGGGCGCCTTGAGACCAAAGGGGTTTTGAGTTGAAAACCCGAAAAGGGCAACTCAAATTCTGCATGGACGAACGGTCATCTTGCTACACCTAAAACAACAATGTAAGGGAGAATGTTACATAATGGGGCATCAACAAAATACTTTGGATCTTCTAAACACATGTTGAACTCAAGGCAGTCTTCATGAAGTTTGTATATGGAAGCTAAATCTGCGATATTTAGGGCATCTGATTTTTTATCTTATTAATTTTACTATCTTTGTACTCTTTTTCTTCTCAAGGATATGTTCCAGATAATTTTTCTTTGTATTCTTTTATAAATTTATTCAAATTTTAATCATTCTTTTGTGATCAATTTATTTGTTACCTATTATTCATAAATGTGTAGCATTGAAATAATGATTGACAAACTAATAATTTCACAAAAGAGAAGTTTTACATATTACTTTGGAAATTTCTAGATAAGACAAAGAACCAAAACAAGACAATTGTTTAGAATTTTCATGTACATAAAAGAAAAGTCTGGATAGAGACTATTTCTTTGAATTCTTTGTCCATTTGATAAATAGACGTGATGTCATCAGATCATGACACTTGGGGTGGTAGGGTGAACTAAGAAACCCTAAATCGTGGTGGAATGGGTTGAATTTGAAATTTACAGATGGATTAGATTGAAAGAGTTTCGACTCTCAATATGGTATGATGGAGCAAGCCTTGTGTTCTCAAGATCCAAGTAAAGTTGACTCGAAAATTACACTGAGACAAGCCGGTCAAGCAAAACGGAAGAATAAATGAGTGATAATACCTAGAGTAGGAATCATGCTCATAACACTTTTGTATCATAGTAAATTTTATTAGGAGCATTTGATTTGTTCAGGTCATTGCATTCTAATCATCTTCATGACACGTCGCATTCATGACACATAAAACCGAGTCTACAGGGTAGATGGTATAGTGATATTGGTGAAGTTTCAGATCTTAGAAGCAGATCGAAGTTGCTTTAGTCTTATCTCCCTGAAGTTACAGTGGAGTAGACTAAAGTTAGAAGATTTTATCTCCCTGAAGTTGCAGTGTAGCAAATCGAAAACAGAAGATCTTATCTTCCTAAAGTTGTGGGAAGCAGATTGAAGACGCTTTAGTCTTATCTCCCTGAAGTTGCAGTGGAGTAGACTAAAGTCAGAAAATTTTATCTCCCTGAAGTTGCAGTGGAGCAAATCAAAACAAAAGATCTTATCTTCCTAAAGTTGTGGGAAGCAGATCGAAGACGCTTTAGTCTTATCTCCCTGAAGTTGCAATGGAGTAGACTAAAGTCAGAAGATTTTATCTCCACGAAGTTGCGATTGAGCAAATCAAAATGTAAGATCTTATCTTCCTAAAGTTGTGGGAAGCAAATCGAAGACGCTTTAGTCTTATCTCCTAAAGGCTGCGATGGAGTAGACTAAAGTTACGGTTGCGAGTAGAGTAGACTAAAGTCAGAAGATTTTATCTCCCTGAAGTTGTAATGGAGCAAATCGAAAACAGAAGATCTTATCTTCCTAAAGTTGTGGGAAGCAGATTGAAGACACTTTAGTCTTACCTCCTTGAAGTTGCAGTGGAGTAGACTAAAGTCAGAAGATTTTATCTCCCTGAAGTTGCAGTGGAGCAAATCGAAAATAGAAGATCTTATCTTCCTAAAGTTGTGGGAAGCAGATCGAAGACGCTTTAGTCTTATCTCCCTGAAGTTGCAGTGGAGTAGACTAAAGTCAGAAGATTTTATCTCCCTGAAGTTGTAGTGGAGCAAATCGAAAACAAAGATCTTATCTTCCTAAAGTTGTGGGAAGCAGATCGAAGACGCTTTAGTCTTATCTCCCTGAAGTAGCAGTGGAGTAGAATAAAGTCAGAAGATTTTATCTCCCTGAAGTTGCAGTGGAGCAAATTGAAAATAGAAGATCTTATCTTCCTAAAGTTGTGGGAAGCAGATTGAAGACTCTTTAGTCTTATCTCTTTGAAGTTGCAGTGGAGTAGACTAAAGACAGAAGATTTTATTCCAATACCATTGAAGCTACAGTGGAGTTGGAATCATTTGAAGAAAGCGAGGATCAAGAGGTCGAGACTTGGCCAAAACCGGTCAAAATTGGTTTTTATTGTCTTTGCTCTATTCTCGTTACACGACAATTAGCAAAGAGGGGCAGCTGTAAGAGCCCATTTTGCCCGGGCTAATAATAAACCAAATAAACTGTCCATTTACAGTTTTTAACCAAATACCCTAAACTACCCATTTACCCGAGCCCATTTATAAGACTCAAGAACCAAACAAGCCCAGCAGAAACTTAGGGTTTCCTGAAACCCTAAGTCATCTTCGCGCCGCAAGCAGAGATTACACAACCGTCATCCAACAGGAGCTCAACAGTCACACCGCTTTGAATGGAAACCAATCATCGCGCCACCGCCTCGTCCGGCCCTCGTGCCTTGATTCATTCCTGAATCACCACCGTCGCGAGATTTTAAACCTGCAAAGGAAAGAAATAAACAGCAAAAAGGGAACAAATCGTAGCAAAATAGGAAAACACAGATATGAAAAGATACGAAAAGATATCTTTTCCATTTTTTATTTATTTTATTTTATTTTTGGGTTATAAAACCCGGGTAAAAAACATGTAATAGGGAGATTTTTTGGGGAAAAAAAGTACACACACGCAGAAAGATTATTTTCAGAAAAGATACAAACACAAAAATCAGTTGGTGTCACAAACTCAGAGAAATAAAAATCGAGTTCACTGAGGTGATTTTCTTAAATTTCATACTGTTATTTTATTATTTTTTTATTTATTGCATATATAACCACTGTTTAAAAAAGTAAAAAAGGAGAGGCGTTTACCTTTCGAAAGCGATCGAATTCGGGAGTTTTGGATCTCCGGCCACCGGCCGTGGAGGCGCGTGGAGCGCGTGGCTTCAAAACCCCCGATTGGAGTCTGGGCTGGAGGATGAAAACTTCAGAGAATATTTCGAATTTTTTTTTTTAAAACTGGATGGAAATGGTTTTTTGGTAATGAAAATAATATATATAACTAAAAGTAAGCGATAGCCTGTTTTGCCTTTGGTAGGATCCGCGTCTTGACCGATGACCCGACAAAGATCTGCATGTTTTTATGCTAATGGTTTATTTATTTATTTAGTCCTTCCGCAATCCTATCATTTTTTTAAATCGGTCCGATTCGTTGTTCCATATTTATGAAATTAACCTTGACAGTTTACTTTTATTACAATTTAACCCCGATTTATTTATAAATTATTGTTTCTATTGTATAAATTATTATTATTTTTACTTACATTATAAAAATTGACATATTATTTTTTATTTTATTTTAATTTATTTACATAATTATTTTAATATCTATATACTATATTATATATTTTAAAATTTTTATATAATATTATATTATATCATATATTTAGTTAAAGGTATTTACAAAATATTTCGCTCAAAATATTCTTTTTATATTTTTAAATCATTATATATTTTATACATAGTTTACATTATTTATATGTTCATAATTAATTGTGTTGATTCATTATATTTGTCTAATCCTCATTAAATTTTTGTAAAAGTATAGGAATTATTATTTATTGCATTTTGTATGATATATTATGCACTGTAATTGCCTTTAATATGTATGTTGATGGTATATAAATACAATATTGTTACTTTGTTGTTATTTAAACAAAAAATCCATTTTTGCAAAATTATCATTTTTTTAAAAAAAAAAAGCTTTTTAAAATAAGGCAATGTTTTGGTATTTAGAAATTCAGTAAATAGTGCCCTAACGTACTGGGTTGCGATTTTTCGTTTGGCTAAATATCTAAATACCCTTTTCAAGTTTTGTAAATAATGAGACGATTTTGATTTCGACGGTTCTTAAATATCGTGTCCTAACGTACTGGATGTGATGTTTATATTCTTTCGGAACAAGAAAGTCTCAAATTTTAACCTAGATTACTCAAAGTTTTTTAGAAATCATATTTTTAAATAGTTTTTTTTTTAATTTTCAAACATTTGGACATGATTCAATCGATTAGGTACCAATTTTTGGGCGTTACGAGGGTGTTGATCCTTCCTCGACGTGAAAACTCGAACCAATTTTCTGGTTTTTCGTAGACCAAAATTAAATGTTTTAAAATAAAATGTTTTACAAGGTGATCCGATCACACCTAATTAAAAAAAGATTGGTGGCGACTCCCAATTTTTCATTTTTAAAGTCGATCCCATTTTTCAAAACCCGATTTTTAAATGGTTTCGACAGCTGATATTTCAAATGGATGTCAAGTCAGCATTCTTGAATGGTGTGCTCGAAGAAGAAGTCTACATTGAACAACCACCCGGTACATGAAAAGTGGAGAAGAGAAGAAGGTGCTAAAATTGAATAATGCACTTTATGGGTTGAAGCAAGCACCGGGCATGGAATACTCGTATCGATACATACTTCAAGAAGAACGGGTTCGAACAATGTCCCTATGAACATGCCCTTTACGTGAAGAAGAATGGAGGTAATATGTTATTTGTTGCACTTTATGTTAATGACCTCATTTTTATGGGGAACAATGGTGAGATGATACAAGATTTTAAGAGCACAATGACACAGGAATTCGAGATGACAGATTTGGGTTTGATGAAGTTTTTCCTTGGTTTGGAGGTAAGATAAGAAGAGATAGGTTTTTTTGTGTCACATGAGGCATATGCAAAGGAAATTTTGAAGAAGTACAAGATGGAAAATTGCAAACCGGTATCAACACAAATGGAACCAGGTGTAAAACTCTCAAAATTCGATGAGGAGAATGAGTCGACACGAGCAAATATCGGAGTTTGGTGGGAAGTCTTCGTTATCTCACTTGAACAAGGTCTGACCTTTCGCTAAGTGTTGGCATTGTAAGTCAGTTCATGGAGGAGCTAGTTTATTCACATTGGAAGGCATTGAAGCGAATCCGACGGTACATCCAAGGAATGGTGTCACTCAGGTTATTCTATTCAAATGTGAAAGATTACAAGTTGATTGGGTAGTCCAACAGTGATTGGTGCGGAGACTTAGACGATCGAAAAAGTACATCGGGATATGTGTTCTTTATGGGTAACACGGCTTTACTTGGCTTTCAAAGAAGCAACCAATCGTGACGCTCTCGACATGTGAAGCTGAATATGTGGCAGTGTCTTGGTGTGTGTGTCATGCAATATGGCTTAGAAATTTATTGGGCGAGTTAGAGCAACAACAACTCGGTGCGATTGAGATACGAGTTGACAATAAATCAGCAATTGAGTAGGCAAAGAACCCAATGAAACATGAGAGAAGCAAACACATTGACATTCGCTTTCACTTCATCCGAGATCATGTAAAGGAAGGAAGTGTGAAATTAGTGCACGTGGCAAGCTGGGACCAAGTCGCGGATATCTTCACGAAACTGCTATCGATAGTACTTCTTGACAACTGTAAGAAATTAATCGGCATGAAGGATGACAGAAGCATTTAAGTTTACGAGAGAGTTTTGTTGATTAAACGTTAAATGTGAAAGGCCAAGAGTTATGTTTTAATGGGTTTAATTTAGAAGTTTTTTAGGGGAATGAAAGGTCAAGAGTCATGTTTTAATGGGTTTAATTTAGAAGTTTTTTAGGAGAATGAAAGGTCAAGAGTCATTGGTTTATGGCTCTTATTATATTTTAATATTTTCAGTTTTTTTTAAGGGCATACTATAGCTTATAAATAGTTTGTAAGCATTTGATATATAATAGAGGAGGAAGAAGTTAAGAAAAGATTTTTTTTAGTAAGTTGTTTTTCTCTACAAGCCCTCACGACATAGCTAATACATAGTTGTTCATTTTTTGGTTCTGTCTTGAGCGATTTCACATGTACAACCATCTATCACAAAGCCCACGAGCTTATTTTAAAATCCAAAATTTAGTACCATTTAAGCTATCCAACTGTGTTAGCAAGACAGTTGCTTAATACATGTTGCTTCTTGATAGGCAAAAACATTGAAATAATAGAATCCATATAAAGGGTAAATAATAATGTTCGCATTCAAATATTATTGTACATCTCTATAGCGAATTCAACCTTGTACAAACATAAGAAGGCCTTCACCATTGAAATCTATTACTCTCAGTTGTCTACTATATTTCGCCTCAAACCTTAATGCACCAGGCCAACTTACAGAATTTCTACAAAACTTAGTAACTTAGCAACAATTGAAAGCAACTTTCCATAATCTTTAAAATATCATTAATACAAACAAGTTTAGAAAACGTTGAACCTACCTTAATCTAGGCAATGCTGCATACTTTTATCTCACTTCTAACTCAACACATATCATAATGCATCACTTTCAACTCGGATTCTATCTTGATACTATAGTATAGAAACATAAAAAATATTTGCTAAAGTTGCATGTCTCATTCCAATAAAGTAAGAAAGTTATCACACGTTAAAAATAGAGAAGATATTTAAAACTTTAGTAAATACATAAAGAAAAAAGGACACAACGCAAGGACAATGGTTTTTGTATAACAACGTCAGCAACATTTAGAGCATGAGAAACGATTACCAATTCAAACAAATTTTGATTTAAATGGTTTTAGCTAGTCATGAAGAAGTTTAGGTAATAACCAAATTTTACAGAGGCATTTTATCAAATGGCAATTTTTTGTTTGATCAGATCTCCTCATCGGTATTACTAATGTAGCAGTCCCTATTGTTGTTATTGATAACATGATTCATGTAACGAGAAGTTAGCACATATAGTCATTTAAACACTACACTTCATTACTGAATCCAGTATATGTGTCACTGAGCTTTAAGGCGATATAGGTTGATAGAGTTAACAAATAGCTGTTAATTAGTTAGGTTGTTAATGTTCAGTTAGTTAGTTATCTTTCCGTATTAAATACATGAGGCTTTCTCATTAATGAAAGAAGTGAGGATGAATGTTTTCATGCATACATTCGTATAATTTAGCATGGTATCAGAAGCCAAAAGTGTTTCTTCTTGTTTGTGATTCTGATTACTGAGGAATTTTTCATGGGCGATACACCACGGCATTCCTCTAATATTGAAGGGGTATTCCCTTCTCAAGGTCTGACTTCTTTGCCTCTATCAAATATTCAATATTTCTCTAAACATGAAAAAGTTAAGCTTGGTGAAAATAATTTTTTGCTATGGAAGCATCAAATTTTGCTGATTCTTGAAGGGTATGAACTTGAGGGGTTTGTACTAGGCACGGTTCCTGTTCCTGACTCTTTTATTCCTGGTTCTGATGGGCAACTCGTGGCTAATCTGGCTTATCTTCTTCATAAGAAGCAGGACAAATTTCTTGCTTCTTGGTTGCTTTCTACTATTACGGATGACATCCTAGTTCATCTCACCATGGCCAAGACCAGCTTTGACGTCTGGACAGCTATTGAACGTCGATTTGGTGCTAAGTCCAATGTCAAGATTTCTAGCATGTGTCATGCTTTGTATTCATAAAGAAAGCCAATCTTTCTGTCAAAGATTATTTGGCCAAGGTAAAAACACTAAGTGATGCTCTTATTGCTGCTGGGAGTCATATCACTAAGTAAGAACAGGTTAGTATTATTTTAGCTGGCCTCTCGATGGAATATGAATCCATTCGTGCGTTTGCATCCGCTACTCCATGACCCTTGATCTCTTAACTGACATGTTATGTGATTGCGAGACTCGACAACTTAAACTGTTGACTGAGGCACCCTTATAAGCGAATATAGTTGCTCGCTCCAAAGGTTCTATTCCTAATCATTCGACACATGATGAGTCTATAGGAAGTTATCAGCGAGAGTATAAACCTCGTCATCGGGGTAGTGGTCGTAGTTGGTCTCGTGGCAAGGGTTGAACAACTAGCCGTGGATGGTCTCGCTCTCGGCCACAGTGTCAGTTATGTGGAAAGATTGGGCATTTGGTTCAGACGTGTTATCATCAGTTTGATGAAACATATTCAGGAGGTCATTCGCATTAGTCTACTTCTATAAACTATCATCAGGTTAAAGATCATTGCATTTCCTCTGTACCTATGTGTTCTCACAAATGCAGTCCATGCTGTTCGTCTACTATGCCCTCTCGATCTTTTGATCAAGTGTGGCATCCTGACTCTAGTGCAACAAATCATGTTACTCCAGATGGAACTTCACTCTCGAATATTACTCCTTAAACTGGTACGTCTCATGTCTCTATGGGAAATGGATTGTCTGTTCCTGTTGCTAATATAGGTACATCTCATCTGGTGACTGGTTCTCTTCATTTGCGACTACAAAGGGTTCTTCATGTTCCTACTGTTTGCAAAAATTTAATGTCAGTTGGTCAATTTGCTAGAGATAATGCTGTCTATTTTGAATTTCATCCGTTCATTGCTTTGTGAAGAATATAAAGATAAGGAACGTTCTTCTAGTGGGCCACATGCATGAGTGTCATTATCGGTTTGATGTTTCTCAGTCACCTATTCGTGCTACTAGTACTTCTTCTCAATCTGCATCAGCTCACTTGTGTACTACACAACAGCTTTCCTGCACGGAGTTATGGCATATGAGACTTGGACACCCATGCTTTGATATTCTTGGTGTTGTTCTACAAAGTTGTAATATTCCTTTCGATAAAAGTAGTTTTTCTTCTATTTGTTCAGCTTGCCAAATAGGCAAAGCACATAAGCTACCCTTCAACTCTTCTGACACAGTGTATTCTACACCCTTTGAAGTAATCGCATCTGATGTTTGGGGTCCTTCCCATGTTAAATCAAATGGACTTTTGTACTATGTTACCTTTGTTGATATGTACAGTCGCTATACTTGGATTTATTTTCTTAAATCTAAGGCTGAAGTCTTGCAGTGTTTTGTTCACTTCAAACAAATGGTGCATGTTCAATTTGGTCGCACTATCAAGGCTGTTCAATCCGACTGAGGTGGGGAGTATCGTTCACTCTCTAAAGAGCTTGCTCATCTTGGAATTCAACATCGTGTCACCTGTCCTCACACTTTCGAACAGAATGGGGTGGCTGAAAGAAAACATAGGCATATTGTGGATATGGGATTGACGCTTATGGCTCAAGTTGGTTTACCTTTGACCTTCTGGTCTTATGCATTTGCCTATGTTGTTCACTTGATAAAAGACTACCAACACCAGTTTTAAAGAAGCAAAGCCTTTATGAGTTGTTGCATCAAGTCAAACCGTCCTACTCCTGTCTCAAAGTTTTTGGATGTGCGTGTTATCCTTGTTTAAGCCTTATAATCAACATAAATTACAATTCCAGTCTGCTCCATGTATTTTTCTTGGCGTTGGGTTCAATCAAAAGAGTTATAAGTGTCTCGACAGCAGTGGCAGAATCTTTGTCTCCAGACATGTTACTTTTGAGGAGTCCTGCTTTCCTTTTCAGCAAGGGTTTTCTCTCGACTCTCTCTCTCATTTAACAAAGTCGGTTCATTGTCGGCATTTTTTTAGATAGTGCCATTCTGCTATTCTTCGCCACGATAGGTCTCGTTCTCCACTAATTTCTTCTCATGCACATAATGATGAGTAGTCTTCAGCCATGATAGTTCTTGATCACTCATCCAATGTAGAAGCGGCTCCTACTACCTCTTCTAGACAAGAGCCTTCTGCCTTTTCTAGACAAGAGCCTTCTGCCTCTCCTAGACAAGAGCCTCTTCCCAATACTCATCCGATGCAGACACGATCTAAAAATGGCATATTCAATCCAAAAGTATTTACTTTTGTTCTGAACGATGAGGAACCGGCTTCCATTATAAAGGCTTTTCAACATCTAGCCTGGACTGCAACTGCTCATACTGAGTATGCCGCATTACTTGCCAACCATACATGGGATATTGTACATCTGCCTGCAAGAAGAAGAGCAGTAGGGTGCAAGTGGATTTTTAAGCTCAAACGCAATACTGATGGCTCCATTGCACGATATAAAGGTCGCCTCGTAGTCAAAGGCTATCTTCAAAAGTGGGAGTGGATTTCCAAGAAACCTTCAGTCCGGTGGTCAAACCAACGATAGTTAGAGTTGTTCTGGCTCTTGCAGTCTTTATGGGATGGTCTCTTAGGCAGGTAGACATAAATAATGCCTTCCTTAATGGTGATCTCCAAGAGGAAATTTATATGGAGTAACCCCGGGGTTTAAGCAGGAAGGGCATGACGGACAACAGCTAGTATGTCGTTTAAGAAAGGCTCTCTATGGCCTCAAGCAAGCACCTAGAGCCTGGTTCCATAAGTTGAAAGAGTTTTTGCTTACCAATGACTTTGTTGCTTCAAAATCGTGATTCTTTTTTGTTAAATGCTCGTGGCCTTGATTGCTATATGTCCTTGTTTATTTCAACGATATCATAGTAACTGGCAACAACTCTACTACTATTGATTGGTTCGTTCGACAACTTGATGCATAATTTTCGTTGAAGGATCTTGGCAGGCTGAATTATTTCCTTGGTATAGAGGTTCAGTATACATCCAATGGAGTTTCTCTTAACTAAAGAAAGTACATCTCTGATCTTTTGAGGAAGGCTTCCCTGGATAAATCCAATGTTGCACCAACGCCTATGGCAACTACGTTACAGTTATCAGGTCGTGCAGGTGTACCTGTTCCCGATGCTCATCTCTACAGGAGTTTGGTAGGGGCATTGCAGTATGTAGTTATCACTCGCCCAGACATAGTATATGCAGTGAATAAAGTCTGTCAATTTATGCATCAACCCATGGATACACATTTTACAGATGTAAAAAGGATCTTGCGTTATCTGCATGGTACGCTGGATTATGGTCTTAACATTACAAAGTCTCCAAAACTCATGCTCGAAGGGTTTTCAGATGCGAGTTGGGGGTCTGACATAGATGATTGGAGATCAATGTCTGGTTACTTTGTCTTTCTTGGAAGAAATCATGTGTCTTGGAGCTCGAGGAAACAACAGGTTGTCTCTCGGTCGTCTGTGGAAGCTGAGTATAGAAGTCTTGCTCATGTTGTTGCTGAGATGGTCTGGCTTCAATCTCTGTTGGCCGAACTAGGTGTTGCTTCTCGAGGCAAGGCTCTTGTATGGTGCGATAGTTCTGCTGCTGTGGCTGTTGCAGGGAATCCAATACAGCATTCCTAGTTCAAACATGTTGAATTGGATCTCTTCTTTGTACGAGAAAAGATAGCACAAGGGTTGTTTCAGATTGGACATGTTCCAGGGCAAGAACAGGTTGCAGACATATTAACCAAACCTTTGTTCGCAAGTCAGTTCAATAAGTTTACAAAACAACTTCGAGTGTTAGTCAATGAAACAGCAAATGTGGGAAGGAGTTTGATAAGCTCGGGGCATGATAGAGTTAACAAATAGCTGTTAATTAGTTAGGCTGTTAATGTTCAGTTAATTAGTTATCTTTCTATATTAAATATATGAGGCTTTCTCATTAATGAAAGAAGTGAGGATAAATGTTTTCATGCATACGTTCGTATAATTTGGCATAGGTTAACATGTCATAGATAATTGACCAGCAGTCAATTCTATGGAGCGGTGTAAGTGTGACTTAATAATGAGATGGAAGCAAGAGAATTTACATGATTTGTGCTTGTTACGATTTCATAGGTCTCCAGCTACACATTACAACTTTTGTGCATGATACATCTTAACAAACATATAAATGTTCGCATAAAAAGTGCATAATAGAATTGATGATTTATGGCAATATCTGCTGGAAAACACTTTCATATTGGCTAATCAGAACGACAGCAATGTACTCCCTTGTAGTGAACTCCTTAAATGTATCTTCAATTTGTTTAAAAGTGGTTTTTAATATAAAATAAGATAAATTTTCTTTCTTCGCAAGTCAACATTATCCACAACAGCCAGCAGAAAATCGACCACTGTGTCCATAAAACCATAAAAATGCAGTTGGTGCATGTCCCTTCTACTGATGTCGCTCGCTTTCTCTCAACATCCCCCATCACCATTGAGTTTACCCTTAACGCCATTTGATGATCGGAGGCCATTGATGGGTTCTTAGCGGAAGTAACGAAAGCTGAAGATGAACTATCCTTTTTTTTTACTTGGAAGCTTTCTTCGCCATTTTTTTTTTCTAAGGCAGATAGGAGATGGAGACAAAGACCCAGAGCCATTCATCCTCTTGGAAAGCACACCCCACCAATTAACAGACCGCTCCATCTCAGAAGAAGCAGATGTATTTTCTTCAGGTTTCTTTTCTTTCTTTTCTTCAACCCTCCTACAGGACCTATCAGCCATGGAAGCCAAGCCATTGAATCAAATACTGGCGGGATTTTTCAGTGGTCGAGGGAGGAAAGTACCGGCTATTTTGGTGGTTTTCGGCGAGGAAGGGGCTGTCAAACGATGGGTTTTGAAATTATCTGAAGGTTAGTGCTCGATTCACAGTCACCGCAGAAATTAAAATATTATGTTTATTATAATTATATATAATAACAATATATTATCAATTATTTAATATATTTTAAAAACTTATTAAATATTATCAATATTAAATTGTATGTATAAAATATTAAACTATTTTAATTCAAATATTAATTAAATTAGACACTCAAATAGTTTAATATTAAATATTATAAACAAGTTTGGCAATAAATATTATCCATGTAATTTAATATTAAATAATTAGTTAATGTAATTCAAATAGTTTTTGAATCCAAGTAATTCATTTTAGTATTAAAATACAATTCACACAGCATCATACGACTGTTTTTTTTTTTTTTGAAATTTTTAGGATGCTATATATGAAAAACAACATGTAAGTAATTATACAAGTGACAATCAAATCAATTAGCCAACTAACCTCAATTTTATTTATTTAAAAATCTAAGTTTTCTTCCTTCATTAATTTCCTATTTTTCTTCTTCTCTACTTCGTCTCTTGGTTGGTTCTCACTTCTCATATTAAAAAAGAGAAGTTAAATTTGTTTGATTTTCTTTAATTATTCAATTAATTTATAATTTTCTAATTTTAAAAATAATTGCTAATTTTTAAGAGCGCAAGTAAAAAGTTAATTTATAGTTTTTTAAATCAAAATTAAATTGAAGTAATACGTAAACGTTGAGGATTAATTTCTTTAAAGCCAAGTTAAATTAATGTAAATATTAATGGTTAAATTTATTATTATACTAATTCTAGAGCTACCACATCATCTTTTCATGATAAAATTATAATAGTTAATGAAATTGAATCAAAAAAGACATGTGATTATTAAATGATTTTTGTAACTTTTTATAATTCGGTAACAATTTTTTTAAATAATTGAGTAACTTATAATGTAGTTTATCTTTTTTTTATAAAAAGTTTATGGTAAAAAGTTTATGGTAAAATACTTAATTTAAGATAAATAAATAAAAGCATGTAATGGAACAAATTAATAATTTTGTGGTACGTTTAACAAATTGTTAAGAAATTTATGTTATTTATATTTAAACTCATGACTAAGTTGGTGTCATAAGTCAATCGAGCATTAACTCGATTAAGGAAATTATTTTGATGTCATTTTGTATTTAAAATAAATTATATTATTGAAATTATTTTGTTATTTTTATTAAAACCAATAAAATATGAATACAATGAGATTTAAACCCATGTCAATTATATTAGTAAAACCTTAAATTTACCACTCAATTAAAGCTTCATTTTGATTTTTTTAAACATTTTAATTTATTATATGTACATTTTATTACCTCCATCAATTGTATATTTATACTTACTATTGTTTAAACCCCTAACTACGTTGGTGTCACAATTCAATAGGCTACCAACACGGTTAAAAAAAATTACTTTGATATCCTTTCGTATTTAAAATAAGTTATATTATTTTAGGAAACTTTAGTATTGCATCAAAGCCTAATTTTGATGTTTTTTTAATACATTTCAATCTACTATGCGCATTTTATGACTTCCATTAGTTGTATATCTATATTTACTATTATTTAAACCCCTGACTGAGTTGGTGTCACAAGTTAACCAGGCACCAACTTGGTTAGGAAAATAACTTTGATATCCTTTCGTATTTAAAATAAATTATATTGTTTAAGAGTACTTTAGTATTGCATCAAAGCTTCATTTTGATTTTTTTATACATTTCAATTTATTGTGCACATTTTATTATCTTCATCACTTGTATATCTAATCTGCTGCAATTCGTTGTAGCAATTTAAACTATTTTCCGTACTTATGAGCTCACTACAACAAAAAAGGCCTATAGCGACACTTATGGGGCAACACTTTCGTAAGTGTTGGGATAGACTAGCCAACACACGCTTTAGCCAACTCTTTTATAAGGGTTGGGATATGCATGCCTAAGGCAACGCTTAAATAAGAGTTGGCTTTGTCTAGTCCTAAGACAGCACGCTTTGGGGCGACACTTTCCTAAGTGTTGGGATAGACTTGCCAACATACGCTTTAGCCAACTATTTGTACAAGGGTTGGGATATGTATGCCTAAAGCGGCGCTTGAATAAGAGTTGGCTTTGTGTAGTCTAAGACGACACTTTTGTGGTGACACTTTCCTAAGTGTTGGGATAGACTACACTTTGCCAACTCTTTGTATAAGAGTTGGGATATGTATGCCTAAGGCAACACTTGAATAAAAGTTAGCTTTTGTATAGTCCCAAAATGACACTTTTGTGACGACACTTTCCTAAGTGTTAGGATAGACTATGCTTTGGCCAACTCTTTGTATAAGGGTTGAGATATGCATGCCTAAGGCAACGCTTGAATAAGAGTTGGCTTTGTGTAGTCCTAAGACAACACTTTGTGGCGACACTTTCCTAAGTGTTGCGATAGATTACTCTTTAGCCAACTCTTTGTATAAGGGTTGGGATATGCATGCCTAAGGCAACACTTGAATAAGAGTTGGCTTTTGTCTAATCCTAAGACAACAGATTTTGAGGCGACACTTTCCTAAGTGTTGGGATAGACTTGTCAACATACGCTCTGCTAACTCTTTGTATAAGGGTGTAACGTCCCAAATTTCCTTAATTCCTCCTTTTTGTAAATGTATAGCACCAAAAATTGAATTTAAAATATGAATATTCTTAAAATTTTACATCATCGGTTTGTGAATATTTATATATATTCAAATTAAAAATAACTTAATAGCTTGAGTGTGAATAAGATTTTTAATAAAAATCTTTGCAAAAAATCAATTTAGTTCGTGGTTTAAGGTTTAGTGTTTATAGTTTAGGGTTTAGAGATTATAGTTTATTGTTTAAGGTTTTATGGTTTTGTGTTTATGGGTTTGGGGTTTATGATTTTAGGATTTTGTGATTATGGGTTTGGGGTTTAGGAATTTAGGGTTTTTTAATATAAATGTTTCAAAATTTATGTTATATATGTTTAAAATTTTAATAATAAATGAGATAAATATAAATTATTATTTTTCAAATAATAAAATATCAAAATGAAATAAATCCCAAAAGCATACATGAACAATGGTTTAATGTGCAATTGAATACATGAACTTTAATTTGATCCAGTTCTTGTAAATTATTAACACAATTATTGATATAACATAATTTGAAGCAAATTAATTTAGGGAAACAAAATTAAAATTAAAAAATTGGTAATCCATGCATCTCTAGAGAAACAAAATTAATTAGTAAATTGAAAATGTTAATTTAAATTTCCTAAAATATTGAAAGAATATATAATATTAAAATTTTATCTAATTAAGTTAAGGTTTGAGGTTTGGAGTTAAGGGTTTAGGGGTTTGTAGTTTATGGGATATGGTTTTGAGTTTAGGGTTCCAATATTTAAAAGTTATGGTTTATAGTTCAGAGTGAGTGTTTTAGAATTTGGGGTTTAGAATTATAAGGTTTAGGATTTAGGGTAGATCAAATGAAGACGTGAGTGAAGGAGAGGCCAATGCTACTAAAAAACGATTTGGTTGGTAAATCGCTTAACCGATGTCAATCAAACCGAGCTATTTTAATCAAGCCTTTTTCACCCTTATTTGTAGGGTTATTAGAATGTCATATGTTCGTTCTCGTGTTAGAAATTGAACTAATCTAATTAGAATTAACCAGTTCAGTTTGACTAGGTTTTTTTGTTTCTATTCATTGTTAGGCTGGATAATGATACCATTCTAGAAATCAATTTACTATTTAAGTGTTGGTCAATGATGTTTGAACACGACAATATTGGTGGCGGATTGGGAGCTAGCCGAGGTTACTAGTCCGAAGAATGGCTTTGATTCGGTTAGACCATGAATCGGCATGGACCGATTAAATTGACAGATTGCATTGGGGTTTTATTTTTAATTTTAACAATTTTTAATCGAATCGATCGATTGGTGATTTGGTGGTCGAATCGGTTCGGTTTAAAAAACATTAATGTTGGTTTGTTTAGTTATTTGATTTAGAAATTTAAAAAAAAACTTAAAATCAACCACACAATCACGTCCAAATTAAAATACATATCACTAAGCATTCTTGATAAAATTGATGTTCGGGACGAGTGATCGGTTTTAAGTTATAAATATTGAGATTTATATTTAGCTTAGATCTTTCAATATGTCGGTTTTGTCCAATGTCATTATGATCTATGAAAGTCATGATTAAGTCATGTTTTTAATGTTTATTTTATACTTATACTCGCTCAATAAAAAAGAATTACTTTATCAAATAAGGTGAAAGTCTAATAAATTTCTATTTTAGTCTTTGTATTATTAAATGGATCTATTTATTCATTGTGTTATTAAATAAATTTAAATTAAAATAGAGTTAATATTCTTGTTAAAATAATAATATTTTTATAGTTTTGTAAATGGAATTTTTATTTTTTAATTTAATTGGAACTAAAAAATATTTTTATATTACAAATATTAATTCTAATACAATTTAAATTTATTTAATTAGTTTAAATAGTATAAAGATTATTTTTTTGTAAAAGCGGTATCATTTTTTAATTAGGTATTTTTATCCCAAAATTTCAAATGAAATCTCTTTTTTCTTTCCCATTTCCCCCCACCCCATAAATCCCTTTGAAATCTTTCTTCTTTATTTTCTCCTAATTTCCCACTTTTATTTCCCCCCAATTTCTCACTCTTGATTTTATTAATTTATTAATGTTTTTATTTTCTATATGCAGGGATGGTGTCAGTGAAGGCCAGTTCTATCAAACCGATTCATCGACGGAATTTGATTTTTATTTAAATCCCATTCTTCATTGCGAAGAAGAAGATATCGTTTTTTTTTCTTTTGGTAATATGACTCGCTTCTTTTGATTCACATTGCTCTGCTTTTCCACTCTGCATTTTGCAAATAGACCCTTCCGTCTTCCTTATTTCTAAAACAAAGAACTAATCAAACCCGTCCATTCTTTTTTCAGAAACAAAATTATCATACTCTAAAAGAAAAAAAAAAAGGATTCCGTCGGTTTTTTTTCCCCTACTTTTAAAAGGCCTAAGCGTTTCAAAGATTTGTTCTCTCTTGCACTTCCTTTTTCTACTTCACTCTCTTGGAAAGGAAGAAAGAAAAACTTGTTTGTTTTCTTCAATCAAAACCGAAGTTTCCTAGCGGTGCCTGTCTCATCGATCGGATCCGGTCTTTTTTTCGTGTGGGTTTTGATCCACGCTCCTTAGGTTTGGCTTTCATTTCGGTTCTCTTCTAAAATTTTTGTTTTCTTTTCATTTTCTTTAAAATTTTGAAGTTGTTTTCTTTTTGTTTATTGTTTTAGCGAAGCTGCTTAAAAGAAATTACAATGCAATCTTTTTCTTCTTTAAATGAAAAGTTATTTTCTTGGCAATTTTGGTGTTTCTTTTTGAGCTAATTTTTTGGCACTATAAATTGGGGAAAAAAGTTCTTATCTTTCCATAGCTGCAAGATTATTCAAATCGATTTTCCTCAAAATATCTAAACTTTTGTTTTTTTTTCCTTCTCCCAAAAGCAAGTGAATTGACTTTTTTTGGGTCTAAAATTTAGATATTATTTATTGTTTTAGAATTTATAGTAATAAAAATATATCTTTTACTTTAGAAAAGAATCTTTTGCTTTTTATTCATGAGAAAAGAATTGAATCTCTTCCTTTCACACCTATTTGATGTGCTAATGTTCAATTTAATAACATTTAAATGCTTTTTTTTCAAGAAAAAAATTTTTCTTTAATTTGATACATAATGATTTTTAAAACATTTATTTAATATAATAAATGGTATTTAGATATACCTTAGACGCTAAGGCAATGACCATGAGTTATAAATATTGTTGTTGTTATTAAGTATTTTCCTTTCTTTTATTGAAAATAGGCGTTGAGGATTGGAGCTAAGTTATACACCTTTAAAAGACGCAACTTCAAACTTTTTCACTAAGCCTTTTGGTCGTTACAAATTTTAGGTCAATTGGGTTTTCGAATATTTTATCTGGTATCTCGAATATTTTGAATATTTTATCTGTATCTGCTTTTTCAGACCTACACTTTGTGGGATGGTTCGGCTTAGATTGTTGAAGTACATTAGAGGTATTTCTTTAAGTAATCGCATCTACAAACTGGATTGTTAGTGAACTATTAGTGATTTTCCACTAGTATATTATATTTGTGTTCTTTGATTAACTTTTGAACCTAAGTTGAGTACTTGGCAATGGTTGTGCTTCAACTATATTAGTAGTTAGCATATCGCATGTCGCATAGGACCTCACGACTTGTCCACGTGTTTGAAAATCTGGATACATATAAAAGTTCAAATTGCCTTATTCATATTTAATTCATCATTGGCGGTGTTATAGTCGTGAATGGGGCTTTTCTGGTCTGTTGTTAATGTCACAACTAATTACAATGTGAATATTAATGTTCACAATCAGCTTGGACAAAATCTTTTGATTACTTGGTAGGATTTGAGTGTTTCCTTGGGATATTATTACTACTATTATTTGTTCAACGTCAGGTTACGAAACTTGAGATTTTATAGGCCGAGAATTCAAATGCGGAGAAATTCATGGCGGGATGGTGTTCTTGGCACCAATGTCCAATTCATCCCAAGAAAATTTTACTTACCGATTTCAAGTAAAGGATCAAATTGGGAGCTTTTTCTACTTCCCTCCTCAATTTTCAAAGAGCATCGGGTGGCTTTGGTCCCATTATTATTAATAACCTAATATTATAGTAATTCCTTTTGGTCATCCGGATCTCGACATTGTCCTCTTGGTGGGTGATTGGTATACCAAAAACCACACGGTTAATGTAATCGATGAAGGGTTGGGATTTTGATTTCATCCGCATTCTACTTTTTTTTTTTTAAGTCTAATAATTGACACACTCTTCTTTTAGGCATTGAGAACAACTCTTGAGTCCGGTGAAGAACTTAGAATGCGGATGGAGTTCTCATTAATGGGAAAGGACCCTACCGGATAACTCAACTCTTGTACTTGATGGTATTGAATATGAAACCATTAATGTTGATCCGGTATTCTTTTCAAACAAGTTTGCTTTGTTTTTCTTATCATCTGGTATATGGTATCATCGATTCTGATAATATTTACGAGCCCGATTTAAAATGAATGGTTTTACCTTTTGCGTTGGCATCCTTTAAGCTTTATCTAAAATATACCCCACACCCTTGAAAGTAATAAGTCTTTAACAAGATAATGCTTCGTGTAATTGAAATCCTGTGCGAATCAAAGCTTGTTTTGAAGATAATTACTGAAAAATACAAATGAGCAAAGAACTAGGTTTTGGCGTTTGTTCCTTTTTGAAATTAATAAAATCTCATGAGTCTTGAAAGACCCCACTTTTGTTTTTCCTCCCTTTTCATCATGCACTCATTTATATTTTGCTTGTCTAAGTTGGTGGTTTTGTCATGGTTGTTTGCCTTCGTAAATATTATGTTTTCATGCCTCTTTTGAGCTTTACTCGTGTGTATGTGTGTTTCCTTTTGATGGATTTTTCTAGTCTTTTGTCTAACTTGATGCTTTCACAAATTTCACCTTTTAAAAACAAAAAAATCTTTTGGCTTTACTTTTCCAAAGATGTAAATATTATCTTATCATGGGTTCTTTTGTTTTCATGTTTTGGTTCGAATGGTCTTATTTTGCTTAGATATGTAATTAGTAGTAGTTCTTGCTAATTAACTCTCTCCCCCCCCACGCCCACTTTGTAGTCATTAATTTTTAAAAGTAAACCTGGGTTAATTCATTGATGGCTTGTAGTCACTTTTTAGTTTTCCTACCTAAAGTAATTGATTTTCACTCTTTTACTTACGTGCCTTATGAAACGTTCATTTTTCTTTGGATGGATCTACAATTCTTTATAACTTTAGCTTCAACGTATATCTGATCGATCTTGAAGAAATGTTACTTTATATGTCTCTAATCCTACTCATCTTGTTTATATGTTTCATACTACTCATTAAGATAATTAATTTTTTGAAGCGAAAATTGTGGATTTTATTTTATTTTGCTTTGAAACTATCTGATTAATTGTTGCCTTGTCGATGGTTTAAAGTTATCTGAATATGAATATAGAGAACTCTTTGGTAGTTGATATGCTTTAAATAATTTTATGACTTTTTGTGGTTTTGTGGGATGTTTCATATTGTTATGGTTGGTTTTGGAAGCGGGAGATAGGAAGAGTATCAATTGAATTATGGCATGCTTGTCTTTGGACCATTGGTTTCTTTGCCACCAATTGAAGTCCGGTGGTTTATTTTCCTCAAGGCCACAAATAACAAGTAAGTCGCTTTCTTCATTCATTTCCCAAGGAATAATTATTCGAATCGGACAACTATCAAATTTTTCTATAATTAATAAATTTTGTTCAGTTGCAACATCAATGCGAAGGAGACCGATTTCATACCAAGTTACCCTAACCTTCCTTCCAAGTTGATTGGTGTCCTCCATAATGTTACATTGCATGTAAGAATAAGCATACCACCATTATCACAAGCTAACTTTGTAATGGTTAAATGACATAAAATGCAACTAATGTTATATGATCTTATGAAGTGGCTAATGTCTTGAATTTTTGAAATTTCAATCAGTGATCCGAAACTAATGAGGTCTATGCCGGATGACTCTTCAACTTTGTAAACAAAGCGAGTTAGCTATTAAATTCGAGAATTAATTAATGGATATGGCGTAATTGTTTCTTTCCTTCTTCTTTTCTCTTAAATTTTCACATACAGGTGAAAGATAGGAAGAATCTTTATGGTACTTCGCAAAGTATACAAGGAAGCATTCGGCATCTAATATGGGCCTCAAGCAAAGCGGGCAACTCTCTTGAGTTCTTTTGCAAGATTCTTCTGACTAGTGATACTAGCACTCATGGTAGAAATAAGAGATCGTGAGTTTCTTGGAATTGAAGTTGTAGTTTCAAAATGTATTAGTTTTTATGTAGTACAACATCAATATCAATGTCCATCATCTTAGGTAGTTTTTATTTGTTTACTTTTGTACATTGAGTTAAATGTTAGTAGTATATATTTCACTAAATATTAGTGTATTTTAATTGTTGGATTGATTTTTTAGTGAATATTCAATATTTATTTTAATTTTAATTTTAATTTTATATTTTTAGTTGTATTTAAAGCACAATTCCTATCATTATTCATTGTAAATATTTATAAAAATATATTAATATCGAAATAAAAATAATTACATTATATGTGTCTATTTCAATTTTTTAAGGTTACTTTAGGCGAGTTTATTCTAATATTTTAAAGGTTGCTTTAGACAAGATTTATCCTAACCTTTTAAGATTGCTTTAAACGGGTCTATCCTAACTTTTTCTAAATGTTGTCTTAGACAAGGTCTATCCCAACCTTTTTAAGGTTGCCTTAGACGGGTCTATCTCAATCTTTTTTAAAGGTTGCTTTAGACATGGTCTATCCCAATTTGTTTAAGGTTGCTTTAGATAGATCTATCCCAACCTTTTTTATAGGTTGTCTTAGACAAGGTCTATCCTAACCTTTTTAAGGTTGCCTTAGACGGCTTTATTCCAACCGTTTTTAAAAGTTGCCTTAGATAAGGTCTATTTTAACTTTTTTAAGGTTGCCTTAGACAGTTCTATCCTAACCATTTTTAAAAGTTGTCTTAGACAAGAACTATAACAACGTTTTTAAGGTTGCCTTAAACATGTCTGTAACAACCTTTTTCAAAGGTTGGACTTGACTAGGTTTTTCCCAACCTTTTTTAAAGGTCGGTATTGACTAAACTTTTCACAACCCTTCAATAAGCGTGAAACATTATGTTGACTTATAATGACGCTTTTTCAAAAGCGTCGCAATGCATATACCAACCCCACTATATACGACCATTTTAGAAGCGTCGGACGAAGCGTCGCTAAACCTATAGCAACCTTTTTTGCGTCGTCTTATGTCAAAAAAAGTGTCGCTATAGGCCTTTTTTGTTGTAGTGGCTCGTAGGAAAGCAATTTAGTTATGTTTTTATTTAGTTTTTATTTTTAGTTCCCAGATAATAAAATGAGCAATTTTGACTATTCATATGACAGTGTGGGCGAAGAGAGGCCTAAAGGTAGACTAACTTGTTCAGTGAGTCTGTAGGACACTATTTGGAGGCACAAAGATAGTAGACTGCCCGCGATTAACACAAAGCTAGGATGTCGCAAGACGGAAAAAGAAATATCAAAAGAGCAAACTACCTTTAGTGTTGGGGCACAGCCAGCGAGTGTCGCAACACAGCTCTGAAAACATAACCAAATTAGTAGATTGCTAGTGGTGTCGCGACACCTACGCGACGAGATCAATTAATGAAGTAAGGGTGTTTCTGTCCGCACAAGAAACATTAACATCAAATAGTTAGCCGAATTAGGTCAAGGACTAACGGTTAACCCTAGGCCTATAAATAGAATTGCTCTTCTCAGTTTAAGAACAAGTTTTTTCACTTAGTTAATTTTTCGTTCCTTGTTAGTTTTATTTCTATTTGTAGTTTAGGTTTATTTTTATTTGTAATCTAGTTTAGTTTTTATTTTTTTCTTTGTGGAATTCGACTTGTGGATCAATCAAACTCTTTTACAGATTATTGTTCGCGCGTTATAAATACATATCATGATTTTTCTCAACTCTTTTCTTGATCTATTCCTAATGGTTATCTTTTTAGTCAAGTTTATGATGTTTGTTAAATCCATGGGGAACTAATCCAGTAACGGGAGATTAACAAGTGGATGTGTAATTAAATAGCTTCTATATAGGGTTTTTTTGAGGATTAGCTGGTTGGGATAGAAAGAACTTAAATCCCTAGGCTTGACGACCCTAGGAAGTCTTATAAGTAAGAATGAACCCAAAATTGGTATTGCCTATCCGTGACAACCTTACACCAATCTAGTCTAAACTGTGAGGTGGAGAGATAAGTAGCTCTTGCCGACTCATTAGTTTAATAGAAGGCCGAGAGGCCTTGCTAGGTTAATGACTAGATGATTGGATAGAACTCGAAATGAACATTGAAGCGAGTTAGTCTTCTGTAGTTAAATTTGATAAAATCTACAAATTATTTTCCTTAATTGTTTTTATGTTCTTTTAGTATTTTAATAAATTATTCTTTTCCAGCACTTTAGGAGTAATCGTAATATAGTTTAATTAAATTAATAATTAGACCCATTAGAGTAGAAATTAAGATTAGTTTAGTCTCGCCTCCCTTGGGTACGATTCTCAGAGTACTTCCATAATTTGTTGTAAAACTATATTACAACTTGACTCATATGCTTGTGGAAACCACCTAACGCTTATATTTTGGTTGCAATATTCACACTCTAGACGTTAGTATATCTGGAGGCGGTCAATATCTATATTTGTTATTTAAACCCTTGACTGAGTTGGTGTCACGAGTCAATCGGGCTACTTTGATGTCCTTTTATATTTAAAATAAATATTTAAAATAAGTTATATTATTTGAGGATACTTTAGTATTATTATTTAAAAAATCAATAAAAATACTTTTTGCATTAATAAAATCTTAATGTTACCACTCAACCAAAGTATTATTTTATTATACACATTTTATTGCATCTATCAGTTGTATATCTGTACTTAACTATTATTTAAACCCTTGACTGAATTGGTGTCACAAGTCAAAAGGGCACCAACTTGGTTAGAGAAATTACTAAAATGTCCTTTTTATATTTAAAACAAGTTATATTATTAAGACTACTTTGGTCCTTTTAATTAAAATAATAATAAAAACTATGGATAGGGTGGGATTTAAACCCGCACCAATTACATTAGTGAAATCTTAAATTTATGACTTACCCAAAGCTTTATTTTAATTTTTATATATTTTAATTTAATTATGCACACTTTAATAATAATATTTATTAATAATGTTGTTGATTGAGTTAGTGTTACAAGTTAACTCAACACTAACTTAGGATTGATAACAACACCATGATAAACAATTGTATTAATTTAATATTCTTAATCTAATGTATTTATGTGTTTAAAGTTCAATTTACTCACAACTTTTCATAAGTGTGTTACCCTCATATGATATCATTAATTTCTTTAGGATAATATCCGTTCTCCTAGTATGATCCTATTTTATCTCATGGTAACCATTACATCTTTCTTAATGAAAAGTCAATTACTATCAAATAACAATCAAGTCATTCATAACAAGATGACAAACCCGTGACCACTTTTACTTTTCATCAACCATGTAAGTCCAATGAGAAGATATCATTTACCCATGTTTGGAGCTATGAATTCCATTATTGTGAATAAAGCTACATGCTGCAAAAGTCGTATACCCAACGCACTAGCTTTCGGTTCCTTATCTAATTAACTCAGACTTTTACTTACATCAAAATATATAAGTCATGCATTCATAGTTTTTCATCCACTTAGGATTTAGGTATGTCATATTATGAATGCCACAAGTGAATAAATCAATAAACGGATTCAAGATCTATTTTTCTTGGGTCCAGTCCGATATACTGTCAGTTTAGTTAGTCACATCTATGTCGCTCTCTTCTAAGAGTCATTTGCTTCGATGCCCAAGATAAAACATCTCCCCAATTGGACTTGATAGACAACATATTAGTCTTTCAATCGATTTTCTCATTTTCGATTAGATTAATGACATGAGTAGGTTTGACTACTAATATAAGTTGTCTTTTCATATTACAATCCGACCATGTAATACCACTTAGTATTAGTTTAAATATTAGACAACTAGTGAGCTAATATTTCCTTCTATTTTGCTTTGTATGCAAAAATCAAATGAGGACAATTGTACAAAATATGTTAATGTAATCCACGAATTGTTTTATTAACCAATATGTTCGAAAAAAATTTACTAGTGTATATAGACGAAAATACTACACTTAGACACTAGATCCAATAGGTTGGTCGGGTTTGAATTTATCTTTCTTAAATTAGGCCAGGCTTGAGCAAAGAAGCCAGCCCATTTTTTGAACCAAAGCCGAAGTGGGATCATTTAGGTGAATCTAACAAATAATTATGGTTTTGGACTTAAAATATGTCCTTTGGTAAATTATTTGTTGGCAAATTACCTAAGGAGTTGTTTGACAGATTGAATAATCCAAATTCCAGAAATATTTATGTATATCTTTAAAGACATGTATTTTTTAATTGTACTGCTATAATCTATAATGTGTTAGAATAGATTTCTGGTTTGATGAATTAGATTAGTTCGCCTAATTTAAATGAATAAATTATTAAAATAAAAAATATAAAAAAAATTAATTCAATCGATCCAACATGTTAGTTCAACCGGTTTGTGAGTCAATCGATCCAACTCATTTTTCTGGATTGGTATCTTATTGGTTCTCGATCCAATTAATTTCTAAAAACAATGGTTAGCTTTACTTTTTTTTTTTTGACATTATTAAACAATTGTCAAATTTCAATTTTAAAATACCATGCTAAAATTTAAGATTTAATTCATAATTTGGTCACTCTACTTTTATAATATCATCAATTAACCTAAAATTAATCTTGTTAATTATTTCAATTAAACTGCTAACATCACTTTTTGTTTTGAAAACTATTCTAACAAAAAAATTTTATTATGACGAGTTCGAAAGAGTGGTTTTAAAAAATCTACATTAGCATTCAACATTTTTTTCTTTTGTAAATGGCTATCAAGTGATTTTTTTATTACTGGATCTGAGTTTTTAAATCTAAAAAATAAAAAAGATAACTTCCTAATGTTAGAGTAACTGCCTTAGCTTGGATCTGTTAGAGTATTGTTAGAATTTGTTAGAGGGTTGTTGTAAATCAGTTAGTAAAGTTCACTTGATGTATAAATGTATGGCTTGTATACTAAACAATGTTATTGGTGAATTAATTAATTCATTCACGAGTTTCTAATGTGGTATCAAAGTATATTTTTCTTGTGTGAGAGGTTGTTGTGTTAGTAATGGCGTCTGTGGAGTTAGCAATTAATAGTTAAGTTTTTGGCCCTTACGTCACAGAAGGTGGCCGTTTTGGTGGATGATGGAAATTTCTTGGCTTGAAAACAGTACGCACTGTTGATTGTTAAGACTGATTGCTTACAAATGTTTATAGATGGGACGGTTACTATTCCTCCACGAATGATGCACTACAACAAAATAAGTCTATTGCGATATTTTTGGGCTGTTACTTTTTTATATGTTGAAATAGATTTATTTATATATATTTTGGTCAACTTTTGTATAAGTGTTGGGATATACATTTTTAGAGTGACGCTTAAAAAAGTGTTAATTTTACTCAATATTATGCCGACATTTGTTATATTTTTCCCAAATATATATAAGTATTGCTATAGGAAAAACAACTCTTTTTGAACTATGAAGACCCCTTTTTTTTAGGTTGTTTAAATTTGTATCTTTAAGATTTTCTATGTGTGTCTGCCTAAATTTTTTTTTATTTTTATGGCAGTATTGCGGTGGGTTTGGGGGTTTCATCGTGTTTGAATTTTGTTTCTTTAATTCGATCTGATTGCGTTTTTCGTCTTTGGGGTTTTCATTTCGGTGGAATTTGTTTGTTTTTGGGATCTGTTCCCGAGTTTTTTCTATCGCTGACATCCGTTTGATGGTCTGACTTGCCTGTCTTGTCAATTGGCACCGCTTTTGATCCTACGTCACCTCCTCTACGATATCGGGTAATATTTTTCTTTTTTGATTTCTTTTATATTTCGTCTTTCTTTTTGACTTAGTTCTCTGTTTCCTTTTTTACGTAGCTTTGGTCTGCATGGTTTTTTTCTCTCATTATTTACGAGGGTTGTGGCGGGACCCACGGTGGCTTGGGTTTCGATTTTGCGTTGTCTTTTTCACGTATATGCATGGTATTAGGGTTTTCTTGGTTTTACGGTTTTTCTCTTTAGAAGTCAGTATACGTTCTTGGTGATTCCGCGATTAGGATCTCCCTGATTCTGAGCTTTGCGTTTTTTTTTCTTTAGTTTCGTTTTGTTTTTGTTTCTTTCTTTTGTCCAGCATCGTCGTTTTTTCTTGGGCTGGTGGACGGTGTTGTGTTTTGTTTTCTTGCCGTTAGTTTTTTTTGTCGTGGTCGGTCTTTGTTTTCTCATATTTTGTTTCTTTGTGTTATTTCATACCGTCACCTTCTTTGGTTGCTTGTGTTTTTCTGTTTATCTTGTGTTTTCCGGTTGGGTTTGCTTCGTGTTTCTTTTCGTTTCTGTGTGTGTTCTTTTTGTTTCCTGTCTTATTTGGATAGGTGTCCTGGTGGTCGTTGTGATGGAAGACCGTCGGACAAGGTAAAAGGGACGGTGGATGATGACATCAATACGTTGATGGAAAGTCTAAAGTTTTCGGATGAAGAATCGACTAAGGTGATTTGCTCAAAGGAGGAGAGTAATTTCCAGGGTTTCGAATCGTGGGCAGTGGGCAAAATAATGGCGAGAGAAAAGCCGAACAGGGAGGCAATATATAGGGTTTTAAGATCGATCTGGTTCACTAAGGAAGAGGTGAATTTTGTAGCCCTGAAGGAGGATGCGATCATTGTCAAGTTTGGCTGCCTGGAAGATAGGAATAGAATCTTTAATCTAATGCCATGGCTCTTTGATAATTGCCTGTTTTCGATGCTCCCTTTTGAAAAAGGAAAAGCCATTGAATCCTATGAGTTCCATAAATCACCCTTTTGGCTCAGAATTTTCAATATCCCCTTGGAGCTTATGGATCACCAAACTGCTATTGAGATGGGAAAGGCCATTGGGGGACTGGTGGCTATCTACTAGAAAGATAGGGATGGCGGATAGACGGAGTTCATTAGGATAAATGTTATGATAAACATCTTAAAACCGTTGAGGCGTATAGTGAAGTTGGTCGACAGGGATGAGGTTGAAACTATATGTGTTTTGAAGTACGAAAGACTCCCCGAGTTCTGTTTCTCATGCGGAGTCATTGGACATAAGATAGACAGCTGTCAGGATAAGGATGGGTTGGTGGGAAATAATGAGTCAGGTCCTCAATATGGCAACTGGTTAAGGGCTTCGATTACACCCCCGGTCCAAAGCAGGGGTAATTGGCGGAATGGAATTGAGGTGTTAAGGACAAAATCTACAACGGTTGAAGACAATGAGGAAAGCAAGACCGAAACTCGAGAGGATAGTGGACAAATCGTCCACAAGGACAGAGAAAGGAGCGGGGAGGAGGAAATCATGTCTGCCTCCCCAGGGAAAAAAGGTTGCACAGAGCCATGCGAGATGGAATGATACGTTTCAAGAGTAAAAGAAAGAGAATGAAGGGACCAAGCGGAGAAAGCTTGGATGAGAGTCCAGCAAAATTAGCTAAGCGAAGAATATTAGAATTTATTTCACCAAGCAAGGCGGTGGCTGGCGATCATCCCCGCCAGGAGCAATGAAAGTCATTTGCTGGAACTGTCGTGGGGTTGGGAACCCTGCGACGGTTCGTGACTTAAAGCAACTCCTTGTTGCTAATGATCCGGATGTTATCTTTTTGTGTGACACTAAACTCAATGCTAATAGATTTGATTCTGTTCGTAGGAAATGCAAAATGGAGGGATGCTTGGCAGTAAACGCTAATGGTAAGAGTGGTGGTTTGGCTATGATGTGGCGCGAGAGCAATAAGGTTGACATTCAAACTTACTCTAACAATCATATCGGCGCGCTGATAAAACTTGAGAATGACGAGCCCATCCGTTTCACGGGGTTTTATGGCAATGCCGATCCTAGCAAAAAACAAGAGTCCTGGAACATGCTAAAAAGGGTTGGCAAGGCTGGTAAGGAAAGGTGGATGATCGGGGGCGAGTTTAATGCCATCCTCGACAATGCGGAGAAAGAAGGGGGTAGAAGAAAACCAAATATCTTCATGGAGGAGTTCCGCGAGTTTATGGATGAGTTTTCCTTGGTGGTGTCGTAACCATTTTTTTGGGGAAACAGTAAACGATGCGGTCGACTCGATTTTTTTTGAAAAAAAGAAAAGGAAGGGAGTCGCCACCGATCTTTATTTGGTGTGATCGGATCACCTTTGCTTTAATAAATCGTTTAATTTACTAAAACAGTGCTTTTTGGTCCACAAACTTTGAGAAAACGGGTTCGGAAGTCGATTACGTGCGAGGAAGGGTTAGCACCCTCGACACGCCCAAAATTGGTACCAAACTGATTGATTAATGTCCTATTTGTCAAAAATTTGGAAAGGGTTCGAAAATACAATGCTTTTTATTTTCAAAATTTGAAGGCGTTGAAAGGGGCGTTAAGACTCTCTTATTTTCGAAGAGATAGAGCATCATGTCCAATAAGTTAGGGCGCAATACTTTAGACTCCCGAAACTAAGCTCGTCTTTTAAAACTTGATTTTCGTTCTTGAAGAGGATCTCCCGTCATTTGTCAAACGAGAAGTTAGAACCCAGTAAGTTAGGGCTTGTTTCCTCGAAAAGTCAAACTAGGGACATTGCCTCTATTTTGGGAAAATGGAGCTTGTCTCGAAGTATCTAGATGTCGAGTCCAATAAGTTAGGGCGCGACATTTCGAATATCCGAGATCAAGTGTTTTGTTTAAAACTTTAATCGCAATTTCAAAAGGGATATTCCGTTGTTTAGTTTAAACGAGGAAAATCGGAACCCAGTGAGTTAGGGCTCGTTCTTCTCGAGTCTCTAATACGAAATGTCAATTTAAAGCTGGAATTTGTGATTTTGAAAGGATATTTAGTTGTTTAACTTAAGCGAGAAAAGTCGAAACCAGATAAGTTAGGGCTCGATTCACTCAAATTGCTAATCTGAATACCAATTGTTACAAAAATTGGGATATCGGGAAAGATTAGTCTTGTGAGTGATCAAAATCTCGATAATAATAGCAATCGGTATACAAAATGATAAAGAAAAGGTATATATATGCATATCTGGATAGTGAATAATGAGAACAATAATAAGGTTAGCGTGATTAATGATATATGAAAAAAGATAATAATAATAATAATAGTGACAAATAATAATAGTAATATATATAAAGATATATTAGTAGTGGACATAAATGCAATAATAATATTAGTGATGATAGTGATGATATATAAAATAACGAGTAAAAAATGAATAAATATATGTACATATATATATATATATAATAGTATAATAATAGCGATAATAACGATAATATATAAAAAAATAGATAATAATAATAATAATAATAATAATAATAATAGTAGTAATAATAATAATAATAATAATAATAATAATAGAAATAGCAGAAATTGCGAAATAATTTGGAAAATGGGTCAAATTGAAATCAAAATAGAAGTAAGAGGGCCAAATTAGGCATTTTAAGCAAGAAAAGGACCAAACGGCAACGCGCGCAAAAAAGCTGGGGATGAGGAGCGTAAATTTCCCCAGATGGCGAGACGCAGCGTTTTAAAAGGACCAAATTATAATCGCTTAAAGTTTTCGGGGCGAAATTGCAATAGCGAAAAAACTTAATTGTAAAAATATAAAAATGCGGAAGGACCGACTATGCAATTAACCCATCGATTAAAAAACGCGGATCCTTCAGCCGGGTCGGGTCGACGCTCGGATCTTGGGGCAAAACGATGTCGTTTTGGGGCTTATGGGCGCCGGCCAAAGCGGCGTCGTTTTGATTTGGCTATATAAGCCATTTTTTTGCCAAAAATTTCCATTTTTCACATCTCTTAAAAAAAAACTAACTCCTTTTCCTTTTTTCTCTGCAGGTGGGATGGGCCTCGTAGAATCCAGCGATCGGACGTCACGGTTGTTGTCGCTCAAATCCACCGTGCACGTGGTTGAAAGGTAAAATCCTCCTTTTTTTTTTCGCCCTTTTTTTATATATTTTTACTTCCTCTTATCCTTTTATATTTCGCGTTTTTTTTTTTTACATATACACAAACATGAAAAGCCAGATCCGAACGTAAGAGAAAAAAAATAAGAAATACCTCGGGCTTCTGATTTCGATCTTTCAGTACTTTCCTTCTCCGATTTGAGATCTTTCTTTGGTTTTATATATTTTTTTTTGCCTTTTATCTATAGCTTCCTTTAAATCTCTTTTTGTATTCTATTGATCATCAAAAAAAAAAAAAGAACCCAGTTCTGATTTTCGGTTGGCTTTTATAGCCATTCTTTTACCTCTTTTTCTTTTCTCGTCTCGTCTTCATTTAATGTTTGCGGTAGCTTGGCGGTCTTGGTGGCGTTAGTGGCACAGGGCTTTGGCAGGCGGTGGATGGGACGAGGAGCGAGGCAAGTGGTCTTTGGCAAGTGGCCCTTGAGTGCGGCGCACCTAGGGTTTCTGATACATTCTCTTTACGATTTAGGGTTAATTTGGGGTATGGGCTAAAATGGGTTTGGGTTGTAATTGGGTCATGGGCCGACAAAATGGGTCGTCTGTTGCCCTCTTTGCTCATTGTCGGTAACGAGAATGGAGCAAAAACGTAAGAAAGACCTATTTTGCCGGTCTCGATGGGCCTTAACTTCTTTAGTGCTCTTTCCTTCAGTAGCCTATTGATCCACCGCATCCGTCGTTTCAATCCTATTCCACCGTTGCTTTGGTGAGATAGGACTTGTAGCTCAATTTATACATTGCGCCCTGCATCTTGACACATTCTGCAATCCTCTCTGTAACATCGGGATCGCCGGACTTGTTATCTTGATCCGTTCTTGCAAATTCAGGAATGTCTAAATTGCCATCTTCAATCTCGATCCCAAGAACTTCGGGGATCACGGTGAATCTTTGACACCTTCTTGCAACTTCGTGAAGTTCAAATCGCTTTCTTCAATCTAATCCTACAAACTCGGGGACCACGGGCCGATGTCTTGATCTGCTTCCTGCAACTTCGGGAGCGTCAAATCTGCTATCTTGATCGCTTCTTGCAACTTCAAGAAGGTCGGATCTGCTATCTTCGATCGATCCTTGCAAACTCAAGGATCACGGTGAATCTTGATCCGCTTCCAAGAACCGGGAAGGTCAATCGCTTTCTTCAATCGATCCTTGCAAACTCAAGGATCACGGATGAATCTTCGATCCGCTTCAGTAACCCGGGGCGTCAAATCTACTATCTTGATCTTGTTCTTGCAACTTCAAGAAGGTCGGATCTGCTATCTTGACTGATCTTTGCAAACTCAAGGATCACGGATGAATCTTGATCTGCTTCGCAACATCGGGAAGGTCAAATCTGCTTTCTTCAATCTGATCCTCGCAAACTCAAGGATCACGGATGAATCTTCGATCTGCTTCCTGCAACTTCAGGAACGTCAAATCTATTATCTTCGATCGGCTCCACTGCATACTTAGGGAGACAAGATCTGCTCAACCGTCTTGTCCTCTTGAGGGCGTAACACAGAGAATGAGTACATACTTATGCCTAATGATTAGGATGCCATGAGTATGATGAGTCGAATATTATGAGTATGATTCCTATTTAAGGTTTTATCACTCATTTATCATCAAGGTTTCATCTTCGTTTCTTTCGGTGGCCAGTTTTCGCATGAATGGCTTGCCCTCGTGGAAATTTGAAACCTATTTTAGGACTTAGAGCGTGGGCTGCCTGGATTTCTAGCTGTCTTCCCTGAGAGTCACAACTCACCTTGAAGAATGATCGACTTGGTTTGTTTTAGATTCGTTCCTCAACAATTTAGGGTTTTTGAATCTTCCCTTATCGAAAATTGGCCTGTCATATATTTTCTAAGTGACCAAGTAACATTATTCACCCTTGCCACAATTACTGAATCGGGCGAGAAATTTTGGAAGAAATGGTTTCCATTGAGAATGTCTTTATCTTGTGTTCGTGTAAGTTCTAAACAAATGTTCTGTTTCGGCTTCCTGTTTTATCTAGAGATTTTCAAAGTGATACGTGGAACTTTCCTTCGTGAAATCGTTAGTTCATCAATTATTGTTTCAATGCAGAATGTTAATGATGGATAACAGTGGGTCGATTTCAAAAAGAATTATCTATGACACAAAGAAAATTGATTGGGGACATATCCCCTTTTTTACGGAGAAAAGAACCAAAAAATGGTAAAATAAACAACATGGATCAGACGCCCTAGACATCGCCAATTGGGCTCCTATATACAAACTTCAAGAAGACTGTTTTGAGCCTGTCATGTGTTTAGAAGACTCAAAGTATTTTGTCAATGCCCCGATATGCAATGTGCTTCCTCTTCTATTGATTATAGCGCTGTAAGATCGCGACGTGTCCCTTCAAAATTTGAGCCGCCCTTTTCGGGTTTTCAACTCAAAAAGCCCTTTGGTCTCAAGGTGCCCTTTTACGGGTTTTTACCTCGGCCTCTCCGATTTTTTTTCAAGTCTCAAAGTGCCCTTTGTGGGTTTTCACCTTGGCCTCTTCTATTTCAAGCAAAGTATTTCTTTCTTGCATCTGGGGTTAGGCAAGCTTTTCCGTCCATCTCGATCAAAATCGATCGCCTCCGAAAGCTTTCTTTCGACATACGGTCCTTCGATTCGACATCCATTTTCCTCTGTGATCCTTTTGTATGGAAGGATCTTTTTTAAACCTGAGGTCCCTTCGTGGAATTCTCTTAAGCGAACCTTTTTGTTGTAAGCTCGCATCATTCGCTTTTGGTACATCGGCCGTGACGAATAGCCCTAATCTCTTTCTTCGATTAAGTTCAATGATCATATCGTGCTTGGATCCATTCAGCTTCATCCACTTCACTTCGACAATACTCGAGAGAAGGTATTTCCACTTCAATAGGTAGAATCGCCTCCATCTCATATACCAATGAGAAAGGTGTTGCCCGATGAGGTTCGAACAGGACATTCGATAAGCATAGGCGAACGGTAATTTTTATGCCAATCCTTATAAGTTTGGTCATCTTCCCCACTATCTTTTTGATGTTTTTGTTGGCTGCTTCCACTGCCCCATTCATTTTTGGACGATAAGGAGATGAATTATGGTGTTTAATGTTGAATTGGCTGCAAACTCCCGCTATCGTACTGTTGTTTAGGTTTAATGCGTTGTCTGATATGATCCTCTCAGACATTCCATATCGACAAATAATTTCTTTCTTCAAGAACCGACTAACTACTGACTTAGTGACGTTAGCATACGAGGCGGCTTCTACCCACTTGGTGAAGTAGTCGATGACCACAAAGATGAACCGATGCCCGTTTGAAGCTTTCGATGAGATTGGCCCAATGACATCCATGCCCCACATGGAAAATGGCCATGGGGAAGTCATAACGTGTAAAGGTGACGGAGACACATGAATTTTATCTCCATAAATCTGGCATTTGTGACATTTTTTGGCATAGCTGATGCAGTCTCCTTCCATGGTGGACCAATAATATCCAAACCTCATTATTTGTCCGCCATTGTGAAACCATTGGTGTGAGTTCATGAGGGCCTTCGTGGACTTCTTCCAGGATTAACTTAGCTTCGGCAGCATCCACACATCTCAGTAGCACTTGATCCTTCCTTTTCTTGTATAGGACCTCTCCGTCCAAGACGTATTCACAAGCTAGTCTTCTCAATGTCCTTTTATCGTTCTCAGTTGCTTGGTCTGGGTACTCACGATTTTTCACATACCATAGTATATCGTGATACCATGGTAGGCCAGTTTTCTCTTCTTCCTCAATATTGTACAATGGGCTGGGTCCTGATGAATACTCATTTGTATAGGCTTCATATCCTCATTCTTGTTTATTTGGACCAGAGAGGCTAGGGTAGCCAGAGCATCAGCCATCTGGTTTTCGTCTCTGGGCAAATAACAGAAAGTGACATCGTCGAACTCTCTGATCAACTCTTGGGCCAATCTTTTATAGGTGGCCAGCTTTGGATCCCTGGTTTCTCATTTCCCTTTAAGTTGATAGATTACGAGGGCAAAATCTCCATACACTTTCAGTATTCTGATTTTACGTTCGATAGCGGCGCGGAGACCCATGATACAAGCTTCATATTCAGCAATATTATTAGTGCAATCGAAGTCCAGTTTGCAAGCAAACGGGCAATGGTCTCCTTTTGGGGATATCAGAACTGCCCCAATTCCATTGCCCACAGTATTTGATACACCGTCAAAATTTAGCTTTCAAGGATGATCTTCTGGGGCACCCTCTCCAATGTTTGCCACATACATCAAATCTTCGTTAGGAAAATTAAAGTCTAAAGGCTCGTAATCTTCAAGGGCTCTGCTGGCTAAAAAGTCCGCTATAGCGCTCCCTTTTACTGCCTTTTGGTTCACATAGACTATGTCGAATTCAGAAAGCAAAATCGGCCATCTGGCCATCTTCCCGTTCAAAGCGGCAGACTCCATCATGTATTTCAGAGGATCTAGCTTTGAGATGAGCCATGTCGTATGATCTGACATATCTTGCCTCAATCTTCGAGTTGTCTAAATCAAGGCACAACATAGTTTCTCGATCGTGAGTACCTTATTTCACACTCGGTGAATTTTTTACTAAGGTAGTATATTGCCTTCTCTCTTTTCCCTGAATCGTCATCTTGACCCAAAGACACATCCCATTAAATTATTGAGCATTTATCAAAGAAAGGATTAATGGCTTTGCTGGATGAGGCGGTGTCAATCTTTGGGCATTGGACGGTATTGCTTCACTTTGTCGAAGGTCTTGGCATTCTTCATCTCACGTGCTGGATTGCGTTTCTTAAGAAGGCGGAATATGGGTTAGCATTTCTCGTCGGTTGTGAAATGAACAAAGCGATGTAATTTAGCCTTCTTAGGAAACCTCTAACTTCTCTTTGGAGTGCGTAGTGGAGGCAACTCCTGTATGGCCTTGACTTTGTCGGGGTCAACCTCAATCCCCTTTTCACTGACCACGAATCCTAGAAACTTCCTGGTGAGCTCAAAAAGTACACTTTACTTTGGATTAAGTTTTAGTTGGAATTTTCTCAACCTCAAGAATAGTTTCCTTAAGACCTTCACATGTTCCTCTTCGGTGCGGGACTTGGCGATCATGTCGTCGATGTAAACCTCAATTTCTCTGTGCATCATGTCATGAAATAGGGTTACCATGGCTCTCTGATATGTCGCTCCTGCATTTTTTAGCCCAAACGGCATCACTTTGTAACAAAATGTCCCCCACATGGTTACAAATGTTGTCTTATCTATGTCTTCAGGATACATCTTTATTTGGTTGTATCCTGAGAAGCCATCCATGAAGGAGAACAAAGAATAGCCCGCCGTATTGTCTACTAAGGTGTCAATGTGAGGCAACGGGAAGTTGTCTTTCGGGCTAGCCGTATTTAGATCCCTGTAGTCTATGCACATTCGCACTTTTCCATCTTTCTTTGGGACAGGGATGATATTAGCCGCCCAATCTGAATACTTGACCACTTGCAAAAATTTGGCATTAAATTGTTTCTCGACTTCTTTTATTTTCAACAAAACATCCGGTCTCATTCTTCGAAGCTTACATTGGGCGAGGCTTATATTCTTCTTTTATGGGCAACCGGTATCTTTGCGATATCGTGGCTTAATCCGGGCATATCTTGATACGACCATGCGGATACATCCTTAAATTCTTGGAGTAACTCGATGAGGCATTGCTTGGTCTCTACCGTGATACAAGCTCCGATCTTCACTTCTTGTCCTTCTCCCAGGTTCACTACCTCCACTGACTCTTTATGCGGTTGGATATGTTTCTCTTCTTGCTCTACCATTCTCAACAAATCTGGAGGCAAGTCACATTCTCTGTCATTTTCAAAATCATGAGATTCTTCTGAACACATATCTTGTTCAAAACGGACCTCTGAATCTGTAGTATCATTGCCCATATCATTGATGGCTAGGGACCTGTGATGGGTATCAAGGGATGTACAACGAATAAATGATTTGAAAGATAACTATTCACATGATATGAATGGGAACAAGAAATAAAAAAGTTTATTAGAATCAAAGATGCATTTCATTGTAACAAAATATCCGAACATGAGCCTGTTTCACAAAAGAAGTCTCATTGTTTCTAGGCTTAAAACAATGAGTGCGTTCTGAATATTACTCTGTATAATCTCTAAAAACTACAGGAAATTCCTCTGCAGTCCAATTGTCTAGAACGCTTCCAGGTTCGTACGGGCGAATACCCAACAGGTTTCCTTGATCAGTTTCCTCGTCGTGTATGGCATTGATCTGAGGAAGATTCTCCGAGTGGATTATTCCTCCTGACACGAAGGTATGGGATATGTGAGGGAATGTCATTGATTCCCACTTGACATCCTCTCCGTTCAACCTTGCCCTTCTTCTTTCTTGTTTCTTCTCTACTTCTTTCCTCATTTGTTTCGCGTCCTGTTTGAAACCCAAGCCAAAACGGTCTCTTCTCTCTTTCAGCATCGGGATCTGAATTTTCCCTTGGAGATGTTTACCCAATCCTTTTCCTGGTAGAGCCCCCTTTTCTACCATCATTCGTAGGCCCATCCTTGTGGTCTTGGATAACTTAGGCACCGGGACTTCATTTCCTTTCGAGATGAAGGTAGCATTGACAAAATCTAAGGATCGAAAGGAACATTCAACGGCCTCCTCACTTGTTTCCAAATATGGCGCTTCATTGGTAACAGTTGCTATGATGTCTTCTTCAGCGTTTATAGTTACCAGTCGATTCTCTGTTACTAGCTTCAATTTCTGGTGCAGTGACGAGGGCACAGCGCCTGCCGAATGAATCCAAGGCCTTCCCAACAAGCAGTTGTAAGAGGGCTTGATGTCCATGACTAGAAAATCTACCTCATATGTATTAGGGCCGATCAATAATGACACGTCTATTCTTCCCATTACTATTCTCTCGGTGCCATCAAATGCCCTCACTATGTTCTGGCCTGCTTTCATGTGAGAGTTGTCTATAGGCAACCTCCTCAGTGTAGCCAAAGGTAAGACATTTAAAGCTGATCCATTGTCTATTAACACGCTTGGCAAGGTTTATCCCTTGCAACGAGTAGTTATGTGCAAGGCCTTTGTTGATCCCATGCCTCCGGGTGGGATTTCATCATCACTGAAGTAAATAAAATTATTAGCACTTATGTTACTAACCAGGCGATCCAATTTATTAACGGATATATCCTTAGTAGCATAAGTTTCATTCAGTACTTTCATCAGTGCTTCACGGTGTACTTCTGAGTTTAACGCTAGGCGAAGACGGATATCGAAATTTGGTTGTTTATGCAGCTGCTCTACCACGCTATATTCACTGTGTTTCAAGAATTTCAAGAATTCTTTGGCTTCCTCCTCTTTGACGGGTTCTTTGACAGGGGCTTCGGGTTCCTTTTTCTGCCCAATCAGCACAGTCTTTGGTTTCACTGCTTCCACTTCTTTGTTCTTTGGGTCGTACCGCTTCCCACTACGTATAAGACCCTTCATTTTGGACTTTCTCAGAAATGCTAGTGGAGCTTTCCGCCCTTGGTATCATCACATTACAATTGTAGTCCCAGGGTACCCTTTTACTATCCTTGTAGGGAAAAGAAGCAGGTCTCTGAATTATAATCTTCGGCCTTCCCTGTACCCCGCCTTCCGTGTTTCGCGAGATGATGATTCTTGGGTGATTGACTCCAGGCTTCGTCGATTCTTTCTCGGTCACACATACATTTCTTTCTTCTACTCTTTCTTCATAAAACTCCAGTTCCTTATTGTCCATAAGGTTCTGTACCATGATTCTAAACTAAGCACATTCTTAAATCTCGTGCCTTTTTGTTTTATGGAGTTCGCAGTAGTTCTTTGTATACCTCCAGTTTTCCGCAGGATCTAAGTCTATCAATCCTCTCTTAGTCATCCCCTCCCATACTGCTCTCAGTGGGGTTTTTACCTCCGTGACGTCCTTCTTGATCCTTTTCACCACCTCCTCGCCAATTGTATTTACCACTCCACCCTCGTGATTAGGTTGTGGGTTTCCCTTTTTGCCAAGTCGTCGAGTGTTATGACCCCCATCTTTATTAGCCTCTCGACTACCTTTTTAAAGGTGAGGCAATTTTCTGTCGAATGCCCCGCCACGCATGGTAATCGCATTGGCGTTAGGGTCGTACCACTTAGGGTATGGCGATTGTAATGGTACGCAAATAGAATGGGGATACGATATGCTCATTGAACAAGGTCCGTATAGCTCCTTGTAACGTTATTGGAATTAGCGTGAATTGAATTTTTTAGTATTCAGTCTGGTTCCCGATTCCTGTCTTACCGGACCTTGTTGCCCAGAGGTGACTGTCTTTGGCCGATTAACCGTGATCGCCTTGTGTATGCTCACGTTATTTACTTCACCGTCTTTCTTCTTAGGAGCGGCCCTCCTCGCGCTTTCTCCTACCTCGATCTTACCGCCCCTTATGGCATGTTCGATCATCTCTCCTGCCATTACTATGTCGGTAAAGCTTTTAGTCGTACTCTCTATCATATGAGTTATGAAAGGGGCTTTCAGGGTGTTAATGAAAAGCATGGCGGTCTCTTTTTCTAGGAGGGGTGGTTGAACCTGCATAGCGACCTCTCTCCATCTTTGCTCGTATTGTTTGAAACTTTCATTCTGCATTTTTTCCATGCCTTGCAAAGTAATTCTATCCGGTGCCATGTCCGTAACGTTGGCACGTAATGTTTAGAAATGCTTGAGCGGACTTCTCCAAGAACTAATGTTGGCCCAACTAAAATGGGTTATACCATCTAGCACCGCTACCACTAAACTTTCTTGGAAACAAGTGGATTAGGAGTTGATCATTGTTCACGCATCTGACCATTCGTCTCAGAACATGGTGATGTGGGCCTCCGGCGGTGATTCCACCGTACTTCTCGAATTCGGGCATTTTGAACTTATGAGGAAGCACTAGATCTGGAACCAGACTCAAGTCTTTTGCATCAATACCATGGTGGTGATCAGTATCTTCCAAAGCCTTAAACTTTTCCTCCAACCATCTACAACAGTCCTTTAACTGCTTTGAAGATTCTTCTCTCGACCTTATTTTCTCTGACATATCTAAATCAGGTACAACCGGATTTGCCGGGTTATCTCTTGGTTGGGACGCAGAACCTGCGTGGAAGCTCATGGGCGGTCTAGCGTCGTCTTACACTTGTTGGGGCCTGATCACAACTGGCGGCCTTAGGACATACTCCTCAGGCCTTACTCTTGCATGTGGCGGGGTAAAATCCGGGGGAGCGTCTTCGCTATCCTCATTGACTGGAGGCATTGGACCCTTCCCTTTGTCCGTTACTCCATTCAGCATTTGGGCCATCTGTGCCATCATGTTTCTCTGAGCCTCCAACATCTGATCCCTCATCTCTTGTTGGAGTTTTGCCATTTGCTCTTGCATCTGGTCTTGAAGGTCTTTCTGGAATTGTTCAAATCTTTGATCCATTTTCTTTGTCTTAGCACGAGTCCCGTAGTAATGTTTAGTTCCCAGATTTCCTCTTTCTCTCTTGTTTCTGATAATCTTAACCAATTAGGCTTCATTTTATAAACTTTAATGCATGTAATATGATGCAATACAAATGCATGAATGCAGGAAGAAGACATCGATTCTGATCAACTTTATTTTAGAAAACTTTATTAGAAGGCAAAATCCTTTACATAAAGTAGATTGCAAATATGCTTTTGCCCTAAGACCTAAGGTTTTGATTTTTCCAAGTAGGGAGATTAGCTCTTCATCATGACCCGGCGGTAGCCCATATCTCATGCTCAATATGTCACCCTCATGACCAAAGTCATGGTGATCGCCTACCTCTCAAATCTGGATTATTGCTTCACCCATGAGGTAGTTCTGACTTTCAACTTGCTCGCAAGAATGGCGAAGCTCTTCCCAACGCCTTTCTCTCGTCTCCAGAAGCTCAATCCAAAGCTCGCTACTATGTAATACCGATTCTAACTCTTCAACCTTACCTTTCATTTCCTCTATTCTCATTAGGGCTTACCTTGGCTGGCTTTCCGAGTCTCGACTTGATAATGGTGTAGAGACACCAAGCTCAGCTATTCTAGCTTTTAATCCCTATTTCTCTTTTTGGTCTTCTGTCCTGCCCTTCTCTAAGTCTTCCTTTTGCGTTCGCATTTCGTGAAACTTTCTCTCCCAACTGCTAACTTTGGCTCTTTCCTCTCGGACCTCTTGTCGCCACTGCTCTGAAGTTTTCCCTAATCCCACGTTTTTTATCGTCAAGTGCATCTTCTTGTACTCCGTCTTCAAGTTATCTCAGTCTTCCTCTACCTTCTATTTTTTCTTTCTGAGTTTCTCAGCCTCTGATTTTTGACCGTCTACCTCTAGCGGAGGAGCATCTTTTTCTTCCAACTTTTCTATCCTTTTCCGAAGTTCGAACTCATCCGCTCAAAATCTTGCTTCACGATCTCTAATTCGATGGGACCACTCATGCATTCTTCTCTTGATCGGGCGCCTACGGATTTGGCTCGGGAATGTTATCATTGACTCTCCTAGCCCTCCATTCAATGTATTCGGGTCATCCTCGGACTGCAAATAATCTTCTCGTTACGTGAATCGATTCTGGGCACCGTAAATCTCTTTAACCCTTTTCTTGTAGCTTCCCCCTTCATATGGGAACTCGCATTGAGCTAGCCCGTATGTCGTTGGTATAAACTGTCTTGAACTATACTGTCTTAGGACCAGCAAAGGGGCATAGGCCGTGGCACCCCAAATTCCCAATAGGGGAACCCATTCAAAGCTTCCACAACGATAAAGAATTCTGTCGGTAATCAACCACGGAGCATTCCACTCGATGTCATCTTCTTGAAGGTTTTGTAAGAGCGCGATCTAATTTTCTTCGGACACATCCTCTCTTCTAGGCGTAGATGCTATCTCTTCTAGCGGGGAGTAATTCTCCGACATAAACCGACATGACACTTTCTCCACTTTCCAGAAATGACTATGGAACCAAGCCAATAACAGCTGCGCACATCCAATAAACCTGCCTTCACCCATTCTCCGACATGCGGTCAAGGACCTGAACGTTTGACTAAGATGGCGAGGACGGTGTGACCTTTTGTCTAATCGGTGAAGAAATCAATAATGCTTCATCAATGTGCCTTAAAGCTTTGGAAGATTACCAGTAGTAAATACACAAGGCCAAGATGTCAACCTTTTCTTTGCATCGAGATCGCCAGATCAGTCTCTCATACATATCCGGGTATGCATTTACCTTCGCCTTCTTTTGCATTCTAGCTGAGACCCACTGTTCGCTCATTCCGGTGATATTCATCAACTTCTTCGCGAAGGTTGGGCCATTAACCGCTTTAGAATAAGCTTTGTCAACTTGAATTCTTGGGCAATGTAGCAAGGTCGTATACTCTTCTACTGTGGGAACTAGATCCACCTTTCCGAAGGAGAAACAGCTATAAGCGGCATTCCAAAACTGGGTCATTGCTCGAAACAGGTGCTTGTCTATTTTGACCTCCAGCAGGTAAGGCAGGTCACCGTAAGTACCGTAGAAACGCTTGCTTAGCTTCATCATCCCAATCGAATCCAAATCTCTTTCAACTCAAAGCTCGATTACGTGTGACACCGATGTTGGTGAAATCCTTAGCTCAGGCACATACCCTCAACTAAGCTATCCCTTTTTCTATTTGGCATTGCTCGACCATATGCGACGATCGCATTGTCTTCCACTTTATCAAGGAATTAGCTTTCCATAACCAGACTTCCTAACTTCGAACGGACCGTGAATCGATGTCTCTTAAAATATGAAATGATATGCACAAAAAGAAAGAAACACAACAAGTTAGTACCATGGAATATAAAGCAAGTAAGACAAACAAACACCTATACGGGTGACCACTAAGGTTTGACATAGCTACACCTAAGGTGGGCTCTAGGGTTTACTATATGCGGTTTGGTTCTAAAGTTCGAGGTACCGAACGTGATTCTCGATCCTCACCCATTATAGGCTCATACGGACCGAGTTGGTTCGAGGAATACATTTCCTATGGCCATGCGGAAGTGAAAACTTCACGAAGACATAGGTACGGATGTATCTCGAAAGCAGTCCACTAGCCCATGCGGAGGTGAAAACCTCACGAAAGCATAGCTTCTCACTCCCACTTAAAGGTGCGACCACAACGGTCATGCAATGCAATGCCACAATATTCAAAAGATCAAATATAACGTTGAAAGTGCCTTTAAAGAAACACAAATTTTGAAACCATTTTCCAATTTTAATTAAAAGGACAAAAATCGATCAATCAATAGCCTGACTCTCGGGTCCCCATTGGAGTCGCCAAGCTATCGTAACCATTTTTTGGGAAAACAAGATGCACGCGGTCTACTCGATTTTTTTTGAAAAAAAGAAAAGGAAGGAGTTGCCACCGATCTTTATTTGGTGTGATCGGATCACCTTTGTTTTAATAAATCATTTAATTTACTAAAACAAAGGCTTTTGGTCCACAAACTTTGAAAAAACGGTTCGAAAATCGATTACGTGCGAGGAAGGTTAGCACCCTCGAACCGCCCAAAATTGGTACCAAACCGATTGATTAATGTCCTATTTGTTGAAAATTTGGAAAGGGTTCGAAAATACAATGCTTTTTATTTTCAAAATTTGAAGGCGTTGAAAGGGGCGTTAAGACTCTCTTATTTTCGAAGAGATAGAGCATCATGTCCAATAAGTTAGGCGCAATACTTTAGACTCCCGAAACTAAGCTCGTCTTTTAAAACTTAATTTTCGTTCTTGAAGAGGATCTCCCGTCATTTGTCAAACGAGAAGTTAGAACCCAGTAAGTTAGGGCTTGTTTCCTCGAAAAGTCAAACTAGGGACATTGCCTCTATTTTGGGAAAAGGGAGCTTGTCTCGAAGTATCTAGATGTCGAGTCCAATAAGTTAGGGCGCGACATTTTGAATATCCGAGATCAAGTGTTTTGTTTAAAACTTTAATCGTAATTTTAAAAGGGATATTCCGTTGTTTAGTTTAAACGAGGAAAATCGGAACCCAGTGAGTTAGGGCTCGATCTTCTCGAGTCTCTAATACGAAATGTCAATTTAAAACTGGAATTTGTGATTTTGAAAGGGATATTTCGTTGTTTAACTTAAACGAGAAAAGTCAGAACCCAGTAAGTTAGGGCTCGATTCACTCAAATTGCTAATACGGAATACCAATTGTTACAAAAATTAGGATGTCGGGAAAGATTAGTGCGGCGAGTGATCAAAATATTGATAATAATAGCAATCGGTAAACAATATGATAAAGAAAAGGTATATATATGCATATACGGATAGTGAATAATGAGAACAATAATAAGGTTAGCGTGATTAATGATATATGAAAAAATATAATAATAATAATAGTGACAAATAATAATAGTAATATATATAAAGATATATTAGTAGTAGACATAAATGCAATAATAATATTAGTGATGATAGTGATGATATATAAAATAACGAGTAAAAAATGAATAAATATATGTACATATATATATATAAAATAGTATAATAATAGCGATAATAACGATAATATATAAAAATAGATAATAATAATAATGATAATAATAATAATAATAATAATAATAATAATAGAAATAGCAGAAATTACGAAATAATTTGGAAAATGGGTCAAATTGAAATCAAAACAGAAGTAAGAGGGCCAAATTAGGCATTTTAAGCAATAAAAAGACCAAACAAAGAACAGCATAAAAAGGCTGGGGACGAGAAGCGCAAATTTCCCCAGATGGCGAGACGCAGCGTTTTAAAATGACCAAATTATAATCGCTTAAAGTTTCCGGGGCGAAATTGTAATAGCGAAAAAACTTAATTGTAAAAATATAAAAATGCGGAAGGACCGACTATGCAATTAACCCATCGATTAAAAAGCGGATCCTTCACCGCCTGGTCGTACGCGGATCTGAGGCAAACGACGTCGTTTTGGGGCTTATGGCGCCTACCAAAAGCGTCGTTTTGATTTGGCTATATAAGCCATTTTAGGCCAAAAATTTCCATTTTTCACATCTCTTTAAAAAAAAAACTAACTCCTTTTCCTTTTTCTCTGCAGTGGGATGGGCCTCGTAGGAATCCGGCCGTCAGACGTCAGCCAGTGCCGTCGCTCACGAATCAGTGTACCTGATGGCCGGAAGGTAAAATCTTCCTTTTTTTCTCCTTTTTTATATATTTTTACTTCCTCTTATCCTTTTATATTTCGCGTTTTTTTTACATATACACAAACATGAAAAGCCAGATCCGAACGTAAGAGAAAAAATAAGAAATACCTCGGGCTTCTGGTTTCGATCTTTCAGTACTTTCCTTCTCCGATTTGAGATCTTTCTTTGGTTTTATATATTTTTTTTGCCTTTTATCTATAGCTTGCTTTAAATCTCTTTTTGTATTCTATTGATCATCAAAAAAAAAAAAAAGGGGAACCTAGTTTACAGTTTTCGGTTGGCTTTTATAGCCATTCTTTTACACTCTTTTCTTTTCATCTGCTCCATTTAATGTTTACAGCGCTTGGCGGTCTTTGGTGGCGTTAGTGGCACAGGGCTTTGGCGGAGGCGGTGGATGGGACGGGGAGCAGAGGCAAGTGGTGCTGGCAAGTGGCCCTAGGTGCGGCGCACCTAGGGTTTCTGTTCCGTTCTCTTTCTGATTTAGGGTTAATTAGGGGTATGTGCTAAAACGGGTTTGGGTTGTAATTGGGTCATGGGCCAGCAAAATGGGTCGTACAGGTGGATTTGAAAACAAACAACGGGTGGTTCACTGGGTTAACAACAGAGAAGGCACAGCGATGGTTAAAGAGAGGTTGGACAGATTTTTGATGACTACTAAGGATTTGGACCATTTCCCCTTTATGGAAACCAAGTTTATTAGGCAATCTAGCTCTGACCATGATGCTATCCTGTTGGACATTGAAGGTAGAAAGCCGAAAGATAGATTGAGAGACCCTAGACTGTATTTTAAATATGATGCTTGCTGGGCAAAAGACGTTGAAGCTAAAAAGATCATTAAAGATACGTGGCAGAGAGATACTCAAGACATCATGGACAAGATTGAGATGGTGGGTGATAAGCTGGGCAGGTGGCAATACAAGAAACATAAACGTATGCGCAAACAGATAGGGAACCTTCAGACGAATATCAATAGAATTGTTGACAGGCAGGGAGGTAATGACGCTGGCAACAAGCTTAAAGCTATCCGGTCAAAGCTTGGAAAACTGCTAGACGTAAATGAAAGATTTTGGGCTCAGCGGTCAAGGATAAATTGGCTTAAGGAGGGTGACAGGAAACTCGATTTTTTCACGCCAGAGCTACTAACAGAAAGCGGAAGAATCACATTGCCAAACTCAAAGACGGGAATGGCATTTGGAGAGATAACACGACCGATATTTTTAAGGTAATCAGGGAGTATTTCCAAACCTTATTCAAATCTAGTTTAAATACTAACTGTGAGCTTAACATGGATTATATGGAGAGCTGCATCTCTAGAGAGGTTAGCGACAGGCTTCTTAAGGGTTTTACCGAATTACGAGATTAAGGTGGCTTTCGACCAAATGGATCCGAGGAAAGCCCCGGTGTTGACGGTTTGTCAAGGAGCTTCTTTAAGGAAAATTGGGATATTGTAGGGAATGATATCATTAAAATGTGCCATGATATTCTTAGGGGTGAAAAATATGTGGATTGTTTAAATGATACCATTATTGTTTTAATTCCCAAGATTAAAGAGCCGGTGGATAGGACTAACTTTAGGCCTATTAGTCTTTGCAGGGTGGTGTATAAAATCGTTGCTAAGGTGCTTGCCAACCAGTTGAAGGAAACCGCTTCCGTTATGCATTAGCCAAAATCAGAGAGCCTTTGTTTCGGGGAGGATGATCCACGATAATATTTTGATTGCTCATGATATGATCCATTACCTTGAAGGGGCAAAGAATGGGCCAAACAAAGGATTCTTTATCAAGCTTGACATGAATAAAGCTTACGACCGTGTGGAGTGGGCTTTCATTGAAGAGGTGATGAAAAAATGGGTTACGCATACCATTGGGTGGCGAAAATCATGAGATGTGTACGATCGGTTCGCTATGTGGTCAAGTGCAATTCAATCCTCTCTGAGACGATTGTGCCGGAAAGAGGACTTCGACAGGGGGACCGTCTCTCTCCTTATCTCTTTTTCCAAATTATTAACTAGAGCTCAGAATAATAATTTGATTCAAGGGATTCGGGCTAGCATAAATGGGCCCCGTATTAATCATCTTTTCTTTGCCGACGATGCCCTCCTTTTTATTCGAAATAAAAAAAATGTGATGTTGAGGAAATCGGTTACATTTTGGCCATCTTCAGTCGGGATTCGGGCCAAGAGATTAATAAGGAGAAGTCCATGATGATGTTTAGCCCAAAAACCCCGGTTGCTAATAGACATCTTTTTAGCTCTATGCTTGGCATACGTACAGTGGATAAATTAGATAGTTATTTAGGCTTACCGTTACCCGTTGGTAGGAAAAGGTCATTAGCTTTAACTAATATTATCAATCGGTGCACATGCAGGGTCAGGGACTGGTCAAAGCACTTGCTGTCTTATGGGGAAAAAGGTCTTCATAAAGTCTATTATGCAGGCCATTCCAACTTATGCCTTCTCCGTTTTCTTGGCTCCTAAAGGCATCATCAAAGAGCTTCACTCACAAATGAGCCGCATGTGGTGGAACAATGAAGACAAAGCTCATGGGTGGGCTATGCATGATGGCATAGGGAAAGATGTGCTTCCCAAAGGGTGTGGGAGGGATGGGCTTTCGGGACCTTCATGCCTTCAACTTAGCTCTCCTAGGCAGACAGGTCTGGCGGCTCATGACTTAAAAGGACACTTTGTGTTACAAGGTTTTAAGTGCCAAGTACTTTCCTAGTGGGCACGTTTTTTTATTATAAAAAGCTGGATAAACCTTCTTTTATGTAGACGAGTATTGCAAGGGCTGCTGATGCTATCAAGGAGGGATTCTTGTGGCAAGTCGGAGATGGCAATACCATTGATGTCAGAAGGTACCACTGGGGGGTTGAAGGCATCTCTGGGGATTTGGCTTGTCGGTCTCCCTTTACTGAGGGTGAAAGAAGAGTCAAAGACTTGTGGGACCATGTAAATAAGCGGTGGAAAAAGGAGAGGATTATTGAGATTTATGGTGAAGATATGGGGGACTGCATTTGTAATTTACCCGCTCCCCATAATGGTATTAAAAACACTCGGACGTGGTTTCAAAATCCGCACGGTACCTACACTTCTAAGTCGGCCTATTCTTGGATGATCCTTAAGAGAGTGGGTTTTGGCCCCCATAGACTGTACTGGTGAGCCATTTGGAAGCTCAAGATGCTCCCCAAAATCAAAATTTATAGTTGAAGGATCGGGCATAACATCCTTCCTACGTTCGACAACATAGCCCGCATTCGACAGGGCTTTAGTAATATCTGCCCGAGGTGCAAGTGCAGCGAGGAGACGCTTGTTCATGCGCTGAAAGATTGCTCTAAGTCTCGAGATGTTCTTACTGTTGGCGGGCTTAACAATAGGCTGCTAGATGGAGAGTATAAAGAAGGTATTGACTGGCTTGAAGATGTTTTTTTCGAGAGCTAGACAATAAGGCTGCGGTGGATTTTTTAACCCTCATTTGGAACAGTTGGAATGATAGAAATAATATGGTGTTTAAGGGGAAGATGGAATATGCGGTGACGATTTAGGACAGGGCACAGACGCTGATTAAAGACTTCAGAATTTTCAACCTCACGGAGCCTCCGGTCTTCTCTCGGACTTCGACGAACAGGGGATGGACAAACCCCCCGATCGGTGCTATAAAAGTTAATGTTGATGCTGCTGTGACGAGCGATAGCAGTGGGATTGGAGTTGTGGCGAGAGATCACGATGGCTTCGTCTTGGGTGGCTGTTGCAAGTTTAAGGACAAAACGATGAACGCGTGCTGGGTAGAATTAAAGGCGCTAAAAGATGGTTTAAAAATTGTTGAAAAATTGCATGCGGACCACGTGATTCTAGAGTCTGACAGTGCTGGGCTGATTAATAAAGTCAACAAAAAGGAGCTGGACATTTCTATTATGGGTCAGCGTATTAAGCAAATCTATAATACATTTTTAAATTTCAATTCGGTCCAATTTAATTGGATCCGCCACTTTTACAGATTACTTGTGTAAGCTTGCGATTAAAAATAAAAGTGACTTGTTTTTTGATATGGATTATCCTTCGTATATCCATAATTTTATTATTTGTGATGTAATAAATTGATGTTGACGATTTGGATCTTTTTCCTTAATTTTTTTTTTTTGGTATCTTTAAACAACTTCTTAGGTGTTGGCAAAATCTATTATATTCAAACTGTTTAGAAAGAGTTGGGAAAATATAACCTGTCCCAACCTTTCTCGGGTTGTATTTGTGATTTATCCCCCTATTTTGTTTTACATTTTCTCTTTCCTAACCCCAGAATCAAATCCTTAAAATTTACTCTCGTCTTTTTTTTTCTCCGTTCGTTCTTTTCCACTCTCTATATCGTATAAAAAAATTATAATCCTCAATAATTTTCGTTCAAACCACTGATTTCACAAAGGAGGTTGATTTGATTTCAATAATCTGATTTCTTTTTTAAAGTAATTCGAGGAATCTCGTTTCCCCAACTTGAAAGGTAAATAGGCAACAGTTTTATTTCAATAATCTGATTTCCCTTTCTTTTTTTTTTTTTGCTAATTTCTGTAATTTTTTCTGATATTTTTCATATAGGAAGTTCAAATTTATCTGCTTGTACTTCGATTCCTAGTATTTTATCAATAAATTCGTAGCTTCTCTTTGTTTGTTGTGGAACCCATTTTTATTTTTCTGATATGCGACGATTTGATGAGTGCAGATGGTGTTTTTGACTTTTTCACTTCTACTGGAAGGCACCTCCTTCAAGCTAAGAAAGGTTCTTTTTCTATCTTTTTCCTTTGTTGGGGTCAGTTTTGTTTAGATTAAGATTTGAATACTTTTTAAACTATTTTTAGGGTTTTAGGCCCAGTTTGGAAAATAGGGTAAGAGGTGAGGGAGAGAGCAAGAACCGGCGAGAGAGATGGCAGGAGCGTTTTGGGGAACAAGAGTGATGGAGATAGTGAAGAAGCACGACTCTGGTGATCTCGTTTGGAAGAAAATTAAGCTGACTTCCACCCACAAAGCGAACGCCAAGAAGCATCTCCATCGCATTTGGTGGGTTCTTATACCCTTCTTTTTTTTTTTTTTTTTTTAATGCCAAAACCTTTCTTACTTCTTGGGTTTTTGCCTTGTTGCTTGATTCTTTATGCTCTCAATTGATTCACTTAGTTTTTGGGCAGTAGTTAGAATTATAGGGAAAATATGAACTGTGGAAGAAGGTTGTGAACAAGTTCAAGTTAACATTTGATAGTTTATCACATTTAGAGCTTAGTTGCAAATTACGTATCCATAAGTAATTGCACAGTCAATCATACATGCTTAAGATAGTTTTGAGAGTTTAACTTCATTTGGTATAATCTCTTGTTAGTTTAGATTTCGTCTAGGATTATTTACTATTCATGCAAAATGTTTTCCTCTTTGCTTTGTATGTGTGTGTGTGTGTCCCTTTCCTGTAGCTCTTACAAAACGGTTCTTCCATTTTATGGCCACTGGCATGTGTCTGCTGAAGTTCCGTTTGTGTTGTTTTTAAAGGGGTTTTGTGGTAGGCTTGCATTAGATTGTGTCTACTTTTCTAGTGGACTTTGGATGATGGATTCAAATCCCTATTTTTACACTTGCTATTTGTGAAAAACATTATTATGAGAAAAACATTATTTAAATTTCTCACATTAGGTTGCCTACTTACTATGAATTTATAGTCATGGTGGCACTTGGACAAGAGAATCATCATATATTATCTATTTCTTTTTCAAATAATTAAATGTTAAGAATATACATTATTTGAATAATAAAATGTTTGATTTACATATTTATGTGAAACTCTTTGCATATTTTTAACTGCTATTCTTTGTCCTTTCGTTGTTCTTTTGCTCTTTTGCTCTACAGCTAGCTTTGATGAAAAATTAGAAAAGCTACAAAAAAAAAAAAATTGATACCTTAATTAGGTTCTTATTTTGTTTTTATGTAACCGATTGATATACCGGTCTGAACAAAGGGGTTGAACCAATTGATAAGAAATTATGTTCATTCAATAATAATAGTTCCTTTTCTTTTTATTTTTTTCTTAAAATTTCTTAAATAAAACTGGAAATCTTTGCAAACGCACTCTGCGAAAGCCGAATTTGTTGAGGCAATTTCTTCGTTTGCTATATATAATTCATCCATATGAAATCTTATGTATATGTTTTTGTATGATTGATGAAGAAGAAGATGACAATGAGTTTAATTTGTTTAATTCATCTATGTGAAATCTGATGTATATGTTGTTTCCTGCTAGTTTATCTGGTGAACTTCTTTTGGTCTTTTGGTAACTGGATTTAGTGAAGAGAATAGTTATCTTTGGATTTAGTAGTTGTAAGTTGTTAGAATATTCAAGTTTGGTCGAAACAAATAAAAAAGCGAAAGAGATATCTTAAGAAGATGGTTACCTGCTAAGTAATTTGGATTTTCTTTTTAATGTAAATTTAATTACATGAACTAACTCAATTAAACTAGGATTTTTGATAATTTAAATGAAACATAAAATTGAATGTTTTTCTAAAGAATATTACACTTACGATTCTGATATGCATATGAAGATTCAATGTTTGACACCAAGACCAAAAGACCAAAACCCATGTTTGTATCATTTACTGTCCTTCCTTCCCATGTTTTTTGTTTTCCTTTAAATGTTGTATTGGATCATAAACACTTGCAATGGATTATTTCAGGGACAATGAATGAAAGCAGACAAATTCCCATGAAGAAGGTAATAACATTGAACACTCTCATGATCTAAGCCTTAGCTCGGATGGTCCAGAGAGTTTAATAGCAAATAATGATGGGTCGTCCCCAAGTTCAACCCCACACCAAGAAGAACTTGTGAGTAGGGTTGCAATTTCTGACTGTATTAGCTTTTATGTAGTACAACATCAATATCAATAGCCATCATCTTAGGTACTTTTTTATTTGTTTACTTTTGTACATTGGGTTGAATGTTGGTGGTATACATTTTGGCTAAATGTTAGTGTATTTTGATTGTTAGATCAATTTTTGTATTGAATATTCAACCTTTATTTTAATTTTAATATTATATTTTTTGAGTTGTATTTAAAGCACAATTTCTATCATTATTCTTTAGAATTGTTTATGAAAATATATTAATATTGAAATAAAAAATAGAAAAATTTGCCTTAGATCTGTCTATCTCAACCTTTTGAAGGTTGCCTTTGACGGGTCTATCTTAATTCTTTTAAGGTTGCCTTAGAATTTGTCTATCCCAACCTTTTTAACGTCACAATTGACGTGGGCATGACCCAACTCTTTAAAGGTCGGTGTAACATCTCTAACTCGTATTTGTTGCTAAAATAGGATTAATGAGTATTATCAGAGTTTTCAAATCAAATGAACATATATTTATAAACATTCCAGATCATATCAATAAACATAATTAAACCAAGTCAAAATATACTTAATTGTCCTTTATATGAGCCCTCGAGGTCTTAAAAATGAATTAGAAAAAAGACAAGATTAAATCGAAAAGTTAGAGAATTTTTCAGGAAATAAGGAAAAATTTCAACTCTACAAGGGTCACATGGCCAAGAGAAACACTCGTGTCTCAGGCCGTGTCGGCATTCGAAGTAGGGACACACGGTCGTGTCCCTGCCCGTGTAACTCACTGACTAGGGTCACATGACCAAGCTACACGCCCGTGTGCCAGGCCGTGTACCCTTTGAAGTAACCCCACAAACCGTGTGCCAGACCGTGTGCTAGGCAGTGTAACAGCTTAACTTGCAACCTTAAAGTTATAAGGGACACATGGCTGTGTCACTTGACCAAAAGTCACACACGGTTGTGTCTCTGCCCGTGTGGACGAAAATGGGCCCGCGTGGACAAAAATAGGCCATTTTACAAGTCATTTTTCTCACCCAATTTGGCATGTTCCTACATATAACATTGCACATACATACAAGCTATGACAAGGCATCTAAATGAAGCATAAACAAGTCATATACATATGATATAATATCATGCAGCTAATATGCCATTAGGCACCTCAAATGACAATATGCAAACATTTATAATCATGTACTCATATTGGTCAAAATGATCAACTAACTTTCAATTAGATTTGCATCAATTCATGCTACTTAGTTACTTACCAAAACTTCTCAATTGGTACCAAATATGCCATTCTAAACTAGCACCAAATCACCATATAAGTCATCTCACAAAACACATTAAAACTATCATTTTTCCTTTCATTGTTCAACACAAAACAAGCCACATATCAACCATGTTAATGCTACTTATATACATACCAAAATATGCCAAACACAAGCCAAATCAAATGGTTATATCTACAACAAAACATATAGGTCAACATTCACCAAAATACCTATACATGTTATTATAACCAAAATTAAACAATCGAATGTACCAAAAGAGCCGATGGATAGTGTGATATAGCTCTGACAAGCTTCCAACCCGAACGAGCTTCTGATTCACTATAAAACACGGAAAAATAACACAGAGTAAGCATTAAGCTTAGTAAGTTCGTATAACATAGAATTTAACTTACCATATAGTCATATAATAGGTAAGTAAACAAACACATCCCAATACAATTTGGCCAAATGCGTAAGCACATATACACCAACCATGTTAGCCATGTAATTACATATATAAGCCAATAAACATTGATGAACATAACCATTGATCAAATTCCATATACATGTATCATCCATTTCATTTTTCCATGTATTATGTAACCACATTTTTCATGTAAAATCATTTGTGTTCCTGTAATAGTCCGTATCAAACTCTTACCATTTCGTATCAGAATATTGCTCGTTGAACCATTTAGAATACTGTTGGATACCCGAGATAGCTCACACATAGTGCGCTAGCTCATATAACTGTAATCCGTCAATTCATGTACATGTATGCTCATAGGAGATGTGAATCAATGTAACAACCCAAATTTTGGTGAAATCGGAACAGTGATTTTCGGACCACAAATTCGAGACAAAAATAAAATTTATTTTTATTTTATTATATGGTCCGTATTATGATAGAATGACATGTGAAAATTTTGGTACGAAAATTTTATCGATTGAGTGCTTAATTACGAGAAGAACTGAATCGCAGAAAATGCGAAAGTTGAATTCTAGTAGCTATAAGTATTAAATAGCTATGAAATTCAAAACTTAAGGTCCTTATATGGTAATTAGACCATTACGAAAAGTATGTAGATTTTTCTTGGTGACACATCCATGAAAATATAGAAAAAGAGTAAGGACTAAATTGGAAAGTGAAAATTTTAATTAATTAAAAGATGATAAAATAGATATTATCTTATTTTCTCATCATCTTCCCAAAATAAAACACGGAAACCTTAAGAGAGAGAGAAGAAACTTTCATGGCCAAATTGGGTAAGTTTCCTTATCCCGTTTTTAGTAATTTTGATTTTTTTTTGGAATCAGGATAGTTTAAACTATCTATTTGGGGGATTAATTTGAAAAATTATAAAAGTATGAAAATGGGACATGGATGTATATGCTGGAAATTAGAAATTTATCGTAGAAAATGAAAGATAGATGATAGATAAATAACTTTTACAAAGTGATTTTTGATGAAAACATGATTTAGGGACTAAAATGTAAACTTGTGAAATTGAAGGAAAAATTCTGAAATTTCATGAATACATCTGCTGTAAATTTTGTAATGGGGCTTTGGTTAGGCTTAAAATAGGGAGTAAATTGCACAAGTTTCATTTTTCGAGCCTAAGGACAAAAATGGAATTTATGGAAAAGTTAGGGGCAAAATGGTAATTTTGCCTAGGATGAAAATTGAGTCCCCTTGAATATGAAATATGATAAATTAATGTTAAATTTACTCGTATAGATCTAGATAGATCAAATTCAAAGCTAGAACGAGGAAAAAGGAAAATGTCGGATTAATAGATTTTACGTACACGAACATTGTCGAGGTAAGTTTGTGTAACCAAATTGTATATATATATTTTATGATTGAATTAAATGTTGTGCTTATGAATTGTATAAATGCCTTAATTATGTGAATTGATCACATATTCGTCAAAGCCTGATAAGTGAAATGGGCCAGATCAGTAATAATGCTTGATAAATGATAAATGATAAAAATATAAATTTTATACTTGAGTTGAATATGAACACTTGAATTGTATGAATGCATAAATTTATGAGATTGAACACTTACCCGACAATTTCCTGATAAATGTTAAATCCGGTTTGAATAAATGGAAGTCGATGGATAAATGTGATTTCCCTGATAAAACTGCATGTGTTGCAGAATGGGTTTAGCCCGGATGGGTGATTCGAAATGAGCCTCTCGAGTATATATTTCAATTAGGATTTAGCCTGGACTGGTAATCCTAATTGACTGGATTTAGCCTAGATTGGTAATCCAGAATGGACTCTATAGGGAATTCTTTGTCATATCAAGGATTTAGCCTGGATTGGCAATCCAACAAAGCCTTTAGATTATATGTTATAGCTAGAATTTAGCCTAGACTGTTAATTTTGCTGTATGATACGTGGCTTGAGAGTGTACCTACAAGGTACTATTGAGTATGAATTGACGGATTCTGATTTGTACACCTCAAGTGTACTATCTGTGTATCCATCGATAATCCAAATAGATTCAACGGTAAAAACTCTTGACATGAGAAGAATATGAATAAGCAATGAGTTATTACACGTATATGCTTGAAATACACGAAAATGATGATACGTGATGATTGATTTAAGAAAACATGAGATGATGATACTTGTACATGAAATTCATTTGATGAATATGTCATCCTTGATTATTGATTTTTATACTTTGAGTGTACTACTACTCGTGTGACATTGATATTTTGAGAAATATGAATAAAGTTCTGACATGAAATAATTTGAACTTGAGATGAACTATTATGAAACTATACTTGTAAAATAAAGAGATGATTTATGCATGTTAAATGAACAAATGTTATGGTATGCAAATGTGCATGGAAACTTGATTGTTGTTGAGCCCAAACATGTGTTGAGGTTATTATGGAATATATGAATAACAAGGGCAATGAGGATATGTGTAGGGCTTGAAGTCAAATTGAATGAATGTGCCTTACATAGTTACCTCAAAATAGAATGAATGGTAAGTTAAATACAATGTTTTACGTACTTACTAAGCATACAATGCTTACCCCGTTTTATTTTCCCCTGTTTTAGAGTAAATCAGAAGCTCGTTGGATTGGAAGCTCGGAGGAGATCACTCACACTATCTATCGGCCCATGTTGGAAAAATATGGTAAAACAATTATGGTTGTAATGACATGTATAGGTTATATTGGCCATATTGGCATGTAAATATAAATGATGCTTGTAATCTAGCCATTGGAATGACTAGTAATGGTTGTTTTGATATACTTGTAATGTAATGCTATGGTAATTATATTACGTATGTTAAGTAGTTGATCAAATCATGTTTAACACATGAATTGAACCAAGGTACGATAGTAAACATGTATGCATGCAACGATAGGCCATGTTAAATGATGAAATTTGCTTATTTGAATGCTTGGAATGGTTGGATTGTACTTGGTATGTTTTGATGCAGGAAAATAGTAAATTTGGGTGACAATTGAGGCTAGGAAATGACTTTATTTTGTCCACACGGCCTACCCCATGGGCGTGTAGCCAAGTCGTGTGTCCCCTACACCTTAAATTCGAGAAAACAGAATGCTCAGAATTGAGCACACGGGCAGAGACACGGGCTTGTGTCTCAACCGTGTGGGAGACATGGCCTAAAACACAGGCGCGTTTCTTGGCCGTGTGAAACTTGCACCTAATTCTAATTAAATTAATTATCCACACGGCCTAGCACACGGGCGTGTGGCATGGCCGTGTGGCGCAAGTCAGAAAGCACCCTAAATCAGACACGATTTGTAGCATGGGTGTGTCACAGGGTCACACGGCATGCCTTTAGACCACATGGGCATGTGAACCCTGCACATTAGAATAATTTTGTAATTTTGTGAAAAATTCATAGAGGTCCTGATTAAGTCCCGACTCGATTCTAATGCTCGTATTGGGCGTCGAGGGTCTATCTAAGGGATGTTATGAATGATTTTGGTTAATGAATAATGATTGACATGAATTATCTGAAAATGTTCTGAATGTTCCGGTAATGTTCCGGTAATACTCCGTAATCCTATTCTAGCGACGAACACGGGTTAGGGGTGTTACATTTTGTGGTATCAGAGATACAATTTAGTCGGTTCTCGGGCTGAACGTAGCATATGTGGAGTCTAGAAATACATGCCATTATATAACCCGTGATAGTGTGATATCTTCCAACTCTGATGAATTTTTTTTTTTTACAAATAGACATAGATACTTTCCAATCGAGCTAATTCTGATGACTCCGAAAGAGATACTCAAGTATCTGAGTAAAATGTTACTGATGATGAAATAGAATTCGAATATGGATAGATGTTTTATAGTACATGAAAATGATAAGTGTTATGTTATATGACCATATATATGAAAGTTAAATTTTGAGGCTTATGATCTCCACCCCCTTACCAGTATAGTTTTATACAATGAAATTCATAAGATTTATATGGATTAAGCTCATGAATGTGGAACTAAAGAGCTCAAAGTGTAACACCCCAAACCCGGTCAATACGCCACTAATTTAACTGGTATGTCACTGAGGAAAATATTTTGAAAAAGAATCGAATAACAATTAATTCTTTGTGAAAAACTCTTTGAAATTCTATATTTGTAGAAATCGGATGTTTAATAAGTTAAAATTAAAATTTACTTTGAAATTCCATAATAAAGCTTTTATTACTAAGTGGATAAATCATAGGTTAGAAAACATTTGTTTCATTTTAAGAAAACTCAATTAATACTTGAAAACCATTTGCATTTTGAATGTAGAAACTTAATATTTGGAAATCATTAAAATTGTAGAAAACACTTAATCTATATTTTACTATCAAACTATTTATATTACCCGATGGTAAGATTTTAAAACCATTGCGTTTTTATTATTTTAGAAAACTTTAAGCTCCATTATTAAATTAATCAAATAATTTATAAGCCATATTTAAAACATATCCAAAGCATATAAATAATCCAAAACATAATTAAAGAGGCCTTATTACAAACCCAAAGTAAAACAAAAACCAAATTAAAATAAACTAAAGTACCCCAAATCGTAGTTCATGTAAAAATCAAATTTTATCGCATGGCCTCCTCGAGTTCATCCGGCTCTTCATCCGCGATCTCACGAATCACCTGAAATGATAAGGGAGAAGGTGAGTCACCAAGACTCAGTGCATAAATCCTTCCCCCGGTTAATGCAACATACTTACACAATTTATAATCAAGCAATATATATAAATATATAATGCACCCAACCTAGCCATCCTTAACTCCTTTTCTACCCCGTGTGGTACCAAACCACTGGTGGTGCCAAACCACTGGTGACCCAAAGTCACGATATCCAATAATGTGATACCAAATCACTTTGGTGACCAAAGTCACGAATAATCAAGTTAATGGGGCCAACCCGTGGTGATACCAAATCACCGGCGGCGATCCCATATCTCAAAAGTGAGGCCAACCCACGGTGGTCCTAGACCACGAGGACGAGGCGATATGAGGTGCCAAACCTCTGGTGTCCCAAAGACACAAATGTGATACCAAATCACTGGAGGTGCCAAACCTCTGGTGTCCAAAGGCACGGATATCAAATCCTTCCCCCTCCACTCATAATCCCAAACCAATATATATATGTAGAGTATAAAACATGCCATCATACTTTGATATGATCATATTACACATAAAAATCGTAAATCATGATATCAATCCACATATATTAACATCATATTGAAACGGACTTACCCGAATCCTCATTCATACCATCATGGTATCATATCAAGATCTCATCGTTTTCCACTTTGATAATATGATTAGTAAATTATTATTATATAAATATATACATAACCGAATTATAAAGTGTGTAAGGTACACACCTGATAATAGTGATAACTAAACCTTCCCACTCGTTGATAACCTCGGAATCTCGAACAACAACAATATGCGATTTCTCTCCGGTTGGTGCTTCATAACTCGATGAAGAACCATGAACAAACAATGGCTCGGGGGTACGAACGACTTCAAATAATCGATTATCACCGGCAGAGGGTCCACATCCCGGTGGAAAGTCTCGGACTCCCGATACAGCCCTTCGTTTGAAATTTGAGGGTATGGCAGAACCACCCCTCTTCCAAACACTATGAACTGCTCTTTTCGAACCCATTCTTGATTGCCCCAAAATCTAACGTTCACGGAAAGAAGATAATAAACGGACGATAGAGTCCCCTAAAACTTAATCGATTAGTAGACCATCTAAAACGATATAACAAGTGTAAAGATCCTTACCTTAACACTTCGATTCAATTCCGAAAATCGTCACTTGCCTATGGAGTTGGTAAAAATCCTTGAATGATGAAATCCTTTCCACACGATCTTAGTATGGCTATGGTCGACTATCAATAAAGAAATGATCAACACTCCACTATACCACTACCAAAATAAAAGGGTTTGTTTGGAAAAAAAAAAAAGAGATAATGATTTCGGTCAAAAAGAAAATCCTCTCAAGGTAATACAATTTCGGTAATGTGGTTGAGTGAGACACAAATAGGATTCGGCTAGAGTGGAGAAAGAGAAAGGAAAAGAAAAGTGAAAAATAGGAGAAGGAGAATTCGGTTTGCAAATAATGGAAGAAAAGAAAAGAGAATTGAGAGGAGAAAGATTTGGCCAAAGGAAAGTAAAAGAATAAAATGTGGATTTTGAACAATATGAAAAAGATTGAAAAGAGAGATGAGAACAAAAGAGGTTGTTTTCTTGCTACAAAGAATTAAAAGATGAGAGGAGGTTCAAAGAAGATTCGCCAAAAGCCTAAGAGGAAATATCAACAACACCCATGGACATTGGTTATGGCTCACTTTGGTGTATTAGAGAAAAGTTGGTAAAGTTCAAAGGGTTTTGGTTAAGACACAAAACAAAGAAAGAAGGCTTAAAACAAAATTCACCTTATTGCCAAGAACATAATCGGCTAAGGAGGAGAGCTTTTGAGAGGAAAAGAAAAATACCAAAAGATGAACAAAAGCACAAAATGCTCCAATTGGCCAACTAAACCCACCCAACTTCCTATCAACATTCGCCACCCCTAGCCACACATGCCGTCCACATTCATGGACAATTAGCCATTAAAAGCTTCCAAAACCTCACCTTAAACCAAGCCTTATGTCCCCATCCTTCCTTAATCCATATGATTCCTTTCCCAAAGTTCAAGCTTTCCTATTTTGCTATCCAACTTACCATAAAAATTGAAAGTCCAACTTACCTTAATTAGAGCTTGACCGACACTTAATGCTAGGATACATAAAATAAAGTCTTCAAATGCATTCCATGATACTCGAACCACTTCCCTCAAGCAATCCTTCATGCTTCATATCCACCTTGCCACTAACTCCTCATGTGCTAAATTTAACACTTAAATTAACTTAAGTGTCAAGTTCACCTAATCCACTTCACTAAATTCTTCAAACTAAAATTACTCTAACTATGTAAATAAATCCAATCCTACACAAGACTATGCTAAACACACAAACAATACTACCCGAGCTAACACAAGTAACTAGATGACATACAAATTTTTCCTAAAGCCCAAGGCCCAATCGACCCAATCCTACTAGGCCCAATTTGGGATGTTACACAAAGGCTAAATGACTAATGATGTAGTCGAAAATGAGAATAGGTTAATAAGTAAAGATGGTATCAAATAGATATTAGATTTTTCGAAGATTATTACGAATATGTGATGTCATTGTTAAGGAAGAAGTTATTCATGAGTAATTGACTTATTGAGATATGATAATTACGTAATGGATTAGTCAAAAATTCTTCCGAATTGACTCTTTCGATGGAACCTAATAATGTAAGATTATTGATGACTTTATTAGTCGATGGATAATGATGAAATTGTACCGATATTTGAATGCAGTTGTTATAATTAGGGATATTATAGCAATATCTTATGGCTATTCTATACGTTCTGTTATTATCAGAGGCTTATGAAATTGTGCATGTACAAATGCAATATTCATTGTATTGAAAGACTAGTAAATTATGATAAATGGAATTACTGAAAGTCTGGTTGATTCATGAGTGGTACTGCTCTATTTTACTTGGGTTGTTAATTCATCTTGATTGATATAAGATCTGATGATAAGGTTCATGTGATGTTATTTTTTACTTCTACTGATTGAAGCCCTAGATTACGAATATGTAAAATTATATTATTTTTTTCACAATTGTTTCTACTGAGTATGTGTGATATTGCTCTTCTGAATTTTCTTCGAGATGTCACCAATCTCTTCATTATTCAAGCATGGTTATTTATGAAAGATATTCATTGGTCAGTGGTAATTATACTTATTACCGTTATGAATTCTGACTTGATCATAGGAATTTGGTAATATGGAACATAGATTATAGAAACCGTCTTATTGCACTAGATGATATTGAAGCCACCTTGGTATTCCTCTTTTATTAAAAATAGTATTGAGGTTGAGGTATTGTTCCATTTATATTGTGGAAATGTTAGATTTATTATAGTATTATGGTTTTAACCTATCGATGATTATGACCTCTAATAATTAAAAGCTTGATATCCTTTTTAATTTTTGTGAAAGTGTTTTCTATGATGTTACATCAATGATATGGATATTACGAAAAGAGATAATATTTGAATGGATGATAAATGTTAGTAAAGCTTTGATCGCTTGGAAGCCTTGATGATCAAGTATTAATTATGGTTCATTTGAATCGGGTAAGGAATTAGTTATTATAGCGATATACTATTGAATGGGATTAGATTGTGTTTTGATGCGATGAAGCAAAGTAATAGCCTGTACTTTTCATATTAAAAAGCACATGAAAAGAATTACTCGATACAAGACCTAGAATTGAAAGCCATTGTTTCTATATTAAAATATGACAACATTTCTTGTTTGGTGAAAAATGTCATATATTCACCGATTATAAAAGTTTGAAGTATCTGATGTTGCTAAAAGATTTGAATCTGAGATAGCGTTTGTGGTTCGAAAGGTTGAAAGATTGTGATTTGATAATTGCATATCACTTGGAAAGAACGAAGGTAGTTATAGATGTTCTGAGTAGAAAATCTCTGTATACTTTGTAAGCCATGGTTCGATTATGATTGTCTAATAATAGCTCAATTTTAAGCGAGTATGGAGCTAAATCGATGTTTCTACCACAAATTAGTGAAACCCGGAAAGTGATAATGAGTTGTAGATTAAATGAATACGAGGTGAAATAAATTTTGATTCGTAATTTGTGGTAGAACCGATAAATGCATTATTGAAAATGAGTTCGTGGTCTTGAAGAATTTGGAACTTTTCCGTAAAATTTTACATGAGCGATCACGGTGGTACTATGTCTGCTTTATATGGGAAATGATACAATGCACAATGATTTGAAAAAGATTTATTGGTAGTCAGAATAAAATGTGGTATTTTGAATTTATATTTAAATCTTTGGATGTATCGACAAGATAGAGATGATAATTTCAAGATGGTTATAGTCGGTGAAAATGCCGAAATGGAAATGGGACAAAGTTACTATGGATTTTGTATTAGGATTCTCCCGACCATGAAAAAGAAAGATATGAATTGAGTAATTTTCTATTGTTCGAATGAAGCCTACACATCTTATCATGGTATGAATGGGTTTCTCACTTGATAGATTGTTTGAATAACCTGTTTTTAAATTGTCATATTACATAATATGCTAGCCATTATTTCGATAGAGATTTATAGCTCATATTCCAATTAAAACAAGTTACGAGAAACTCGGGTGAGATGATTACATTTTAGTACCGTATTTCATTTTCGATCGGTTGATCAATCAACATATAATTTAGATTTTGGAAGATATACTTGATGTTGTGTATTTGAATTTGAAGGTAACGAGAATAATGTGGTTGAGTGAGACACAAATAGGATTCGGCTAGAGTGGAGAAAGAGAAAGGAAAAGAAAAGTGAAAAATAGGAGAAGGAGAATTGGTTTGCAAATAATGGAAGAAAAGAAAGAGAATTGAGAGGAGAAAGATTTGGCCAAAGGAAAGTAAAAGAATAAAATGTGGATTTTGAACAATATGAAAAAGATTGAAAAGAGAGATGAGAACAAAAGAGGTTGTTTTCGCCACAAAGAATTAAAAGATGAGAGGAGGTTCCAAAGAAGATTCGCCAAAAGCCTAAGAGGAAATATCAACAACACCCATGGACATTCGGTTATGGCTCACTTTGGTGTATTAGAGAAAAGTTGGTAAAGTTCAAAGGGTTTTGGTTAAGACACAAAACAAAGAAAGAAGGCTTAAAACAAAATTCACCTTATTGCCAAGAACATAATCGGCTAAGGAGGAGAGCTTTTGAGAGGAAAAGAAAAATACCAAAAGATGAACAAAAAGCACAAAATGCTCCAATTGGCCAACTAAAACCCACCCAACTTCCTATCAACATTCGGCCACCCCCTAGCCACACATGCCGTCCACATTCATGGACAATTAGCCATTAAAAAGCTTCCAAAAACCTCACCTTAAACCAAGCCTTATGTCCCCCATCCTTCCTTAATCCATATGATTCCTTTCCCAAAGTTCAAGCTTTCCTATTTTGCTATCCAACTTACCATAAAAATTGAAAGTCCAACTTACCTTAATTAGAGCTTGACCGACACTTAATGCTAGGATACATAAAAATAAAGTCTTCAAATGCATTCCATGATACTCGAACCACTTCCCTCAAGCAATCCTTCATGCTTCATATCCACCTTGCCACTAACTCCTCATGTGCTAAATTTAACACTTAAATTAACTTAAGTGTCAAGTTCACCTAATCCACTTCACTAAATTCTTCAAACTAAAAATTACTCTAACTATGTAAATAAATCCAATCCTACACAAGACTATGCTAAACACACAAACAATACTACCCGAGCTAACACAAGTAACTAGATGACATACAAATTTTTCCTAAAGCCCAAGGCCCAATCGACCCAATCCTACTAGGCCCAATTTCGGGATGTTACACAAAGGCTAAATGACTAATGATGTAGTCAGAATGAGAATAGGTTAATAAGTAAAGATGGTATCAAATAGATATTAGATTTTTCTGAAGATTATTCTGAATATGTGATGTCATTGTTAAGGAAGAAGTTATTCATGAGTAATTGACTTATTGAGATATGATAATTACAGAATGGATTAGTCAAAAATTCTTCCGAATTGACTCTTTCAGTGAATTGAATAATGTAAGATTATTGATGACTTTATTAGTCAGTGGGATAATGATGAAATTGTACCGATATTTGAATGCAGTTGTTATAATTAGGGATATTATAGCAATATCTTATGGGTATTCTATACGTTCATTATTATCGAGGCTTATGAAATTGTGCATGTACAAATGCAATATTCATTGTATTGAAAGACTAGTAAATTATGATAAATGGAATTACTTGAAAGTCGGTTGATTCATGAGTGGTAATCGCTCTATTTTACTTGGGTTGTTAATTCATCTTGATTGATATAAGATCGATGATAAGGTTCATGTGATGTTATTTTTACTTCTACCGATTGAAGCCCTAGATTACGAATATGTAAAATTATATTATTTTTTTCACAATTGTTTCTACTGAGTATGTGTGATATTGCTCTTCTGAATTTTCTTCGAGATGTCACCAATCTCTTCATTATTCAAGCATGGTTATTTATGAAAGATATTCATTGGTCGGTGGTAATTATACTTATTACCGTTATGAATTCGACTTGATCATAGGAATTTGGTAATATGGAACATAGATTATAGAAACCGTCTTATTGCACTAGATGATATTGAAGCCACCTTGGTATTCCTCTTTTATTAAAAATAGTATTGAGGTTGAGGTATTGTTCCATTTATATTGTGGAAATGTTAGATTTATTATAGTATTATGGTTTTAACCTATCTGATGATTATGACCTCGGAATAATTAAAAGCTTCGATATCCTTTTTAATTTTTGTGAAAGTGTTTTCTATGACAGCTACATCAATGATATGGATATTACAGAAAAGAGATAATATTTGAATGGACTGATAAATGTTAGTAAAGCTTTGATCAGTTGGAAGCCTTGATGACTGAAGTATTAATTATGGTTCAGCCTGAATCAGGTAAGGAATTAGTTATTATAGCGATATACTATTGAATGGGATTAGATTGTGTTTTGATGCAGTAAGGCAAAGTAATAGCCTGTACTTTTAGACAGTTAAAAAAGCACATGAAAAGAATTACTCGATACAAGACCTAGAATTGAAAGCCATTGTTTCTATATTAAAATATGACAATATTTCTTGTTTGGTGAAAAATGTCATATATTCACCGATTATAAAAGTTCGAAGTATCTGATGTTGCTAAAAGATTTGAATCTGAGATAGCGTTTGTGGTTCGAAAGGTTGAAAGATTGTGATTTGATAATTGCATATCACTTGGAAAGAACGAAGGTAGTTATAGATGTTCTGAGTAGAAAATCTCTGTATACTTTGTAAGCCATGGTTACCGATTATGATTGTCTAATAATAGCTCAATTTTAACTGAGTATGGAGCTAAATCGATGTTTCTACCACAAATTAGTGAAACCCAAGAAAGTGATAATGAGTTGTAGATTAAATGAATACAGTGTGAAATAAATTTTGATTCAAATTTCAGGGTAGAACTGATAAATGCCTGTTATTCAGAAACAGAGTTCGTGTACTAAAGAATTTGGAACTTTTCCAGAAAATTTTACATGAACGATCACAGTGGTACTATGTCTGTTTATATGGGAAATGATACAATGCACAATGATTTGAAAAAGATTTATTGGTAGTCGGAATAAAATGTGGTATTTTTGAATTTATATTTAAATGCTGGATGTATCAGCAAGATAGAGATGATAATTTCAAGATGGTTATAGTCAGTGAAAATGCCGAAATGGAAATGGGACAAAGTTACTATGGATTTTGTATTAGGATTCTCCCTGACCATGAAAAAGAAAGATATGAATTGAGTAATTTTCTATTGTTCGACGAAGCCTACACATCTTATCATGGTATGAATGGGTTTCTCACTTGATAGATTGTTTGAATAACTTGTTTTTGAAATTGTCATATTACATAATATGCTAGCTTCTGTTATTTCTGATAGAGATTTATAGCTCATATTCCAATTCTGAAACAAGTTACGAGAAACTCTGGGTAGACAGTTACATTTTAGTACCGTATTTCATTTTCAGACGGTTGATCAATCTGAACATATAATTTAGATTTTGGAAGATATACTTCGATGTTGTGTATTTGAATTTGAAGGTAACTGAGAAAAGTATTTGCCTTGGGTTGAATTTGCTTATTATAATAGTTGGCAGTTAAGTATAAAATTATACTGTATGAGGTTTATATGGTCACAAATGTAAAACTCCGATGTTTTGGACGAAGTTCAGTGAGAAAGGATACATTACTAGGTTTGATTCTTTGAGACCGAAGAAAGATGAAAATGATCTGAAACAGTTTAAAAGCAGTATTTAAAAGCAGGTAAAATTTTTGAGGACGAAAATTTCTTAAGGAGGGAGAGGTGTAACAGCCCAAATTTCGGTGAAATCAAAATAGTGGTTTCGGGACCACAAATTCGAGCTGAAAATAAAATTTATTTTTATTTTATTATATGGTCCGTATTATGATAGATATGACATGTGAAAATTTTGGTACGAAAATTTATCGATTGAGTGCTTAATTATGAGATGGACTGAATAGCATAAAATGAAAAGTTGAATTCTAGTAGCTATAAGGATTAAATACCTATGGAATTTAAAACTTAAGGTCCTTATATGGTAATTAGACCATTAAGACATGTAGATTTTTCTTGGTGACTCATCCATGGAAATATAGAAAAGGGTAAGGACTAAATTGGAAAGTGAAAATTTTAATTAATTAAAAGATGATAAAATAGATATCATCTTATTTTCTCATCATCTTCCCAAAAATAAAACATGGAAACCATAGGAGAGAGAGAAGAAACTTTCATGGCCAAATTGGGTAAGTTTCATTATCTCGTTTTTAGTAATTTTAATATTTTTGGAATCGGGATAGTTTAAACTATCTATTCGGGGATTAATTTGAAAAGTTATCAAAGTATGAAAATGGGTCATGGATTTATATGCTGGAAATTAGAAATTTATGGTAGAAAATAAAAGATAGATGATAGATAAACAACTTTTACAAAGTGATTTTTGATGAAAACATGATTTATGGACTAAAATGTAGACTTGTGAAATTGAAGGAAAAATTCTAAAATTTTATGAATACAGGTACTATAAATTTTATAATGGGGCTTTGGTTAGGCTTGGAATAGGGAGTAAATTGCAGAAGTTTCATTTTTCGAGCCTAGGGATAAAAATAGAATTTATGGAAAAGTTAGGGGTAAAATGGTAATTTTACCTAGGATGAAAATTGAGTTCCCTTGAATATGAAATATGATAAATTAATGTTAAATTTACTCGTATAGATTTGGATAGATCAAATTTGGAGCTAGAACGAGGAAAGAGGAAAACGTCAGATTAATAGAATTTATGTACACGAACCTTGTCGAGGTAAGTTCGTGTAACTAAATTGTATATATATGTGCTTGTGAATTTTATAAATGCCTTAATTATGTGAAATAATCACAAATTCGTCAAAGCCCGATAAAGGAAATGTGCCCGATCAGTAATAATGCTCGATAAATGATAAATGATAAAAATGTAAATTTTATACTTGAGTTGAATGTGAACACTTGAATTGTATGAATGCATAAATTTATGAGATTGAACACATACCCGAAAATTGCCTAATAAATGTTAAATAATGGAAGTCGATGGATAAATGTGATTTCCCTGATAAAACTGCATGTGTTGCATAATGGATTTAGCCCGGACGGGTAATCCGAAATGAGCCTCTCGAGTATATATTTCAATTAGGATTTAGCCTGGACTACTAATCCTAATTGACTGGATTTAGCCTGGACTAGTAATCTAGAATGGACTCTATAGGAAATTCTTTGTCATATAAAGGATTTAGCCAAGACTGGTAATCCGACAAAGCCCTTAGAGTATATGTTACAGCTAGAATTTAGCTTGGACTGGTAATTTTGCTGTATGGTACGTGGCTCGAGAGTGTATTTACAAGGTACTACTGAGTATGAATTAACAGAATCTGATTTGTACACCTCGAGTGTGCTACCTGTGTATCCATCGATATTCCAAATAGATTCAACGGGTAAAACTCTTGACATGAGAAGAATATGAATAAGCAATGAGTTATTACACGTATATGCATGAAATACACAAAAATAATGATACGTGAAGATTGATTTAAGAAAACATAAGATGATGTGTAACACCCCTAACCCGTATCCGTCGTAAGAGTAGGGTTACGAGGTATTACCGATCAATTTACAACATTTAGCATACATTTATTTAACATAAAGCATTCATTCTCATAAATTATTCAACACAATTACATTGTCCCTTATAAGGGCCTACGAGGCTTTAAACATGCTTTAGAAGTGGTTCGGGACTAAACCGATAACATATGAAAATTTTGGAAACTTAGAAAAATTTCAACCATATAGGTGTCACATGCCCGTGTGAACAGATCGTGTGCCTCACACGGCTCCAGACACGCCCGTGTCTGAGGCCGTGTGGAAACAGGGCATACATACTGACTTGGGTCACACGGCCAACCACACGCCCGTATGTCTAGCCCATGTGCCCTTCGAAGTGGCCACACACGACCGTGTGCCAGGCCGTGCCAAACCTGTAGGGTATACTGACTTATGCAACACGGCCAAGTCACAAGCTTGTGTGCTAGGCCGTGTGCCAATTAGGGGTATGCTGACTTGTACCACATGGCCAGTCACACGCTGTGTGTGAGACCGTGTGGAGCATACTGAATTTAATTCAATTTCAACTCCAGGATACACACGGCCATGTAACATGACCGTGTGTCACACATGGCTGAGACACATGCCCGTGTCTCTGCCTGTATGGAAAAAAATAGGCCATGTGCAAGGCCAATTTGCCACCCCAACTTCAATGTACCTACACAAGGCAAAATGGTACCATTTCATCATACAATTAGGCAGCCAAAATCATCAACCAAATCCACAATTCATACCATTATAATTTCATCTATTCCAATTCTCAAATCACTACCATTTACTTAGCCAAATACATGCCAAAACAATATCAAACAATATGGTTAATTTACCATAATTCACACATACATAACTTACCCTATAAATAATCAACACAACATCTAAAATCTTACCTCATCAAAGCATTTCTCAAGCATTTATACTCCACAAATCAATTAACCATTTGAGCAACTATAAAACCATAACCACATTCACACCAAACATACCAAAATAAGCCATCACTCATGGCTATTTATACAAACCAAAACATATACATTTACAAGCCATTTCTCATGGCTATGATCACAACCAAAATACCACATCTAGCCTATAAATGCCATATACCATAAATGTATAATCCAAAGTACCAACTTAGATGTTTGATAGTGCAATGATGTTCCCGACGACTCCCAGATTTGAGCTAGCCTTGATTCACTATAAAGCATAGAAAATAACACGAAGTAAACTTCATAGCTTAGTGAGCTCGTAAGTGAATAGCTTATTTCATCGAATACATGCAAATCAACCAATTACACATGACAAAACCATATACACATTAACTACAAACCTTTCTCATGTCTCAAAACATGATCAAAGACAAACTCATCGAACTTTCACTATTTAATACTCGAATAGGTTTTGTACATACCTGTATCGCCTTGTACTAACCTCTTTCTCAACCACATCATTCGTTTACTCGTTGAACCATTCGGAATAGAAATTGGATACTCAGGAGTCTCATACAATAAGTACCTATACCATGGCCCGTAGCCAAATCAAGGTAACTTATCCGAAGAACTATTATCATGGCCTAAAGCAAAATCATCCGATATGCATGGCCCAAAGCCAAATCAGTAAAATATGCACCCGAAGTGCTAATATCATGGCCCAAAGCCATCTCAACGTATCACTTACTGACATGTCAATAGTATCCAAAACTATTCTTAAGGTTCAACCGGGCTTTCACACTTTTCGTTTCAATCATCGAATGCATCCGTAAAGTTGTTTTCACAATTCATACATTATCCATAATCCCGTTTTAACAATTTATGAAATATCAAAGCATTTTAACATGCATTTATAATGTAATCATCACATACGAACTTACCTCGTATTCAAAATTGATGGATCGGGTCGACTACTCGATAACCTTGCTTTTCCCCTATCGAAATTCAAATTCTTTCTTTCTTGATCTATATGAATTCAAAATTAACTTATTTATTCATCTACTCATTCAATTAATCCAAAAATACAAATTTTGGTATTTTTACACATTAGCCCCTAAACTTTCACATTTAATCAATTTAGTCCCTATTTCACAAATACACATAATTCACACAATTCAACAAAACCCATGCTTGGTCGAATTATATATAGGTCCCTAACAGTCTAAAACTTTCATTTATTTTGCATTTCAACCACACAATTTGCACATTTCAAAATTTAATCCATATTATACATTTTCATCAAAATTCACTTAACAAAACATGTAAAACTATTATCAAGCTTTCATATTTTAACATTAAACATCAAAGAACACATCGATTCAACAATGGAAACTCTCAAAATCTTTAACAATTTTGAAATTAAAGGTACGGGCTAGCTAGATTGAGCTGCAATGATTACAAAAACATAAAAATCATTAAAAGTCGAGCTAAAATTGTATCTTAATCAAGCTAAGAGTGTGCCAAACCTTCAAACAAATTTTATGGCTATTCTTGTAACACCCCAAACCTAGCCCATGCGGTATAACCGGATCTGGCATGTCGCATGAAGAAAGTGTATAAAGAACTTGTGATTCTTTCTAAAGTTGATTTTATTTGGTTATAGTTAAGAAAACAAGATTAGTTTATAAATATTCGATAAAAATACTACTAATCTCGAGAGGTTGATTGATGAAATGAAAATTGAACTAGTGAACTTTAAAACCGCGATTTTTGAAAATAACGTTGATAATTCGAAGGAGAATCCAAGTTAAATTATTTGTACATATTTGTTATGAAATCCATTTGTCAATCTATTTTTGAAAACCGTTGTTTATGATTTCAGAAAATCCCTGTTTAAAATAATTCATAGAAGATAATAAGTACGCCAAAACATAAAGCAAATTAAAACATATCCTAGAGGCCTTATTACAACTTTAAACCCAAAATAGTAAAAGTAACGAAATAAAGCGGAAAAGAAGTTTACTAATGTTCAAAACATCATTTCTAAAGTATGGCCTCCACCGAGTCATCCATGGCCCCAAGTCCTCATTACTAAGCATTACCTACAAGGATTAAGAAAAGAAGGGGGTGAGTTACAAGAACTCAATGTATAATCCTCATACCGTCATCCACTGGGCTTGAACCCACATAGTAAAATCTCAGGTCTAAGCCCATTTACATAACAATATTTAAATGAAAAGAATGCAACCCAACCCATCCATCCATCACACCCCCGACCAGCCAATCACACCTGTGGGGATCAAGTCAACCCACCCGCCTCACACCACTTTGCAGTCAAGCTGCTAACATATAGTATTTTTGTGGCCAAGCCACCGAAATCACAGTTAGGTACATTAATAATCGAATTGTGGCTATGCCACCAAGCTACACTTCTCTTCATACAATTTTTCCCATCCCATGCAGTATGTAAAAATGCAACATACATAGTACATTATCCAAATATAAATCAACCATTAAACTAGTGAAATATTTCGGTGAATCGACCCATTAAATTATTTAGGCAATTCGACCCACTATGGCATTTCGATAAATAAGCCCCATGAGGGCATTTTAGAAATTTGTCCCATAAGGGCATTTTGGTAAATCAACTCTTCAAAGACGTTAAAGCAATTCAGCCCGTTAAGGCATTTTCGTTATCTAACAAGTTAATACCAATTTTGACAGATCTTAGAATTAATGTTGTTTAAGCTAGTTGCTCAATTCATGCCATATTACGGTTATTAGATTTATAAGCAACAACGATCTATTTTTCCAACATGATGGTGAATCACGAATCTACAAAATTTCAGTGTGAGATTACACACCTGATTACGGTAAGAACTAAACCTTCTTGATCATCGGCACCTATGACACCATAACACTTGATTAATTAACAAAAAGAGTTTCTTAATCCACATCTAAACAATCGGTTTATCACACTTAACCTCACCACCGCGAACAACCACAATTTGTCTATTCTTATCGGATGTTGGCTCCCTTCCACAACCCGATGGGAAATCCTGAACTACCGATACCGCCCTACGTTTGAACTTGGGAGTAGAGATTGCAAGTCCACTCCCTTGTCGTCCTCCTATCGATTTTCCTTTAGTACCGCTACCACTTGCCTTCATTGGAAGAGTCTCGGTTAGGATAATATTATGATAAGAGAAAGTAGTTGTCTAAAGAGAGGGTTTCAACTTACCACTATCTCCGAAGGATCAACGAGTAGAGAACAACGAGTGATTTAGTCCCTAGCATAATCGATTAGTCAAATCTATCGATCCGTTTAGCAAAATAACCAAGTAGTGATATCGAATGGACCAAGATCCTTACCTTATTGATGGTGAACTCAACTCCAACTGATTCGACTTATGAATAAGGATGAGTCAGCAAAGATGAGAGATTCGACCAACCTCACAAGAACACTACAAAAAAGAGATGATGATGATATGAGGGAGTAGGAGGGGTGGTGTTTCGATTTAGAAATAAAGTGAAACAACCGAATGATAGTGGTCACACCTTCAACTATGGAGAAAAGAAGACGAAAGGAAGAGAAAGAAGCCACTTACCCCATTCACCCAAGGAAGAAAGTGACCAACACACAAGATGGAGAAGAGAGAAGATGTTAAAGATTCGGCTATTGAAGAGAAAGGAACAAGAAAGATTCAGCCAACCAAAGTCATCGATTAAAGAAGAAGAGTGAAAGGTTGAAGAAATGGTGAAAAAAAAAAGAGAAAAGAAGCCTATAAAAAGGATGAGAAAAAGAAGAGAGAATATCCCTTAAGGTCATGGTTTTAGGTAAGAAAAGAAGTACCCAAATGGTCACAAGAAAAGAACTTTCAAAATGGAACAAAGACTACTCAAAAATTCTACCAAGGTCTAGCTCAACCCCAAGTCTTCTTAGGGCCCCTAAACATACACAACTAACACTCTTAGCTAACCTAACGCATGGTATAATGTAAAATCTAAAATCCCAAATTTCAGGATGTTACAGTTCTAAGCCCTAATTTTCTGCTAGTAAGATGAATGTAGGCTAATTTGGTTTTTGTTTTATTTAACATATGATAATTATGCTAATTACCATAATAACCTTAATGAAAAACCATTTAAAACATCCATTAAATGTCCATATATGTCCACTCACCAATTTAATGGTCTAATTACAACATAAGGACCTTCACATTAAAGTTCTATAGTAATTTGACACCTTTAGCTAATAGAACAGTACTTTTTCCTTTTATGCGATTTAGTCTTTTTTATCCAATTGAAGATTCAAACTATAAAATTAGCTCACAAAATTTTCACACATATCAAATAACAAGCTGTAAATATCGAAAATAATATTAAAATAATTTTTGACATCGAATTTGTGGTTCCAAAACCACTGTTTCAATTTAGCTAAAATCGGGCTGTTACATGATGATACTTGTACATGAAATTCATTTGATGAATATGTCATCCTTGATTATAGACTTGTATACTTTGAGTGTACTACTACTCGTGTGACATTGATATTTCAAGATCTATGAATAAAGTTCTGATATGAAATAATCTGAACTTGAGATGAACTACTATGAAATTATACTTGTAAAATAAAGAGATGATTTATGCATGTTAAATGAACAAATGTTATGGAATGCAAATGTGCATGGAAACTTGATTGTTGTTGAGCCCAAACATGTGTTGAGGTTATTATGGAATATATGACAAACAAGGGCAATGGGGATATGTGTAGGGCTTGAAGTTAAATTGAATGAATGTGCTTTACATAGTTACCTCAAAGTAAAATGAATGGTAAGTTAAATACCATGTTATACAAACTTACTAAGCATACAATACTTACCCTATTTTATTTTCCCCTGTTTTAGAGTAAATCGAAGCTCATTGGATTGGAAGCTCAATGGAGATCACTCACACTATCTACCAGTCCATGTTGGAACAATATGGTAAAGCAATTATGGTTGTAATGGCATGTATAGGTTATATTGGCCATATTGGCATGTAAATATAAATGATGCTTGTAATCTAGCCATTGGAATGGCTAGTAATGGTTGTTTTGATATACTTGTAATGTAATGCTATGGTAATTATATACGTATGTTAAGTAGTTGATCAAATCATGTTTAACACATGAATTGAACCAAGGTAAGATAGTAAACATGTATGCATGCAACGATAGGCCATGTTAAATGATGAAATTTGCTTATTTGAATGCTTGGAATGGTTGGATTGAACTTGGTATGTTTTGATGCAGGAAAATGGTAAATTTGGGTGACAATTGAGGTTAGGAAATGGCTTTATTTTGTCCACACGGGCAGGCACACGAGCGTGTGTCTAGACCGTGTGTGACACATGGCCTACCCCATGGGCATGTAGCTAGGCCGTGTGTCCCCTGCACCTTAAATTTGAGAAAATAGAATGCTCAGAATTGAGCACATGGGCAGAGACACAGGCGTGTGTCTCAGTTGTGTGGGAGACACGTCCTAGAACATTTTGTGGCATGGCCGTGTGGCACAAATTAGAGAGCACCCTAAATCAGACACGGCTTGTAGCACGAGCGTGTCACAGGTCACATGGGCGTGTCCCTTAGACCACACGGGCATGTAAGCCTTACACCTTAGAAAAATTTTGTAATTTTGCAAAAAATTCATAGAGGTCCCGATTAAATCCTGACTCAATTCTAATGCTCGTATTGGGCCTTGAGGGTCCATCTAAGGGACGTTACAAATGATTTTGGTTAATGAATAATGATTGACATGATTTATCTAAAAATGTTCTAAATGTTTCGGTAATATTCCGTAATCCTATTCCGGCGACGTACACGGGTTAGGGGTGTTACAATTGGTATGCTCACTCGAGCTGTAGATCGATATGCTCTCACGAGCTATAAATTGGTATGCTCACATGAGCTGTGGGTCAGAATGTAGCTACACAATGCTGGTCACACGAGCTATAGAGTATTCACAACACATGCTGGACCCCAATCATCGGTAGGATGTTTAGGACCAGTACTCAAATCATGTAAACTCTAATTACACATGTCATTTGTATCTTACGGATTCCTAAGGTTCAAACGGGACTCAATATTTGTCGAACTTCGTTGGATATGCAACCATATATATTCATAACAATTCACAATTCATAAACAATTCAATATAAAACATATAAACACAATTTAATCACACAATCTTACCTCGACAAGTATACGTAGATTTGGAGGCGATTAATCCGAGTCTTTCTCTTTCCCTCAATCTAAAGTCGTATAAGGTCAGTCTTGATCTATAGGGATAAATTTAACTTAATTTAATATATAATTCATTCAATTTAGCCCAAAACATAATTTGGCAAAATTACCATTTTGCCTCAATACTATTAATTCCTTTGCAATTTAGTCCCTAGCTCATAAATGGAAATTCATGAAATTCCACCCCAACCCACTATAGCCAAATATCAATTAGGTCCCTAGGAAGCCTTATATTTCATTTGTTTCACAAATTAACCATGTAAAATTTTTATTTTTCAATTTAGTCCCTAATTGAAAATTTCATAAAAAATCTCTTAACAAAAGTTGTTTATCTAACAACCAATATTCATTTTCTATCATCAAACATCAAAAATCATGTATATTCATTACCGATAAAACCCTAATAGTTTAACAGTTTCACAAATTAGTCCCCAAGCTAGCTAGATTAAGCTACAACGATCCCAAAAATATAGAATTATTTAAAATGGGACAAAAAATATACCAATGCAAGGTAAATTGTTTTGCTGAAACTTTAAGCTCCCATGGCTTCCATACTTTTTAATTTTAGTTGTAAGAGATGAGAATAAAGATGATGGCTTATTTTATTTTATTAGTTTTATCTTTATTTTGTAAATTACTTAATTAACCTTTAAAAACATTTCTAATTACACTTATACCAAGCCATGTACATCCACTATCTCTATTTATGACCTAATTACCATATAAGGACTTAAAATTCAAGGTTCTATAGTAATTTAATACCTTTAGTTACTAGAACTCAACGTTTACAATTTATGTGATTTAGTCCTTTTTATCAAATTGAGCATGTAAACGGTAAAATTTCTTAATGAAATTTTTATACGATATTAGTATCATGCTGTAGGTAATAAAATAATAAAATAAATTTTTTGACCTCGAATTTGTGGTCCTAAAACCATTGTTCCGATTTCACTAAAAATGTCTGCCTATTTAGCATAGATCAAACTTTTTGTTATTCATTGGCAGGTGTGGTCAACGGTTATCGATAAAAGAACAACAGTCTGCTATTTTGAATGGCTTACCACAGGATTTGACCATGTGGTGCTGATTAGCACTATAATTAGAGTTTCGTTTGATCTCCAAGGAGTCACAACTACTCTTCTAGATGCTGAGGCTCGACAATAAGGCCATTTATCTCAGGCGTAATTTTCATTGAATGTTGTGATGGAAAGCAAGACTGTTTCGGCATCAGACGTTCCATCATATGCTGGACAACTGCCGCCAGAGATGTTTTGATCATCTCGTTGATCTGAGTTTTCTCATCACGATCGAGGTAGAGGATGACGTGGTGGTAGCATGAGGTCTTAATGCCATATTTGTGGAAAGTTTGGGCGCCTTGCTTGGAGATGCTTCTATCGGTATGATTTGGCGTCTAATAGCGGGGGGAAAACCCTAGAATGAAGGTTGACAGTGAGAATTTTAACTGGGTTGGATTTGCATCTCATGTGCATCGTAAGCTCATTACTACATATATGTGTTATACAGATAGTGGATCAAATTAGTCTAGGTCATGTTATACGAATGGTGGATCGAATTGGTTTGGGAAAAAGTCTTCTTACTATGTTTCTGATCTAGTAGCAATTGGTCCACTTCATCAGACTCAACTTTTAATTTATGAGATAGATCAAGTTCACCATGGCCCAAGCATCAGTTTCAGTCTCCTTTTGCTTTTGACTATATGTCACGTGAGTCTTCAACTTATAAGTCTAACTTTGTGGATCGTAGATATGTTCTTTCATCTCAATCTTCTTTTTCGATGGGAGGATACACTATGAAATCGATATCGACTAGGCCACTTATGCTTGCTAATCCTTCTACAGTTGCAACTAGGTGTGATATCCAAATAGTGGTGCTACTGCTCACATGACGAGTAACCCGACAAATATTTTTGATGTTTCTCTATACCTATTATGCATGTTGGTGGCTTATCTATCTTAGCTAAAGATTCTAGTTCGTGGTTGCTTAAGGACTTATTGTATGTTCCTGATATTAGTAAAAATTTGTTGTATGTTTCAAAGTTTGCAAAGGAAAATGGTGTGTGTTTTTAGTTTTATCCTAACTATTGCTATGTCAAGAATCTGAAGACTCGTTAGACATTGCTTTGCAGAAGTGAATCGAATAGGCTGTATCAATTTGATACTACCAAATTCGAGTACGCCTTTAATGCTGCAAGTATAGCTAGTGCAAGGTCTCTTTAATAGCAAGGGTCAGATGTTAGGTTTGACAGGTGGCATAGAAGATGGGGTCATCCATCATATGGTGTTGTTAGCATTGTTTTGAATGCTTGTAATGTTAAAATATCTAGAAATAATATTTACTCATTGTGTAATGCATGTGAACTTGGGAAAGGCCACAAATCATAATTTGGTTTTTCTAATTCAGTGTATACTGCTCATTAGAACTTGTGCTAACTAATGTATGGGGGCTAGCTCCTTGTTACTCCTCTCACTATCAATACTACTTGTCATTTCTTGATTCATTCTCACGGCACACATGGATATATTTTCTTAAAAAGAAATCTGATGCTTTTCATGTCTTTGTGTCATTTAAGACATGTTTTGAACTACAATTAGGTGTTAAACTCAAGCAAATTCAAATCGATGGAGGTGGGGAGTTTTGATCTTTTGCCTCGTATCTCCAACAATGTGGAATTATTCATCGAGTGTATTGTCTCTATACCTCTGAGCATAATGGCTTAGTAGAACGACGCTATTTGCATATTGTTGAAACAAGGCTGGTGTTATTAGCTTAGACTTCCTTGCCTATTTCTTAATGGGTTGATGTGTTTGCTACAGTTGTGCACCTCATAAATGTTCTTCCAACGATGGTATTAAATAGTGTATCTCCAAGAGATTAGCTCTTTGGCCACAAACCTTATTATCACCAACTTTGTATCTTTGTTATCCACTTCTCTGACCATATAATCGGTACAAGCTACAGTATAGGTCAGCGCCCTCTACATTTCTTGGTTATGCTTCAAATCACGAGGGGTATAAATGTGTTGATCGAATTGGTCATGTTTACATTTCTTGACATGTTCAATTTGATAAGAATATTTTTCATTTGCTCAAGCATCTAATTTTATGGTATCTATCGCTAACAATGATTCTAGTCATTACACGAGAGTTGTTACTATCTTGCTAGTGTTCATGTTCCTACAACAGTGATTCAACACAATTTAGAGTTGTTTCAGTTTCAGCTAGTGATGCTGGTGTTTAGGGTTCTTCTAAGAATGGTGCTCTAGACTCAACTTCAGGAAGTCCTGTGGGTACTTCAAAGCCAGCTGTTGAGCAATAGGGGTGTACTCCAGTTGTTGAGCAACAGATGTATACTTCAGTGAATTGTCACCCTATGATGACTAGTAGTAAAATGAGGATTTACAAACCAAAGGCCTATATGGTAATGGTTAGTTATGTGGAGCTCTCAACTATTCATGAGGCAATGACGATTCTTTCTTGGAAGTAGGCTATTAATGATGTGCTTCAAGCCTTAATTCAAAATTATACGTGGGATTTAGTTCTAGTACCGAATGATCGATCTTTAGTTGGATGCAAATGATTGTTTAAGATGATGAAAAATCCTGATGGAAGTGTAGCTCATAATACGGTTCACTTGGTTGCTCAATGATTCTCTCAAGCAATTGGACTAGACTATAATGAGACTTTTAGTCCAGTTGTTAAAGCAAATACTATACACATGAATCTCACTTTAGCTGTGTCTCGAAAGTGGAAGTTTTGAAAGATTGATGTGAACAATTCATTTCTAAATGGAGATCTAGTTGAGGATATTTACATGAAGCAACCTCCCAGGTTTGAGGTGTTTGATGCTTATGGATAGCCACTGGATTGTAGGTTGAATAAGACCATATATGGTCTTAAAAAGCACCAAGGGCTTGGTTTGAAAATTTGAGGAATTTTTTAGTACAACAGTTGGAATTTAAGGCTTCGAGAGTTGATTCTTCATTGTTTTACAAGCATACGATTACTAGAAGTGTTTATTTTCTTGTGTATGTTGATGATATTATTGTTACAGGTGGTGATTGTGTTGAGTTAGATACTGCTGTTTCTTGTCTTGATCATTAGTTCTCTCTTAAAGACTTAGGGGAGCTGAATTTTTTTCTTGGGCTTGAAGTGTTGAGACATAATGATCGGATGCATGTGTCTTAGAAAAAATACGATCGTAAGTTGCTAGAATGCGCAAACATGGTGAATTCCAAGCCAATAAACACTCCTATGGTGAATTATCCAACTCTTATATCCTTGGTTGGGTCCACCATTTCAGATGGTACACTTTATTGACAGGTTATAGGTAGTTTGCAGTATTTGTGTTTAACTCACCTTGATTTGTCCTTTGTTGTCAATAAAGTTAGTCAATATATGCATAAACCTCATGATGTGCATTAGAAAGCTGTAAAATGTTTCTTTTGGTATGTTAAGGGTATAATTGATTATGGGTTGTTGTTTCAAGCATTGAGTATGAGTTTAACTGGTTTTAGTGATGTTGATTAGGTGAGTTCACTTGAAGATTACAAGTTTACTTTCGGGTTTTGTGTGTATCTTGGTGATAATCTTATTGGTTGGATGTCCAAGAAATAAAGTGTTGTATCTCGGCCTACTCCAGAAGCTAAATATAAAAGTTTAGCTAATGCGACATCTGAGTTGACGTGGTTTCATTCTTTGTTGAATGAGATAGGGTTAAAGCTTGGTGGTACACCTATTTTTGGTGTGATAATTCTAGTGTTGTCTCCTTAGCTGCTAATCATGTGCTACATGCTAAGGTTAAACATGTGGAGCTGGACATTCATTTTGTTCGTGAGAAGGTACTGAGTGATCAGCTTTGCGTGAGTTTTGTTCTCGGTTGTGATCGGTGGTTGATGTGTTGACCAAACCATTAATAGTTGGAGTCATTTCTCGTTGTCATGATCGAATGAATGTTGTTGTTGCAAGTGTTTTGTGTCAAGATACTGGAGGGGGAATGTTAGAGTAATTGTGTTAGTTAGGCTCTGTTAGAGTATTGTTAAACTTTATTAGAGGATTGTTGTAAATCGTTTAGTGAAGTTCTCATTTTGTATAAATGTATGGCTTGTAACAATGAGTTTTTGGTGACTTAATTAATTCATTCATGAGTTTCTAGTACCTAAAAATAAAAGTACTAAATTTGAAGTGTACGGAATGTATAAAAATTTGGAGTATATTTTAAATAGGTATGACAATGAGATAGGAATGATCAAAATTTTGCCCCAAACTAACCCCGACGTAGGACTTATATGTCCTGAACTTGACCCAAGCTCGACTTAAAAAAATAACCCTTCTAATAAATAAATAAATAATGTACTCGACCTGAATCTGGCAAGCATTGATATGTAAAAAAATCACATTTTTAATATAAATTTTTGACAATTTTCAGGTTTTATCTACTATAGTGTCGTTGAACAAGAAGTATAATTTTTAATATTTTTTAACTTTTTTCTTTATAATTCATTTCTGCAACACTTTCAAATGGTGGGTTAATTAACAAAGAAGAAGTTTTGAAAATTAAATAAGGAACATAAAGAAAAAAGCTTACACGGGAGAACATAAATGTGAGGCAAAAAAATAAAAATAAAGATATAATATTAATATAGGGTAAACAAATAAAATAGTTTACTTTGTTTGGCTCAGGTTCTATTTAGTTACTTACGTTATTATTTTGTTATGAAATGGTCACTCTGCTGTTAAAATTTCTTACCTCCCAAACAATAGTCCTACATGATAGTTAAAATGAGTTTTAAATGCCAACGTCTATTAACACAAATTTCAAGTTGATCCCAATTATTCCTTAACATCTTTATAGAATGATATTATGGTGGATTTTGGAACATTAGTGTCTCAAAATAAATGTATGAGGGCCAATATTAGGGCCCTAGAACTAGTTCAAGGTAATCACAAAGCCTAATATGCCCATATATATTAGTATTTACTTGAGTTAAGGAGGACCAACCCTGGTACAACAACCATCTGTGAATTAGATTGTAGGCTATTCCAGAAGCATTGTATATGCCTTGAAGCATGCAAATCATGTTGGTTAATTGCTTGTAGGAGAATTATGGGGTTAGATGGATGTTGGCTAAAGAGATATTATGGTGGACATTTTCTTGCTGCTGTTGGGGTTGATGCCAACGATTTTTATATATCTAGTGGCCTTTGCTGCAATTGAAAATGAAAACAAAGAATTATGTTTTTGGTTCCTCAAGCAATTAGGGAGGGACTTGGTGATCAACAACTCCTACAATGTATGCTTCATGTATGATAAACAAAAGGTACCATAAAGTCATATTGTTCCCTAAATTATATCTGTTTATATAAAAACTGTTGCTTATCATGTTTTTTTAACTATTTTACAAGGCCTAATAAAAGTCATTTCTGTGTTGTTCCCTAATGTTGAAGCAAGAAATTGTGCTAGGCATCTTTACAACAATTTCAAAAACAAGAAAGGATTTAGAGGCCAAGTTATGTATCTCACTTATTGGAAAGCTGCTAAAGCAACTTTTCCAAGGCAATTTGAAGAAGCAATGCCTGAAATGAGGTCATTGTTAAAATCTACTAAGGATTGGCTGTGTAAGAAGGATCTGAGGACTTGGTCAAAAGCCCACTTCTCAACAAGATGCAAGTTTGATCTGCTACTTAAAAACAAGAGTGAATGCTTCAACAAGGTTAATTCTTTTATTTAATATTACTATTTATGACTTCTTGTTGTATAACTATTGTTGGAGTTATTTAAGACTTGCTCTTCTTGTAGATCGTTTTATAAGCTAGAGATAAACCTATCCTAACGATGTTAGAAATAATTAGAAGTAAAGTCATGACTAAGTTGGTTTCCATGAGGGAGGTTGTTGAGAAGTATCCTGGACCTTTGTGTCCAAGGATACAAAAGGAGCTATCTGAAATTGTTTGTCAATCCAATAAGTAAGTTCAGCTAACTCTTTTTTACTTAGCTTGAATTTTGTTACTTGGAACCAAAAATTTTTAACATTAAAATGTTACTTTATTTATAGTGTATGGCTAGTATATGCTGGAAATGAGAAGTATAAGGTAGACTATGGATTAGGCAACAAGCATGTGGTTGACCTCCTCAACTCCTCTTGTTCATACAAAAATGGGACTTGTCAGGAATCCCATGTAAGCATGTTGTTTCTTGCATGCAATTACTTGTTGTGAGCCCTAAAACTTATGTCAATACAAGCTATACTATCACAACCCAACTGGATATTTACAGCCGCTTGATTAACCCTATAAAATGTAGTATCCCTAATGTAATATCTCGTTTTTAAGTGATGTCAGAAACAATGGTTTTGGACCACAATTTTGACAAGTGAGTCAATATTTTATTATTTATTTATTATTTATAGGAGTATTGCAAGGTCATATTAAAATTTGGTTAGAAAATTTTAATGTTTAGTGATTAATTAAGTAAAAAAGACTAAATTGTAAAAGCTACAAAAGTTACTTGCTATTAGATTAAATGTGTTAAATGACTTTGGAAAATTGATTTGATGGCCTTAATTGGTAATTAGACCATATTAGTTTATAGTGGCAGTTTGGACTTGTTTATTAAAGAAATTTTATTAATTTCATCAGGGTAAAATAGTAAATAAATGATTAAAATGAAAAAAATAGAAAAAAATTATCATCTTCTTCAATTGTTTTTCTTTCAACTGAAACACCATAGAAAGAGAGCTTGAAAGTTCGGTTCATGTTCTTCTTTGCATGTAAGTGATTCTAGCTTCGTTTTTAGTGATTTTTATGTTTTTGAATTTGTTTTACCTTAATCTAACTAACTCGAGGGTTAATTTATAAAACTGTTAAATGTTTTAGATTATGCCATTGATGAGTTTGAAGTGTTTTTGAAGTTTGATGATAGATTATTTAGCTTGGTTGTTACATAAAACTATTTTGTAAAATAATTTTTAGCGATTTTGATGTTTAAGGATTTAATTGTTAAAGTAGTAAAATCTCCTGAAAATATGGTGAAATTATGGGATATATGGGTCAAGGACTACAAGATATTCGGTTAGCCTAGTTTAAGCTTTAATATGTTCTATTTGAAAGTTTCGGGTTTAAGGACTAAATTGTATAAGGGATAAAATTTAGGGGTAATTTTGTAAAACGTGATTAAATGGCTTAAATGTGTAAATTTGATAGTTTGTTTGATTTGAATAGTGATTTGAAATTAGCTATTAAATGGGTAAGGTAAGTTATTGGATTGAATTGTATAAGCTTACTAACTAAGTATTTTACATATTTACTTATATTATTCTGTTCTATAGATTTTGGATAATCTGAACGTGCCAATTGGATCAGTGGGAGCTCATACCTGCCATCTTTTGACTCGGTAGATTTTGAAGTTTAAACTTGTGGTTACTTGTGGCATGTTGTAACAGTTTGTTTTCAGTGAAATTAGAATAGTGGTTTGGACCACAAATCCGAGTAAAAAAGAAAATTTATTTTAATATTATTACATGGCCTACATTATGATAGGAAAGACGTATGAAAATTTCGATAAAAAAATTTACTGATTTCATGTTTAATTATAGCAAGGACCAAATTACATAAAATGAAAAAGTTAAGTTCTAGTAACTATAGGTATTAAATAGATAGGGAATTCAAAATCTGAGGTTGTTATATGGTAATTACACCGTTAAGAAAAGTTAGTAGATATTTATGATTATTCATCTATGGAAATTAAAGAAAAGAAAAGGACCAAATTGGAATTGGAAATAAATAAAGATGATAATAGCCTAATATCATCTTATTTCATCTTCTTCTTCCCCAAATTCTATGGAAACACTAGGAAAGAGAAAGAAAAGCAAGCAAGCCTAATTGGGTAAGTAATCATGTCCCATTTTTAGTAATTTTTATATTTCTAAGATCGTAACAACCTAATCGATCTATTTTGGGGATCAATTTGCAAAGTTATAATTTTTCCATGGATGTATATGCTGAAATTTTGAAATTTATGGTAGAAATTGAAAGGTTGTTGATAGATAAATAATATTTGTAAAGTGAATTTTTATGAAATTGTGATTTAGGGGCTAAATTGTAAAGATGTAAAATTCATGGAAAATTTTTGAAATTTAAGTCCCGTTTGGTCAAATGAAAATCGATGGATGCAAGTTTCCTGTATTGGTTGTGGTTTTGCATATGTTGCGACACACTATAGCTCGAAAGAGCGTCCTATTATTAGCCCTCTCGAGCTTCCTGTTATATGGTTCTTGCGAGCTTCTCGTTATAGCTCTTTAGAGTGTCCCGATAGGTTGTGATTCTACATTTGTTGTGGACACACCTTAGCTCTTATGAGCATTCCGATTATAGGCTCTCCGTGAGCTTCTTGTTAAATTGGCTCTTTGTGAGCTTCCTGACAGTGCTCACTTGAACTTCTTGATATATGGCTATCTGGAGCTTCCTGTTACATGGCTCTTTGTGAGCTTCCCGATAGGCTCTTCGTGAGCTTCCCGATATGGTTCTTTTTAAACTTCCTGATTATGGCTCTTATGAGCTTCCGTTGTACAGCCCGGATAAGCTTCCCGATACATGGGTCACATGAGCTTCCCATGATAAGGCTTGCGAGTGTGCTTCCCGGGTATGTGCTCTAAGGAGCACCCCTGTCTATGAATTGACTAATTATTGATAAGTACACCTTGTGTGTACTACCAGAGTATCCATCGATATTTTAATGATTCAACGGACAAAAATCCTGATGTAAGAAAATATGAAAATTAAATAAGTTTATCTCGAATATCCCTGAAATACCTGGAAATGGTTTCATGATGAGCTAATCTTTGTTTTCCTGATATTCATGTAAATTTCATGACTAAATTGTGTCCTCTGCATCTTAAAAATTAAGAAATAGAATGCTCAGAATTGATCACATGGGTAAAGACACGGGCATGTGTCTCAGCTGTGTGAAGCACATGGCTCAAGACACGGGTGTGTGTCTTGGCCGTGTAAATCTTGCACCTAATTTTTGAAAATTAAATTTTCCACACGGCCTGGCACACGGGCGTGTCGCTGGCCATGTGACCCAAGTCAGAGAGTTACATGGGTATGGACATGGCCGTGTGCCTCACATCGAATGCCCACACGATTTTGAGACACGGGCGTGTCACTTTATCGTGTAAGCCACACGGCCTACCCACACGGGCTTGTGTCCCTTGTATTTAAGAAAAAAATTTGGAACTTCGCGAAAAATTCTTTGAGTTTTTGATTTAGTCCCGATTTATTTCTAATTTATAAAATGGGCCTCAAGGGTCCATTTAAGGGACAATATGATTAAATGATTTGTTTTGAATATGAATAGTAAATGACATGGATTAATAGTATTTGATATGTAAATTTTAATAATGCTCTGTAACCTTATTTCGGAGACGGATATGGGTTAGGGGTGTTACATTTATATATATAGGATGTTTACATTGTAAATGTTGAATAGGTTTTAGTACTTTACTTGTAAGTGCACTTATATGCAAACTTGATGTATGTAATGAATATTTGATGTTCAGGTAATGTGTAGTTTTAAGTCAAGTTTAATGGTGTTTTAGATGTTTAGGTGATAGCAAGTTTTGGTATGAATATTGCAAGTTTTTTATGCTAGAATGAATGAGTTGAATGATTTGGATGATTGTTGTTTTATGATTGTAATGTGGTGCCATTGAAGGCACATTGGTTAGACACTGATGTTGAATGAATTTGGTATGTTCTGGGTATGTTTTAATGTGTTTTGAAAAGACAAAATGATTGGAAATGGTTTGTCTTGGAACTTAAGCAATGGTAGGTGAAAAAACTTGGTTTTGAAGTTATTTTAGGTGCATACGACCGAGGACATGGGTTGTCACACGGCCATGTGCCATATATGGTTACCTACATGGCCGTGTGGTTGTTTGATTTTAGGTGCAACATTTTTCACACGGTCATAGGTTGTTACATGGTTAGGCAACATGATCGTGTAACCCTATATTAAAACTGTACACGGTCTGAGAACACGGGTGTTTGTGGTAGCCACACAGCCATGCTTGTGGCCACATGGGCTGGCCTCCGTCATATGGCCTGGGCACACGGTCGTGGGACCCCTGTTTACACTTTTTACTCAAAATTTTGTAGAAGTTTCAATTTAATCTAGAATTGATTCTAGTTTGTTTTAAATGTTTTGTAAGTAAGATTAAGGTCCAAATATGATTGAATAACATGGAAATGATTATGATTTATTATGAAGTGATTTATTTTGTCTATATTTGTTTGATTATTGAAAAAAGATAATGTTTTGTAGTTGTATCATCTGATAACTCTGGTTGGGTGACCGAACCAAGTATAGGGTGTTACATTTAGTGATATCAGAGCTATGGTTTAGTCATTTCTAGGACTGAGCATAGCATGTATTGAGTCTAGAAATACATACCACAATAACATGTAAGCTGTGTGATGCTCATGATCTGATCTGACAATGTTTGCTTTTATAGATTCATGATGGCAAATAAATTTAATCGTGTCGATAATGGTGATGTTGAAAGGCATGCTTTAGCTTCCAATGAGGGAGCAAGTCAGGATATGGCTGGACCTTAATTATCGGGAATTTGAGATCATAATACTGTAACATCCTAAAATTGGGGTTATTTGTGATTAAATTGTTTTGCTTGTGATTGAATTGCTGTGGTGTTATTCGTGGAGTAATAGGACTTAGTCATGGATCTTGAGTAGGCTCAGAATGGTAGAAAAATTCATTTGTAAGCTCTAAAGATAGGGAGCCTTAATAGGTAGGGGTTACAAGTTTAAATGAGGGAATATTTGACACAATGCTAGAATTGACGCCACAAGGGGAGCAAGGGGAGCCTATGTTCAAGTCGTAGAATTCTCCTTTTTGCTCTTTATTTTGGATGGTAAGAGAGAGAGAGAAGTACTCAATTTAAACTTCAGGATAATAAGGATATTATTAGGATTTAATTAGATTTTATGTGAATAATCTTTAATAGTTGGCAGAGAGAAAATATAGGCTTTTGACTAATTCAAATTTGTTTGAATTAGTGGCCAAGAGTGATTCAAGGAAGTGGCCGAATTTTGAACTCCTTGTTCAAGGGGAGTGGACGGCAAGGAGACTAGGTGAAGGGGGGTGCCGAATTTTCTTAAGGCACCTATTCATCTTTTATTTTTTCTTTTTCCCTTTGCAATAGCCGAATGTCCCTACTCTCTCATCTTTCATCTCTTTTCCTCTAATTATTCTTTTCTAGAGATACCAAATCACCATTGTTATTTCTTCTTTTCTTCTTTGTGCCTAAAACCTAAACTCTCTCTCTTCTTCTTTCTTGAAAGCCCATCTTCTTCATTATTATTTCTTTCTCTCTAGTCGAATCTACTCCCTACCTTTGTGCCAAAATTTCCTTTCTTCTATTTAGATCCATTTGGCCGAATATCAGGAAGGCATAGGTGCTTTCGGGATTTCTTTGTCCAATCGATTGTGAAGGTAAGTAATAGCCGAAACTCTCCTTTCTTCTTTCTCTCTTGTCGACTTGGATGAATGGGAAAAGCCAAAATATATTGGTGGCTAATCAGTGTTGAAACCGATTTTATCTAGGTACTCCGGGATTTTTGAAGTATTCAGTCAAGCCTCCATTCGTTAGCAATCAGTCTTGGAAAATGAAGCAGATTTGCGTATCGTGAGGTGGTTAGTGTTCAAGAAGCATTTAGGAGCAAGGATATCTTGTGTGGCCGATTGTCTCTTTGGGATTTAGGGCTATCGTGGGTAACAGGTGTGTACATACACACTTTATAACTAACAACTGTGCTAAATACATTATGTATGCTAAACTGGATTGATGTAGATTTGGACCTAATACCATAAGGTATTAGCAAGGATTCAGGTAAGTCCTTGTCGATTTGAGATAACTATATGATGCATGATTGATGCAAGGCATATTTGGTATATGTGGCCTATAAAGTTATGGTTATTGATAAATCCAGTGTATGTTGCTAAATAAACATGTTGGCATGATTTCTGTTAAATGCATATCATTGATTGATGTGGGTTAAATGAGTGGAGGGGGAAGTGATATCCGTGTCTACGGACACCAATGGTTTGGTACCACATTTCGTGACTAAGGTCACCAGAGGTTTGGCACCTCATAGCGTCTTGTCCCAGTGGCTTAGCACCACAGTGGGTTGGCCCCACAGTTGATATTATGGGATCATCGCCAGTGATTTGGTATCACATGTGGGTTGGCCCCACAACTTGTTATATGTGACTTCGGGTCACCAGTGGTTTGGCACCACCAGTGGTTTGGCACCACAATATTGATGGATATCGTGACTTTGAGTCACCAGTGGTTTGGCACCACCAGTGGTTTGGTACCACACGGGGTAGAGAAAGGTGTTTTGGATGGCTAGGTTGGGTGCATGTTAAACTTAGTGCATGTTAACTTAGTTATAATTTGTGTATGATGTTGCATTAAACCGGAGGAAGGGTTACACATTGAGTCTTGGTGACTCACCTTCTCCTTTAACTTTTTCAGGTGACTCGTAGATTGCGGATGAGGAGCCGAATGGACTTGAGGTGGCCATGCAGTGAAAATGTGGATTAAATGAATTTTGAGCTATTTTTATTTAATTGTCGGTTTTATTTGTTCAAGTTGTAATAAGGCCTCCTAAGATTTTACTTTGATTATTTTACATGTTTTGGATAATTTGTTTAAACTACTTAGTGACTTTAAAATGGGTACACACGTTTTCTTAAATTCAAACGTAAATGTTTTATTGTGCCATCGGGTACATTTGATATTGGTAACAACCTGACTTAATAGATCTTTAACAAAACTAAGTGTGGTTTTCTTCATACACCTCAATGGTTTTAAAACAAGACGGTATCTTTTACTTTAAATTAAATCGGATAAAGGGATTTTTCAAAATGTTTTCTCTGTAACATACCAAATTCGGTCGTAATGTTTGGGCCGGGTTTGGGGTGTTACAAAATTGGTATCAGAGCCCAGTTCAAAGCTCAACTGTGGGGCCCAAGGCCCAAAATGTTTTGTGAGGCCTTTGTGAAATATTTTTGGTTGTGGAATAGCATGGCACCGAGTCTCCGGCACCAATCCACCCAGGTAAGTACTTCTAATTGCTGTATGAATTATTATCTGTAGAAGGGTAGGTATGGAACGTAGATAATATGATAGATGTTTGAACCATAGGACTAGTTTACCCCAACAAAATACATAAGACTTTAAATGCCTAATTAAACAAACCTATGATTAAGTCGCCGAGTTAGGGTGTGGTAACCCCACATGCATGTCTAGGATTGGATCCGAAGAGCTTGGTACTTAAGTAGTCCTCGTGACTCACCTCCTCTTCACAGAATCCTACAGTGCGTAGCTTGGTTCACCCTAACCAAGAGGACTCGGTCATAAAGCAAACACAATAAATAAAACCCAAGGGATTAGCCATGTTTTATGAAAACTCTAAGTTTTAAAAATCATTACAATACTCCTTTAAATAGTAACAAAATTTATTTCGGAAAATTTTAAAATATTTTCAATTTACCAAAATTACCAAAATGCCCTAGTGATAAAATTACGAAAATGCCCTTGGTTTCTAAAATTACCGTACTACCCCGATTTTAATAAAATTCTCTTACTTTGCAAAAGTATCCAAAATTTTGTATTTCAAAATAATACCACGACTTTGGAAATTTACAAAATTACCTCGATTGATAAAATTACCAAAATACCTGGATTCCAAAATTTCAGTACCTTTAATTTGACAAATTTTAGAAATACCTCCAGGTTTGGAAATTTCAAATGTCAAAGTGTCCTAGTTTATTAAAGTTTTAAAATTTCTCCGTTATTACGAAAATACCCTCAGAGGAAAATGACGAAAATACCCTCAGGATAGAAACTACGTAAATGCCCGAAAGTGAGTGTGTATGAAAGGTATTAGGAATGGATGTGCTTTCCTGTGAACTAGGATAGAGGACTTAAAACTTTGATTGATCGAAAGAATCTCTATTAAACTCTCTTCATAAAATTTCTTCATGGATAACTAAGTGAAACAAGTACTAATCCATAAAAATTTCTTAATCGATTAAAGCGCAATAGTTAGAATGAGCTCTAGAGGACGTGGCCATCGTGGGCCGCGATGAGGGCGGGATGACCGTGTCGTAACTCGTTAGGTCGGGTCGTGGATCCGAGAATGAGGTACCACCGCCACCACCACCCCCAACTTTGGAGTGAGGGAGTAGGATCGACGGGAGGTGAGGCAAGATCGCAAGTCGTGTTATGAGTCCTTGAGATGGTGGCTGGGGCAAGTGGAGGTATGGGAGCTCAAAATTTATACCCGAGCGACTCCGATCCAATGGGGCTAAGGTATTCCGGGGTGTATCGGGAGTGGCACCCAGTGCGGCGTAATATTGGTTAGAATCGACTGAGAGGATCATGGATGATCTCGATCTGACAAGTGAGGAGAAGCTAAAAGGAGCGGTGTCACTTCTAAAGGATGAGTCATATCAGTGGTGGCTCACGGTTCGGGATGGTGCCACGGCAGATGACCTTACCTGAGAGTATTTCAAAGCTACTTATCAGAAGAAGTATGTGGGCACCAGCTACATTGATGCACAGAGGAAAGCTTTTCTAGGGGTTGGTACAAGGAAATAAGTCTGTATCGGAGTATGAAGCAGAATTCTTGAGGCTGAACCGCTATGCTCGGGGAATTGTGTCAACAGAGCATGATCGTTGTGTCCGCTTTGAACACGGACTTAGGGATGATTTAAGGTTGCTGATTACTCCACAGTAAGAGCGTGAGTTTTCTGTCTTAGTGGAAAAGGCTAAAGTAGCCGAAGGGATCAAGGAGTCCGTGAGACAGAACTACGATAGGAACAAGCAGAAAAGAGGATTTGGGTCGTCTGGATCGGGTAATAATGCACAGAAGAGGGCTAGGCAGAGTGGGTCGAATCAGGTGAAGGCCCATGGCTACTAATCGAGACCACCAAAGGTCAATCGCTGTGGGAAATCACATTGGGGAGGATGTTGGACTGGTGAAAGAGGATGCTTTGAATGTGGATCGTTGGATCACCGTGTAAGGGATTGTCCTCGAAAGTTAGCTAAGAACCAGCCAGAGGGTCAGAACCGTGCTCAGGCTAGAAATGTAGGACCACTACAGAGGGGTCGTGGTAATGGTAGAGGAGGCAATAATTCTAGTCGAGGTCATGGAATTCTGGGCAGAGTGCAAGCAACACAAAGGCAAGGCAGCCTGGTTTAGTCTATGCAAAGAAGGCGTCGAGAGGAGGGTGACGCACCGGAACTTCATAATCTGATACGTTCCTAATTTTTGGTCTTCCATATGTTGCATTAATTGATGTGGGTTTGACGATTCATACGTTGCTAGTAGCGTGGTAGAGACTATGAATCTAGACTTTGAGACTACTTCTAGGGAGATGACAGTAATTAGCCCTCTAGGTCACTCTGTAATTGTAAACAAGTTATATAGAGATGTACCCCTAGAACTCCAATGGGTAGTGTTGTTGGCCGATCTAATGGAACTGCCATTTGGGGAGTTCGATTTGATTCTTGAAATGGACCGTTGGTTAAGTATCGTGCAAAGTCGGATTGCATTTGCTAAGCGCATGGTTCTAAAGATGGTGAGGGTGATGAAGTGGTCATGATAGGTAATAGAAGAGATTACCTATCCAACGTGGTGTCTGCGTTGAAGGCGGAGAAGATGGTCAGGAAAGGGTGTGAGGCATTTTGGTTCAAAATATGCCTTGGAGGCTAAGGAGTCGCAGATTGAGAAGGTCCGAACGATAGGGAATTGACCGATGTGTTTTAGAAGAACTTCCGGGTCTGCCTCTAGATCGGGAAGTTGAATTCGGTATAGACTTGTTACCCGAAACGGTGCCTGTGTCTATAGCACCATACCGAATGGCACCGAAGGGATTGGTGGACCTGAAGGCTCAAATTTAGGAGCTCTTGGACCGAGGGTTTATCCGACCAAGTATATCTCCGTGGGGAGCACCTGTGCTGTTTGTCAAGAAGAAAGATGGGTCAATGCGGATGTGTATCGACTACCGTAAGCTAAACAAGTTAACGATTAAAAACAAGTATTCGTTGCCCCGGATTGATGACTTGTTTGACCAACTGAAGGGTGCATCGATTTTCTCGAAGATAGACCTTAGGTCGGGTTATCACCGACTTAAGGTGAAGGAGGGTGATGTTCATAAGACGGCATTTCGTACTCGGTATGGGCATTACAAGTTTCTAGTGATGCCATTTGGGTTGACCAACGCACCTGCAGCGTTCATGGATTTAATGAATAGGGTGTTTCAAAGAAGACTTGGATCAATTTGTCATGGTGTTTATAGGCGACATATTGGTTTATTCAAAGACGGAGGGGGCATGACATGAATTTGCATATAGTTCTACAAGTCTTGAGGAGAAGCGATTATATGCAAAATTCAAAATGTGAATTTTGGCTTAGGGAGGTGGCTTTCTTAGGTCACGTGGTGTCAACGGAAGGGATTAGAGTGGACCTCGCAAGGTTGAAGCGGTGTTGGATTGGAAACCGCCTAAGTTAGTGGCAGAAATTCAAAGTTTTCTGGGTCTGGCAGGGTACTATCGAAGATTTGTGGAAGGGTTCTCTTTAATCGCAGCACCACTAACTAAGTTATTAAGAAAAGGAGTTCCATTTGTATGGTTAGAGAAACAAAGAGGAAAGTTTTGATAAGCTAAGGAAGATTCGACTAAGCTCCAGTTCTGCATACGACTGAGGGGAAGTTGTTCTGATTTCTTGTGATCGTCCCATCTGGGTTGGGATGTGTATTGATGCGAGAAGGAAGGTAATGGCCTATGCATCCCGTCGCCTAAGACCGCATGAGGTTAACTATCCGACTCACGACTTGGAATTAGCGGCAGTAGTCTTCGCTTTGAAAATATAGAGGCATTACTTGTATGGGGAAAAGTCGATAGTCTACACGGATCACAAAAGTTTGAGGTATCTCTTGACTCAGAAGGATTTGAACTTGAGACAGCGTCGATGGATTGAACTGTTGAAGGATTACGACTGTTCAATTGAGTACCATCCAGGCAAGGCTAACGTGGTGGCTGATGCGTTGAGCCGGAAGGTCGTAACGGACTTAAGGGCGATGTTTGCTCACCTCAGTCTATACGACGATGGAAGTCTTTTGGCAGAACTACAAGTTAAGCCGACTTGGATCGAGGAGATTAAGAAAAAACCGTTAGTAGATAAAAGTTTGAATGCGCGGAGATTGCAAGTTCAAGATGGTGGTTTGGAAGGGTATAGTTTGTTTGGTGATAGAGTATTATGTTTTTAAGGGCGAGCTTGTATGTCAAGGATGTTGAATTGAGGTAAAGAATTCTTCAAGATGCACATAGCAGCCATCGCTATGCATCCCAGAGGTAGCAAGATGTATGGAGATTTGCAAAATAGTTACGTGGCGAGGCTAAAAGCGCTAGGTAACCGAATTTGTGGGAAGGTGTTTGACATGTCGCAAGATGTTAAGGCTAAACACCGATTGCCATCGTGGTTACTTCAACCGGTGAAGATCCTTCATGGAAATGGGAGAGGATCACTATGGATTTTGTCGGTGGGCTACCCTCACGCCCAAAGAAGGATGCGCTTTGGATGATTATGGACCGCTTGACTAAATCACTCACTTCATACCGATGAGGGTGGATTACTCACTTGAAGCTAGCTAAGTCAGATGTGTCGAAAATAGTGAGGTTGCATGGTGTGCCAAGATCAATCATCTAAGATAGGGATCCCAAATTTACGTCAAGGTTCTCGAAAGCATTGCATCGGGCTTTGGGTACGATTGGATTTTAGTCAAACATTCCATCCACGGTCGACGGCGGTCGGAAAGGGTCATCTGATTTTAGAGGACATCTTTGAGAGGTTGTGTTCTGGATTTCAGTGGTAGTTGGGAAGAGTATCTACCGTTGGCAGAATTTTCTTATAACAATAGTTATCAAGCGAGTATCCAGATGGCACCATATGAAGCACTGTATGGATGAAAATGCCGTACTCCTACGTGTTGGACGGAACTAGGTGAATGACAAGTTTTGGGTCCAGAGTTGGTGACGAAAATTGAAGATAAAGTTAAGGTGATTTGGGCTCGTCTCAAGGAAGCGTCGGATAGGCAGAAATCTTGTGCTGATCTTAAGCGTAAGGAAATGGAATATGCAGTAGGAGATAAAGTTTTTCTGAAAGTGTCGCCTTGGAAGAAGGTATTAAGGTTTGGGCAAAAAGGGAAGCTAAGCCCTATGTTCATCGGGCCATATACAGTGTTAAAGCAAGTGGGTCCGATAGCTTACCAGCTCGAGCTGCCGGCAGAGTTGAGTCAGATTCATGACGTCTTCCATGTATCAATGCTTAGGCGATATCGGTCGGATCTATCACACGTTATGCCAGTGGCAGAGATTGAGGTAAACTCGGACTTATCTTTCGAGGAAGAACCAGTTCAAATCTTAGATCGGGATGTCAAAGTTCTACGTAGGAAGTCAGTACCTTTGGTGAAAGTGCTATGGCGAAACCATGGTGCGGAAGAAGCTACGTGGGAACCCGAGGATGTGATGCGACAGTAATACCCCCACCTCTTCTGATTAGGTAATTTCAAGGCCAAAATTATTTTAAGGGGGTAGAACTGTAACATCCTAAAATTGGGGTTATTTGTGATTAAATTGTTTTGCTTGTGATTGAATTGCTGTGGTGTTATTCGTGGAGTAATAGGACTTAGTCATGGATCTTGAGTAGGCTCGGAATGGTAGAAAAATTCATTTGTAAGCTCTAAAGATAGGGAGCCTTAGTAGGTAGGGGTTACAAGTTTAAATGAGGGAATATTTGACACTAATAAGGCCTTGGAAAAGTGGCAAGGAGATGCCACTTAAAATGCTAGAATTCACGCCACAAGGGAGCAAGGGAGCCTATGTTCGAGTCGAAATTCTCCTTTTGCTCTTTATTTTGACTGACAAGAGAGAGAGAAGTGCTCAATTTAAACTTCAGGATAATAAGGATATTATTAGGATTTAATTAGATTTTATGTGAATAATCTTTAATAGTTGGCGAGAGAAAATATAGGCTTTTGACTAATTCAAATTTATTTGAATTAGTGGCCAAGAGTGATTCAAGGAAGTGGTCAATTTTGAACTCCTTGTTCAAGGGGAGTGACTGACAAGGAGACTAGGTGAAGGGGTGCGGATTTTCTTAAGGCACCTATTCATCTTTATTTTTCTTTTTCCCTTTGCAATAGCCAATGTCCCTACTCTCTCATCTTCCATCTCTTTTTCCTCTAATTCTTCTTGTCTTGAGATACCAAAATCACCATTGTTATTTCTTCTTTTCTTCTTTGTGCCTAAAACTGAAACTCTCTCTACTCTTCTTTGTCGAAAGCCCATCTTCTTCATCATTATTTTTTTCTCTCTAGCCGAATCTACTCCCTACCTTTGTGCTGAAATTTCCTTTCTTCTATTTAGATCCATTTGGCCGAATATCAGGAAGGCATAGGTGCTTTCGGGATTTCTTTGTCCAATCGATTGTGAAGGTAAGTAATAGCCGAAACTCTCCTTTCTTCTTTCTCTCTGTCAACTTGGATGAATGGGAAAAGCCAAAATATATTGGTGGCTAATCAGTGTTGAAATCGATTTTATCTAGGTACTCCAGGATTTTTGAAGTATTCAGTCAAGCCTCCATTTGTTAGCAATCAGTCTTGGAAAATGAAGCAGATTTGCGTATCGTGAGGTGGTTAGTGTTCAAGAGGCATTTAGGAGCAAGGATATCTTGTGTGGCCGATTGTCTCTTTGGGATTTAGGGCTATCGTGGGTAACAGGTGTGTACATACACACTTTATAACTAACAACTGTGCTAAATACATTATGTATGCTAAACTGGATTGATGTAGATTTGGACCTAATACAATAAAGGTATTAGCAAGGATTCAGGTAAGTCCTTGTCGATTTGAGATAACTATATGATGCATGATTGATGCAAGGCATATTTGGTATATGTGGCATATAAAGTTATGGTTATTGATAAATCCAGTGTATGTTGCTAAATAAACATGTTGGCATGATTTCTGTTAAATGCATATCATTGATTGATGTGGGTTAAATGAGTGGAGGGGGAAGTGATATCCATGTCTATGGACACCAATGGTTTGGTACCACATTTCGTGACTAAGGTCACCAGAGGTTTGGCACCTCATAGCGTCTTGTCCCAGTGGCTTAGCACCACAGTGGGTTGGCCCCACAGTTGATATTATGGGATCATCGCCAGTGATTTGGTATCACACGTGGGTTGGCCCCACAACTTGTTATATGTGACTTCGGGTCACCAGTGGTTTGGCACCACCAGTGGTTTGGCACCACAATATTGATGGATATCGTGACTTTGAGTCACCAGTGGTTTGGTAGCACCAAAGGGTTTGGTACCACACGGTAGAGAAAGGTGTTTTGGATGGCTAGGTTGGGTGCATGTTAAACTTAGTGCATGTTAACTTAGTTATAATTTGTGTATGATGTTGCATTAAACCGGGGGAAGGGTTACACATTGAGTTTTGGTGACTCACCTCCTCCTTTAACTTTTTCGGTGACTCGTCGATCGCGGATGAGGCCGGATGGACTCGAGGTGGCCATGCGGTGAAAATGTGGATTAAATGAATTTTGAGCTATTTTATTTTATTGTCGATTTTATTTGTTCAAGTTGTAATAAGGCCTCCTAAGATTTTACTTTGATTATTTTACATGTTTTGGATAATTTGTTTAAACTACTTAGTGACTTTAAAATGGGTACACGTTTTCTTAAATTCAAACGTAAATGTTTTATTGTGCCATCGGTACATTTGATATCAGTAACAACCCGACTTAATAGATCTTTAACAAAACTAAGTGTGGTTTTCTTCATACACCTCAATGGTTTTAAAATAAGACGGTATCATTTACTTTAAATTAAATCGGATAAAGGGATTTTTCAAAATGTTTTCTCTGTAACATACCAAATTCGGTCGTAATGTTTGGGCCGGTTTGGGGTGTTACAAATACCTTCTTCCAATTGATGAATTATTGGTTTGCACAATTTTTATAGAACAATCCAATGCCTCTACAACCTCCACCCCCTCATGTGCCTCCTCTGACACTTGTTCATCTTCATAACTTAAATTAGGTGCCTATTCATAGAACCCCTACAAATAAAATTTAGAAATGCGGAGCCGAAGATTTTCGTGGATTGTATAATGAAGATCCGACAAAATTGAGTATTGGTTATAAAATGTTCAACATGTTCTTGATTAACTGAACTTCTCACATGAAGACAGCTTAAAATGTGATATTTCATTACTAAAAGAATATGCTTATCAGTGGTGGGTTACCTTAACATCTACAGTTCCAAAAGATCGGGTAACGTGGGAATGTTTTTATACTGAGTTTAGAAAGAAATATGTCAGTCAACTATATCTAGAAGATAAGAAATGCGAGTTACTGGATCTGAAATAGGAAAATATGTCAGTTGTTGAATACGATCGTAAATTTGTGAATCTAAGTAAGTATGCTCAGAAGCAAATAGCTTCAGAAGCTGCAACGTGTGCTAGATTTGAAAGGGGATTAAATGAAAACATTCGAGTAATGGTGGGAATACTTGATTTTAAAGAATTTGTAGTATTGTTTGAGCATGTTTAAAAAATTAAGGCAATCTGGAAAGATAAGAAATAGGCAAAAGCTGAGAAGGAATTTAGAAAATCCTTTGCACCTCTGTCTAATAAGCTAAGAGATTTTGGAATCTAATTCATCCCTACTACTAGGAATACGAGAAAAAGTATGTTAAGGCAAACTCCTTCAAAGACTTAGGCTACTTTGGTGGCAAGAGCTGGTAGTGTTTGAAATACAGGCACACCTACCTATAATCAATATGGTAAAACTCATCTGGGTAAATGTAAACTCAAAATAAGAGCATGTTTTTGTTGTGGTTCACGTGAAAATTTGCTAAGAAAATGTCTGAGTAAAGATGAATTTGGTGCAGAACAAGTTGCTATATCGGCGACTGTGTCTCAGAGGGGTAGGAAACCAAGGCCTAGAAATACTTCATGTGTTAGCCACAATGAAATTCATGGTACAACTGTCAAATCTAATGGGCAACCACCAGCCAGAGCTTATGCAATTCGTGCCAGCGAGGAGGCTACGACACTTGACATTATTGTTGGTGCTTTCACTCTTTTTGATTTTACTATTATTGCATTAATTGATCCCCGACCCACACATTCTTAGATATGCACAACATTAGCTACAGAAAAGAAATTACCAGTAGAATCTACTGGTAAAAATTGTCCACGGAAAATTCAAGGTTACAAATTTCTTACTGACCTGATGTTGTTGCTCTTTTATGAATTTGACATTATTCTGGGAATGTATTGGTTGATAGTTCATGATGATGTTGTTAGTTGCAAACAGAAAAGGATTATTTTAAAATGTTTGAGCGGAGATTTCATTAGCATTGAAATAGAAAAATCTGATTGTGTAACTAGCATGATATCAACCCTTACTGCTCAGAAGTTGATCCAAAAGGGTGCTGAAGCTTTTTTGGCTTATCCAAAAAGGTGCTCAAGTTCCAACAGTGTGTGAATTTGTAGATGTTTTTCCGAAAAAATTACCTAGTTTACCACCCGAAAATGTAGTTGATTTTGTAATTGATCTTGTACCAAGGACTGTTCCGATATCTATAACACCATACAGAATGGCACCAACAGATAGATCGCATGTTCATTAGATCGAGTGTATCACCTTAAGGAGCTCTTATTTTTTTCGTTAAAAATAAAGACAACACTCTGAAGTTATGAATGGATTACCAGCAGTTGAACAAACTGATAATAAAGAGTAAATACTCATTACCGATAATCGACAATTTATTTGACCGGTTGAAAGGAGCGACTGTATTTTTGAAGATTAATTTACGATAAAGTTATTACCAATTGCAATTTATAGAACCAGATGTTTCGAAAACAACATTCAAAACTTGATATGGCCATTATGAGTTTCTTGTCATGTCGTTTCGTTTGACGAATGCCCCTGTCACATTCATGGATTTGATGAATAGATCATTTCAGCCATATTTGGATCAATTTGTGGTCGTGTTTGATATTTTTTTTACTTGAAGAATGAAATCGAACATGATCAGTATCTAAGAATTATGTAATAGACTTTGCGTGAAAAGAAACTCTATGCTAAATTTAGCAAATGTGAGTTCTAGTTACCCTTGGTTGGATTTCTAGGGCATGTTATTTTTATGGATGGTATTAGTGTAATAGCTTATTTTCAGTGAAATCGAAATAGTATTTTTGGGATAATAAATTTGGCGTAAAATATTTATTTATTATTATTTTAAGGTCTACAGTATGATAGTATTATCGTATAAAAATTTCATTAAGAAATTTTACCGTTTGAATGCTTAATTCGATAAAAAGGATTAAATTGCAAAAGGTGCAAAGTTTGAGTTATATAAGCTAAAGAGATTAAATAGCTTTGATAATAAAAGGTTGAAGGGTTTATGTTGTAATTAAACCATCAATAATGTGAGTGGACATATATGGACACATTATTAAGTGTTTTAAAGGTTTTATATTAAGGTTTAAAACGTAATTTAATATAATAAACTAAGTAAAATAAAGGAAAACAAGTTGTCATCTTCCTCAATGCATATATCCACCTAACAATTAGACTTAAAAACTCCATGGGAGGAACCTGAAGGTTCGGCCAACCTTTGTTTCTGTATGTAAGCATTTTTTATCCCGTTTTTAATAATTTTTATGTTTTCGAGATTGTTATAGCTTAATCTAGCTAGCCAGAGGACTAATTTGTAAAAAATTTAAAAGGTTAGGGTTTTTCCATGAATGAATGTGTATGAGTTCTGATGTTTTATGGAAGAAAATGGTTAGTTGTTGATAGATAAAAAACTTTAGTTAAGTGATTTTTGATGAAATTGTCAAATGGAGATTAAATTGAAAAATAAAAAATATTCATGGAAAATTGTGAAATAAATGAAATATAGGGCTTGCTAGGGACCTATATGAAATTTGGCTATAGTGGGCTAAGGATGAATTGCATGAATTTTCATTTTATGAGCTAGGGACTAAATTGAATTGAAATTAAAATTATAGGGGCAAAATGTAATTATACTAAAATATGAGTTTGGGTTAAATTGAATCAAATAAGTACTGAATTGAGCTGAATTTATTCATTTAGATCAAGACAAACCTTGTACGGCTTTAGATCGAGGCAAAGATAAAGCTTTGGAATAGTCACCTCTGTATCTCAATTTAATCGTCGAGGTAAGTTTGTGTAATTATATTGTATTTATGTATTTTTAATTGAATTATACATGTATTGTGGACTGCCATATATATACCGATTGCATATCCAACGATGTTACGCCGAGTACCGAGCCCTGTTTGAATCTTAGGAATTCATAGGATACAAATGACATGGCAGTAGGGTTTACATGATTCGATTGCTGGTCTTGAACGTCTTACCGATGGCTGAGGTTTGGCATGTGTTATGGATACTCCACAGCTTGTGTGAGCAGTATTGCGTAGCTACGTTTCGACCCACAGCTTGTGTGAGCAGACCCATTTTCACAGCTCGTGTGAGCATACATGTACAGGAATTGACGGATTACAGTTATATGAGTTAGCACACTATGTGTGAGCTATCCTGGGTATCCAAAGGTATTCTAAATGGTTCAACGGGCATAATTTGAAAGAGAATGGTAAGAGTTCGATATGAACTAAGACATGAACACATGTGAATTACATTGAATTGGTGATACATGGTATAATGAAAGTTGAGATGGATGATATATGCATATGATACATGATCAAATGTTGTGATCATATATGATTAAATTGTTTAAGTTATATGCTTATATGGCTAACATGTTTGGTGTAAATGCTTAGGCTTTGGCTAAGTGTAGTTGGATTATGCCATGTTTAACTTACTTAATATGTAATGAAATGGTAGGTTGAGTTTTACATTATACGAACTTACTAAGCATTTATGCTTACAACGTGTTATTTTTTGTGTTTTATAGTGACTCAGAAGCTCGTTTGGGTTGGAAGATCGGAGTTATATCACACTATCCATTGGCTAAATCGGTAGATTTTGGTGTTTCTATGTTTTGGTTATAATGGCATGTATAGGTGTTTTTGTTTGATGTTTTAGCCATTTGTTTTTAGCTTGTGTTTATGGCATTTGGATGGAGAAATGGATCTAACTTTTGCATGTATATATTTGGCCTTATAATGGTTGATATCATGGCTTACGATGCTTGAATGATAGAAGATGGAATGGTAGTTTAAAATGTATGTTATAAATGGTCTTTTGATATGTTTGAATGTGGTGAATTGGCATAATTGTTATAGATAACATGTATTCTAGTGGTGCTAGATGTTAAATGGCATATTTAGTACTTTTTGGTGTGAATTTGATAGGTAAACAAAATGGTATTATTAGGCATAAACTTAGTTATAAATTAGTTGAACTTTTGGCCAAATTTTGCATATGGTTGTACATGTTTAATTGTTGTGATTGAGGTGCCTTTTAGGCATATTGGTTGTATGAATATGTACCTCATTAGAATAGCTTGATTATGCTTGTTTTTAGTGCAATTTGAAACTTGTTCATATGTGGAAATTTGATTGTAGGTACGTGCTTGAATGGGTGAGAAAAATGGCTTGGAATTGGCCTTTTTTTTCGTCCACACGGGCAGAGACACAGCAGTGTCTCGGTAGTGTGTGACACACAGCCATGCGACATGGCTGTGTGTCCCATGTAGCTTGTAAAGGGTTTCAAGTTAGGTTGTTACATGACCTAGCACACGGCCTGGCACAGGGGCGTGTGAGGCCATTTCGAAGGGTACGCGGCCTGACACATGGGCGTGTGGCTTGGCCGTGTGGCCCAAGTTAGTGAGTTACATGGGTATGGACACGGGTTGAGACAGGCCATGTGTCCCTACTTTGAATGTCCACACGGGCGTGTGACCCCTGCAGTTTAAAAATTTTCATATTTTTCTAAAAAATTCTATATGTTTCCAATTTAGTCTCGACTTGTTTCTAATGTGTTTTTAGGGCCTGGAGGGTTCATATAAGGGACAGTATGTATGCTATTGGTCGATTTGGCTATCGTTAATGATATGAATTAAATGATTTAAATTTTTTTATTGTTTTGAATTGAAATATCCGATAATGCTTTGTAACCCTATTCTGGCGACGGATATGAGTTAGGGGTGTTACAATTAGAGTTGATCCGAATAAGATTTCTACAATTGTAAATTGGAAACCTCTATGTAATGTTACTGAGGTACATAGTTTTCTGGGTTTAGTAGGTTTTACCATCGTTTTGTGAAATTTTTTTCGATTATTTCTTTCTTGATGATAAAACTACTACAGAAAGATGTTCGATTTATTTGGTCTAAGAAATGTCAACAAAGTTTTGAGCAGTTGAAAAAGATGTTAATTGAAGCTCTAGTGTTGACTCAGCCTGAATTCGTAAAAGAATTTCCAGTTTGCAGCGATTCTTCATTGAATGAACTGGGTTGTGCACTTGTGCAGAAAGGCAATGTGAAAATTGATGCCTCTCGTCAATTGAAAACTCATGAATGAAATTACTTGACACATGATCTGGAATTAGTTGCGGTTGTGTTTGCCTTAAAAATTTGGCAACATTACCTTTTCAGTGAAAAATGTCATATCTTCATAGATCATAAAAGCTTGAAATATTTGATACCCAGAAAGAATTGATGTAACACCCCAAACCCGGCCTAGACATTATGGCTGAATCTGGCAATGTCGTATGATAGTGCTTTTGAATCCGTAGCCACGCTTAAACCAATTCTCCTTTTTAAAAGTTTTTCATTATTTTATGTTAATTCTAAATAGTGTTATTCGTTTTTGAAACGCTGTCCGTTTTCCAAAACATTTATACTTTGAGAAAGCATTTAAAATAGTTTGCGTAATCATGGTGTTTAGGTGAAACATTTGTTTCTTTTGAAAACCCTCGCTTTCCTACTTCTAGCAATAAAAACCATAAAACACTTCAAATACTAAATTTAAACAAAAATCCGTAATGACCGTAATTACATAAAATTTTCCTAGATATAATCAAAACCATAAATAAGTATAAAAACTGTGAATCTATCGTGAAGCAAAAGCTGTGGTCACCGTCGAGTCCTTATTTGCACCGTCAAGTCTAATGTCAGATTTCTGACAGATTAAGCAGAAAAGGGTGAGTTTCGCAACTCAGTGTGTAATCCCCACAGATATCAAATATACAGAGTAACCACCAGAAATCAGAAATCACAGACTGGGCCAGAACCCATTATAGAAACAGCTTGGGCCTTATCCTACTCGGAACCAAAATAAGACATATAAATATAATAGGGCATTAGCCCAACCAGATACAAAATCAGAAATCTATTAGAATCCTGCCCACCAGCCTCTACACACCATCTCTGTCCAACCCTACACACCATGTGGGGATATAATCAACCCACCCATCCCTACGCACCATACTGTACCGAAATGCGGCACATAAACAGAATAACGCAGCTGAGCTTCCAGATAATAGGCTTAAAGCCTTTCAGACACTTCCTTCGAAATATCATCAACCCTCCCCGATGCAATGCAACATAATAAATATGACATTCAACATGCAAATAACCGATCATACATTCAGTTTAGTACAGATATCATGCTCAGTCAGACACCATATAATTAGATCACGTAAATAGTGGTCTAAGTAACGCTTACCGACCTTACAGTAGGTCCACAGTCGACTTGGGCGACCCGTGCAACCTTACAGATCATTTCAGAAAAATGGGCTCATGCGCCCATGTGGCCTGCCCGTGTGGCCTATTCGGTCCAAATTGGCCTTGGCCCTGTGGATCACGCGGCCTGGCCTAAAATCCCACACGCCCGTGTGGGCTCACATGCTCGTGTGGCCTACATGGCCCAATTGGTCGATCCCGTGTCTCACATACGGCCTCACCTAGCCATCACACGGCTTTGTCCTTCGCGCATGGCTTAGCCTCGTCGATCAGACGGCCATGTTGTGACTCACAGCCGTGCACACGGCCTACCACACGGCCGTGTGGCATCGACAGAATCATTTTTTGGCTTTTGCCGATTCTCATTATTGTGTTTTCGGGTACACACCTGGTTCATTTTTGATGCTTAATCACTCCCGAGCACTCCAGAACCTATATTAGACAATTGGAAACTAAATTTCAGTCACTTAATCTGAACTGCTTACAATAATCAATTCCCAAAACTATCAACAACCTTACCTCGCTTGAGCAACCCTGATTTTTCCACAATCACAGCGTTAATTGAGATCTACCAGCCCTTTGATTATCTCCTAAGCACCAAACAAAACCCAGTAAACAATGATTCATGATTCCAAGACAATAATTCACCACTATACTTACCAAAACGCGAAAGAGAACCTAAGCGATGGATTGTAGAGGCCAAGCGACAAAAAAAAAAAACAATTCTAAATAGTAAAAAGAGGGGAAATTCGGCAGCAAGGTAGGGAGGAAAAGGAAGAGGAACAACTGAATTTTGAAAAAAGAAAAGCAGAAAAATTAGAATTAGATTTTCTGATAAAACCCAACTCAAACTCCTTTAATTTTCTTCACCAACTCCCCACTACTCAGATTTTCAGTAAAACTCAAACTCTAGCCGAATTTTGCAGCAAAAAATACTATCCCTTGCCATCCCTGGGAATCGAGCACAAGACCTCCAACACACCCACACTCCACTTAACCATCAGGCTAGCAAGCCCATTCTGATATCATTTTACCAACAACAATTTAAAAGCCTACCGACCCCAGTGAGAGCTTTATTCATAAAAATGCCAAAATTTACCCAAGTTGTGACTTGAACTTGGGACCTCACACACACACCCAGAAACATAACCATGAAGCAGATACTCAATTGTGTCAATTAATTTTAGAAACACATACATATATTTTTGTGCTCCAAAATCACATAAGCCAGAATTAAAGAAATTTGGGGCGTTACAATTGAACCTTTATCAGCGTAGGTGGCTTAAATTGTTGAAAGATTACGATCTGATTATTTATTATCATCCTAGTAAACTGAATGTGGTTGATGATGCTTTGAACTAAAAATGTTTATTTTCTCTAAAAGTACTGAATACTTGGTTTACTTTAGAACGCGATGGATTTATTCAAGCTAAACTGAGTGTTAGACCAACATTTTTTAGCGAGTTTCTAAGTTGCGTAAAATGATTACTCTTTGAAATTAAAGGGTGAATTGATTGAAAAATTTTAGACTACAGAGTTTAGTATTGGTAATGATAGTAATTTGTATTTCAGGGGTCATTTGTGTATTCCAAATGATACATCATTAAAACAAGACATTTTGAGTGAAGCTCACAGCAGTTCCTTTCTTATTCATCCTGCTAGTACAAAAATGTATAATGACTTGAAGCAAATATACTGGTGGCCAGGTATGAACCGCGAAATATCTGATTTTGTAACTAAATGTTTAGTTTGCTAGTAGGTGAAAGCCAAGCAGCAAGTTCTGTCAGGTTTATTGCAATTAGTAATGATCTCAGAAAGGAAACGAGGATGAATCACTATAGAATTTCTTTTGAGGTTGCCGCTGACTCTGAAAAAGAAAGATGTCATTTAGGTTGTTGTTGATAGATTGACGAAATTGATGCACTTTATTTCAGTCAGAATAGACTATTCATTGGAGAGATTAGTTGAACTGTATATTTCTGAGATTTTCATATTGCACAGTGTACCATTTTCAATTATTTCTGATCGGGATCCATGGTGCACCTCTAGATTCTAGAGTAAATTACATGAGGCTTTGAGCACTAAATTGGCATTTAGTACTACATTTCATCTGCAGACAGAGGTCAACCTGAGCGAGTAGTTCATATTCTTGAAGATATGTTGAGATGTTGTATTATTGAGTTTGAAGGCAGTTGGGAGAAATTTCTACCACTCGTTGATTTTGCTTATAATAATAGCTATCAAATGAGTATCAAAATGGCACAGTACAAAGCTTTATTCCCATAAAAATGTAGAACTCCTTTGTATTGGTCAGAGTTGAGTGAAAGAAAGATAATTGGTGTAACACCCCTAACCCATATCCGTCATCGGAATAGGGTTAATGAGTATTACGGAGTTTACAGAATAGTTATATGTAATTCATGTTAATTACTATTCATTTTCCAAGATTAATCATAACGTCCCTTAAATGAGCTTTCGAGGCCCAAAATAAACATTAGAAAAGAGTCAGGACTAAATCGAAAACTCAGAGAATTTTTCGAGAAATTTCATAATTTTTCTCATATATAGGGGTCACATGCCCGTGTGGGTAGGCCATGTGGCTCACACGGCCAAATGACATATTAATGTCTTAGGCCATGTGGTATATGAAATAGGTCACACGATCGTGTCCCCATCCCGTGTAACTCTCTGACTTGCAAAACATTAAGGTGCAATTTTCACACAGACAAGGCACACGCCCGTGTAGAACACATGACTGAGACACACCAGTGTCTCTACCCGTGTGCTCAATTCTGAGCATTCTATTTCTTAATTTTAAGTTGCAGGGGACACACGGCCAGACTACAGGCCCATGTGTATAGCCGTGTGTCACACACGGTTGAGACACACGCCCGTGTCTCTACTTGTGTAAACGAAAATAGGCCATTTTAATGCCATTTTTCTCACCCTTTTTACTTTCAACCTGTACACAAAACTTTCATATACCAATATATACAACTAAGCAATCAATAAAAGTCAAAAATCATGATTTACACAAGATATATCATCATAAAATTCATCTACCTAAACTTACCCAAGTAACCTCATTCATTGTTATACTAATATTAATTACTAAGTATATGCCTACAAATATACATATATGTATATATGTCATTCACAACCTTATTACTAATTTAATTCTTTTCAACTAAACCCTATACATGCCATATAGATCTTAAGATACATAACAAAATCTATTGGAGTAATCTGGATAGTGTGAACCGATGTATTGATCCGATCCTCTGAACTAACGTCAATTTAAGAGGAACATTAAACACACAAGAGTAAGCTTATAGAAGCTTAGTATGTTCACAGGCTTTAAAAAAATAGTTCTTACCGAACAAACTATAAGAAAACATTAAACAGAGCATTTCACTAACGTAACAACCCATTTTTCAGTAAAATCAGAGCAGTGATTTTGGGACCACAAATTCGATTCGAAAATAAAGTTTATTTTTATTTTATTACATAGTCCGTATTATGATAGACGTGTCGCGTGAACATTTTGATATGAAAATTTTATCGGTTAGATGTTTAATTACAAGAAGGACTAAATCGCATAAAATGCAAAAGTTAAATTCTAGTAGCTATAAGAATTAAATAGCTATGGAATTCAAAACTAGAGGTCCTTATATGGTAATTAGACCATTAAAGAAAAGTATGTAGATTTTTGTTGACTCATCTATGAAAAAAATTTGAAAAGAGTAGGGACTAAATTGGAAATTGAAATAATTAATTAATTAAAAAGATGATAAAAGATATCATCTTATTATTTTGTCATCTTCAACCCCAAATTTATATGGAAACCCTAAGAGAGAGAAAAACTTTCAAGGCTTAATTGGGTAAGTTTTCTTGTCCTGTTTTTAGTAATTTTGATATTTTTGAAACTGGGATAGTCTAATCTATCATTTGAGGGATTAATTTGAAAATTTATCAAGGTATGAAATTTGGGTCATGGATAAATATGCTAAAAATTAGAAATTTATGGTAGAAAATGAAAGGTTGTTGATAGATAAACAACTTTTGTAAAGTGATTTTTGATGAAAACATGATTTAGGGACTAAAATGTAAAGTTGTGAAATTTGATGAAAAATTCTAAATTTTTATGAATACATGTGCTGTAAATTTTGTAATGGGATTTTGGTTAGGCTTGGAATAGGGATTAATTACACAAATTTCATTTTCCGAGCTTAGGGATGAAATTGGAATTTATAGAAAAGTTAAGGGCAAAATGGTAATTTTTTCCTAGGATGTAAATTGAGTCCAAATGAGTATGAAACAACTCAAATTAGAGGTTAGATCGAGGAAAGGAAAAGGTTTCGGAATAGTAGATTACTTACGCGAACAAGTGTCGAGGTAAGTTTGTGTAACTTAATCAAGCACGTGATTATGTTAAATTAAATGTTGTGATTGTATGAAATGTAGTTATCATTTATGTGATTTACTTGGATGTTAAAAATATGAGAAATTAATACATGCTTGAAAATGATGAAAAAGGGTTATGTCCCGATTGAATATTGAATTCTGATGAATATATGTGCTTTCCCGTAATGGACGAGGTCCTGCATTTGTTGCTGAAGGATTTAACTCAGACGAGTAATCCAATTGACCTCATTATAGAAAGGATTTAGCTCGGATAGGTAATCTTGACATAGTACCTTTCGGAGTATAAGTTATGATTAGGGTTTATCCTGGACTGGTAATCCTAATTGAGCTCTTCTGAGCATATGTTATACAAAAGAATTTAGCCTGGAATGGTAATCTTGTTATACAATATGTGGCTCGAGAGTGTGTTCCTTGATTAAGTGCCCTAACGGGTACCCCTGAATAAGAACTGACGGATTATTAAATCGTACACCTCGAGTGTACTACTTGAGCATCCAACGGAATTTCAATGATTCAACGAACATAAAACTCTTGACATGGCATGAGAATTATGAGATGAAAGGATAATGTCTTGAAAGAGTATTGCATGATGAGCTCATCTATCCTTACTTGATGTATTTGTAAACCTTGTGACTAACATGTTTGATTGGATGTATGTGTTTAGGCAATTTTGCCAAATGGATGGAAAACATGTTATTATATGCTTAGATTTAATAAACGGGATTGGTAAGTTTAGTTTCTGTTATACGAACTTACTAAGCATGTAATGCTTACTCCGTTTTATTTTCCTTATTTTATAGTGCTCGAAAGCTAACGGAGGTTGGAGATCATTGGAACATCGTCACACTATCAACAAACTTATTTTGGGTATACTTAGTAAAAATTATTTTGGTATAATGGCATGTATTGGACAACTTCACCATTAGTGGCTTGATAATGATGCTTGTAATCTAGCCATTGGAATGGCTAGTAATGGTTGTTTTGTTATACTTGTAATGTCATGCTATGGTAGCTAAATATATGTTAAGTAGTTGATTAATTTATGTCTAATATATGGGATGAACCAAGGTAAGATTGTAAGCATGTATACATGTAATGGCATGTAATAGCCCGATTTAGGGTCTTGTTGGGATAGTGGTGTGAGGCTATGAACACGAGGTGGAATTATGAGTTTTCCAGGTTTATGCCATGTTTGCATGCTAGTATGAAAGTTTTGTAAAGCAATTTTATTAAGTTGAGGTCAATTGGTCCAAAAAGGACTAAATTGCAAAAGTTTCCAAAATATGAGTTTCTAGAAGCTTTTTATATGAAATAGCTCAAGATTAATAAATGTGAGTCCTTAGGTAGCAATTTGCCTAAAATTTAATTTTTGGATAAAAATTGGCCTTAAGAGACTATTATGAAAATTTTTAAGAGGAAGGGCATTTTGGTCATTTGGCCTCATTAGTGATTAAAATAGGATAAAGATGAGAAAAATTCACTCATCTTCTTCCTTGTTGCTACCGAAAATTTGGAGACACCATAGCTAGGGTTCTTTATTTTTTTTCAAGCTCATAGTAAGTTTATCTTAGCCCCGTTTTTAATATTCTTCGTATTTTTGAAGTTCCCATATTATGAATCAGCTAATTTTAGCTATAAAATGGCTAAGATGCATGTTCAAAAATCTACCCTTGAATGACATGCTTGTTAAATGATGTTTTATGGAAGTTTAAGAGAGTTTGATGTTAGATAAACTTCTTTTCCTTAATGAATATCATGAAAAATGGTAGTAGGGACCATTTTGTAGCAGTTATAAAATTGGTCATACCTACTAGAAATAGTGAGAATTGATGATTGTTATAGAAGAGAAAATGATTCAGTTGAGCATGAAGTTTAAGAAAGTTGCATGAAAATCATTTTACGAGAATTGGGGCAAAAGTGCAAATATTAGAAAGTATAGGGGCAAAATAGTAATTTTGCCAAAGTATGAGTTATGAGTCAATTTAGTCAATATGGTTATTAAATGATCTATTTATGATTGTAGATCAAGAAAAACGAAGCCCGAATCGAAATCGAGGCAAGAACAAAGTCGAGGACTAAATTGCACATCTACATACATTTTGTATAATGAGGTAAGTTTGTATAATTTTTAAGCTTCATGATTATTATCTTCAAATTGCTTAATATAATGTACAATAATTGTATGAAATGATCATGTTATGTTCAAGCCAGTTCTCATGTAAGTCCAAGGCAAGCTTGGCATTGATCAAGTTAGCAAGCAAGTTATCATGTAAGTCCAAGGCAAGCTTGGCATTGATCAAGATATCATGTAAGTCCAAGGCAAGCTTGGCATTGATCAAGTTAGCAAGTAAGTTATCATGTAAGTCCAAGGCAAGCTTGACATTGATCAAGATATCATGTAAGTCCAAGGCAAGCTTGGCATTGATCAAGTTAGCAAGCAAGTTATCATGTAAGTCCAAGGACTTAAGCTTGGCATTGAGTATGTTATCAAGAGCAAGACTTCATATAAGTCCATGTCAAGACATGGCCTTGAAGCCAAGATGATATAACCCATGTAAGACCATGTCTAGGATATGGCTTTGGCATCATATTATGTGGGAAGAGATTTAGTATCCTCGGTTATTCACAGAAATTCATCGGGCAAATGAGTAAGCTAAAAAAAGATAGCAAGAAAGCTAAGAGAGTAAAGTTAATATTCATGTTGTGAATGAGAAAGTAGATATCATGATTATTGTTATTATAGTATACTGATCAATGTGATCAAGTGATACAGGTATCATGGTTACCTTACAAGTATGATAATAGTAAGTGTAATGAGACATGTAAGAATTTACATGAGTAAGTAAGCTCTTTAACTGAAATTCATGATACCATTGTTTATGTGTAATGGTTTATATTAAGCAATGATGATGCTAAGAGTTATTACATGCAAACTTACTAAGCTATATGCTTACGTTATGATTCTTTCTTTCTATGCAGTCCCGCCAATCTAACTCGTGGATCATTAAAGTCGGAGCTCACAACACACTATCAACTAGCGAAGTTACTTTACTAAGTATGGCATATATAGGAAACATTCATTTTGTGGACATGTTTTAAGAAGGGCCTTTGTAAAGGCTATCAAGTTTATTATTCTTTTGTATATGTCTAAGTGATTGGCCAAATTTGACTAAGTACGTATGTTTATTGAGATCAATGAAGCATGTAGTATTATTCATAAAATTAGGTTGTTATTGCATCGTTGAATTGTGTACAGATATGATCTTCATTTCAGGGTGGCTAGCGGCTTGGTAAATACCCTGTAAGTGCCCACATGGTTTGACACACGGGCGTGTGTCAAGACTGTGTTAACCCTGTACCTTAGTATTATTAATTAGAATAGGCCACGGGCAAATCCCACGATTGTGTGTGTGGACATGGGCGTGTTCCCAGACCGTGTTGATTTAGTTAGTATATCAAGGATTAGCACACAGTCTAAGCCCACGGGCGTGTCATGGCCGTGTGAAATTAGTCAATAACCTCCCACGGTTGGTAGAGACGGGCGTGTCTAAGCCGTGTAGAAATAGTCAGTAGCCCTACATGGTTTGAGGGCATAGGCGTGCTTAAGGGTACATGGGTGTGTTCCAAGTCACACGGGCGTGTGAACCCTGCTTCAAAAATGAGTTATTTGATTTTAATTCCGAAAGTTTTCTAACATGAGTTAAAGGCCTCGTAGGTCCTTGTTATATGTGTTGACTAAGAAAGTGAAGTTTTTAAGTTGGATCAAAATTTTATAGCCCGTAAGTACATGTTTCAGTGAGTTCAAGCATAGTAATGTCTCGTATCCAGACCCAGTATCGGTCTTGGGTGCGGGGTGTTACATGGCATGCCATGATGAATGATGAAATTTGTTAAGTTTGAATGCGTAGAATGGTTGGTATTGGATGTGTGTTTCAAGTGTAGGTCATGGGTGTGATTTTGGGTGAGAAATAAAGCTAGAAATGGCTTTATTTTGTCCACACGGGCATCTGTCTAGACCGTGTGTGACACATGGTCGAGTACATGGACGTGTAGTTAGGCCGTGTGTCCCTTTCACCTTAATTTTGAGAAATAGAATGCTCAGAATTGAACACACGGGCAGAGACACGGGCGCGTGTCTCAGCTGTGAGTGCCACACTGCCTAGAACACGGGCGTGTGTCTTGGCCGTGTGAAACCTACACCTAATTTTGAAATGAATTAATTAACCACACGGGTATGTGGCATGGCCGTGTACACAAGTCAGAGAGTTACAAGGGGTCGAACACGCCTATAGCATGAGTGTGTCCTAGGGTCACACGGGCGTGTCCATTGGACCACACGGGCATGTGAGTTCTCCAACTTGAAATTTTTTTTAATTTAGCAAAAAATTCTTAGAGCTCCCGATTAAGTCCTGACTTGATTCTAATGCTCCTATTGGAACTCGAGGGTCCAATTAAGGGATGTTTTATATAATCTCTGTGAATGAATAGTAACTTGCATGAATTATTTGAAAATGTTTCGAAGGTTTCGGTAACGCTCCGTAACCTGGTTCTGGCGATGGATACGGGTTGGAGGTGTTACAACTAACATTGCCTGCCAATCACAATTTCAATTAATAAAATTCACTTGGTTGAGCTCAATATTAATAACTTCATAAATTCTCTCACAAAAATTCATATGACACTTACCAATACTTGTCAAATTAGAGAACGTCTTACAGATTTGAGTACATTATTTTCTTGATGCCATCGTCCAACTATGTTCTTACATGTATATTGCCATGGCCCTGCCATGGTCTTACACTCATAATGCCATAACCCAGTTATGGTCTTATTGTAACACCTGTTACCCGTATTCGATGTTGAAACAGGGTACGAGGCATTACCGGACTTACAACACAAGCAATCATAGAATTTCGCGTCATAAATTTACGTCCAAATTAAAACCATTTGTATTCAATCATAAAGTCCCTAATACAAGCCTACGAGGCCCAAAACATGTTTTGGAGGAGGTTCTGGACTAAACCGAGAACTTTAGAAATTTTTACAAAACTTAGAAAAATTTTGCTAACTGCAGGGCTCACACGCTGGTGTGGTCCAAGGGACATGCCTGTGTGACCCTGGGACACGCCCGTGCTTCAGACCGTGTTTGATTTAGGGTGCTCTCTAACTTGTGCCACACGGTCGTGTGCTAGGCCATGTAGCACACACAGCTGAGACACACTCCCGTGTCTCTGCCCATGTGCTCAATTCTGGACATTTTGTTTCTCAAAATTAAGGTGCAGGGGACACACGGCCGAAACACATGCCCGTGGGGTAGACCGTGTATCACACATGGCCTAAACACACGCCCGTGTGTCTACCCGTGTGGACAAAATAAAGGTTACTTCCATTTGCCACCCTTATTCACACATACACTTACACTAATTCAAGGCACAAAACATAACATACTTAGGCAACCAGAACATCCACAATTATGACCAACACATGCCAACACAACATCAACATCTATCATACTCACAACAATTATTAAGCCACAATTGACTGCTTTCAAGATACCTAATTGTACACTACTTTATCATCTCTTCAATAGACCACATTGCCAAACATTTCACATTCATGTCATGAATCACATTTCCATCATTCACCAAGCATACCATGACCATATCACCAAAGACATTGGCGCACACACACACACACACACACACACACACACACACATATATATATATACACTTAGGCTTACAACCTTGATAGCCCAAATAAGCCAATCTATATGGCCAAATATCAAAACAAGCCTTTGACAATCATAAGCCATACAGTCACAATGACACATATAATAAAATGACTAAGTCCCTATAAATGCCATACTTTCAAAATATTAAGATCATCAATACCCAAAACGAGAGGGTTTGATAGTGTGATCCAAATCTTCGATGATCTCTGATCCCGAGCTGGCTTGGTAACACTATAAGATAAGGGAAAGAAAGGGGGTAAGCTATATAGCTTAGTAAGTCCATATGCAAATAATACAAAACATTATTCATACATTAGCCATATAAATAACATAACATATATTAACATAATTGTCATTTAAGCTTCATAAGCACAACTTAATCACATTATTACCAATATTTCATCATATACCAAATCCATTTCTATTGAGATTTTCATACATACCTGTACCAACTCGTAACATAATCACGTACTTTCCAATCATTGACATACCCATTGAACCACTTGGAATACTATCGGATACATGAAAAAGTTTTCACATAAGTGTCACATATGTAGCCAATGCTACCATAAATCTCGTAACACATATAGGCTCGTGAGCTATCTACGGGCCTTCTCACACAAGCTATCAGTCAAGACGTAGCTACACAGTGCTGCTCATACAAGCTGTCAGGTATCCGTAACTCATGCCGGTATACCCAGCCACCAGTAGGACGCACAAGACTAGTACCCAGGACACATAAATCACATAATTACATATTCACATGGGTTCTTAGTGACATGACACTTGTATCCTAATCTATTCCTAAGGTTCAACTGGGTTTTGCTCGCTTATTGAAACTTCGTCAATTACATCCATAGAGTCAATCATACAATTTATGCATCATTAAAACATTATAAATACAATTATAACATTTCATTATTAACATACAAACTTACCCCAGTACAAAAATAGCAAAAATGGACCTAATCGTCAAACACTTTGGTTTTCTCCCAATCTAGACCCGAACTTCATTTTTTTTCTTGATCTATAATAACAAATTCAACTCATTTAATCATCACATTATTCATTTCAACCCAAAAACACACTATTGAAAAAAATTACATTTTTACCCCTAACTTTTAACATTTTACACTTTAGTCCCTAGGCTCATAAAATAATTTTCATTCAATTTCATCACACCCAAGCCTAGCCGAAACTATTTCTTGCTCATAATAGCTCACATTTTTCATTTATTTACATTTTTTACACATATTTTATAACTTTTACAAATAAGTCCTTTTTGACATTTTTACCGAAAATCACATAGTAAAAGTTGTTTATCTAACAACAAACATACATTTTCCACCCTTAAACATCAAAATACACACATGTATAATATGGGTCAAACCCTAGATCTTGATCAATTATTAAATTAGTGGTAGAAATAGATAGATCGGATTACAACGACTTCCAAAATGTAAAGAGAATTAAAAACTAGGCAAAAACGGACTTACAATCGAGATTGAAAGCTTGACAAACCCTAGCTATGGTTCTCTTCAAAGTTTCAGCCAAGGGAGGAAGAAGATGGACAAAATTTGTGTAACATCCTGAAAATGGGCCTATGCATTTTTGATTTAATTATATGAAATGGCATGTCTTATGTATTATGAATGTATGATGAACATTTTTGGAAACTTGGAAATGTTAAGTTTAAAAGAGGAAAGTGAACATTTTTGGAAACTTGGAAATGTTAAGTTTAAAAGAGGAAAGTGAACATTTTTGGAAACTTGGAAATGTTAAGTTTAAAAGAGGAAAGTGAACATTTTGGAAACTTGAAATGTTGTTTTAGAAATGTTAAGTTTAAAAAAAAAAAAACTAAAACAAGGTGGTCTTAAGAAAATTAATAGAAGAAATTTGACACAAGAACGGGCTTGGAGAAGTGGCTAGGAGGCACCACTTAAAGCCCAGTAAGTGACGCCACAATCAAGGGGGAAGGAGCCTAGGTTCGAGTCACGTGGGAAGCAAATAAAGGAGTTTTCTTTTTGCTACAAAGAGCAAGGAAGTGGACGGCACTAAGGAACCCAAGGGAAGAGTTTTATTCTCTTTAAATTTCGTCTAAATAGGAGATAAATAATAGATTTATTTATCATTATTTTTAGGAGATAATTGTTGGATTAATTCTTTTAATAAAGTGATAATTCAAAGGATAAAGTAATCAAAATAGAAGAGTGGTGGCCAAGTAAGGGATTCTGAGTAGTAATTTCGGCTATAAGAGGGAAAGAATAGGGCTACTCATCAATTTTTCTTCCTCCTTTTCTCTCTGCCAAATTTCTTAGTGCTCTCCTCTCTTCTCTTCTCTTTCATTTGTTAAGCCGAATCTATAGTCCACCATTGCCAAAATTCCCAAGTCTTCTTTTCTTTATTTTTTGTGGAAACCGAATACCCCAAGAGAACCCCTAGCCGACTTCTCCATTAAATCCTAAAAGTCGAAACCTTATCATCTAGTCATCAAGGCCGATTCTTTAAGGGGCTTTTAACAAGGGTGTCTGGATTTCTTAAAAGGGGTGTATTCGAGATTTAAGAATTGTCAACTACAAGAAGGTATCTTTCGGGATTTCAAGGATCTAAGGAATTTCGACAAAGATTAAGGATGCAAGGATCCAATTCGGATTTAAGATTTGGAAGGTAAGCACCTATGTATATTCTACTAAAGCCTAGATTAGTATTTAGATCTATTCTTTAAATATTCAAAATAGCCAAACTAACAAGTTAATAAATCTAAGGATCGACGACTACAAGGAAGAAGAAATTCTTTTCCCGAAGGTACACCATAGGCCACGTGTTCCCTAGTTATTCGGTGAGTTTTGGGATTTAAAATCCACAAGGTAAGTATCTATAGCATTCGGCCAAGGCCTGTATTGATACTAAGATCTATTTCTTACATGTTAAAAAGTCGAAACTAACCTATGTAGAGATCCGGTGTTTGGCCGAATACAAGGAGGAGTATAGCAAAGTTTTCGGGATTTGAGTGATAAGCAAATCATCATCAAGGTAAGTTTTAGTGTACAAATCCTACTAGGATTTGATTTTGTGTGAATGGGTTTTCATTAAAACTTTAATATGGGCGAATGTAGGAGTTAAAGATCTAAGGCGATAGATAGGATTTTCGGGATTTCAAAGAAATTGTTAAGCTTAATCGGTGTGTACCCTACTCTAAGTTTTAATATGTTCATGGCTATGTTTTAAATTAAATGTGCATGTTTATAAGAATGTGAATATGGCTAAGGTACCATACTATGGTACAAAGTACTAAGGTATGTTTCCTACTCCTACTAGGAATATGAATATATGTTATTTTTAACATGTGAAAAGTGATAAGAATGTGAATTAAGGCATGATTTTGCATATTGTGTATGAAATATGGGGGCATATGGGTTATATGAAAAGGGGAAGTTAATGTGGTAACCTAAGACCACGAAATCTGAATGTGATGACCTAAGACCACGAAAACTGAATGTGGTGACCTAAGACCACGTAAAACTGAATGTGGTGACCTAAGACCACAAATTCTAAATGTGGTGACCTAAGACCACGAATTTTATAAGGGCGATGAGCACGTCGACTGCAGCGACTGCCTTCGATGGTGTGTAGCGGATGGAGGGTTGACTTAGTAGTCCCCACGGTGTGCAGGATGGTACGGGTGGTGTGTAGTGGATGGCATATAGGTTTGGGTTCGGGTTGCATCATATTGTTTAAATGCTTTATGAACATGTATGACATTGTATGCCTGAAATATTAAATTTTAGTGTTGGTTACACATTGAGTCTGTTGATTCACCCCGTTATGGGATTACTTTTCAGGTGACAACTAGTTATGGACCGGGCCGGCAGATGCTTAGTGGAGGCCATGTGAAGTTCAGATTTCTTTTATTTGGACTATTTTACTTTAAGTATTTTGAATTTAAATTTTGGGAATTATTTGATGTAATAAGGCCTTAGTAGGAATATTTTATTCTGTCTTTATTTGTTAAGCTTACAAACCTTATTTTATTAAAAGATTAAGTAAAATAATTTGTTTAAAAACAAAGCCCAAACGTTTTGTCACCTAAAGTGAAGGATTTTTAACAATGAATTAAACTTGTTTTCAACTCAAGCCCAACCCAAAACGATCTTTCTTCCAAATCACACAAGTTTTTCCTAAGTAACAAAAGAATTTGAAACGGTTTACACCGGGGAACATACCAGATCCGGTCAAGGCTCGTGGGTAGGGTTTGGGGTGTTTCAATTTGATTTTTATTTTACTTATTAATTCATATAATAACTAGTTTACCCAAAATGCCCTTAATGCAAAACTTTGGAAATTTACCTAACCATATCCATTTTTGTCCATTATGAAGTATAATGGTCTAATTACCATTTAAGGACCTCTAATTTAAGATCTCATAGCAACCGCACACCTTTAAAATATAGAACTCAAATTTTGCACTTTTTGCAATTTAGTCCCTTTAACTAAATTGAGTGCCCAAACATCAAAATTTTCGAACGAAATTTTCACAAAATCATTTCATAAAATTGTAGACCATAAAAATATAATAAAAGTAAATTTTTCTTCATCAGATTTGTGGTCTCGAAACCACTGTTCTGACTAGACCTAAAATCGGGCTGTTACACTTATCATTAGGATGCCATAGCCCAGCTATGTTCTTACACTTATACATATACTGCCATGGTCCAACCATGGTCTTACGTTCACAGTGCCATAAACCAGTTATGGTCTTTTCACTGAAATGCCATAGCCCAACTATGGTCTTACATTTAAATATTTCCATGGTCCAACCATGGTCTTATCCATCAATTCATCTTGTGTCACGGAACGATCGTACTCAATCCTGCGTTCCACTTAATTTGAACATTCAATTTGATTTTCATATTATTACAATAATCATAAATAAATAAAAAGATATGAAATAATAAATTATATCATTCTTAAATCAACAATTTATCATGAAAGTTCAACCATATCAACTTACCTGGGGTAGATTGTAGAAGTTGTAACAATTCGGGGACTATTCTGCTACATTCTCTTTTCCACGTTTATCTTCGATTTCTTGATCTATAATATAAAATTTTCCATTCATTAACATCTAATTCAATTATAATTTACTTCACAATTTATACCTTTCAATTTTTGAAATTTCATATTTACCCTAAATTTTATAATTTTTACAATTTAGTCCTTGCTCAATTAATCCATCAATTGAGCTTATTTTTCTAAATTAACACTTTGTCTAATCATTTTAGGCTACTATACAACCTTTGACATTCAGAATTTTAGCACCAAACCCTAATTCTTAACTTTTTAACAATTAGGTCCTAAAAATTAATTTTTATAGAAACCACTTAATATAGTCATCACATAACAAAATTATAGCTTTAAACCCATGTTTATCCATCATAAACATGTAGCACTCATCCATGGTAACTTTAAAAATCACTCATAGAATAAAAAACTAATGAATTCCATAGTTGGACCTAGTTGTAAAAGAATCAAAATCACAAAAATTACAAGAAATAAACAAGAATTGAACTTAATTGTAGCAAGAATATGAAAACCAGATTAGAGAGACTCTTTAATGGTGTTTTTGGCTGAAGAAAAATGAAAAATGTCTAGATTTCTATTAAGTCCCTTTTTACCTATTTAAAATTTTCTTTATTTCCCATTTTTCCCCTTAATCATCCAATTTCATTGTTTTTTTTCTGCCTTAACCATTTCAGCCATTCATTTTAGGCTAATTTTCCCTTTAAGTACTTCTTTATTTATTACTTGAGCTATTTAATCATTATTTCCTTAATTTATAAATTTTACACCTTTTTCAATTTAATCCTTTTAATTAATTAACTATCAAAACGTTAAAATTTTCTAACGAAACTTTAATACTAATTCACTAACACTCCATAAATATTTTAAAAATATTTATGGTTCATTTATGAGATCGAGGTCTCGATACCTCGTTTTTGATCCAATTTACCTAATAAATTCTTTTAATTCACAAAATTCACTAATTCAAAAATATTTCTAAAATATCACCTGACTAATAAATATTGTTTTATTGAATTTTCAAACTCACTCGTCGGATTTGGTGATCTTGAATCACTGTTTCCGACACCATTGAAAATTAGGCTATTACAACTCTCCCCCTTTAGGAAATTTCATACTCGAATTTTGTTACTTGAGAATAAGTTCGGATACTGTGATCTCATTGACTCTTCTGTTTCCTATGTTGCCTTCTTCGAACCATGACGATGCCACAACACTTTAACTAATGATACTCGTTTATTTCGTAATTCTTTAACTTCTCGAGCTAAAATCTTCATTGGTTCTTCTGAATAAGTCATATCCAGTTGAAGCTCAATTTCAGTATGATGAATCACGTGTGAAGGATCTGATTTATACTGTCTCAACATGGATACATGGAACACATTATGAATCTTTTCATGTTCTAGAGGCAGAGCTAATCAATAAGCTACATGACCAATTCATTTAATAACCTCATACGGTCCAATAAATCTTGGACTCAATTTCCCTTTTCTACCAAACCGCAACACTTTCTTCTATGTTGAAACCTTTAAGAACACTCGATCACCAACCACAAATTCTATAATTTTTTTTTCAAATCTGCATATGATTTTTGATGGTTTAAAGCAGCTTTCAAACCATCTCGAATGATTCAAACTTTTTCTTCAGTTTCTCGAATCAAGTCAACTCCCACTAACTTGAATTCACTCAATTCAGACCAATACAATGGAGTTTTACATTTTCTTCCATAAAGAGCTTCAAATGGTGCCATTTTTATGCTGGACTGATAACTATTGCTATATGCAAATTCAGCAAAGGTAAGTACCTTTCCCAGCTATCTCCGAACTCGAGTATACAACATCTCAACATATCTTCTAAAATCTGAATCACTCATTTTGATTGCCCGTCAGTCTGAGTATGAAACGTTGTGCTGAAATTTAGTTTAGGACCTAAAGATTCGTGTAGTTTACTCCAAAGCCTCGATGTAAACCTCAGATCTTGATCCGAAATAATAGATGTTGGAACCCTGTGTAATCTTACAATCTCAGACATATATAATTCTACTAATTTCTCAACTAAAAAGTCTATTCTAACCGGGATAAAATATGCTGACTTAGTCAATCTATCCACAATGACCCAGATCGAATCTTTCTTTCTCCAAGTCATAGGAAATCTGGATACAAAATCCATAGCGACATGCTCCTATTTCCACTTAGGAATCATAACAGGTTGTAACAAACCTGTTGGCACTTGATGTTCAGCTTTCACTTGCTGACAAATCAAACACTTTGCAACAAATTCACAGACTTCCTGTTTCATACCAGGCTACCAATTCATTCTTTTCAAATCACAATACATTTTTGTACTACCCAGATGAATGAAATACATACTATTATGAGCTTTAGAAATAATATCATATTTCAAAATCGAATTATTCGGAACACAAATTCTGTTGGGATAATATAACATACCGTTATCATCAAGGATATACTCTGAACTCAAATTGTCCCAAACCATTTGTCTTTTCAACAACAATTTCGGATCATCAACTTGTAACTCTCTAATTCGTTGAAGAAAAACAAGTTTTGCTCTCAATTCCGCTAATACAAAACCATCTTCATTAAGAAATAAATGAGTGTTCATCGCCCGAAGTGCAAACAATGATGATTTTCGACTCAGTGCATCTACAACCCCATTAGCCTTTCCCAGGTGATAGTCAATAATCAAATCATAATATTTTAACAACTCTAACCACTATCTTTGTCTCAAATTCAGCTCTTTTTGAGTCATCGAATATTTCAAATTTTTTTGATCTGTATACACATAGCATTTCTCACTACATAAATAATGTCTCCAGATTTTCAAAGCAAACACAATTGCAGCCAACTCAAGATCATGTGTAGGATAATGCCTCTCGTGCAATTTTAATTGCCGATAAGCATAGGCCACTACTTTTCCTGAATGCATCAATCCACAACCCAAAATATTGAAAGACGCGTCACTGTACACAACATACGGAACTCTAGATTCTGGCTGAGTCAAAACTGGAGCCTCTGTCAACATCTTCTTCAACTAATCAAAACTCTGCTGGCATTCATCAGACTACACAAATTCAACATTCTTCTGTAGTAATCAGATCATTGGTGAAGCAATCATCGAGAAATTCTTAACAAAATAGCGGTAGTATCCTACTAATCCCAAAAAACTTCGCACTTTTATTATATTCTTTGGAATTTTCCATTTTACCACTGTAGATACTTTACTCGGATCCACACGAATCCCTTCAGCTAACACAATATGACCCAAAATCCAACCTCGTGAAGCCAGAATTCACATTTGATAAACTTTGCATACAACTGCTTTTCTTTCAAAATCTGTAATATGATTCTCAAGTGTTGTGCATGCTCGGATTCTGTCTTAGAATAGATTAGTATATCATCAATAAATACAACTACAAATCTATCCAAATAAGGATGAAAAATCAATTCATTAAATCTATAAAAGCAGTAGGAGCATTATCCAAACCAAAAGGCATTACCAAAAACTCATAATGACCATACTGAGTTCTGAATGCAGTCTTTGTCACATCACATTCTTTAACTTTCAAATGATAACACCCGAATCTGAGGTCTATCTTCGAGAATACTATAGCGACTTTCAGCTGATCAAATAAATCATCAACACGTGGCAATGGATATTTGTTCTTAATTGTGACCTTGTTTAACTGTCTGTAATTAATGCACAGTCTCAAAGATCCATCTTTCTTTTTCAAAAATAAGACAGTTGCACCCCAAGGTGACATATTCGGTTTGATGAACCCTTTGTCTAATAACTCTTGCAACTGTGTCTTTAATTCCTTTAACTCAGTCGGTGCCATTTTGTACGGTGTTATTGATATTGGAGCTATTCTCAGAATCACATCAATCACAAACTCAACTTCACGATCTAGTGGTAAACCTGACAATTCCTCAGGAAACACATCAATAAAATCATTAACAACTAGTAATTGTTCTAACTTCGATTCAAAACCTCGAGTATCAAGAATGTAGGCTAAAAATGCCTCATTACCTTTCCACATTAACCTCTGAGTTGAAATAATTCTAACGGTTCCTTTCAGATTTTTAGACTCAACATTAATCATTTCACCTATCTGACATTTCAGATCAATCCATTTTTATCTACAATTCATTACAACATCATGCTCCATCAACCAATCCATTCCCAAAATAACATCAAATTCTCGAAAGGGTAGCAACATCAAATTTGTTACACCCCTAACCTGTAGACATCGTCAAAAAGGGTTTCAGAGCATTATGAGAGTTTACAGAATAATTACAGATAAATCATGTCAAATTATTATTCATATCCAAAAACAACCATAGTGTCGCTTGAATGGACCCTCGAGGACCAATATGAATAGTAGAAACAAATTGGGACTAATTCAGGATCATTGAAAATTTTTCGCAAAATTTCAAAATTTTTCCTATGTACAGGGCTCACACACCCGTGTGGTTTAGGACCACGCCCGTGTGACCCTTAGACATGTCCGTGTTATAGGCCTTGTCTTACACCGTGTAACTCTTTGACTTATGTCACACGGCCTACCACACTCCCGTGTGCTAGGCCTTGTGGTTAATTTATTTTTCATAAAATAGGTGCAGTTTTCACACGGCCAGGATACACGCTCGTGTTCGAGGCCATGTCTCTCACACGGCAGAGACACACACCCATGTCTCTGCCCGTGTGTTCAATTCTGAGCATTCTATTTCTAAATTTTAAGATGCAGGGGACACACGACTAGACCACATGCCCATGTACCAGGCCGTATGACACACACGACCTAGACACACGCCCGTGTGTCTACCCAGTGTGGACAAAATAAAGCCATTTCTTAGCTTCATTTTCTCACCCAATTTACCAAGGACCTACACCAAAGTTTGCAATTTATATACCAACCAATTCAAGCATTAAAATATCAAGACAAATCTATCATCCAATATGATATATCATAATATACATTCATGTTTATAAACTTACCTTTGCTTAGTCTACATGCCATTCAAAACTTGGATATACATACTTAACATTCTCACTTCAAAAATAGTTATTATAGTATAACCTAAAATACCAAAACCGACCACTACTAGCCATTCCAATGGCTAGATTACATCCATCATTTACAAACCATAATTTAGTCAATTTAGCCTATACATTCCATTATGTCAAAACTAGTTTACTTTTTATACCAAAATCAATGGGTAGATAGTGTGATGATTGCTCCAACTAATCTCCAACCTTCCCGAGCTTTCGAGCACTATAAAATAGGGAAAAGAAAACCTAGAAAACATTTTATGCTTAGTAAGTTCGTATAATAGAAATTAAACTTACCATCCATATTCATTAATAATATTCTATCAATAAAATGCTTTCCATATTTTTGAAAAATTGCCTAATCACATGCACTCAATCAAAAAAATTAGTTAAATAACTCATGTAAATACCAAATAAGCATAGATGAGCTCATCATGCACAACTCTCTAACATTTCAAATCATTTATCTTTCATCTCATAATTTCCTATATAATATCAAATATTTTATCCATTGAATCATTGGATTTCTAATGGTTACTCAGGTAGTACACATAGAGTGTACAAATCAGTATATCCGTCAATTCATGTCCAGTAGTACCCATCAGGCACTATTTCAGAGAACATACTATTGAGCCACATCTATGCAATAGGATTACCAGTCCAGACTATATCCTGTCTCCAATTTATACTCAATAGAGCTTACTCAGGATTACCAATCCAGGTTAAATCCTTTTTATGACATATGCTCTAAAGAGTTTGATCTGGATTACCCGTCTGGGCTAAATCCATTTCATAACATATGCTCGAGAGACTTATATCAGGATTACCCATCGGGCTAAATCCTTTCAGAAATGAGGTCTAAGGATTACTCATCCAAGCTAAATCCCATAAGCAACAAATGTAGGACCTCATTCATTTCGAGAAATCACATTTATCCATCGAAATCTAATGTTCAAATGAAATTTAATCCATTTTCATTCAATTTCAAACATGTATCCATTTCTTGCATTCTTATCATTTACATAAACATAATTCACATATACCTCAAACATAACATTCAATTCAACATAATTTCATACTCATTTAAGTTACACGAACTTACCTTGATATTCGTTTGTGTTTAAAAACTACTGATCTGAAACTTTTTCCTTTCCTTGATCCAACTCCTTATTTGATCTTTTTGGATCTATATAAATGAATTTAATCATCATTTCATATTCATTTGAACTTAACATTCTAGGCAAAATTACTATTTTGCCCTAAAACTTTCCATAAATTTAAATTTTGTCCCTAGGCTTGGAAAATAAAATTCATGCAATTTACTCCCTATTCCAAGCCTAACCATTTACAAAGACATATATTTCATAAAATTAGAATTTTCCATGAAATTTTCCAAGTTTTCAATTTAGTCCCTAAATTATGTTTTCATCAAAATTTACTTTGTAAAAGTTGTTTATCTATTAACAAATTTTAATTTTCTACCATAAATTTCATAAATTCAACATTTACATCCATGGCACAATTTCCATACTTTAATAACTTTTCAAATTAATCCCCAAAATAAAGAGAGTAAACTATCCCGATTCTAAAAATATAAAAATTACTAAAAACGAGACTTAGAAACTTACCAAATTAAGCTTGAAAAATTCATTTTCTCTCTCCTAAGGATTTTATATATTATTTGGGGACGATGATGAGAAAATAAGATGATATTTCTTTTATCATCTTTTAATTAATTAAATTTGTAATGCCCTAAAAATCTCAAAACCCTAATTTCTGTACATAGGTATGTGTAGCACTTAGAATAATATTATTAAAGTAGTATCGGGTTTATTTGAAGCCTTAAAGTTAGGGGTCACCATAGGAAAAAATTATTTTTTTACTTAGTAGACCCTAGTCTCAAGCATGAGGCCTCATAAGCAGATTAAGAGAAGAGAGGACACAAATGGGCTTGTGGTCCAGTGGAAAGTGGCATTATATAGGGGCTATGAGGTGGCGTGTTGAGCATTAAGGAGGTCCAAGGTTCGAGGCCTAGGAGGGGAAATTAAGGAGTTTTATTTTTGTGCCTGAACAAAAGGAGTTGGCGTTGGAAGGGACTCTAAAAGGGTGTGTTCAGGAGAGAAATTTAAGGGGAAGATAAGGGAGAAAAGATAGGGATTGGGAGGTGGTTATAGTGGTGCCGATTTGGACTCTGAGTAAGGGAAAGTTTCGGCTAGGGGCTATATATATGGGTGCCTAATTAAGTTCATAGGTTAATGCCGAATTTTTGCTCTCCTTCTGTCGAATTTCTTCACTTGTGAGAGGCTTAGACATTTTTTTCTCTCTAAGTGTGCCAAAGCCGAATCCTTCATACTCTCCCTTCCCAAATTTCCTTTTTAGTTCACCACTTGGTTTTAGCTGAATCACCTCTTTTCTTATTCTCCTTAGTGTTGCCGAATTGCCTCTGTCACCTTCTAGTCGAAAAAGTCGGACTTAAGTTGCAGGATCAAAGGAAGATTTCGATAAGAGCTTAGTTGAGTTTTTAGTGTGTTTTATTAAAAGTCGAAGGGATATCTAACCCATCTTTTCCATTAACATGTATTAACAAGGGTGTGGCTCAACAATTGCAAGCGTGGTAGGTAAGGATAGTTATTAAGGCAGTAAGTATTCTCGACTCAGTCATAGTTTAGTAAATGGCCGAATCTACTATGGCTCATAGGGGTGACTTATGAACAATATGGGTCACTTGGTTCTGACGTTATAGGTGTTTGGGTGCAGATCTAGAGGACAAACGCCAATAGTAGCAAAGGAAGGGCTACTAGGACGTGGGTACACGGTAAGGGTACGGTCAGGTTTTGATTTTTGATCTGTATGGGTTAAAACTTTGGTTAATCGTTAGTAATGTCGATTGTAGGTTCATGACTAAGGGGTTTACAGCATACGAGGTTCCCAGGTGTGTACAAACACTACACACACAATATCGGCAATGCCGGAAAGTTAAAAAGTCAAAAGTGGCTAAATGGGCCCGGTGGGCCCTGAGGCTAAGTTTGATGAAATTGATTAGTTTGATTATATGAATTGAGTTAGTCATGCATGTTACATGATCTAGAATTTTTTTGGGCTTAATGGGCCATATGAATAAGATCAGGGCCTAATGGGCCATAAGAATGTGATTTGGGCATAAGGGGCTTTATGAACGTGAAATAGGCTTGATGGGCTTTATGGGAGCGTAGACATGTATGCTAGGGTTTAATGGACTTTAGGCCTAGTTCTGAACAACTCTTAAACCGCATAACTTAATCTAATAATTAAACATGTCCGTGAACAAGTCGCTGGGTTAGAGTGTGGCAACGTACATATGCATGTCTAGGATTGGATCTAGGGAGAGCTGGGTACTTAAGCGGTCCTAGTGGCCCACCTCCTCTTCTCTGGAATCCTACCTGGTGCGTAGTGTCTGTTCACTTTAGCCGCGAGAACTTGTTGATGGGCTAAAGTTCATAAGTAAAACCCGAGAGGGACCAAATACCCTTATATTTGTAAATTTACTAAAATACCCTTATATTTGTAAATTTACTAAAATACCCTTATATTTGTAAAATTACCAAAATACCCTATTTTACAAAGTACTAAAATACCCCTGTTTCATAAAATTACCAAGATACCCCTATTTTGTCAAGTTACCAAAATACCCCTATAGGGTAGAATTACAAAAAATACCCATAGGTAGTGACATGACGAGAATACCCCTATGTGACAAATATGAGTTTATGGATGTTACTCGTGTGTTTGATGCATTCATATGATATTCTACTTAGGATGCATATAGGTGGGAATTATGGTACGGAGGAAGATTTGAGGATAGCATGGTCGTATGGTATGGATCCACCGGAAGCTTTAAGCCTAATATATGATTAGCAGGTTTGTTGCAATGTTCAATAGTACAGCAATCGGGCTACCCTTGGTGTGTAGCGGAGGGGTAGGTCGAGCTAGAATTCCCCACAGGAGTGATAAGGTTGGAAGGGAAATGGTGTGTGCAGCGGATAGATTTTTGGGATGGGTTTTGCATTACCTTGTTTGTATGTGATGCGTTATGGTTTGATATGAGGTCACTGTGGGCTAAGCCCCAAGACCACTGATTTTGATAGGGCTTAGGCCCAACATGAATGTTTGTATGTGATTTGGATTGCCAAGGGTTGTACACACTGAGTTTCAAAACTCACACCCTTTAATTTAATATTTTAGGTAATCCCGAATAGATGGCTCGACGTGGGAGGGGACTCGAGATGGCCACACTACAAGATGTTTGAATTTTCATTTATTTGTTTCAAAATACATCTTTTGATTTACTTAATTTTCGTAGATGTAATAAGGCCTTGTACTCTGTTTTGACTTTAGATTTATTTTGGGTTTTAAGGTTAATTATTTATTTAATTATTAAACCTAAGTAAGCTATTATGTTTAAACTTGGTTTCTGAAATACTTAAAACAATGAAATGTGTTTTTATCTTTACTTAACAAAACTTATAGATTTTTGGGCTTTTGGGCCTTAAACTTTTAATTAGCAAGACTATTTTGAATTGTGCCTTTAATGTGACATTTCAAATTCGAGCCTAACTTCTAGGCTAGGTTTGGGGTGTTACATTTAGTGGTATCGAGCCTGGTTGTAAAGCTCGGGCTGTGAATGGGCCTTAGATTTTGGGTTTTTTTATAAAATTTTTTTTGTAGGATTCTTAAAGTGTGGTTCACCGAGCCCTCGACGTCGAGCCAAGTAAGTTTTCTGTACTATATTTGGTTAAAGTACTGAACTGTGTAGATAATGGGCTACTTAAAGATAGGCTTTTAGAAACTAAAGCCCGTAGGAAACCTAAGCCTGTAGTGAATTCTCGATCGCGGAATAACTTTAAGAAAATTATTATTACTTACATAAGACATGTGTTCTAAATAAGTGGAACTAAGTGCTAATTACATAAAATTCTTAATTCAGAGCTACACAACGATGAGCGTTAGGCGAGGTGGAAGAGGTCGCGGCAGAGGCAGTAGAGGTGTTAAGGCAAGATCGTCTGAGTCTGGCCATATGCCCAATGTAGGAATAGGGGAGGCACCGACCTCACCAGTAGCTGAAAGAAGAGCAAATGAGAAGGCTGTCGCTACAAAGATGCCGTATCATAGGCCATGTTAAGAATTTTGGAAAGGGTCGTTGGACCCAATAATGGTAGGGGAGTCGTGGGTCGATCGTGGTGCTACTCCGAGCTAATGGGGTTGAGATTTTGAAAAGAGTAGCAGAGGTGGCCCCAAATGTGGCAGAATATTGGTTGGAAGCTACTGAAAGAATAATGGATGACCTGGATTGCACGACTGAACAAAAGCTGAAAGGAGCAATGTCCCTACTCAGGGAAGAAGCCTACCAGTGGTGGTTGACCGTAAAAGAGGGCAACCAATCGGAGCAGATCACTTGGGAGTTCTTCAAATCGGCATTTTAGAGGAAATACATTGGAGCAGCCTACGTGGATGCCCGAAGGAAGGAGTTTTTGAGTCTGACTCAAGGAGATAAGTTAGTAGCAGAGTACGAGGCTGAGTTTTTGCGCCTCAGTTGATACGTCAAAGGGATAATAGCAACTCGAGTATGAAAGGTGCGTATGATTTGAGGATGGATTAAGGGATAGCCTTAGGTTACTGATAGCTCCACAAAGGGAGCGAGATTTTTTGATTTTGGTAGAGAAAGCAAAAATAGTAGAGGAGGTAAAGAGCAGGAGCGCCGTAACCGAGAGAAAGAGAAGGGCAAGAATAAGCGAAATATGAAACCTTTGGGAGCCTAACAAAGGCCCATGAGGAGGGCCAGAGTGAATGGACTAGTTAGAGATGTGGCACCTGTTGGCCACTGCTAATAACGAAGTACCATGTTGTGCAGAATATGGGAGGAGGCATCCGGGCGAATGTTGGAGGAGGACGGGAGCATGTTTGGGCTATGGATCGATGGAGCATAGGGTGAGGTAGTGCCTGAGAAGGCTAGATCAGGAATAAGCCAACGGTAGAGGCAATTTTCAGTCCTAGAGGGGTGGACAACAACCACCAAGGGGCCGTGGTCAAGCCAGAGGTGGAAATGGCGCAAGACGAGGACGTGGGGTACCGAACAGAGGTACAGGTCGGCAAAGGCAAGACAGCCAGCGTTGGTCTATGCTACTCGTCGCAGAGAGGAGGTGATGAGCCAGATGTGATAATGGGTAAATTTCTTATTTGTGAGCTACCTTATATTGCGCTCATTGATGTGGGTTCGACACACTCGAGCATTGCTTGTAATAGGACTGAAAATGTAGGGGTAAAGTTTGAAATAGTTGAGAATAAAATGACTGTATTAAGTTCTTTAGGACAGTCGGTGAAAGTTAGTAAGCGGTTTAGGGATGTACCATTGATGGTTCAAGGGGTTATTTTCCTAGTGGATTTGATGGAATTGTCGTTTGGTGAGTTCGACCTCATTTTAGCCATGGATTGGTTAACGAGGCACCAAACAACTCTAGACTGTGCTATGAAGCGGATGGTATTAAGAAATGTAGAAGGTGATGAAGTGGCAGTGATCGGGGAACGACATAATTATTTGTCGAACGTAATTTTAGCTTTAAGGGCAAAAAGTTAGTAAGGAAGGGCTGTGAAGTTTACTTAGCTTATATCAGTGATTCAGAGTTGAAGAGTGTTACTGTCAAGGAATTGGAAATAGTAAAATAATTCCCTGACATTTTCCTAGAGAAATTATCGGGATTAACCCCAATAGAGAGGAGGAGTTTGGAATAGAGCTGTTACCGGGTACAGCGCCAGTGTCTATCGAACCTTATAGGATGGCACCGAAAGAACTAGTGGAGTTGAAGGCTCAGATTCAGGAGTTGTTGGATCGCAGTTTATTAAACCAAGTGTGTCTCCATGGGGAGCCCCGGTATTATTCGTAAAGAAGAAGGATGGGTCCATGAAGATGTGCGTCGATTACAGGAAGCTAAACAAGTTAACCATTAAGAATAAATACCCTCTGCCTAGGATAGATGACCTTTTCGATCAATTTATAAGAGCCTCAGTTTTCTCGAAGATTGATTTGCGTTCGGGGTACCATCAATTGAGGGTTAAGGAAGCCAATGTGTATAAGACAGCCTTCAGAACTCGTTATCGACATTACGAGGTTTTAGTGATTCCGTTTGGGTTAACAAATGCACCAACCACTTTTATGGATATCATGAACCGGGTTTTTCAACCGTATTTAGATCAATTTGTAGTAGTCTTCATAGATGCCATACTAGTATACTCGAGAACGGAGGTTGATCACGATGCACACTTACGGATTGTGTTGCAAGTTCTAAGGGAGAAGTAATTGTACACTAAGTTTAGCAAGTGCAAATTCTGGCTAAAGGATGTCAGTTTCTTAGGACATGTGGTCTCTGCTGAGGGAATTAGAATTGACCCTCGGAAGGTAGAAGTGGTGTTACATTGGAAATAACTTAAGACAGTGGCAGAGATTCGAAGTTTTCTAGGCCTGGCAGGGTACTATAGGCGATTTGTCGAAGGGTTTTCCCTAAACGCAGCACCTTTGACCAAGCTGCTACAGAAGGGGGTGACTTTTTATGGATGGATGTGCAGCAGGAAATTTTCGAGAAACTTAAGAAGGTTTTAATGGAGGCTCCTGTTCTAATTCAGCCAAAGCATAGGATAAAGTTTATGGTTTATAGTGATGCGTCACACGTGGGCTTAGGCTGTGTTTTGATGCAGGAAAGGAAGGTGGTTGCTTATGCATCACGCCAGCTTAAGACTCATGAAAGAAATTACCCAACCTACAATTTGGAATTGGCAGCAGTAGTCTTCGCACTCAAGATTTGGAGGCATTACTTGTATGGAGAGAAGTGCACCATCTATACGGATCATAAGAGTTTGAAGTACCTCTTGACCTAGAAGGAGTTGAACTTGAGACAGTAGGTGGATTAAGCTGTTAAAGGACTACGATTGCACGATCAAATATCACCCGGACAAAGCAAATGTAGTGGTTGATGCGCTAAGTCGTAGGACTATGTTGGATTTGAGGGCAATGTTCACTCGGTTGAGTCTCTATGACGATGGGAGCTTGTTAGTCGAATTGCAAGTGAGATCATTGTGGGTTGAGCAGATTAAAGCTAAACAGTCATTGGATGAAACTCTGAGTTCTCGATTGAAACAAGTTGAGAATGGGGAAACAGTGGATTTTGGAATGAATGGTGAAGGGTTATTGTGTTTTCGTGGTAGAATTTGTGTGCCAAGGGACAAAGAGCTAAGGAAGTCTATACTATGGGAAGCGTATAATAGTTCATATTCACCCCGAAGGTAACAAGATGTACCAAGATTTATGAGAGCTTTATTGGTGGCCGGGATTGAAACGCGAGGTTACGAAATTTGTGGACAAATGTTTGGTATTTTAGCAAGTGAAGGCAGAACATCAGTTGCCATCGGGATTACTTCAGCCGATTAAGATCCCACAATGGAAGTGGGAGCGGGTTACTATGGATTTCGTTAGTGGGCTACCCTTGACTCCTACTAAGAAGGATTTTGTGTGGGTCATTTTGGATCAGTTAACTAAGTCTGCCCATTTCATACTGGTACGCACTGACTACTCACTACAGAAATTGGCAAGGTTGTATGTGGCAAAAATTATGAGGTTGTATGGAGTTTTGGTCTTGATCATATCTGATAGAGATCCTCGGTTTACATCTTGCTTTTGAAATAAGCTACATGAAGCGCTAGGGTACGAGGTTGGATTTTAGTATGGCATTTCACCCTCAGACTGATGGTCAGTCGGAAACGGTAATTCAAGTCTTGGAAGATATGCTTAGAGGGTGTGTGATTGAGGTTCGAGAAAGTTGGGAGGATTACTTGCCATTAGCTAAATTTGTGTATAACACTAGTTATCAGGTAAGTATTGGAATGGCACCTTATGAAGCACTGTATGAACGAAGATGTCGTACTCCGATGTGTTGGACTGAGTTAGGGGAGCGACAAATTTTGGGTCCGAATTTGGTAGCAGACACAGAAGATAAGGTAAAGTTGATTCGGGATCGGTTGAATGAGGTGGCAGATAGGCAAAAGTCGTATGCTGACTTGAAGTGAAGGGAGATCGAATATGTTGTGTGGGACATGGTTTTTCTTAAGGTTTCCCCTTAGAAGAAGGTGTTAAGGTTTGGTCAGAAAGGCAAATTAAGCCCAAGGTTCATTAGGCCTTACCGAGTGTTGAAGCGAGTTGGGCCAGCAGCCTATCAGCTGGAATTGCCTTTGGAATTGAGCCAAATACACGATGTGTTCCATGTGTCAATGCTAAGGCATTATCGCTCAGACCCTTCTCACATTATGTCAGTTGAGGAAATTGAGGTTAGACTAAATCTAACTTTTGAGGAGGAGCCAGTTCAGATAATTGATCAAGATGTCAAGGTACTAAGAAAGAAGTCCATTCCTTTAGTCAAGGTGCTTTGGCGTAACCATAATGCCGAGGAGGGTACTTGGGAACTTGATGAGGCAATGCATCGACAATACCCTCATTTTTTTCCACCAGGTAAATTTCAAGCCCAAAATTTTTTTTAGAGGAGTAAATTGTAACGACCTAAAAATCTTGAAACCCTAATTTCTGTACATAGGTATGTGTAGCACTTAGAATAATATTATTAAAGTAGTATCGGGTTTATTTGAAGCCTTAGAGTTAGGGGTGACCATAGGAAAAAAATTATTTTTTCTTACTTAGTGAACCCTAGTCTCAAGCATGAGGACTCATAAGCAGATTAAGAGAAGAGAGGACACAAATGGGCTTGTGGTCCAGTGGAAAGTGGCGTCATATAGGGGCTATGAAGTGGTGTGTTGAGCATTTAAGGAGGTCAAAGGTTCGAGGCCTGGGAGGGGAAAATTAAGGAGTTTTATTTTTGTGCCTGAACAAAAGGAGTTGGCGTTGGAGGGGACTCTAAAAGGGTGTGTTCAGGAGAGAAATTTCAGGGGAAGATAAGGGAGAAAAGATAGGGATTGGGAGGTGGTTATAGTGGTGCCGATTTGGACTCTGAGGGAGGGAAAGTTTCGGCTAGGGGCTATATATATGGGTGCCTAATTAAGTTCCTAGGTTAATTCTAAATTTTTGCTCTCCTTCTGGTCGAATTTCTTCACTTGTGAGAGGCTCAGACATTTTTTTCTCTCTAAGTGTGCCAAAGCCGAATCCTTCATACTCTCCCTTCCCAAATTTCATTTTTGGTTCACCACTTGGTTTTAGCTGAATCACCTCTTTTCTTATTCTCCTTAGTGTTGCCGAATTGCCTCTATCACCTTCTAGTCGCAAAAGCCGGACTTAAGCTGCAGGATCAAAGGAAGATTTCGGTAAGAGCTTAGTTGAATTTTTAGTGTGTTTTATTAAAAGTCGAAGGGCTATCTAACCCTTTTTTTCCGTTAACATGTATTAACAAGGGTGTGGCTCAACAATCGCAAGCATGGTAGGTAAGGATTGTTATTAAGGCAATAAGTATTCTCGACTCAGTCACGGTTTAGTAAATGGCCGAATCTACTATGGCTCATTGGGATGACTTATGAAAAATATGGGTCACTTGGTTCTAACGTTATTGGTGTTTGGGTGCAGATCTAGAGGATAAATGCCAATAGTAGCAAAGGAAGGGCTACCAGGACGTGAGGTATATGGTAAGGGTACGGTGAGGTTTCGATTTTTGATCGGTATGTGTTAAACCTTTGGTTAATCGCTAGTAATGTTGATTATAGGTTCATGACTAAGGGGTTTACAACACGTGAGGTTACCAGGTGTGTGCAAACACTACACACACACAATATCGGCAATGCTGGAAAGCTGAAAAGCTAAAAGTGGCTAAATGGGCCTAGTGGGCCCTGAGGCTAAGTTTGATGAAATCGATTGATTTGATTATATGAATTGAGTTAGTCATGCATGTTACATGATCTGGAATTTTTTTGGGCCTAATTGGCCATATGAATGAGATCAGGGCCTAATGGGCCATAAGAATGTGATTTGGGCATAAGGGGTTTTATGAACGTGAAATGGGCTTGATGGGAGCGTAGACTTGTATGCTAAGGTTTAATGGACTTTAGGCCTAGTTCTAAACAAATCTTAAACCGCATAAGACTTAATCTAATAATTAAACATGTCCATGAACAAGTCGCTGGGTTAGAGTGTGGCAACGAACATATGCATGTCTAGGATTGAATCTAGGGAGAGCTGGGTACTTAAGCGATCCTAGTGGCCCACCTCCTCTTCTCTGGAATCTTACCTAGTGCGTAGTGTCTGTTTACTTTAGCCGCGAGGACTTTTTAATGGGCCAAAGTTCATAACTAAAACCCGAGAGGGACCAAATACACTTATATTTATAAAATTACTAAAATACCCTTACATTTGTAAAATTATTAAAATATCCTTATATTTGTAAGCGGTCCTAGTGGCCCACCTCCTCTTCTCTGGAATCTTACCTGGTGCGTAGTGTCTGTTTACTTTAGCCGTGAGGACTTGTTGATGGGCCAAAGTTCATAACTAAAACCCGAGAGGGACCAAATACCTTTATATTTGTAAAATTAATGAAATACCCTTATTTTTTAAAAGTACCATAATACCCATGTTTTCCAAAATAACCAAGATACCCTTATTTTGTCAAGTTACCAAAATACCCTTGTAGGGTAGAATTATGAAAATACCCCAGGTAGTGAAATGACGAGAATACCCCTATGTGACGAATATGAGTTTATGGATGTTACTCGTGTGTTTGATGCATTCATATGATATTCTACTTATGATGCATATGGGTGTGAATTATAGTACGGAGGAATATTTGATGATCGCATGGCCATATGGTATGGATCCACCGAAGGCTTTAAGCCCAATATATGATTAGCAACTTTGTTGCAACGTTCAGTAGTACCTCAACCGCTACCCTTAGTGTGTAGTAGAAGGGTGGGTCGAGCTAGATTTCCCCACAGGAGTCATAAGGTTGGAAGGGAAATAGTGTGTGTAGCGGATGGATTTTTGTGGTGGGTTTTGTATTACCTTATTTGTATGTGATGCGTTATGGTTTGATATGAGGTCATTGTGGGCTAAGGCCCAAGACCATCGATTTTGATAGGGCTTAGGGCCAACGTGAATGTTTGTATGCAATTTGGATTGCCAAGGATTGTACACACTGAGTTTCAAACTCACACCCTTTAATTTAATGTTTCAGGTAATCCCGAATAGACGGCTCGACATGGGAGAGGACTCGGAGATGGCCACACTACAAGATGTTTGAATTTTCATTTATTTGTTTTAAAATACATGTTTTGATTTACTTAATTTTTGGTGGATGTAATAAGGCCTTGTACTCCATTTTGACTTTAGATTTATTTTGGGTTTTAAGGTTAATTGTTTATTTAATTATTAAACCTAAGTAAGCTCTTATGTTTAAACTTGGTTTCCGAAATACTTAAAACAATGAAATGGGTTTTTATCTTTACGTAATAAGACTTATAAATTTTTGGGCTTTTGGGCCTTAAAATTTTAATTAGCAAGACTATTTTGAATTGTTCCTTTAATGTGACATTCCGGATTCGGGCCTAACTTCTAGATCGGGTTTAGGGTGTTACAAAATTAGTTTAATTTCCAATTTAGTCCTTGCCCTTTTCTATATTTCCATGGATGATTCACCAAAAAAATATCTACATACTTTTCTTTAATGGTCTAATTACCATATAAGGATCTCAATTTTTGAAGTCCATAGCTATTTAATCCTTATAGCTAATAGAATTCAACTTTAGCATTTTATGCAATTTAGTCCTTTCTCTAATTAAGCTCATAATCGATAAAATTTTCTTTTAAAAATTTTCATATAACCTTCCTATCATGTCACTAATCATGCAATAATATTAAAATAATTTATCTTTTCGACTCGGATTTGTGGTCACGAAACCACTTATTCCGATTTCACTAAAATTGGGCTGTTACAAAATCAGTAAGAAATTCACAGCCTTTTATTTTTAGTGGACAGTCACGACTCACTAGATTAACTATCACACTTTGACTTAATGGAATTAGTGACTTGAATATCATAATCAGTAGGTTCAATAGACAATGTCTTTCCTGATGCTAATGCGGTGCAAACACAAGAATATGTAGACCTAGGGTCAATCAATGCATATACAAAATCATCAAAATGATAGAATGTACCAGCTATTACATCTGGAGATGAAGCTTCATCTCTCGCACGGATGGCATAAGTACGTGTAGGTGCCCTATCTTTTGACCGAATAGCAGAATCTCTCATACCCGAGCAAGCAATCCTAGTCGCACTACTTTGATCTGAACATCTACTTCTTTGGGGAGTAACTACTTGTCTTGCCTCTACCTTCACCCGAGTGAGGTTTTCCACAATACTTGCATCTAGGCCTGGGGGCATTATGTACAATGCCAACACTAGCTACTGGTTTAAAAGTTACCCCAAAATCCTGTTGAATTAACTTGTTCTTACTCGATTGTTCTGGCACTGAAGTAAATCGGCTAGAATCATCTGTAAACTTTTTAGCCGGAAATACTAAAATGACTTAGAAGAACTTCTCTTATAGGATTCTTTATTTCTTCTTTCTCGTTGCATTTTTCTATTGTACACCTCTTCCATCTTTTGAGCACAATCTGACAGAACAACAAATTCTCGTATCTCTGTGCCCTTAATCATCATTTTGATCTCATCATTTAGCTCATCCTCAAATCGTATACATGTTTCCTCCTCATTTGGTACATTATCTATCATATTCAGCTGAGGTATACAAACTCCCTCTCATATTCAGCTACTGATCAGTTTCCTTGTAGCAAATCAAGAAATTCTCTTTTCTTTCTATCTAGATATCTCTTACCAACATATTTCTTTTTAAACTCACTCTGGAAAAACTCCCAAGTGATTTTCTCTTCCGATACCACAGCTTCTATAGTCTCTCACCAATTATATGCTTCTTCTTTTAATAAGGAAACAACACATGTGGAGAACAAGCCATTTCTTTAAAAACTCTTACCATGTTTTGTAGCCAATACTTATCTTTGATGGGGTCATCATCTGATCTACCTTAAAATTCCTCTACCCCAAATTTTTAAGCTTTTTTATAGGAGAATGCTTACTAGATTCAATTATTGGAGGAGGTGGAGGAGCAATCGGGGTGCTACAGATGGTGCATTAGGGGAGAGGTTACTGAGCCTAGTTTCTTTCTTGCATCATCTCATTAAACCATTTGTTCATAAACCCATGGAACATATTTTTGAGTTCCTATTCTTGCATCAGAGAAATTGGAACATTACTACTTGTCCCATGCTCAGATGTTTGTATTCTGCTATTAGCTTCATCATGTTCAGCATGTTCAGATCTATAAGACATCTTTACAATCTATAAGAAAAACAAAGATTAGATTGGATCATACACATTACACTATCACAAATTTATATGACATGTATTTCTAGGCACTTCACACGTTACATTCGTTCTGAGAATCGGCTAAACCGAAGCTCTGATACCAATAAATGTAACACCCCTAACCCATATCCGTCGCTGAAATAGGGTTAAGGAGTATTACCGAGTTTACAGAATAGTTACAAATAATTCATCTTAATTAGTATTGATGTTCCGAGATTAATCATAACGTCTCATAAATAAGCTTTCGAGGCCCAAAACAAACATTAGAATCAAGTCGGGACTAAACCGAAAACTCAAAGAATTTTTTGAGAAATTCATAATTTTTCTCATATATAGGGGTCACTCGCCCGTGTGGGTAGGCCGTGTGAGTAATGACATACCCATGTCCTAGGCCGTGTGGTATATGAAACAGGTCACAAGATCGTGTCCCTAGCCTATGTAACTCTCTAACTTGCAAAACATTAAGGTGCAGTTTTCACACGGTCAAGGCACACGCCCGTGTTCTAGGCCGTGTAGCACACACGGCTGAGACACACGCCCGTGTGCTCAATTCTGAGCATTCTGTTTCTCAATTTTAAGTTGCATGGGACACACGACCAGACTACATGCCCATGTGTATGGCCATATGTCATACACGGCTGAGACACACGCCCGTGTCTCTACTCGTGTGAACGAAAATAGGCCATTTTAAGGCCATTTTTCTCACCCTTTTTACTATCCACCTGCACACAACATTTTCATATACCAATATTTCCCAACCAAGCAATCAATACAAGTCAAAAATCATGATTTACACAAGATATATCATCACAAAATTCATTTACCTAAACTTACCCAAGTAACCTCATTCATTGTTATACCAATATCAATTACTAAGTATATGCCTGCAAATATACATATATGTATATATGTCATTCACAACCATATTACTAATTTAATTATTTTCAACTAAACCCTATACATGTCATATAGATCTTAAGATACATAACAAAATCTACCAGAGTAATCTAGATAGTGTGAACCGATGTGTTGATCTGATCCTCCGAACTAACGTCAATCTACAAGGAACATTAAACACACAAGAGTAAGCTTATAGAAGCTTAGTAAGTTCATATGCTTTACAAAAAATAATTCTTACCAAACAAACTATAATAAAATATTAAATAGAGTATTTCACTCACATTGCCTGCCAATCACAATTTTAATTAATAAAATTCACTTGGTTGAGCTCAATAACAATAACTTCATAGATTCTCTCACAATAAATTCATATGACACTTACCAATACTTGTCAAAATAAAGAACGTCTTACATATTTAAGTACATCATTTTCTTGATACCATAGTCCAACTATGGTCTTACACGTATATTGCCATGGCCCTGACATGGTCTTACACTCATAATGCCATAACCCAGTTATGGTCTTATCATCAGAATGTCATAGCCCAGCTATGGTCTTACACTTATACATATACTACCATGGTCCAACCATAGTGTTACATTCACGGTGCCATAACCTAGTTATGGTCTTTTCATTGAAATGCCATAGCCCAGCTATGGTCTAACATTTAAATATTGCCATGGTCCAACCATGGTCTTATCCGTCAATTCATCTTGTGTCATGGAACGATCGTACTCAATCCTGCGTTCCACTTAATTTGAACATTCAATTCAATTTTCATATTATTACAATAATCATAAATCAATAACGAAGATATGAAATAATACATTATATCATTCTTAAATCAACAATTTATCATGAAAGTTCAACCATATGAACTTACCTGGGGTAGATTATGGAAGTTGTAACAATTCGGGGACTATTCTGCTACATTCTCTTTTCCACGTTTATCTTCGGTTTCTTGATCTATAATATAAAATTTTCCATTCATTAACATCTAATTCTATTCTAATTTACTTCACAATTTATACCCTTTAATTTCTAAAATTTCATATTTACCCTAAATTTTATACTTTTTATAATTTAGTCTTAGTTCAATTAATCCATCAATTGAGCTTATTTTTCCCAATTAAAATTTTTTCTAATCATTTTAGCCTACTATACAACCTTTGATATTCAGAATTTTAGCACCAAATCCTAATTCTTAACTTTTTCACAATCAGGTCCTAAAAATCAATTCCTATAGAATCCACTTAATAAAATCATCACATAACAAAATTAGAGCTTTAAATCCATGTTTATTCATCAAAAACTTCCAGCACTCATCCATGGTAACTTTAAAAATCACACATAGAATAAAAAACTAATGAATTCAATAGTTGGACCTAGTTGTAAAAGTATAAAAATCACAAACATTACAAGAAATAAACAAGAATTGAACTTACTTGTAGCAAGAATATGAAAACCAGCTTAGAGACTCTTTAATGGTGTTTTTGGCTGAAGAAAAATGAAGAAATGTCTAGATTTCTATTAAGTCCCTTTTTACCTATTTAAAATTTTCTTTATTTCACATTTTGCCCCTTAATCATCCAATTTCTTTGTTTTTTTCTTCCTTAACCGTTTCAGCCATTCATTTTAGGCTAATTTTCCGTTTAAGTCCTTCTTTATTTATTACTTGAGCTATTTAATCATTATTTACTTAATTTATAAATTTTGCACCTTTTTCAATTTAATCCTTTTAATTAATTAACTATCAAAATGTTAAAATTTTCTAACGAAACTTTAATACTAATTCACTAACACTCCATAAATATTTTTAAAAATATTTATGGTTCGTTTATGAGATTGAAGTCTCGGTACCTTGTTTTTTTACCCAATTTACCTAATAAATTCTTTTAATTCACAAAATTCACTAATTCAAAAATATTTCTAAAATATCACTTGACTAATAAATATTAATTTATTGAATTTTCAAACTCACTCGTTCGATTTAGTGATCTCAAATCACCGTTTTTGACACCACTGAAAATTAGGCTTTTACAATTGGTACTGATTTGATCCGTGAAACTGAAGATAAAGTCAGAGTTATCCATAATTGTTTGAAAGCTACCTCTGATTGACATAAATCATATGTTGATCTAAAGCAAAAAGATATCAAATTTCAAGTTGGGGATAAAGTATTTTTGAAAGTCTCAACTTAGAGAAAAGTGTTACAATTCGAAAGACAAGGAAAGCTTAGTTCGAGGTTCATAGGGCCTTATGAAACCCTTGACCTATGGTATACTGTTTGGCTTTACCACCAAAGTTGGAAAAGATTAACAATGCTTTCTATGTATCAATGTTATGTCGATATCATTCAGACCCATCACATGTGATATTTGTTGATGAAGTTGAGTTACTATTGGATTTTTCGTATAGTAAGGAACCGATTAAAATTGTGGCTCGAGAAATCAGAAAATTAAGAATTAAATGCATAGCTTTAGTAAAATTACTTTGGCAACATCTCGGGTTGAATAAGCTACATGGGAACTAGAAGAAGCTATGAAATTTCTATACCTGAACCTATTCTCTGGTAAGATTTTCGAGGATGAAAATTTCTTTAGGGGAGAGTTATAACAAATCGTTTTTCAGCGATGTCAAAAATAGTGGTTTCTGGACCACAATTTTGACAAGTGGGTCAGTATTTTAATATGTATTTATTATTTATAGGAGTATTAAAAGGTCATATTAAAATTTGGTTAGACAATTTTAATGTTTAATTGGTTAATTAAGTAAAAAGGACTAAATCGTAAAAGCCACAAAAGTTACTTGCTATTAGATTAAATGTGCTAAATGGCTTTAGAAATTTTATTTGATGGCCTTAATTGGTAATAAGACCATATTACTATATAGTGGATGGTTTTGACTTGTTTATTAAAGAAATTTTATTAATTTCATAAGGGTAAAATGGTAATTAAATGATTAAAATGAAAAAAATAGAAAAAATTATCTTCTTCTTCAATTATTTTTCTTTCAACCAAAACACCATAGAAAGAGAGCTTGAAGGTTCGATTCATGTTCTTTTTTGGATGTAAGTGATTCTAGCTTTGTTTTTAGTTATTTTTATGTTTTTGAGTTTGTTTTAGCTTAATCTAGCTAACTCGAGAGTTAATCTGTAAAATTGTTAAATGTTTTAGATTATGCTATTGATGAGTTTGAAGTGTTTTTGAAGTTTGATGTTAGATTATTTAGTTGGGTTGTTAAATAGAACTATTTTGTAAAGTAATTTTTAGTGATTTTGATGTTTAAGGATTTAACTGTTAAAGTAGTAAAGTCTCATGAAAATATGTTGAGATCATGAAGTATATGGGCTGTTCAGGGACAGCAAGAAATTCAGTTCACCTAGTTTAAGCTTGAATATGTTCAATTTGAAAGTTTCGAGTTTAAGGACTAAATTGCATAAGGGATAATTTTAGGGGTAATTTTGTAAAAATGTAATTAAAAGGGCTTAAATGCATAAATTTGATTTTTTTGTGTGGTTTGAATTGAATAATTAAATTAAATTATACGTTACATCAAGAATCTCAAAGACCGGAGGACGTACTAGGAAAAGGAAATATTATCGAATAGCCCTTGATAATTGAGTCGTTATCACTTCGACATGTAAGTTCATACTATCTTCTGTGGTTAAAATTTCTTATTTAATGTAGTTAATTATTTGTATATAAACTGTTGAAATAGAAACCAAACTATCTGGTAATAAATTGAATTTTAAGATATTTTCGATGGACCAAATAAAAGTCTCATACACAAGGTCTTTGAGTGATTCTTGTTCTGGACCTAGCTCCAGCAGACTCGAATATACATGTGGCACAGATTTAGTCTAGACTGCTAATCTGGTGTCGTTTTAAAGGTTTAGCCTGGACTGGTAACCTTTCATGTATATGTAGCCTTGGCTAGGCTATTTTTCTAAGTTGTCATTGGTTTAGCCCGGACAAGTAACCTGACACGTGTATTTCTATACCCCACTAGCTTGAATGAGCATTAAATGTTTCCTGCATTCGTGTATTGAGCTCTTTTGCAAAGTTCCATCAGAAAATCAAAGGATATACAATGTGTTGTTAATGTGAACAAAATATGAATTCTGACTATCCGTATGATCGTTATTTGTTGATTCGAAATAATTGAACTTTGTCATGATAGGGATAATAATTTGAATAGCGATTTGCAATTAGCTATTAAATGAGTAAGGTAAGTTATTGGATTGAATTGTATAAGCTTACTAAGTATTTTACATATTACTTTTGTTATTATGTTCTGTAGATTTTGGATAATCTGAACGTGCCGGTCGGATCAGTGAGATCTCACACTTACCATCTTTTAACTTGGTAGATTTTGAAGTTTGAACTTGTGGTTACTTGTGGCATGTATATAGGATTTTTACTTCGCAAATGTTGAATATGTTTTGGTACTTTACTTGTAAGTGATCTTGTATGCAAACTTTATGTATGTACTGAATATTTGATGTTTTGGTAATGTGTGGTTATAAGTCAAGTTTGAATGGTGTTTTAGATTTTTAGGTGATAGCAGGTTTTGGTATGAATATTGCAAGTTTTTTATGTTAGAATGAATGAGTTGAATGATTTGGATGATTGTTGTTTTATGATTGTAATGTGGTGCCATTGAAGGCATATTGGTTAGACACTTAGGTTGAATGATTTTGGTATGTTTTGAGCATGTTTTAATGTGTTTTGAATAGGCAAAAATGTTTGGAAATGGTTTGGCTTGGAATTGAAGAAATGGTAGGTGAAAATAATTGGTTATGAAGTTATTTCAGGTGCACTCGCCATGGGACACGGGTTGTCAGACGACCCGTGTGCCATACACGGTCACCGACACGGCCGTGTTGTTGTTTGATTTTAGATGCAAGATTTTCCACATGGTCACAGGTTGTTACACGGCCTAGCGACATCACCGTGTGACCTTATATTCAAATTGTACATGGTTTAAGAACACGGTCGTGTAGAGTAGCCAAACGGCCATGCTTGGGGCCATATGGGCTAGCCTCTGTCACATGGCCAATTGACCTTCGTTTACACTTTTTACTCAAAATTTTGTAGAAGTTTCAATTTAATCTAGAATTGGTTCCAGTTTGTTTTAAATGTTTCATAAGCCCGGTTAAGGTCCAGATATGATTGAAAACATGGAAATTATTATGATTTATTATGAAATGATTTATTTTGTCTATATTTTTTTATTATTGAAAAGAGATAACGTTTTATAGTTGTATCATCTTTTAAGTCGGGTCAGGTGATCAAACCGGGTATAGGGTGTTACATCTAAAACCCTATACCTTATGGCTTATTACTTTTTTGTACAATGTGTTTGACATCTTTAAATTTTAGCGTATAGGTCCTACGTGAAAGTATTCAAGAGAGTATTCAATAAAACTGTTCTAATTTTATTAAATGAAGAACTGAATTTAAATAGGAAAAAGACTTACAATATAATTGGGAAATAATTCCCTTATTCTAGTAAACTACTAAAAGATAAAAAAATATATTCCTAAAAAATACCAATTGATTATTCTAAGATTTAACAACCTAAATAACTTCAAAAATATCCCAAAATATATTGGGCTTCAACATGTATTTCAACAACCACCCTCAAGTTGGTGCATCTATATCAATCATGCTCAACTTACTTACAAGAAAATCAAAGCTTGTCTTAAAGAGCCCTTTGGTGAGTATGTTAGCAATCTTTTGTTTTGAAGGAACAAATGACATGCACACTTGGCCTTTTTAATCTTCTTTTGATAAAGTGTATTAATCTCAACATGTTTAGCTCTATCATGTTGGACTGGGTTGTGAGCAATGCTAATGGAAGCTTTGTTATTACAGTATAACTTCATTTGTAATACCCAGAAAATGGGCCTATGCATTTTTGATTTAATTATACGAAATGGCATGTCTTATGTGTTATGAATGTATGGTGAACATTTTTGGAAACTTGGAAATGTTAAGTTTAAAAGAGGAAAGTGAACATTTTTGGAAACTTGGAAATGTTAAGTTTAAAAAAGGAAACTAAAACAAGGTGGCCTTAAGAAAATTAATAGAAGAAATTTGACACAAGAACGGGCTTGGAGTAGTGGCTAGGAGTCACCACTTAAAGCCCAGTAAGTGATGCCACAATCAAGGGGGAGGTGCCTAGGTTCGAGTCACGTGGGAAGCAAATAAAAGAGTTTTATTTTGCTGCAAGGAGCAAGGGAGTTGGACGACACCAAGGCACTTGGGGAAGAGTTTAATTCTCTTTAAAATTCGGCTAAATAGGTGGATCAATGATGGATAATTATTGTTTAAGAGATAAGAGATAATTAAGGGATTATTTCCATTAATTTTTAATAAAGATAAGAGAAGTGATGGCCAAGTAAGGGAGTCTTGGCCTAGTAATTTCGGCAAAAGGAGGAAAATAAGGCTATTCATCAATCTTCTTTTTTCGATTGAAGTCTCTGCTGAAAATTTCTAGCAAACTCTCTCCTTTCTCTCTTATTTTGCCATAGTCAAATCTTTTCTCCATAAGTCCACCATTGTCGAATCCCCTAGTGACTCTTTTCCTCTCTTTCTTTTGATAAACCGACAACACAAATAACCTTTAGTCGATTTCTTGTTAAGTTCCAAAAGTCGAAAACTTGCTATTATCAAGACCATAGCCGAATAGTTTGATGATTCAAGCAAGGGGTTGTCGACTTGTGCATTAAGGGTAAGGTTAGTGATTATCGATTTCTATTCTTTTCTTCTAAGATTAAAACCAAACCGTGAAATCTAACCCCATTATTGTGTTAGTCGAAACTTGGAAAGAAGGCTTGGATTTGTCCATAAGTCGACCATAAGGAAGGAATCCTCCAAGATATAAGGTAAGGAAGACATTCGCCACGAGCCACTTTTACCATGTTTACATGTTAGAAATTAATCTAACATGTGTCACGTTGATTTCGACAGATACCAAGGGGCTAAATAGAAATTTCAAATTTCAAATCACAAGGTAAAGTATATATATATGCAATCGGCCAAGGCTTATTTTAGCACTAGATCTATTTTCTTACATGATTTAAAAGCCGAAAACTAATCTATGAAGGGATTTAATACCAGCCGATTACAAGGAAGGGAGTCTACAACATTCCGGGATTTGATTAGTAAACAAATCGGCACCAAGGTAAGTTTTAGTGTACTAATCCTACTAGGATTTGGATTTATGGCCAAATGGCTCTTTACTAAGTATTAAATGATTGATTAAATGTAGAGATTTAAGATCTAAGGCATTAGATCAAGCTTTTCGGGATTTGGATTGGAAACCTTAAGCGAATCAGGTGTGTACCCCACACTATCTTTTAATAAGAATTATGGTTAAAATTTAATATGAGCATGTTTATAAGAATGTGAATATGGCTAAAGTACCATGCTATGGTACAAAGTACTCAGGTATGTTTCCTACTCCTACTAGGATTATGTTAAATATCCACATTACGACACATATGACATTATAAGAATGTAAAATAAGAATTTGGCATGTTAATGCATGATATGTATGATATGGGGCATATGGGTTATATGAAAAGGGGAAGTGAATGTGGTGACCTAAGACCACGATAACTGAATGTGGTGACCTAAGACCACGATATCTGAATGTGGTGACCTAAGACCATGATATCTGAATGTGGTGACCTAAGACCACGAATTTTATAAGGGCGATGAGCCACGTCGATTGCACGGACGCCTTCGATGGTGTGTAGCGGATGGAGGGTTGACTTAGTAGTCCCCACGGTTGTGCGGGATGGTGCGGGTGATGTGTAGCGGATGACATATAGGTTTGGGTTCGGGTTGCATCATTATTCCCTATCTGTTATATGAATATGCATGTAATATGTGAACATATGCCTAAATTGTTAAATTTTAGTGTTGGTTATACATTGAGTCTGTTTGACTCACCCTTGTGGGATTATTTTTGAGTAACGATCAAGAATGGATCGGGTTGACGAGAGCTTAAAGGTGGCCATGCACAAGAAGGAATTTATTTAATTTGGATTTTATTTCATTAAGTACTTTGAATTTATTTTTTTTTTAGGAATTATTTGATGTAATAAGGCCATAGTAGAACTACTTTACTTTGCTTCTATTTATTAAGCTTACAAACTTTTATTTATTAAAAGATTAGGTAAATTTATTTTAAAACAAAGCCTAAACATTTTGTCACCTAAAGTAAAGGATTTTAATAAACTTGCTTTCAACTCAAGCCCAACCCAAAACACTCTTTCTTTCAAAACACACAAGTTTTTCCTAAGTAACAAAAGAATTTGAAACAGTTTACACCGGAACATACCATATTCGGTCAAGGCTCGTGGGCCAGGTTTGGGGTGTTTTAGTTTGGTATCGAGCCCAATTTTAAACTCTTTCACAAATTCCTTGGGTTTAAGGCCCAACAACGTTTTCAAAGTTAAGCCCAAATCTTTATAAGCTTCAATTCCTCTTTGGAATTTTGTTAGTTAATCGGCATCTCAAATCCAAACACGGCATGGCACACTAAGTCTCCAAAATAAGTCCACCGATAAGTACTTAATCTCTTGTGTGATCTATATTATGATTTGTAAGAATGCTATCATCGACATAAACTATATTAATTATTTTTCTACCTCTTTGTAGTGTCAGAAAACATTGTGTGATCAGCTTGCTCTTGTGATTAACCTTTTCTTTTAACAACTTGAGTGAATTGTTCAACCAAGCTCGAGGAGACTTAAACCATACAAAGATTTCCTAATTGATACTTGAGTTCCAACTTCAAAACTTGAAGAAGGATCCATGTAAACTTCTTCTTCAAGTTTCCCTAGGAAAAAATTCTTCACATCTAGCTACTTAAATACCAATCAAGATTAATAAAATGGATAAAAGAACTCCAATGAATGTAACTTAGGATGTCTTAAGATAGTTTATCCCATATGGAAGCTTGGTATTTAAGTAGTCAACTCTATTTGGTCCGAATTTGTGACTCATCTATTTTTTATACGCTTAATCCTCTATTTCCTATGTACCTATTTTTTCAAGAGCACGCATCTCCTCTAAAACAACCTGTTCCATTTAGGGACTTGTAAAGAATCTTTCACATTTTAGGAATTTCACAAGATAGACACAAATAAAGAGGACTTATACATTTAGACATGGGATATTGAACCTAACACCTTTTCTTTTAACTAAAACCCGAAAGGGATTATCGGATTCATAGTGAATCTATTTTATGAGTAAACCAACAACTAGTTTACACATTCATAATCACCAAATTACCCTTGCTATAATTCCTCCTGAATAGTAGAAAAACTTATTTTGGGAAATTTTCAAAATATTTCGATATAATAAAAATTATTATTACAAAAATACCCTAGTGGTAAAATTACAAAATGCCAAATAAGGAAATTTTCAAAATACACACAATTCTTATCAAAATTTCACTACTTTGCTTGAAGGAACCTAAATTTACAAAATATCAAAATACCTTGATTATGGAAAGAAAAAAAATGTCCATTAGGAACCCCTTGCCTACAAATTAGAAAATACCCCAGAGTTACAAAATTACCGAGCGACCCCGATCTTCAAAAATTTTTGCAACAACACTGATATGGAAAACAAATTCTCAGAAACAACCCTTAAGTTTTGTAAATTCCAAAGTACCCTTGATTTATTAAGATTTACAAATTTACCCGGGTTAATTACCAAAATACCCTCAGATTTCAAAATTTCCAAAATACCCCCGGGAATACAAAATTTCCAGAATACCCTTATTGAAAAAAACACCAAGGAACCTTATTTTGACAAATTACGAAAATACCCCGGTAGGACAAAATTACGAAAATACCCACAGGATAGGAGCAGACGAAATGTCAGAAGAGGGAATGTATGGGAGATACTATGGAATGAATGTGCTTTTCTGTGAATTAGGATAGAAAACTTGAAACTTTGATTGATCGAAAGAACTACTAAATACTTCTTCTCATAAAATTGTTCGCGGCTAATCAGTGGAACCAAAGTTTTGATGCATAAAACTTTTAATCGATTAAATCGCGACGTTAGTAATGAGTTCTAGTGGGCGTGGGCGAGGTAGTATCTAAGAAATGTGTTAGTTTTGTTAAGATCAGTCTTGTGACAATAAGCGTAGTCTTGATGAGTTAGATTGTACGATTGTTAGTTAGTAAGTAATTTCGAGGACGAAATTATTTTAAGGGGTAGAAGCGTAATACCACGAAAATGGGCCTATGCATTTTGATTTAATTATCTGAAATGGCATGTCTTATGTGTTATGAATGTATGGTGAACATTTTGGAAACTTGGAAATGTTAAGTTTAAAAGAGGAAAGTGAACATTTTTGGAAACTTGAAAATGTTAAGTTTAAAAGAGGAAAGTGAACATTTTTGGAAACTTGGAAATGTAAGGAAATGTTTTAGAAATGGTAAGTTTAAAAGAGGAAACTAAAACAATGTGGCCTTAAGAAAATTAATAGAAGAAATTTGACACAAGAACGGGCTTGGGGTAGTGGCTAGGAGGAACCACTTAAAGCCCAGTAAGTGACACCACAATCAAGGGGGGAGGAGCCTAGGTTTGAGTCACGTGGGAAGCAAATAAAAGAGTTTTATTTTGCTGCAAGGAGCAAGGGAGTTGGACGGCACCAAGGCACTTGGGGAAGAGTTTAATTCTCTTTAAAATTCGGCTAAATAGGTGGATCAATGATGGATAATTATTGTTTAAGAGATAAGAGATAATTAAGGGATTATTTCCATTAATTTTTAATAAAGATAAGAGAAGTGATGGCCAAGTAAGGGAGTCTTGGCCTAGTAATTTCGGCAAAAGGAGAAAAATAAGGCTATTCATCAATCTTCTCTTTTCCATTGAAGTCTGTGCCGAAAATTTCCTAACAAACTCTCTCCTTTCTCTCTAAATTTTGCCATAGTCAAATCTTTTCTCCATAAGTCCACCATTGCGAATCCCCTAGTGACTCTTTTCCCTCTCTATTCTTTTGATAAACCGACAACACAGATAACCTTTGGCCGATTTCTTGTTAAGTTCCAAAAGCTGAAAACTTGCTATTATCAAGACCATAGCCAAATAGTTTGAGACTTCAAGCAAGGGGTTGTCGACTTGTGCATTAAGGGTAAGGTTAGTGATTATCGATTTCTATTCTTTTTCTTCTAAGATTAAAACCAAAACCAGGAAATCTAACCCCATTATTGTGTTAGTCGAAACTTGGAAAGAAGGCTTCGGGATCTGTCCATAAGTCGACCATAAGGAAGGAATCCTCCAAGATATAAGGTAAGGAAGACATTCGGCCACAGGCCACTTTTACCATGTTTACATGTTAGAAATTAATCTAACATGTGTCACAGTGATTTCGACAGATACCAAGGGGCTAAATAGAAATTTCAAATTTCAAATCACAAGGTAAAGTATATATATATGCAATCGGCCAAGGCTTATTTTAGCACTAGATCTATTTTTTACATGATTTAAAAGCCGAAAACTAATCTATGAAGGGATTTAATACCAAGATTACAAGGAAGGAGTCTACAACATTCCGGGATTTGATTAGTAAACAAATCGGCACCAAGGTAAGTTTTAGTGTACTAATCCTACTAGGATTTGGATTTATGGGCGAATGGCTCTTTTCTAAGTATTAAATGATTGATTAAATGTAGAGATTTAAGATCTAAGGCATTAGATCAAGCTTTTCGGGATTTGGATTGGAAACCTTAAGCGAATCGGTGTGTACCCCACACTATCTTTTAATAAGAATTATGGTTAAAATTTAATATAAGCATGTTTATAAGAATGTGAATATGGCTAAAGTACCATGCTATGGTACAAAGTACTCAGTCGTTTCCTACTCCTACTAGGATTATGTTAAATATCATTACAACACACATATGACATTATAAGAATGTAAAATAAGAATCGGCATGTTAATGCATGATATGTATGATATGGGGCATATGGGTTATATGAAAAGGGAAGTGAATGTGGTGACCTAAGACCACGATAATCGAATGTGGTGACCTAAGACCACGAGTATCGAATGTGGTGACCTAAGACCACGATATCTGAATGTGGTGACCTAAGACCACGAATTTTATAAGAGGCGATGAGCACGTCATTGCAATGAACGCCGATGGTGTGTAGCGGATGGAGGGTTGACTTAGTAGTCCCCACGGTGTGCGAGGATGGTACGGGTGATGTGTAGCGGATGACATATAGGTTTGGGTTCGGGTTGCATCATTATTCCCTATCTGTTATATGAATATGCATGTAATATGTAAACATATGCCTAAATTGTTAAATTTTAGTGTTGGTTACACATTGAGTCTGTTTGACTCACCCCTTGTGGGATTATTTTTCAGGTAACGATCAGTAATGGATCGAGTCGATAGGAGCTTAAAGGTGGCCATGCACAGCAAGGAATTTATTTAATTTGGATTTTTATTTCATTAAGTACTTTGAATTTTTTTTTTTTGGGAATTATTTGATGTAATAAGGCCATAGTAGAACTACTTTACTTTGCTTCTATTTATTAAGCTTACAAACTTTTATTTATTAAAAGATTAAGTAAATTTATTTTAAAACAAAGCCTAAACGTTTTGTCACCTAAAGTAAAGGATTTTAATAAACTTGTTTTCAACTCAAGCCCAACCCAAAACACTCTTTCTTTCAAAACACACAAGTTTTTCCTAAGTAACAAAAGAATTTGAAATGGTTTACACCGGGGAACATACCAGATTCGGTCAAGGCTTGTGGGCCGGGTTTGGGGTGTTTCATCATTGGTGAATTTATTGTTTCCCTAGCTCTTCTATAATTCTTTTTAAACCACATCATTTCACAAATTCCTTGAGCCATTGATCTTAATTGAGCCTCTGCACTACTTCTTGCTACAACACTTTGTTTTTTGCTTCACCAAGTCACAAAGTTTCCCAAACAAATGTACAGTACCCTGATGTAGATCGTTTATCTGTTACTTAGCCTGCCCAGTCTGCATCTTTATAAGCTTCAATTCCTCTTTGTTCGGTTTTCTTGAAGAATAAGCCCTTACAAGGTGAATTCTTCAGCATCTCAAAATCTGAAACACTACTTCTTCATGTTCCTCCATTGGGCAGTGCGTAAATTGACTCACTAAGCTTACTGCAAAATCTATGCCTGGCCTTGTATGTGAAAAGTAGATTAACTCACCAACTAATCTCTGTTACTACCCTTTATTAATTGATCTTCCTTCCTTATCTTTAAATTTTACATTTGGATCGATTGGTGTGTCAGTTGAGTGGAAACCACTCATCCAGTCTCTTTTAAAAGATCAATCACATATTTTTTCTGAAAGACCACAAGACCCTTCTTTCCTTAAGCAACTTTCATTCCAAGGAAGTATTTTAAAGGACCCAAGTCTTTGATCTCAAACTCTAATTTTAGATGCTCCTTGAGACGTCTTATTTCATCCACATCATCTTTTGTAAGAATGCTATCATCGACATAAACTATATTAATTATTTTTCTACCTCTTTGTGAGTATCGGTAAAACATTGTGTGATCAGCTTGCTCTTGTGATTAACCTTTTCTTTTAACAACTTGAGTGAATTGTTCGAACCAAGCTCGAGGAGACTGCTTTAAACCATACAAATATTTCCTAGGCTTACATACTTGAGTTCCAATTTTTTCTTCAAAACTTGAAGAAGGATCCATGTAAACTTCTTCTTCAAGTTTCCCGTATAGGAAAAAATTTTTCACATCTAGCTACTGTAAATACCAATCAAGATTAATAAAAATGGATAAAAGAACTCCAACAGAATTTAACTTAGCTACCAGAGCAAATGTCTTAAGATAGTTTATCCCATATGTTTGAGTGTACCCTTTAGCCACCGGTCAAGCTTTGTATCTATCTACAACTCCATTTGGTCTGAATTTGGTTGTGAACACTATTTACAGCCCATTATTTTTTTATACAGTTAATCCTACTATTTCCTATGTACCTATTTTTTCAAGAGCACGCATCTCCTCTAAAACAACCTGCTTCCATTTAGGAACTTGTAAAGAATCTTTCACATTTTTAGGAATTTCCACAGTATCGAGACACGAAACAAAGGTTGAAAATGTCGAAGACCAGGATTTATAGGATACAAATTTAGACATGGGATATTGAAAACATTTCTAACACCTTTTCTTTTAGCAATAGGAATATCTAGACCAGAAAATTCATTGGCCAGATTACGAGTTTTACCTTGACTTTCGAGAAGATCCTGCAGATCGGATTCATAGTGAATCTAGTGGATTCCACTTTCTTCATTTCTATTTCTTATTGAGTAAACCAACAACTCTTTTGTTTGTTCTCTATTCTCATGATCAAAATCTACACATTCATACTGCTTTTTGTTAACAACATTAACATCATTAATTTTTGTGTTAATCATAAATTCATCTTCCCCATTATTAGAATGTCTATGTTGTATATTCCTAGTCTTTTCTTGATCAATTATTGAATCTTCCTTGCTATAATTCCCTCCTTAAATATTAGAATTAAAGTAAGAGTGTGCTTCAACAAATGTGACATCCATGGTAATAATAATTGTAACAGCCCAATTTAAGGCCTAGTTAGAATAGTGGTGCGAGACCACAAATTCGAAGTAGGAATATGTGTTTTATGATTTTTATGAGACCTGTGATGTCTTTGCATGATTGTGTGAAAATCTCATGAAGAAATTTTATTAAATAGTGATTAAATTGTCCATTAGGAACAAATTGCAAAGATTAGAAAATATGAGATTCTAGAAGATTTAAGTATAAAATAGCATCATAAAAATTATTAGAAGTGCTTATTTAGAAATTATACCATTATATGTTAAGATGGACAAAAATGGGTATGGGAAGGAAAAATATCAAGAAAGGGCCTTAAGGGCATTTTAGTCATTTGGTTAATTAATGAATTAAAAAGGGAAAAATAAGCCAAAATATTGTCCATCTTCTTCCTCTAAGTGCTGAAATTTGCAAGGAGACATAACAAGGGTTTCTTCAACTTCCAAGCTTAATAGTAAGTGCATCATGTCCCCGTTTTTAATGTTTTTCGTATTTTTGAGACCCTCGTATCTCGGTTTAGCTATTTTTAGCTATATGTTGAGCTAGGGTTTATGTTCAAAAATTTACCCATGTATGAAATGCATGAAATTTGATGTTTTATGGGAGAATATGGGAGTTTGATGTATGATAAACATCTTTTTCTAAGTGATTTTCATGAAAAATGCATAAAAAGGACCAAATTGTAAAAGTTATAAAAATGGTCATACATGAGTGAAATAGTAGAAATTGAAGGCTATTGTAATTAAGATAATGTTTCGTCTAGGCTTGAAATACAACAAAGTTGAATGAAAATCATTTTACGAGCCTAGGGGAAAAAGTGTAATTATGTAGAATTTTAGGGGCAAAATCATAATTTTGTCAAAGTAGGATTCATGAGTCAATTTAATCAATGTGAGTATTAAACAAGTGAAATTTTCATAATAGATCAAGAAACACGAAGCCTGGACTGAAACCGAGGCAAGAACAAACTGTTGGGCTAAATCGAACATCTACAAGCATTTTGAGTACCGAGGTAAGTTTGTGTGAACTTAAGGTTACATGTGTTATTGTGTTCAAATTACTTATTATTTTGAGAAATACATGTCATTTCCATGAAATTTATGAATAATGTCTTGATGAGAAAATGAATGAGAATATGCTAAGTAAAGTCCCGGTTAAAATTTCGGAATAACGAGGATACCTATGTCACGACATGAGATCAGGACGGTCCCATATAAGACCATGTCTGGGACATGGCATCCTCACCGAATGTAGGTCCAGTGTAAGACCATGTCTGGGACATGGCATCGGCACCGAATGTAGATCCCGTATAAGACCATGTCTAGGACATGGCATCGGCATCAATAAGGAAGGTCTAGTGTAAGACCATGCTTGTAACAGCCCGACTTAGGGCCTAGTCAGAATAGTGGTGCGAGACCACAAATCCAAAGTATAAATATATGTTTTTAATGATTTTTATAAGGCTTATGAGGTACTTGCATGTTTGTGTGAAAATTTCATGAAGGAATTTTATTAAGAAGTAAACAAATTGTCTATTAGGACTAAATTGAAAGGATTAGAAAATATGAGATTCTAAAAGGTTTAAGTATGAAATAGAATTATAAAAAAAATTAGAGGTCATTATTTAGCAATTAGATCATTATATAATAATATGAACAAAAATGGACATGGGAAGGAAAAATCTCAAGAAATAATTATTAAGGGCATTTTGTCAATTGGTAAATTAAAGAATTAAAAAGGGAAAAATAAGCCAAAATCATGTCCATCTTCTTCCTTCTTGGTCGAAAATCACAAGGGAACCATAGCTAGGGTTTCTTCATTTTCCAAGCTTGATAGTAAGTGCATCCTAGCCCCGTTTTTAATGTTCTTCGTATTTTTGAAATCCTCGTAGCTTGGTTTAGCTATTTCTAGCTATAATTTAAGCTAGGGTTTATGTTTAAAAATTTACCCATGTATGACATGCATGTATTTTGATGTTTTATGGAAGACTATGAAAGTTTGATGTAGGATAAACATCTTTTCCTAAGTGATTTTCATGAAAAATCTATAAAAGGACCAAATTGTAAAAGTTATAAAAATGGTCATATATGGGTGAAATAGTAAATATTGAGAGTTTTTATAGTTTAGAATATGATTCAGCTAGGCTTGAAATGCAAGAAAGTTAAATGAAAATTAATTTACGAGCCTAGGGGTAAATGTGTAATTTTGTAAAAGTTTAGGGCAAAATTGTAAATTTTCTAAAGTATGAATTATGAGTCAATTTAGTCAATGTAAGTATTAAACAAGTTAAATTGTTGTTATAGATCAAGAAACACAAATCCCGGACTGAAACCGAGGCAAGAACAAAGTTGTGGACTAAATTGCACATCTACATCTATTTTGGAGTACCGAGGTAAGTTTGTATGAATTCAAAGCTACATATTACTTTTACAATTAAATTACTTACTATGTCATACAATGTACATTATTTTTATAAAGTTGACTGACAATGTCTAATAAGAAAATCAATGAGAATAAATAAGTGAGAGTCCCGATTCAAGATTTGGAATGTCGAGGATACTTACGTGATAACATGAGACAAGGAAAGCCCGTGTAAGACCATGTCTAGGACATGGAATCGGCATCAAGGAATGTTGGTCTTGTGTAAGACCATGTCTGGGACATGGATTTGGCACCGAACGTAGATCCTGTGTGAGACCATGTCTGGGACATGGCATCAGCATCGAATAAGACAAGGATATTATGTAAGTCCATGTCAAGACATGGCATTAATAAGTTATTATAAGGCAAGGGTCCCATGTAAGTCCATGCCAAGACATGGCATTGGTGAGTTCATAAGGCAAGGATACGACGTAAGACCATGCCGAGACATGGCAATGGTAAGTTTCAAAGGAAACATATAAGGAAGATCTCGTATAAGACCATGTCTAGGACATGGAATCGACATCAAACTAAGGAATTCCATATAAGACCATATCTAGGATATGGCATCGGTATCATAAGGTGATCCCATGTAAGACCATTGGGATATGGCATTGGCATTGAGATACATGTTTGACGATATTGAGTATCCTCTGACATTCCGAGTAATTCAATGGGCAAAAGAGACAAGTATGAAAGAAGTAACAAGAAAGCTAAGTAAGTAAAATAATACAAGTTAAGTTATTTGAGAATGATAAAGAATTCTACCTGAGTTAAGGAAGATAATAATTTGATGTTCATGTTATAGTAGCAAAAGTGCTAATCTATGTGATTAAGTGATATAGGTACCCTAATTTAATTACAAGTATAAAATTATAATGTGGTAAGGGATGAGAAAGAGTAAGTAAGAGTAAGTAAGTTCAAGCACTTGTGTTTTATGTTGTTTAGTCTTATGAGGGATGAGTTTAATATTAAGCTATTATATTGCTTAGTTAAATCTTCATGCATACTTACTAAGCTATATGCTTACCTCCCTCCTTTCCTTTTTCCATGTAGGTTTGCCAAGTCAGCTCGGGAATCATAGACATCGAAGCTTGGATCACACTATCATCCACTAATTTGGTATGGTAAAGCTAATTAATTTTGACTATGGTATGTATAGGAGTTTGATCATTTTGGTCATGTCATATTGTGAGCTAAAGGCTTGGTTATTAAGATTATGCATTCTTTTGTATATGGCCATTACAAATTGGTCAATTTTTGTTAAGTAATATACCTTTTCATGATGAAAAGTTTATGCATTTAAGTTTATGTACTAGATGGAATAATTGAGTTGTTTGAGATAGTATAAGTGTGTTTACGCTTCAGGGTCGCAACTGGCTTGGAAAATAGCCTTATAATTGTCCATATGGGTAGGCACACAGGCATGTGTCTAGACCGTCTGTGACACACGGTTAGCCCCATGGGTGTGTTGATAGGCCGTGTGTCCCCTGCATTAATTTTGCGAAAATACGATTAAATCACGAGGGCCAAAGACACTGCAGGCGTGTGCCATGGCCGTGTGCTATTAAGAGTATGATGACATCATAAACAGAGAGCTCCACAGGTGTGTCAAGGCCGTGTGAAGGACACGGGCTAAAGACACGGGATGTGCTCACCTGTGTGAAATAAGTTAGTGTCGACCACGGGTGTCGAACACGAGCATGTTTTAGGGGCACACGGGCGTGCCCCTATTTTGAGCAAAAATTTTCAGGGAGTGCCAAAGTTTTCGAATGAATCCCGAAACCTTCTAGATGTATGTTTAAGGCCTCGAAGGTCTATGAAAAGTATGTTATTAGTTTGAAAGAAAATTTTTAAGATGGAAAGAAATTTTATAGCCGATAGTACATGATCAAGTAAGGTTAAGCATAGTAATGCTTCGTATCCAGTTCCGGAGTCGGAGACTGGTAAGGGGTGTTACATTTAGCTAGGACATGGCTTCAGCACCAAAGGAAGATCTTGTGTAAGACCATGTCTGGGGCATGGCATTGACATCGAGCTAAGAGATCCCGTGTAAGACCATATCTAGGATATGGCATCGGCATCAAAAGGTGATCCCATGTAAGACCATATCTGGGATATGGCATTGGCATCATGATACATGTATGATGAGATTGAGTATCCTCTAATATTTCGAGTAGTTCAACGGGCAAATGAGCTAAGTATGCAAAGATGCTATAGAGTTAAATTATACAAGGTTGATAATGAGTTCCATTTATGTTAAGGATGATGATGATTTAAGTTTATGTCCAAGTTAGCATAAGTGCTAAATTATGTGACTAAGTGATACAGGTACCATGAGTAAAATTTCAAGTTATGAAACCATAATGTGATGTGTGATGGTAAGAGTGAATATGAGTAAGTATGCCTGAGCACTTAAGAACTTGTGTTGCTATTGTTATATGAGATGAATAGATTTTACCATGAACACTTATGTTTCTATATTAATTCATGCAAACTTACTAAGCTATATGCTTACCCCTCTCTTTTCCCTTTTCCTTGTAGTATCGCCAAGCTAGCTCGGGGATCGTAGAACGTCGGAGCTTGGATCACACGATCAATAATCTTTTGGTATAGTAAAGTTGATTTATTTTGGGTATGGCATGTATAGGAACTTGGTCATTTTGTATTATGTCATATTTGAGAGCCAAAGGGTTGGCTACTAATGTTTTACACTCACTTTGTACATGGGCATACGGAATTGGCCAATATTTGTCAAGTTTCATATTTTAATGATGATAAGTTTTATGAAGGGAAAGTTTATGCAAATGATGAGGTAAAATGTGAAGTGTTTGAATGATGATTAGTGGTTCTCTATAGGGTATTATTGCCATATCATGTATTACTTGAGTTGGTATAAGTGTGTTTATGTTTCAGGGTGGCAATTGGCTTGGAAAATAGCCTTCTAATTGTCCACACGGGTAGACAAATGGGCATGTGTCTAGGCTGTGTGTGACACACGGTCAACCCCCATGGGTGTGTTGATAGGTCGTGTGTCCCCTACACCAAATTTACGAGAATTCGATTCATCACACGGGCCAGCACACGGGCGTGTGCCTAGCTAGTCTGCCCCTTGAGAAGTTGCTGACGTCATAAATAGAATGCTAAGGTTTTCACACACGGGTGAGGACACGAGTGTGTCTAGGCTGTGTGAGAGACACGGGCCATTGACACGGGCGTGTGTCTGGCTGTGTGAAAACCCTTGTAGGTTTGAAATAAAAAAATTAAAGTCCACACGGGTAAGGGACATGGGCGTGTGTGACTACACAGCCTGCCCACACGGGTGTGTCCCACTTCACACGGGCATGTGGCCCCTGTTTAGGTAAAAATTTTCTAAGAGCATAAAAGTTTCTGGATTATTTTCAAACCTCTCGTAAGTATGTTTAGGGCCTCGTAGGCCCATAATAAGGATGTTATGAATATGAACGAAAATTTTTAAGTTTGGAAAGAAATTTTATAGCCTGATAATGTATGTTTAAGTAAGTTAAGTTCGGTAATGCCTCGTATCCTGTCCCGTCGGACACGGGTAAAAGGTGTTACAGTAATCTTCCTATAAATCAGATCATAGCATTTGTAACCCTTTTATTAGAAGCATACCCAACAAAGACACATTTTTTTTGCTCTAGGATTTGGTTTACCCTGGTTGTGAAGATGAACAAAAAAAATTACACCCAAAAACTCAAAAGGGTAAATCTATGATCAATTTAAATTTAGGAAAGTTGTCTTTAAAAAGACTGAAAGGAGTTCTATAGCTTAGATTTTTTATTAGGCATTCTATTAATAAGATATATAGTTGTTAGCAAGGCCTCTCCCTAAAGATATTATGGTACCTAACTAGTGTACATCAAGGCTTTAGTTACTTCCAAAAGATGGTGATTTTTTCTTTCCATAATCCTATTTTGTTCTACCGTATTTGTATAAGAGCTTTGGTGGACTATTCCATATTTGGTTAAGAAAATATCTAATTGGTCACTAAAAATTTCCACACCATTGTCACTCCAAAATATTTTTATTTCTCAAACCAAATTGTGTTTTCACTATAGCATAAAAGACTGAAACATATTTTTAACTTCAGGCTTATCTTTTAATAAAAACACCCAACAAATGTGAGTATGATCATCAATAAATGTAACAAACCAACGATTTCCTAAAAAGTTGAGACTTCCTAAGGTCCTCAAATATCACTATGAATTAACGAAAAAGATTTGGAAGCTTTGTATTTTTTAGGGGGAAAGAATGACAAATGATGTTTTGTTAATCCACAAATTTCATAATGATATGAAGAAAGACTATTATTCTTAAACAGATCAGGTAACAAATGTATTAAATAGTAAAAATTAGGGCGTCCAAGCCTATAATGCCAAATAATAACCTTATCAAAACTAGAAACAGAGTTCAAACATAGAGTAGTTGTCAGTCGACTTAGATGGTCGTCATCAAGAAAGTAAATTCCACCAGATTCTTTAGCTTTGCCAATCATCCTTCTTGAGACCATATCTTTAAATTTAGACATAGATGAGTCAAATATAACACGAAAATTATAGGACTTGGATAATTCACTGACCGATATGAGATTACAAGCTAGATTTGGCACATGTAAAGCATCATGTTAAACCAAGAATGGTGAAATTTTAATAATGCCTTTTCCAGCTATTGTTGAGAATGACTCATTTGCTACTTTGATCATTTTGTTTCCTACACAAGGTTTGTAAGTTGAGAAAAGGCAATAACTACTATTCAAGTGATCACTAGCTCCATAACCAATTATCAACATTTTTGTTTTACAAGGCTTAACATTGAAAAAAACAGAAGAATCATTACCTGATTAGGCAAAGTGTAACACCCTATACCCGACCCGAACGTCGAGTTTAGGAACTAGGCATCACAATTAACTCGAGTTACTAACAAAAATTCTAATTTGATTTATTTACAAATTAAATAGCACCAAAATTGATTCATATTTATCACATAACTTTTCTCTAATTTCTTTAAATTTCAACAAGTTTCGAAATATAACTACAAATAAACTTCCTACCAATACTAAGGTTCTTACAATCAATTTGCCATATTGAGTGTATATATGTTTATATATATACAATGATTTGGAATTTAAAATTCTAATAAATGTTAACTTATTTGAACCCCCATGCGTATCCTCTAAGGGTGACTCTTTATATGCATGATATGACCATGATGCCATTAGTGTGGACTTGGCGGTGTATGGCTTTGTCCCTCCACACAATCCTTCCTTGAGTCATCCCTTGACCCTAGATTCAAGGAAAATTACACGTAAGTTCAAAAGAACATAGTGAGAATCTATACAATAGTGTTCGCAAGTGACTTGAAGTTCATGAATAATTGACTAATACGCATAATTAAACTCCCTATATCTCATAGGAGATTCCGTAGTTTTACTGGCACAGACGTTGCCCACTCATTCTTCTTCAATGGATAGTTGGTGAACACGTCAATTGATTAAAGTAAAACTATCCTCTTTCTAACTCTCATTTAAGACTTAACATTGTTTGACTTCATCTTCAAATTTTATTTACCTTGTTGATTTAACTCATCTGAAGATAACCTCGCAAGCAGTTATACGGATGTCGACTACCTTTGGCAGACTTACAGATACCTTGCCACCTTAATGTACTATTACCCGGATACCTTTCTCCCACACTGAACTCAATATAGGCTTACTGTCTTACCTCAACATTTATCTTCTTATGACTTAGCTTGTGTATACACCGTTCTTTAAAGGAAAACCCATTTATTAATATCTAGTCTTGAATATGAGATTCAACTGATAGATAAAAACCCCCTTTCTTTGCGAGCACTTACTTGCAAGTTAATCCCATAGGACTTTCCCACTTCATACCATCTACCAAGATACTCTTAACAATAGACAGTTCCTAACGGGCTATGTCTTTCCTAGATTGCCCGTGATGGACTTCCACATTTGATATTCCTAACCTACATCCACTTCCTTTGTTAATTCCCGACGAACATTCCACCTAAGATAGTTCTTGGCGGACTTTCTTCTAAGATATTCCTTGGCGGGCTTCCCACTTTTCTGGCGACCTCTTTATCAATAAACACTTAGAATTTAAAACCTGAAGAACCTTTCCATTACATCATGGTTACTGATGGTTTATACGTCAACTTCAGCGGACACTTAATGCCAGATACTTATTTACAGATACTTTGAAGGAAAAACCCTTCCTTTCACATAAGCCACGTTTAAGAAACTTTTACCAGTATCTCTTACCTTTTCATTTTTGGTGGATCCTCTTATTACCATGCTTTCTAAAGTTCTTAGACACGCAATGACCATCTTGTCAGATTGCTCGTCGTGTGAGTCATATAGTGACTTCTTTTTTATGCCTTGACAGGCTTCCCTATTCATTGTCCTGGCAGTCCCGTTTTTGAAATAAGTGTACTGCTCACCATTAGACCATGCCATGGCTAACCATAGACTTTTGATTCCAAAGAATCAATAAACTCCTTTTGAGGTGTGGCCCCGAAGGACATGTATACCATTTACACAGTGTCACCCCGTAGGACTTGTACATTGTTTACACGGTGTCGCCCCATAGGACCTGTATATCATTTACACGATGCCGCTCCAAAAAGCCAATAGATAATCACAAACCATATTTGGCATCCAGAGAACACACTTGTAAGCATCCATATATTTACACAGCGTTATGCACGCATAGCATACTCTTTCACCGTATTCATACACAACCATAGAATTCAAACTGAACTCAGGAAAAATGTATGAGCAGATCTTTCAAGAAAAAAGCACCCAAAGTGGAGTACAAAAACTCACCTACTACCCTTCGTCTTAGCCAGCTTAGCTTGTCTGAATGCTAGAGCCTCCTTCGTTCTGGAAGCTAAGTGTAACAGCTCGATTTTGGGTCTAGTCAGAACAGTGGTTTCGGGACCACAAATCCAATGCAATAAAATTTGTTTTTATTATACTTTTATGGTCTAAAATTTTATGAAATAATTTCGTGAAAATTTTGTTCGAAAATTTTGACGTTTGGGCACTCAATTTAGTTAAAAGGATTAAATTGCAAAAAGTGCAAAGTTTGAGTTCTATGTGTTTAAGGTGTCCAATTGCTATGAGACTTTAAATTGAAGGTCCTTAGACGGTAATTAGACCATTGGTTAATTTAGTGGACAAAAATGGACGTGAAGTAAGAGAATTTTTATGTTTTAAGTTAGGGGCATTTTGGTTATTTGGCTAATTAAATGAATTAAAAATCAAATTAAAAGCCAATTTTTGCTCATCTTCCACCCCTTTGGCCAAAAATTTCAAAAGGAAGACATAGCTAGGGTTTTCAAGCTTCCAAGATCGATTATCAAGAAAAATGATGTACGAACCTAAACCGGGGGAAAAATAAAGTAATTGATGATTAGGTCAAATTCTACTATTTTTGTACCAAGGTAAGTTCGTATGTAAATAATACAATGTTATATTTATATTTTAATTTTTTGATATTGCATGAAATGTATGATTGATTCTATGAGCATATTGGACGAAGTTCAGAGAAATCCTAATTGAACCTTAGGAATAGATTAAGATACAAGTGACATGTCACTAGGAACCCATGTGATTATGTGATTTATGTGTCCTGGGTGCCGATCCTGTACATCCTACCGGTGGCTGGGTATACCAGCATATGTTGTGGATACCTGACAGCTTGTGTGAGCAGCACCGTATAGCTGCGTCTCGACTAACAGTTTGTGTGAGTAAGCCCGATGATAGCTCGAGAGTGAGCTTATATGTGATATGAGATTTGTGGTAGCATTGGCTACATATGTGGCACTTGTGTGCAAAGATTTTCGTGTACTCGATAGTATTCTAAGTGGTTCAACGGGTATGACAAAGACGAGAAAGTATGTGATTATGTTACGAGTTGGTACAGGTATGAACGAAAAACTCAATGGAAATGAATTCGGTATATGATGAACTATTGGTAAGAATGTGATTGAGTATGTTATGTACATGAAGTTTTGATGACATTTAGGTTGATATACGGATGTTACTTATATGGCAATTGTATGGTTAATTTTGTTTATTATTTCCATATGAACTTACTAAGCTATATAGCTTATTCCCTTTTCTTTCCCTTACCTTATAATGTCACGAAGCTAGCTCGGGATTGGAGATCGTCGGAGATCCACTCACACTATCAACAATTATTTTGGGTACCAATGAATTTAGCATTTTGAGTTATGGCATGTATAGAGGACTTGGTCATTTTGTTATGTGTCATAATTGATTTGGCCAAATGTGTTGGCTTATATTGGTTGAAAGTTCATTTTGTATAAGGCCATTGAAAATTGGCTACAATTGGTATGAGCAATTTATATGATGATGCCTTACATAGATGTGGGAATTTACATGATTTGAGTTGATAAGCATGTGATGTTTGTGTATGATAGATGGTAACATGTGAACGATGTGTTGATGTCTTGGTTGTGGCTGATTTTGGTTGTATGTAATAAGCTTGGATTGGTGCCATATGATGTTGTGTATGTATGTACAAGTAAGGGTGACAAAATGGCTTAGTGAATAGCCTTATTGTTGTCCACACGGATAGACACACGGGCGTGTGTCTAAGTCATGTGTGACACACGGCCTACCCCACGGGCATGTGTTTTGGACGTGTGTCCCCCGCACCTTATTTGTTACAAAATAGAATCTCCAGAATTTAGCACACGGGCGTGTGTCTCTACCATGTGTGCTACACGATCTTGGACACGGTGTGTGTCTCAACCGTGTGAAGTCTGCACCCATTTTATGAAAAATTATAAAATTTAAATTGATCACACGGCCTAGCACACGGGCGTATGGAACGGCCATGTGGAACAAGTCAGAGAGCACCTTATTTTGAACATGGCCTGTAGCACGGGAGTGTCTAAGGGTTACACGGGCGTGTGAGCCCTGTAACATGAAAAATTTTCCAAGTTTTGTAAAATTTTCTAAAGTTCTCGGTTTAGTCCCGAACCACTTCCAAAGCATGTATTGAGCCTCGTAGGCTCGTTTTAGGGACAATATGAATGTGTATGAAAAGTTTTTAATTTGGATGGAAATTTATGACTCGAAAATGTATTTTTACTTATGTTTATGTCTGGTAATGCCTCGTACCCTATTCCCGCGTTGAAGACGGGTAAGGGGTGTTACACTAAGCACAACAACAAAATATACCGGTCAAATCGAAGGCATCCAAGCTTTAAAACCCAGAATCCATTATCATGTTGAAGCTTTTCAAAGATTCTAGAAATCCTTACTTCTCCTTTATTCAACCCACGAATACAGAAAGATTGAGAAGCTTACCAGTTCACCCGGTTCACTACATTCCAAACTTAAACCTCACAATCAATCCCCCATGTAGGACTCTCTTTAACTTTCTCTTCTTCAGAGCAACTGAAGAATACGATGCATATGAGAGGAAAATATAAATAGAATTGAGAAAAAAAATCATCTGCTGAATAAGGCTTCTTACACATATATATTGTTACGAAATGTACCCATGTTGTAGCAAACATTTAATTGTTTTCTATGTATTTGAACGATGGATGAATAAATAAATTTAATTTCACATTTTACTATTATGTCTTTTGTATTTCTTTCTTTCGTGTTTTGCATGCATAGCAAAAATGTGACAAGCAAATGTTAGCTAATTGATTGTTTAAATTCATGATAAGTGGCACTGTAAGATAATTTACATTGCGCGAAAGACAACTTACTTCAGTAGATAATCTAAACGAGATTGTAATCCCATAAAAGAATCAAAGTGAACATTTTATTCAAATACTTAGAAGGATTATTATGTTATCTACAGTTCCAATTGGGGAGATGGCTAGTCTTGGCTATCAAAGCAGTTGACTCCACTGGTAGAGACAAGGATATACTCATTAGAAGAATGATACGTTGGACTGGACCCAAGTTCAATTAACTTCGAATACGTTTGTGAATTAATTCACTTATGATGTTCATAGTGTGATTTACTTAAATCTTGAGTTAGTCACTGATCATGCGCATGTAACTCATGTGCTTTGATATAAGTGGAGGCTTATGGTCTAAAGATGATCGAGTCCATAGCCTGTATACGGGGTACATGACTTGTGTAACACCCCTAACCCATATCCATCGCCAGAGTAGGATTATGAGGTATTACCTATTAATTCACAACATATAGCATGCATTTATCAAATATAAAGTATTCATTCTCATAAATCATTCAACACAATTACACTATCCCTTATAAGGGCCTACGAGGCCTTAAACATGCTTTAGAAGTGGTTCGGGACTAAACCGATAACATATGAAAATTTTTGGAAACTTAGAAAAATTTCAACCATACAGGGGTCACATGCCCGTGTGAACAGGCCGTGTGCCTTACACGACTCTAGACACGCCTATGTCTCAGGCCGTGTGAAAATAGGGCATACATACTGACTTAGGTCACACGACCAACCACATGCTAATGTGTCTAGCCCGTGTGCCCTTCGAAGTGGCCACACACGCCCGTGTGCCAGGCCGTGTGCCAATTAGAGGGGTATATTGACTTATACCACACAGCCAGTCACATGCCTGTGTAACATGACCATATGTCACACATGGCTGAGACACACGCCCGTGTGGACAAAAATAGGCCATTTGCAAGGCCAATTTGCCACCCCAACTTCAATGTACCTACATAAGGAAAAATGATACCATTTTATCATATAATTGGGTAGCCAAAATCATCAATCAAATGCACAATTCATACCATTATAATTTCATCTATTCCAATTCTCAAATCACTACCATTTACTTAGCCAAATACACGCCAAAACAATATCAAACAATATGGTTCATTTACCATAATTCACATAACCATTATAACTTCCATAATGCATTAGTTACAACCATGCCAAAAAAAAAACCAAAATAAGCCATCACTCATGGCTATATATATATAAACCAAAACATATATATTTACAAGCCATTTATAATAGTCAAACACACATCAATATTAACATCATTTACAAGCCAAATCTCATGGCTATGATCACAACAAAAATACCACATCTAGCCTATACATGTCTTATACCATACATGTATAATTCAAAAATACCAACATAGATGTTTGATAGTGCAATGATTTTCCCAATGACTCCCGGATTCGAGCTAGCCTTGATTCGCTATAAAACATAGAAAAATAACACGAAGTAAGCTTCATAGCTTAGTAAGCTCGTATGTGAATAACTTAATTCATCGAATAAATGCAAATAAACCAATTATTCATGGCAAAACCAAATACACATTAACTACAAACCTTTCTCATCTCTCAAAACATGATCAAATACAAACTCATCAAACTTTCACTATTTAATACTCGAATAGGTTCTATACATACTTGTATAGCCTCGTACTAACCTCTTTCTCAACCACATCATTTGTTTACCCCATTTAGAATAGAAATCGATACTCAGGATTCTCATACGATAAGTACCTATACCATGGCCCGTAGCCAAATCAAGGTAACATATCCAAATAAATATTATCATGGCACGAAGCCAAATCATCCAATATGCATGGCCCAAAGCCAAATTGGTAAAATACGCACCCGAAGTGATAATATCATGGCCCGAAGTGAACTCAACATATCACTTACTGACATGTCAATAGTATCCAAAACTATTCTTAAGGTCCCATCGGGCTTTCACACTTTTCGTTTCTATCATCGAATGCATCTGTAAAGTCATTTTCACAATTCATACATTATCCATAATCTTGTTTTGACAATTTATGCAATATTAAAGCATTTTAACATACATTTATAATGTAATCATCACATACGAACTTACCTTGTATTTGCAATTGACGGATCGGGTCGACTACTCGATAACCTAGCTTTTCCCCCGATCTAAATCCGAATTCTTTCTTTCTTGATCTATATGAATTCAAAATTAACTTATTTATTCATCTACTCATTCAATTAATCCAAAAATACACATTTGGGAATTTTTACACATTAGCCCCTAAACTTTCACATTTAATCAATTTTGTCTCTATTTCACAAATACACAAAATTCACACAATTCAACAAAACCCATGCTTGGCCAAATTATATACAGGTCCCTAGCAATCCAAAACTTTCATTTATTTCACATTTCAACCACACAATTTGCACATTTCACAATTTAATCCCTATTATGCATTTTCATAAAAAATCACTTAAGAAAACATGTAAAACTATCATCAAGCTTTCATATATCAACATTAAACATCAAAGAACACATAGATTCAATAACGGAAACTCTCAAAATATTTAACAATTTCAAAATTAAAGTTATGGGCTAGCTAGATTGAGATGCAACGATTACAAAAACATAGAAATCATCATAAACGGCTCAAAAACACATACCTAATTGATGAAAATAGAAGTGCCAAACTTGAAGGTATAAAAATGGCTTCTCAAGCACTAAAATTTGGTTGTAAAAGATGATATGAAGGTAAAATTTTGTTTTCTTTTATTTAACATATGATAATTATACTAATTACCATAATAACCTTAATGAAAAACCATTTAAAACATCTATTAAATTCCATAGATGTCCACTCATTCTATTAATGGTCTAATTACAACATAAGGACCTTTGATTTATTCAATCATAGTGAGTAAGCACCTTTAACAAGTATAATGCAATTTTTGCATTTTACTTGATTTTATCCTTTTTATCAAATTAACAACCAGTCGATAAAATTAGCTCATGAAATTTTCACATATATCAAATAACATGCTGTAAATACCGAAAATAATATTAGAATAATTTTTCAATAGCAGATTTGTGGTTTCGAAACCACCGTTTTGATTTAGCTAAAACCGAGTTGTTACAACTCTCCTCGTTAAGGATTTTCATCCCCGAAAATCTTACCAGTGAATAGGTACGGATATTGTTTTCTTATAACATACTCAGGTTCCCATGTAGCTTCTTCAACCTCATGTCGATGCCATAATACTTTCACTAATGTGATTCTCTTATTTTTTTAGCTCTTTGATCTCACGAGCTAAAATTCGAATCAGTTCTTCAGCATATGACATATTAGACTGAATTTCAACCTCAGTCGGTGAAATGACATGTGAAGGGTCGATCAGTATCGTCGAAGCATCAACACATGAAACACATTATGAATTTTCTCTAACTCAGACAGTAAAGATAGTCGATATGCCACTGGCCCAACTCGCTCAGTAATCTCATACGGTCCGATGAATCGCGAACTCAATTTCCCTTTCCGACCAAACCGTAATATCTTTTTCCATCGCGACACTTTCAAAAACACTTTATCCTCAATCTGAAAATCAATATATTTCCGTTTCAAGTCTGCGTACAATTTCTATCGATCCGAAGTTGCTTTCAAACTATTGCAAATTACTTTCACTTTTTCTTCAGTCTTTCTGATCAGATCAACCCCGTGTCCACTACAACGATGTTCTACATTTACGACCGTATAGAGCTTCGTACGGTGCCATCTTTATACTCGATTGAAGCTATTATTGTAAGCAACTTCAATCAGCAGTAGATATTTCTCTCAGCTACCTTCAAACTCAAGAATGCAACAACGCAACATACCCTCAAGTATCTGAATAACTCGTTCGGATTGACCATCCATTTTTGCATGAAACGCAGTGCTAAAATGCAACTTTGAACCCAAAGCTTCTTGCAGTTTCTTCCAAAATCGCAAGTAAATCTTGAATCTCTATCCGAAACAATAGATAGAGGAACACCATGAAATCTCACAATTTCAGAAATATACAACTCAGCTAATTTATTTAAGCGAGAAATATGTACGTATCGGAATGAAATGAGCTGATTTCGTCAATCTGTCAACAACAACCCAGATCACATCTTTCTTTTTCGAATATAAGGGCAAACATACGAAATCCATTGTTACTCTATCCCACTTCCACTCAGGAATCATAATAGGTTGTAATAAACCTGACGACACTTGATGCTCAGCTTTGACTTGCTGACAAGTTAAACATTTTGAAACAAATTTTGAGATATCTCGTTTCATGTCGTGCAACCAATAAATCTGTTTCAAATCGTTATACATTTTTGTGCTTCTCGGATGTACTGATAAACAACTACTGTGTGCTTCGTTTAGAATCTTTCGAATGAGCTCAAAATTTCTTGGTACACATATTCTATCACGAAACATCAAACAGTCATCAGGCCCTATTCGAAACTCTGAATCAGAAGTCGACTCACACTGAGCTCGTTTTGCTTGCAATTCATTATCAAATTTTTGAGCCTCACAAATCTGCTGTAGAAATACGGTCTCGCTTTCAACTCGGCTACTATCGAACCATCGTCAGACAAAGCTAATTATGTGTTCAAAGCACGTAAAGCAAATACGGACTTTCGTCTCAAAGCATCACCAACTATGTTCGCTTCCCCAGATGATAATCAATCACTAATTCATAGTCTTTTAGCAATTCTAGCCATCTCTGCTGTCGCAAATTCAAATCTTTCTGAGTCATCAAATATTTCAAGCTTTTGTGGCCGGTATAAATATGGCATTTCTCATCAAACAAGTAATGACGCCAAATTTTCAATGCGAACACTATTACGGCTAACTCTAGATCATGCTTCGGATAATTCTTTTCGTGCGGCTTCATCTATCTCGAGGCATAAGCTACAACTTTGCCTTCCTTCATCAAAACACAACCCATGCCATTTAACGATGCATAACTAAAAACTATGAATTCTTTACCCGATTCAAGCTGAACTAACACTGGTGCCTCTGTCAATAATACTTTCAATTGCTCGAAACTCTACTGACACTTTTTTGACCACTCAAATTTAACATCTTTTTGAAGCAATCGTGTCATCAGAGTCACAATATCGAGAATCCTTTCACAAATCATCTATAATAGCCAGCTAGTCCCAGAAAACTATAGACTTTAGATACATTTCTCGGAGGCTTCCAATCTATAATCACAAAAATTTTGCACTGGTCAACTCAGATACCCACGGCTGAAACTATATGTCCCAAAAACCAACCTCTCGTAGCCAAAACTCACATTTGCTTAACTTTGCAAACAACTATTTATCTCTCAAAGTTTGTAACAAGATTCTCAAATGCTCGACATGCTCAGATTTATTATGAGAGTAAATCAAAATGTCATCAATAAACACAACTATAAATTAGTCTAAGTACGGCCTGAAAATTTGATTCATGAAGTCCATAAAAATAAGAGGTGCATTTGTTAGTCCGAAAGGCATAACAAGAAATTCGTAGTTTTGTACCTTGTTCTAAATGCAGTCTTTGGTACATCTGAGTCATTGTTGCCCCTTTTAACCCGATCTCAAATGAATTTTCAAAAACATTGTTACCCCTTTTAACTGATCAAACAAATCATCAATTCATGGCAAAGGGTATTTATTCTTGATCGTCACTTTGTTGAGCTATCGATAGTCTATACACATTCTTATCATGCCATCTTTCTTTTTCACAAATAGCACCGGTTCACCCCAGGGAGAGAAACTCGGTCTAGCAAAACCTCTATCTGTCAACTCTTGCAACTGAGCTTTCAATTATTTTAACTCTGTCGAGCCATTCTGTACAGAGCTATCAATATCGACGTTGTTCCCAGTACTAATTCAATACCAAACTCAACCTCTCTGATAGGTGGTAAACTCGATAACTCTTCGGGAAATACATCTGGATACTCGCACACAACTGGTACTAATTTAATCTTTGTTTCTGTCACTTTCGTATCAATTACAAAAGCAAGATAAGCTTGACACCCCTTTCTCACAAATCTCTGAGCTAACATAGACGAAATCACAACTGGCAAACTATTTAGATCATCAGATTCAATTCTAATAGTCTCATTATTCTAACATTTCAATTCAATTGTCTTTCGTTTACAATTCAATATAGCATCATGCATCGTTAACGAATCTATACCCAAAATCATATCAAATTCATCGGATGGCAACAACATCAAATTAGCGAAAATAGAAATCCTGATTCATTAATAGACAATTCTTGTAGCCTTTGTCAACCAAAACACATTTGCCCAAGGGGTTTGTTACTCTAATCACAAATTCAGTAGACTATATAGTCAAAGTCTTACTAAATACTAAATTCATACATATATAAGAATGAGTTGATCCTGGATTTATCAATGCAATCACATTAGTATCATAGAAAGTGAAAGTACCGGTGATAACATCTGGAGATGATGCTTCTTCATGAGCGCAAATAGCGTAAGCTCTAGTAGGTGCTCTGGCCTCGGATCTCACAGCTGAATCCTTTGTCACCCCTCTACTACCACTTACATTTCCAGCAATTCTAGGTGGTCTACCTCTCTTCGACCTGTTACTTAGTCTCATATTCTAAACTTTATCTTTCTCATCCATCTCAGGGCTATCTCGGATGAAGTGATCTAGCGAACCACATTTGTAACAAGCTTTATTACTTTTATTCCAGCATTCTCCAAAATGTCGTATCCCACACTGCTGACACTTGGGTTTGTTGTCTCTCACATTGCCAACACTAGATACTAATGTAGCTTGAGCTTTAGAACATGAATATTATTTTCTACAATCTCTCTTTGAATATCCGTTTAAAGCATTTGGGCAAGTGTACGAATCTCTAGATTTCTTTGATAAAGAATGATACGGCTTACTCATCGATCTTTTTCTCGAGTCTCTAACTTCTGAATCTGCTTTTCTCTTTTCTTTGCTAAGATCCTCGGCTTTACAAGCCTTTTCAATCAAAACGACAAATTCTTTCAACTCTAAAATTTTGACTAGTAGTTTTATATCTTCATTCAACCCGTCAACAAACCGCTTACACATAATCTCTTCGATAGAAACATACTCCTTGGCATACTTACTCAACCGTACAAATTCTCTTTCATACTCGGTTATAGTCATTCGCCCTTGTCTTAATTCTAGAAACTCTTTGTGCTTTTGATCGAGAAATCTTTGATTGATGTATTTCTTTTAGAATTCAAATTGAAAGAACTCCCTAGTAACTCGTTCTTTCGGAACCACAGATATCAACGTGTTCCACCATTGGTATGTTGTGTCTCTCAGCAAAGATACAACACATTTAATACATTCATCAGGAGTACAAGACAATTCATCGAATACTCGAATCATATTTTCGAGCCAGAACTCAACTCTCTTAGCATCATCATCAGCAGTAGCCCGGAACTCTTCAGCCCCATATTTACAAATCTTATCTACTGGTTGCTTGTTCAACCGTATCGAATCTATAACTTGAGGAACAATAGGGATTTGTTGAGGAATAGGTGGGGGTGGAGGTTGTTGAGTAGCCGGATTCGTTCAAATGAACTCCGTGAACCACTCGTTCATTATTTGGAAAAAGGCTTGTTTAACCTCTCCCTCGTAGCTACTCGTTATAAGCCTAGAATCAGATGGTGCTGCCTTTGAGCGGAAGTGGGTGCATTACTCTCTACATCATCAGTTATAGCTCATTCAGGATACATTATTATACGAAAACACAATTTAAGCTGTCAAGAATTATCACACTATCGTAGAGTATATATGGCATGTATAGCTAGACTCTCACACACACTATGTTAGTCTTAGAATCGACTAAACCGTAGCTCTAATACCAATAAAATGTAACACCCCTAACCCGTATCCATTGCCAGAGTAGGGTTACGAGGTATTACCTATCAATTCACAACATTTAGCATACATTTATCAAACATAAAACATTCATCCTCATAAATCATTCAACACAATTATATTATCCCTTATAAGGGCCTACGAGGCCTTAAACATGCTTTAGAAATGGTGCAGGACTAGGCCGATAACATATGAAAATTTTTGGAAACTTAGAAAACTTTCAACCATACAGGGGTCACACGCTGTGTGAACAGGCATGTGCCTTACACGACTACAGACATGCCCGTGCCTCAGGCCGTGTGAAAACAAGGCATACATACTGACTTGGGTCACACAGCCAACCACACGCTTATGTCTCAGGCCGTGTGAAAACAAGGCATACATACTAACTTGGGTCACACGGCCAACCACACGCCCGTGTGTCTAGCCCGTGTGCCCTTCGAAGTGGCCACACACTGTGCTGTGCCGCCGTGTGCTAGTCAGGTGCCAATTAGGGGTATCTTGACTTATACCACACGGCCAGTCACACACCTGTCTGTGAGCCCGTGTGGAGCATACTGACTTCAATTCAATTTCAACACTAAGGACACACGATCGTGTAACATAACCATGTGTCACACAAGGCTGAGACACAAACTCATGTCTCTACCCATGTGGACAAAAATAGGTCATTTGCAAGGCCAATTTGCCACCCCAACTTCAATGTACCTACACAAGGCAAAATGGTACCATTTTATCATACAATTAGGCAGCCAAAATCATCAACCAAATGAACAATTCATACCATTATAATTTCATCTATTCCAATTCTCAAATCACTACCATTTACTTAGCCAAATACATGCCAAAACAATATCAAATAATATGGTTCATTTACCATAATTCACATAACCATTATAACTTCTATAATGTATTGGTTACAACCATGCCAGAACAAACCAAAATAAGCCATCACTCATGGCTATATATATACAAACCAAAACATATATATTTACAAGCCATTTCTAATAGCCAAACACACATCAATATTAACATCATTTATAAGCCAAATCTCATAGCTATGATCACAACAAAAATACCACATCTAGCCTATACATGCCATATACCATAAATGTATAATTCAAAAGTACCAACATATATGTTTGATAGTGCGATGATGTTCCCAATGAATCTCAGATCCGAGCTAGCCTTGATTCACTATAAAACATAGAAAAACAACACGAAGTAAGCTTCATAGCTTAGTAAGCTCGTATATGAATAACTTAATTCATCGAATAAATGCAAATCAACCAGTTACACATGACAAAACCATATACACATTAACTACAAACCTTTATCATGTCTCAAAACATGATCAAATACAAACTCATCAAACTTTCACTATTTAATACTCGAATAGGTTCTGTACATACCTGTATCGCCTCGTACTAACCTCTTTCTCAATCACATCATTCGTTTACCCGTTGAACCGTTCAGAATAGAAATCGAATACTTAGGAGTCTTGTACGATAAGTACCTATACCATGGCTCGTAGTAAAATTAAGGTAACTTATCTAAAGAAATACTACCATGGCCCGAAGCTAAATCATCCGATATGTATGGCCCGAAGCCAAATCGATAAAATACACACCTGAAGTGCTAATGTCATGGCCCAAATCCAACTCAACATATCACTTACTGACATGTATATAGTATCCAAAACTATTCTAAAGGTTCAACCGGGCTTTCACACTTTTCGTTTCTAACATCGAATGCATCCGTAAAGTCGTTTTCACAATTCATACATTATCCATAATCCCGTTTTAACAATTTATACAATATTAAAGCATTTTAACATACATTTATAATGTAATCATCACATACAAACTTACCTCGTATTCAAAATTGACCGGATCGGGTTGGCTACTCGATAACCTTGCTTTTCCCCCGATCTAAATCTGAATTCTTTCTTTCTTGATCTATATTAATTCAAAACTAACTTATTTATTCATCTACTCATTCAATTAATCCAAAAATACACATTTGGGAATTTTTACACATTAGCCCCTAAACTTTCACATTTAATCAATTTAGTCCATATTTCAAAAATACACAAAATTCACATAATTCAACAAAACCCATTCTTGGCTGAATTATATATAGGTCCCTAGCAGTCCAAAACTTTCATTTATTTCACATTTCAATGACATAATTTGCACATTTTACAATTTAATCCTACTATGCATTTTCATCAAAAATCACTTAACAAAACATGTAAAACTATCATCAAGCTTTCATATTTCAACATTAAACATCAAAGAACACATAGATTCAACAATGGCAACTCTTAAAATATTTAACAATTTCAAAATTAAAGGTACGGACTAGCTAGATTGAGCTGCAATGATTACAAAAACATAGAAATCATCAAAAACTCATACCTAATTAATGAAAATAGAAGTTCCAAACTTGAAGGTATAAAAATGGCTTCTCAAGCCCTAAAATTTGGTTGTAAAAGATGATATGAAAGTAAAATTTTGTTTTCTTTTATTTAACATATGATAATTATACTAAAAACCATTTAAAACATCCATTAAATGTCCATATATATCCACTCATATTATTAATGGTCTAATTAAAACATAAGGACCTTTGATTTATTAAATCATAGCAATTAAACACCTTTAACAAGTAGAATGCAACTTTTGCATTTTACGCGATTCAATCCTTTTTATCAAATTAACCAACCAAATCGATAAAATTAGCTCACAAAATTTTCACACATATCAAATAACATGTTGTAAATATCAAAAATAATATTAAAATAATTTTTTTACATCAGATTTGTGGTTCCAAAACCATTGTTCTGATTTAGCTAAAATCGGGTTGTTACAACTTGTGTATAATATGGTTTTATTAGCAACAATGGAATTCACATCTCGATTAAAGAGTTAACGATATCCTCTCATTGGCATTGTGTGGATTGATAAATATGGAAAATGGTCACGGGTTGTTTGTTCTCGAACAAGCAATTTATCACAGTCATTTGTTGAGTGACTATATTAATCGTTAAGAATATACTATGGTGACTGTAACAGCCCATTTTTAGTCAAATCAGAATAGTGGTTTTGGGACCACAAATATAAATTCAAAATAATTATTTTATTATTATTTTAATGTCTGTGGCATGATAAATGTTTGTGTGAAAATTTCGTTAAGAAATTTTATTGTTTGATTGGTTAATTTGAGAAAAAGGACTAAATCACATAAAGTGTAAAAGTGGAGTTCTATTAGCTAAAGGTGTCAAATAGCTATAGAACCTCAAATTTAAGGTTTTTATGTGGTAAATGGACCATTGGTTGCTTAATTGGACATTTATGGACATCTTTTAAGTGACTTTTTTATTTAAATAAAAGGTTAAATTTGGTATTTAATAATTAAAGGTTAGTAATAATAAACTAAAAATTTCTATCATCTTTTTTACACCATATTTCCACCAAAATTGAAGAAATAAAAGCTACAGATAGGTTTGAAGTTTGGCCAAGCCTCCTAGATCAATTGGTGAGTAAAATTTTGTCCCTTTTTTAATGATTTCTACGTTTTGAGATCGTTGCAACTAGGTCTAGCTAGCCCAAGGACTATTTTGTAAAACTGTTAAAGATTTTGAATGATTCCATTGATGAATAAATGTGTGTTTTGAAGTTTCTTGGTAGATTATGAGTGGTTGCTGTGAATTAAACAACTTTTGTTAAGTGATTTTTAGTAAAAATACAAATTAGGGATCAAATTGTTAAACATGGAAATTTATTAGTTAAAATGTGAAATAAATAAAAAATGTGGGATGTTAGGGGCATTATGGTAATTCAGCTAAGCATGGGTGTTTTGAAATTTGCATGAATTTGTGATTTTGTGTAATAATGACTAAATTGTAAAAATGTGAAAGTTTATGGGCTAATATGTAAAATAGATCAAATGGATATTTTGGATTGAATTGAATGAATAGATGATTAAATAAGTTAATTTTGAATATATTTAGATCAAGAAAAGAGGAATTCGGATCTAGATCGGGGAAAAACTAAAGTTATCGACTAATCGACTTATTTCGTCGTTTCCACATCCGAGGTAAGTTTGCATGTAACAAGCATTGTTATAATTATGCTTTAAATGTTTTGATATTGCATAAATTGTATATGCGAAACTACAGTCATGTAGCACTTAGTGTGCGAGATCAAGATAGCTTCGGTTATATATGGCACTTAGTGTGCGAGATCAAGATAGCTTTGGCTATGTATGGCACTTAGTGTGCGAGATTAAAATAGCTTCAGCTATGTATTGGCACTTAGTGTGTGAGAATTCGAGTATTCAACATTATTTGGTTTGGGTATGAGTTGTTACGGATTGGTACAGGTATGTATATGAATCATACGAGCCTTAAATCGAAGAAGTTATGAAGTTTTCATATAAGCATATGATTAAGCATGTGGAAGGTTTGTTAGTACTTATGAATTACAAGTTAACAAGTTCAAATTGATGATTTATGCATTTATGATTAGTTGAGTTTATTTCATACGAGCTTACTAAGCTATAAACCTTACTTTATTTATTTTTTATGTTTTATAGTGATTTCAAAGCTAGCTCAGATTTGGGGATTGTCAGAGACTACATCACACTATCTAGCCATCACTTTGGTACTTTTGAGCTTATGGTTTGGTTATATGGCATGTATAGGATTATAGTCATTTTGATATGTATTTTGGTAGTAAGTTTTTCCATTAGAGATGCTTATGAATGGTCATGTTTTGGTTTGTATATATATATAGCCATGAGACTTGGTTTAACTTGGTTAGTTTGGTCATGTATATATATAAGTGTGCATATGGTTTATGTTATGTGATTGAGGTTGGTTTTGCAATGTTATTGATAGTTGGTGTTATAGATGTTATTATTGATAATTGGGATGTTATTTGTTTGTGAATCAAGGTAAAGAATTCATGTTTTGAGTAGCTATAGTGATAAGTTAAGTTTATGAGATTTTAGGAATAAATGGATTTGGTCTATTTTCTAACTTGTGTGTAATGAGTAATGTGGTATTGAATATGCATGAAATGAGTTTGAATTGGCTGGTATAAATGCCTATTTATGCCATGGAATGGTGCAAATTGATGTGTTGTAGGTACATTCAAATTTGGGTGGCAAATTGGCTTGGTAAATAGCCTATTTTTGTCCACACGAGCAAAGACACTAGCGTGTGTCTCAGCAGTGTGTGACACACGGTCTTGTGTCCCCTGGTGTTGAAATTGTAATAAGTCATTATGCTCCACACGCTCTCACACACGGGCGTGTGATTGGTTGTGTGGCATAAGTCAATATACCCTATAATTTAGACACGGCCTAGCACACGAGCATCTGACTTGGCCGTGTTGCACAAGTCAGTATACCCTACAGGTTTGGCATGGCCTAGCACTGGCTTGGCACATGGGCTTGTGTGGCCACTTTGAAGGGCACATGGGCCAGACACACGGGCGTGTGGTTGGCCGTGTGACCCAAGTCAGTAAACTCACTTGTTTAGACATGGGGTAGGGCACGGGCTAGGACACGGCCATGTGCTTTCATTTCGAATGTTCAAACGACCTGTGACATGGGCGTTTCTGGTGGCCATGTGAGAGACATGGCTTGACCACACGGGCGTGTGTCCCCTATTTTGAGAAAAATTTTCTAAGTGTTTCAAATGTTTTAAAAGTTATCGATTTAGTCCCGAACCACTCCCAATGCATGTTTAGGGCCTTTTAGGCTCGTATTAGAGACAAATTGATTGAGATTGAATGATGATTGCATGTATTGATTATGTGTTGTAAGTCCGGTAATGCTCGTAACCCTATTCCGGCATTGAATATGGGTGAGGGGTGTTATAGTGACAATGAGATAAAATAGGATTGTATTGAGTGAACGAGTTTAACTAAAAGGAATCAAGGATATCATATGAGGGTAACACATACATGATGAGGTCAATGGACAAAATAGTTGGATGAATTGCTTTCATACAAAGTATACAATAAGGAATTTTCAATCATGGTACTTCTTGTGGACTGACTCCAAGATTAAGTAAATTGCAAATTATCGGAACGATGTTTCTAGATATAATTTCAATTACCCAAGCCTAATTGTATATGTTCGATTGGTCCCTTCACTAGCTCAACAAAAGCTCGATCAGATTGTATTTGAATCAGAAGAAAATTCTACCAATTTGGAAATAATTTAATTGAGTCGATTTATTCGATGTGGAATTAAATTAGGTGATCATGAGAATTGTTAAACTATAGAATTTGATTAAAGAATTTTCTTGAAAAAATTAATTTCGAAAATCTAAGTGATTTTTGGGAAAATTAATCTTGATCAAGTAAAATTAAATTAATCAAATTAATTAAAATTAATATGATATTTTTGGAAATTTATTTTCAAGTTAGACAATTGTTCCAATGGGTAATTGAACTTGAAAATTGGACTTGGATCAAAAATTGGACTTGAGAACCCAAAACCAAGATCGAGATCGAGAAACTAGTCGAACCAAGCCTAGTATGTGAAACCAGGTAGACAATTCAACCAATGGTTGGACTGCATCGGTCGAGTCGTCACTAAGCCCAGACCAAACTAGCAACAGTCGCACCAGCTCGGGGTGATGTAAGGGTGTCGCGCTTGTGATGACACCACCAGACACGACGGTGCCAATGGCAGCATTCCGGTGGCTAATGGGTGGTCCTTTGATGGTTGAGCAGTGGAGGAATGACGCTACTACTGAAACTCTACCGGATAATTTGATTTCAAATTAACTATTCCAAAAGTAATATTATTTTAAAAAATTTAATATAAAAATTAATTTAATATTTTTCTTATAGATAAATATTATATTAATTTAATAGATTTAATATTAAATTTAATCTAATATTTATCTTGATAAGTATTATATTAATTTAATATTAAAGTGATTAAGTTTAATCATAGTTAAACTTTCTAAACTCTCTTTACATAAAGAGAGCCATGGGTTATTATTTTACACGTGCTTGAATTCAAGAGAAAGTTGTTGAAAGAATTCTCTAAATCAATTATTTCAGAAAATTTCAAAAGATATTTTTCATATTTACAACTTGGCCCTTGGAGTTAGATAAATTGCAAAATTGCCTTATTGATAATTTTTTGAAATATTTTCTTATTCGAAGCGAGCCCACACTCGAAAAACGTGAGTTTGAGGATAGCAGAGAATACTACTCGGTTGAAGAGTTAGTCATAGGCGAATTGAAAAGGTACAATTTCGATCAAGTGTTTATTACTTTAAATATCACAACCAATTTTTTTTTTTTGAAAAATTAAAACTTTGACTCAAATCTATTTTCCACTATATTTTTCAAACCCGATTTTCCAACATATATAACCCTTCTCGTACAATCATCAAAATCCCAATTAATTCATCCATTGGTAACCATTTTGTCTCCCATTAAGGAACCAATCGATTCCAACTTAACCGAACTAGAATTAAAACCCAATTATTTACCAATCAACCACTAAAATTTCTAGGTTTTACAGTAGAGTCTGCCAAATTTGATGTCTCTTTCAATTAACTCTTAAATTTTCCTTAATTTTGGGATCTTAATGGAGAATCAGGTGTGACAACTCTCCCAACTTCAAAGAAAATTTTGCCTTTGAAATTTTTTCTCGTCACTGAAGCAAAAAGCGAACTCAGAGTATTACTCTGATCTTCAATAACCTTATTCTATCCCCGAGGTAATCACCCTTCACTTTTCCCTCATTATTTAGTAGTATTGTTTTTTCATACATTATTCATAACCTACTAGGCTCAACTAGTGGATCCATATATACTCATCTTGATGCGAAAAGCTTACATACTAACATACTCACAGTTTCCTTGGCTTACACCCTGAACCAGATAATTGCCCCATGCAATGCTTCTTAGTAGACTCTCATATTGGAAAATACCTATTGGTGGGTACTTTTTAGACAACTAACTCTGGCATATACTCCTGCTTTTCTGGATACCAAAGGGGTTTAAGAAAAAACTCTTCCCTTTGCCAACAAGTGTAAAATGGATATTTGAGGACTTGAACAGTTTACTTCATGTTTGAAACTTTCTGTGAACGATTGGATATATATATCGAGATGTAGAGGAAAAAAGGAAATATTTATATGAAAATCATATTTCCCTAAATTCATTGTCGTTTAAGTTTTTACCTGAACCTTAAATCTATTTTTTCCCATTTCTTTCTTCTTCTTACGATTTCGTCATCGGAGTTTATCCTTCCTCTTTAGACATTACCCAATTTCAAGGTAATTCTTTTGCCTTCTACACCTATTTTTCATTCACTTTTTAGTATGTTTGAAACCATCACAATGTTAGGAGGGAGGGCCAAGGGTTTTGGGCACCAAAGTCAAGAAGTGACGTGGTAATTCTACAATAATGAACCAAAATCCCAAGAGACTAGTACTTTAGCAATGTCTCCACTATACAATTGCCTAAATACCAGGAGGAGATGGTTAGTTATTTGGCAACTCGAGGTATCTGGTTGCCAAATTTCACCTATAATTTTGAAATTGTCAACAGTGAGAGACAACTGAGTGATTCCAGTAAGGGTTTCATACTACCTCTCTATCTGTTAGAGGTCGGTTTCCACCTTCTATTGTACCTTTTCTTCTTCACAGTCCTCAATAACTATGGGATTGCACTAGGGCAGCTGGTTGGTCTATCCTGGTGGACTTTTGTGGTGTATTTCTTAGACTGTATAATTTGAAATGAGCCACCCATGCTTGGCGTCATCCAACGCTTCAATCATTTGAAAGTCCAAACTCAAGGACCCACAGCTGGTAAGGTTTACTTCAGCATTAACCAATGTCACGAACCTATTCTCAAAACTTGGGCTTCAAACCTTTGCCTAAACCACAACAAATTCACCTTGGTGAAGAGCAAGCTCGCTAGTGGCTTCGGCTTCTTGACTAAGTAGTTGATTCCCAAAGAATCCACTTGCCTTCAATTTCAACCCTTGGACATAGAGATTGTCGTGAAGTAAGTTGTAGAGAATTAGAAAAATTTCTTATGTATATTCTGCTGGTTAACTTACAAATATATAGATAGAGATTATCCTAAGGTAGGAAATAATCGCAAGAAGATAGTGACTTCCTAAGAATCAATAATTAGGATTAGTTTCTATTTACGAAGATCTCCTAATATTCTATCCTTAATTTAAGGGATTCTAACACTCCCCTCAAGTCATAGTGTAGATGTTTATCAAACCCGACTTGCCAACAAGTACTTCAAACATATTCTGTTCGTGCTTTTTGTTAACACATCAAGAACTTTGTTATCCGGTAGGTAGATAGGTAACACTCACTTCTCCCGAGTGTATTTTCTCTTTATGAAATGGCGATCTATCTCAACATGTTTAGTACGATCGTGATGCATGTGATTGTGAGCTATACTGACAATGACTTGGTTGTCACAAAATAGTTGCATAGGCTATTATAAGGAACTTTTAGTTCCTTCATTAGTCTTTGTACCCAAACTCCTTCGCAAATACCATGCACTAGTGCTCGATATTTTGCTTCAGACCGCCAAGTGCTACCACAGATCGCTTTTTACTCCTCCATGTCACTAAGTTACCCCAAACATAGCTACAATAGCCACCAGTAGAGTGTCGCATTGATAGATCCCCTTGAACAAGATCCTTATAAACCTCCACATTCTGTTGTCATTCTTCTTGAAGTATAGGCCTTTACCAGAGTCCCTTTTAAATACCTTAGTATTCGATATGCGCCTTCGGTGTTTCTCCTTTGAAGCATGCATATATTGACTTATGACACTCACATCAAGGCTATGTCCGGACGAGTGTGAGCTAGGTAGATAAGCCTACCTACCACCGTTGATATCTCCCTTGTCAACTTCTTCTCCATCATGATCAAGATCAACTTGAGATTAAACTCCATAGGAGTTTCAAATGGTTTGCAACCCATCAACCCAACTTCGTAGAGTAAGTCGAGGACATATTTCCTTTGGGAGATGGAAATGCCTCTTTTAGACCTTGCTACCTCCATGCCAAGAAAGTACTTGAGATTCCCCAAGTCTTTAAGTTCAAATTTTGTTCAGAAATTCTTTCATCATCAATTTCTCTAGTATCATCTCCTCACACGATAATATCATCTACATAGACAATGAGAATGCAACATCTTCCTTCCTGAGTGCTTGTAGAACATGGTGTGATCTCATTCGTCCTTGAGTATACTTTATCGCTCATCATAGCCTTTGTAAAACGATCGAACCATGCCCTTGGAAACTGCTTTCAAATTTCGCACAATGACTTTTTCAACTTACAACTTTGTCTTTACTTTCTTCAAACCCGGAGGAAAAACCATGTATACTTCTTCATTTAGCTCACCATTGAGAAAAGCATTTTTAACATCCAGCTGAGTCAAGTGCCAATTAAGATTGACAGCGAGAGATAGGAGAACTCTAATGGTGTTAAGTTTCGCAACCGGTGCAAATGTCTCTTCATAGTCAAGCCCATAGGTTTGGGTGAAGCCCTTAGCCATAAGTCGAGCCTTGTATCTATCGATATTTCCATCAGGTTTGAATTTTGTAGTAAAAATCCATTTGCAGCCCACTATTTTCTTCCCTTTAGGCAGATCTGAAACTTCCCAAGTTCCATTATTCTTGAGGGCCTCCATCTCTTCCATGATAGCTTGTCTCCATTCATCTGACTCAAGTGCTTCTTCTATATTTTTGGGAGTTTTTACTGAATCAACATTAGTCACAAATGCTTTATAGGACTTAGATAAATTACCATAGGATACAAATCGAGAAATAGGGTGTTGAGTGCAGCTCCTTGTGCCCTTTCTCATTGCGATTGGAAGATAGATGGATGGCGATGGAGGTGAGACCTCAGTTTCAGTAGCTTTAGAACAGTCCTCGGGGAGAGATAGGATCAGCACTGCTATATCAGTTTCAGGATGTCAATTTCTTTTAGAGTAAACTTACAGGTTAGAAATCTGTCCTTGCTATTTTCCGTGATTAGAAGGCAGTCCCGATGTGGTATTAGGATCAGGTAGGGTATTAGGATCAGGTAGGGTATTAGGATAAGGAGAAAGATTCAGATTGAGGGTAGTGACAGGATCTTGAGGGCTATGATAAGAAGGGTATTAAGGTTTTCATCTTCATTTAAGGTCTCCCAAGATAAGAGGCTCCAAAATATAGTTCATCTTCAAAAAAGGTCACATCCCGAGAGACAAACATTCGGCGTAAAAGAGAGGAGTAACACTTATAGCCCTTTTGGGTGGAATAATAACCAATGAACATGCAGGTGTGAGCCCGAGGGTCAAGTTTTGACTGATTAGGGTGATGATTATGGACAAAGGCTTTGCAACCAAATATCCTGGCTGGAAGGTTAGTAACCTGGAATAGGGGAAAGGATTTTAGAAGGGTATTTAGAGGTGTTTGAAAGTTTAATACCTTTGAGGGCATTCGGTTAATGAGGTAGCAAGCAGTAAGAACAGCCTCTCCCCAAAGATATTTAGGGATATTCATGGTGAACATAATGGCTCGAGCCACAACTAGGAGGTGTCGATTTTTTCTGTCGGGAATCCCATTTTGTTGAGGAGTGTTTGGACAAGAGCTTCATTTTTTAATGCCATGGTCAGAAAGGCAAGGACTTAGGATAAAGTTGAAGTATTCTCTTCCATTGTCAGTGTGGAGGGTATGTATGGTGGAGTTGAATTGGGTTCTAACCATAGAGTGAAAATTTTTAAAAACATTGGGTGTTTCAGATTTGTCTTTTAATAGATACACCCAACATACTCTAGTATGATCGTCAATAAAGGTTATAAACCACTTCGCACCAGTAATGTTTGTCACTCCTACTAGCTCCCCATAAGTCACCGTGAATTAATGAAAAAGGTTTAGATTGGGTATATGGTTTCAAAGGATATGGCACTCGGGTATGTTTGGATAACTCACAAATTTTACATTTTAAAGAATTTATTCTTTTATTTCTAAATAGCAGCGGAAGATGCCTTTTTAGATACAAGAGATTTGGATGTCCTAACCTACGGTGCCATAACATAATGTTATCTTCTTTTGAAGTAGATAGAGCCAATCCCCCTTGTGTACTATTTTTATTCCACACATATAATCCATCATCAAATTTAGCAGTGCCAATCATCTTTCTTGATTTCTGTTCCTGCAGTACACAATAAGATTAGAAAATTCAGCAAGCATGTTTCCATCTTTTGTAAGTTTACTTATCGAAAGTAAATTACAAGACAAGTTTGGGACATGTAGAACATTATCAAGGGAAAAATTTTCGCTATTTTTACTTTCCTACTCCAACCACGGTGAGTATGAACCATCACTATTCGGATTCTTGACTTGTTATGACAAGTGGTATAAGTCCAAATAGAGTGAAGTTACCTATCATAGATCCGAGGCTCCCGAATCTAGTATCCAAGAGGTTTGATTATTAGATTCAAGAGCGATATTAAGCGATACCTTGAGCGACTAGAGTCCCATGTCCAAGAGAAGCACTTCGAATCTTATGGAGATTCGCAAGTCGAGTCTTGGTTAGGCGTACATCAAGTACTTCATCCGCATTAGTGGAGGATATCATGGCGCTTTTCTTTTCTCTCTGCTTTTTATCCGGATAACCATGAAGCTTAAAACACTTTTCCTTAGTGTGACCAACACGATTGCAAATGGCTACATACCGGGTTTGTTTGATCCGTAATCACTTCCAAAGACGCAACTTTTGTGTTGATGGACCTTTGGAGACAAGAGCGTAAACTTCAAGAGGCTATTTTTCAGACGAGATCATTGGTTTAGGTTCTCCCATCATGACGAGATGCCATTTTTCTTCTCGTCTTACTTTAGCAAATGCTTCACCAATGGTTGGAAGGGGTGATCTACCCAGAATTCTGCCCTGAACTTCATCTAATTCACTCCTTAGTCCAGCTAGAAACTCATAGAGTCGTTCTTTATTGAGATGAGTCATGAACTTAGAGTACTCTAAGCCTTCACCCAATCTACCTCGTAGTACATGTCTAACTCCTGCCATAATATTTTTAGATTATTATAGTAGTGAGTTACCTCTAGAGTCCCTTGTCGAATATCTTTCAGTTTGAGTTTTATCTCAAAAACTTGAGAAGCGCTTCCTGATCGTAATAATTCTCACTAATTGCATCCCACATGTCTTTAGCAGCTTTGAAGAGAAGGTAGGTTCGACTTATGTGGCCTTCCATCGAGTTAATCAACCATGCCATAACAATAGAGTTGTTGAGTTCCCAAGTAGCATAAGTCGGTCAACAACATTTGGACGTGAGAGGTCTCCATTAATATACCCTAACTTACCACGACCACGAATTACCATGAGGATGATTGGGACCATTGCAGAAATTTTTCCATCTGAGACGATGACTAGTGATCATTAGAGAAGAATTGAGGTCACTTTGATTGATCCTCGATTGCCATTCGAGATATTTGTGAGATCTCGCCATTCACATGGCATCATTGAGGTCACCCATGGGGAAAAAAATCGGAGAAATTTTAGGAAGGATTTTTGAAAAGAAAGAGAGATCGAATAATTCCTAAGGCTCGATACCATGTAGAGAATTAGAGAAATTTCTTATGTACATTCTATTGGTTAACTTACAAATATATAGAGAGATTATCCTAAGGTAGGAAATAATCGCAAGAAGATAGTGACTTCCTAAGAATCAAGAATTAGGATTAGTTTCTATTTATAGAAGATCTCCTAATATTCTATCCTTAATTTAAGGGATTCTAACACAAGTTAAAAGGTTGAGTCCCATGCACACTCTGGAATTGAAAAGGCTCCTCACAGTTAGAAATTTCTTTCACTACTGTTTAAAGGGAAGAAGCTCAAATGGTTGGCAAGCAACCAAACTTTATCTGGGGGTGAGCCCTAAGCTGGTGCAGTCCATTGAAGAGGCGTGGCCCTTTGGGGTCAACATTATACTAGTGTGGGCCTTGGTTGGGAGAAGGAGATGGCTCACTAATTTCTTTTACACAGTATGCAATTTACTTCTCTGACGCTTGTCTACCTCAATGTTGGGTTTTAGGGTTGAGTTGTCAGGTAAAATTTTAGCTGAGAGTGTTACTGACTCATCTATTGCTACTGCAGGCCCTACACACCCCTCAATCCCATCACCACCCTATCAAATCGGAGTTATGGACATAGAAATGCTAATGAAAAGTGAGTAAAAGGCTGCGAAAGCTGCTGACTTAAGGGCACGGGCTGGAAATAGTAATTGTAAGAAACCAAGATTTGAAAGAGGATCCCCTAGTGCAAGAGAGAGAAGTGGCAAAAGATTGGTATGCCATAGGCCTAGAAAGGACCCAATCTTCTCAGAAAGAGGATCTCTTGTTCCTCCCCCAGTCGTCCCCAAGCTTCCCATTCAATTTACTAATGCTGTAGGCCTTCCCACTTGATGCCTTCTTCCTCAGATGCAGAATTAAACGCTTCCCCCCAGACTTCTCATACTCCACCAATCGGTGCTCTTTATTATAATCATCCCTCAAGCGAGGTTCAAACTTTCTTTTCCTTGCAGAAACACATTAGCACGGCACAATATCCCTTCTCTCCCTTTGCTGTCCAACAAAAATAGGATAAAGAGTTGTCTCTAAAGTTAAAGGATTTCACTTATCCTTCCTCCCCCTCCGATGGCATTCACGAACCCATTCATTCCGAGTTGGAGGGTTCCTTCTCCATGCTAGTAGCAAAGTGTGGACTCGTGAGTTTGCCTTTCAAAAGGTTTGTGCTGAAAAAGAAGCTAGGAGGGCAAAATCTAAGAGGATTATTCTCTCTGGTGAGCAATCTCTTAACCAACTCCACCAGTCATATAAAGCCATTGTCAGCCAAAATCACAAGCTTACCCAATATGTCTCCACCTGGGAGACAAAGTACAAGCTTTGGAAGTCTGAGAAAAAGTGTTAAAAGAGAGGGTTCATAAATTGGAAGCCCTTAAAAGACAGCACCTCACTGATAAAGAACAAATACAAAGGGAAAACAATGAAGCTTTGGAGAATTTCATAGCAGATACCAATGCAAACATTCGAGCGTGTCTGCCTAGTTTAAGGTCCAACTTAATGTTGCATGTACATACTATATAGGTCCCTTCGATCTGCGTCATGAGAACTTTAATTGCATGCAAAAACTCACCAACACCGACCTTAACTTCGATGTTCTAAATCCCAATGGTGCTGAGTGGGAAAAATTTCAAAAGAAATGGAAGGAATCTAATAAACTCTTTTATCATCAAGATTCATATGTATCCAACTCTACTTCCTCAAAAGAGGCTGACCCAAAAAATGAAAACTCAAGAGATGCCGCCACTTCTCCCACTTAAGGGGAAAATTAGAATTTCACTATTTTACAAATGCTCTAACTCTCTTTTTGATAGAATATCCTTCCTTTCTTCACTTGTTTTCCACGTTTACCTTATTTTACCTTTCCTTCTGTCGTTCTCAAAATATCTATCATCAAACTCGTAAAAATCAACTAACCTGTATCACTCATAATATCCTTCTTGTAGCTTAAGGGACTAAGCCAAATCTAAGGTAACATGCATATAGGGGATATTATTTACTTTCCTACATTCAGATGAACGGCTAAATTAAAGTTCTGATACCACTAAATTGTAACAACTTATACTCGACCCTATCACTGAGTTCGGGTACCAGATATCACAATTAACTCGAGTTACTAATAGAAATTTAATTTGATTTATTTACAAATTAAATAATGTCAAAATTGATTCATACTTATCACATAACATTTTTCTAATTTCTTTAAATTTCAATAGGTTTTGAAATATAACTACAAATAAACCTCTTACCAATACTAAGGTTTTTACAATAAATTGGCCATATTGAGCATGTATATGTTAATATATATACAGCGACTTGGAATTTAAAATTCTAATAAAAGTTCACAACAACAAATGATTCCCATAGGACTTTCTCACTTTGATTTTTGGAATTCATTTATTTCTCTCAGGAGTGGCTTGCTTTGGCTTTGGCGCATTTCATGTAACAGGATTGTATGGTCCATCTACCAAGATACTCCCAACGACAGATAGTTCCTAGCTGACTATCTGTTTCTTAGATTACTTGTGGTGGAGTTCCACATTTGATAGTCCTTAGTGGACTTTCCTGTGCTAGATAGTCTTAATAAACATCCACTTCATTTGTTAATTCTCGGCTAACATTCCACCTAAGATAGTTAGTAACGGACTTTCTTCTTAAGATAGCCCTTGGCGGGCTTTCCACTTTTCTGGCAACCTCTTCATCAATAAACACTTAGAATTTAAAACATGAAGAACCTTTCCATTACCTCATGACCACTGATGGTTTATACGTCAACTCTAGCAGACACTTAATGACATATACTTTTTTGCATATACTTTGAAGGAAATACCCTTTCCTTTCAAATAAGTTCACATTTAAGACACTTCTACCAATGCCTCTTATTAGCACGGTTGCTTGCATTCTCAAACACGCCATGACCATCTTGTTAGACTGTTCATCGTGCGAGTCATACAATGACTTCATTTCTTATGCCCTGACAAGCTTCCCTGTTCATTGTCCTAGCGGATCCATTTCTGCCATAAGGTGTACTTATTCACCATTAGACCATGCAATAGCTAACCATGGAATTTTAATTCTGAAGAATCAATAAACCCCTTTCAAAGTGTCGCCCCAAATGACCTGTATATAGTTAACATGCTGTCGTCCCATAGGACTTGTATACCACATGGTATCGCTCCGTGTAAACTCGAAATTATATAGGACTTTTCTATATATTTTTACCATCTTTTGACTTAATAAATATATTAATCTTGAGTAATTGTTATTGAATTAAGTAAATTTTACTTAAATATTAATATTGGACATGAATTTATAAAGTATGTGAAATTATATTTTATTACATGATTCTTATGCATAATTTATATTATTTTCATGTTGATTCTTAATATGCTAATGTTCACTATGCAGTGGGACCATGGAAAATAAGGTTAATATAAATGTTGCATGAAGATGCACACATCCAAGCTATTTGGAGGGCAAGACCAAACAAAATGGGGTCATAAGGATATTAATTTGGCCTGTAAAAGTGTTACTACATGATGGACATGTCTTATTAATTATTGGACTAAGAAATCGTCTAACAAGGAGAAGTCAAGCCCGATTTTGGCACAAGCAAATGGCTGTCAAAAAATCAACTTTGGGAAAATTATTTGGAGGTCCCTACAATTGGAAAATATCATAAATCAGCACATGAATTTTATCTTGAAACCGTCCACTTCATGGCTAATAATAGCAAGGATTTGAATTCAAAATGAGCAACCAAAACTACCTCTTTCTCCACAAATTGTGGCCGACCAAGCATGAGAGATAATGAAGGATTTTCAAACTCTATTTTTAGTAAAATCTACCCTTACCTTCACTTATAAATACCACACACCTTTTACCTTTCAAAGCATCCCTTATCCCTCACATCTCTTAATTCATTCATTCATCAAGCATTCTCTCATTTCCTTCTCCATTTCCACGCCTAGCCACTCCATTTCCCTTTCCATTCTTCAGCGAACAAAATCATTGGCCGACCACCCTGAGAAACCCTTAACAAAGGAGCAACAGGTGGATTAGAGAAACACCTCAATCAAAAAGATCTAAAAGGCTGCTGAATTGAATTAGAGTTTACTTTATCTTCTTTTTTGTTTAATTTAAACATGTTTGCTAAGTGTTTATTGATCTTGCCATCAACAATTATAGCTTAAATTTTTTTAGCTAGGATGATTTTGTTAATTTAATAATATTTTTTTGATTCATGTTTAACGTGTTTGTGCCTCAGTCGATCATGTTTTCAATTAAAATCAAGATGTATTCCATTCATACATGATTAGATGCATTCAGATTAACTGAGCGATCTTAACCATACGACGAGTATAGATGTTACCTTACATAAATACTAAGAAACCCTTAGTTTAATATGATCAGTAAAATGTATTTTTCACTAAGGAAAAGATCCAAGAGGACTTAATTTGGTTTCCAAACTCATGAAAGATCAAGTTGCCATGGAAAGTTTTTCAAACACTGCTAAACATGATGAAAATGAATTAAATTGATTAATATGATTATCCTAGCCTATTCATTGATTGTTGAAATTTTGTTTTTGTTGCTAAAATCCATTCATGCATTTAGATCATTTGCATTTAGATTAATTGCATAGGGATCTTCTTGCATCTAAGATAATCTAATTTAATCATCCACCACTCAAAGTATTATGTTTTTACCACCAAATTGTTAACTTATAATTTTACAAATAATCAATTAACATACACAGTCCCTATGGAGACGATAACTCATTTTCCTTCGTTATTACTTGAACGACTTTGTATACTTGCACAAAAATACCGTTACACTTTGAAGATCCAGTAGATAATCATTCCACGATGCCATCATACTACATTGAATCCCCCTTCAATTCGACCATTCCTCTATTATGTCAAATTTTCTATCTTCAACTAACCCATCAAAGTAACTCCCTCTGTACTCCGTATTTTATAAACATACATTTCACGCATATCATTACATTTATTACTTTAACATGTAGTACACCACTTATCAATACATCAATACACAACCAAATTTGGCATCCAGAAAAAATACTTGCAAGCTATATATTTACACAGCTTTATGCATGCATAGCATACTCTTTCACCATAATCACTCACAACCATGGAATTCAATTTGAACTCAGGACAGACATATAAGCAAATCATTCAAGCAACAAACACCCAAAGTGGATTACAGAAACTCACTTGCTATCCTTCGTCCTCGCCAACTTAGCTTGTCCGAATGCTAGAGCCTCCTTCATCCTGGCAGCTAAGCATGACAACCAAATATACCAATTAAATTGGAGGAATCCAAGCTTTAAAACCCAAAATTCATTATCATGCTGAAGCTTTTCGAAGATTCAAGAAATCCTTACTTATCTTCTCTTTTATTAGTTCACCTGATTCACTACATTCTAGACTTAAACCTCACAATCGCCGCCCAATGGAGGACTCTCCTTAACTTTATTTATTCGAAGCAACCAAAGAAAACAATGCAGGTGAGAGGAAAATATAAAAAAAATTCAAAAGAATTCTATTTTCTCAATAAGGCTTCTCAAACATATCTTTAACCTTTCTCTCACGGTCCTCAAAGCCTCAAGTAAGCCACCCATCGGTAATCATTTTGTCTCCCACTAAGGAACCAGCTAGCTCCAACTTGACTGAACCAGAATTGAAACATAATTATTTACTAATCAGCCACTAAAACATCCAGATTTTATGGTAGAGTCCGCTGAACTTGCTATCTCTTTCAGTTAACTCCTTAATTTTCTTTAATTTTGAGACCTTAATGGAGGACTGGGTGTGACACAAAGGATAAAGGACTACCAGATAATTTAGGAATAGAAAAATTCATCCAAAATTGTGGTGATTGAAAAAGTTTGTGTAGATGATATAGTTGTTCCTTAGTGAATGGAGACCCTTCTAGAGAACTTTGTAGCTCATGACTTTCATTAGTCGTTTGGAAAGCTCTGCTATCCCTAGAGAGTCTTCTTTCTCCCATTCATTTGTTTTCCATAGAGCTTCCGACAAGTGTCTCGAGTGTGTCAATATTTTTTTATAGTGGACGCGCTAAGGTTTCTTCCTTTTTTTCACTATCGTCATTATTTTTAACAGTCACAAAAGCAATATTATCATCGTAAGCTTCAAATCATGGTTTTAAAATAACTTTTCTCCTAGTCTCCTATATTTTAACCTTAGAAAAAATATCACGAAGTGTTGGGAGTGATTTTTTCCCTAAGATCCGATATCTCACTTCATCAAATTCTCTATTTAAACCTGCCAGAAATAAAAAAGCTCACTCATTCTCTTCTTTTTTCATAGCTTTTACACTATCTCTAGGACACTCTCATTCATCATTATAACATTGATCTAGTTCTTTCCAAAGAGACATCTTCTCATTATAATAAAAAATTAACCTCATTTTCCCCTTGCCTAGCCTTCTAGAGTTTTATTTTAACTCAACGATCTATGAAGCATTTTCTAAATCTAAATAGGTGTCTTTCATAGCATCCCAAATATCTTTAATAGCCAAGAGAAAAAGAAAAGGTTTACCTATGGATGCTTCCATGGAATGCCACACAATTATCATATAATTTTCTAACCTCTACATGTTCATCCTTCGATCACCCACCTGTAGTTGTTTGACTTCTCCGGTTAAATGACCTAGCTTGCCATGTCTATTAATTGCTAACTTCACAGACTACGACCATTTGAGGTAATTCTTTCCATTCAGATTGTGAGATGTCAACTGAAAAGAGAGATAAGACACCTATGTCCTTTAAGTCATTGCACTCTCTGTAGTTTTTCCTACGACAAAACTTTCTATCTCTACTTGGTTGTTGGATCTCTTAGCTCCAGTGAAGTTTGTTTTAACCATGGTGTTACTAGAGATTTAACTTAGCTCTAATACCGTGAAAGTTTTAAAAAGAGTATTCAATAAAGCTATTCTAATTTTATTAAGTAAAGAATTGAATTTAAATAGGAAAAAGACTCACAACATGACTGGAAAATAATTTCCTTACTCTAGTAAACTAGTAAAATACAAAAAAAAATATTCCTAAAACGTCTCAATTGATTATTCTAAGATTTATCTACCTAAATAACTTAAAAATATCTCAAAATATATGGGGCTTCAACACACATTTCAACACTATGCAATAGGACCATGTGAGGGACATGGAACCCATTCTTCCTCTCAGGATTAGAAGGCCCCGTAAAGTCTAAAACAAACGAGGAAGCAAGTTGATGAAGCAAGAAAGAGTGAACCAAAACCAACTAAGACATGATATCAAACTAATTGCACCAAATGTCACAAAGCAAGCCATAATACAAGGACCTGCAAGGGGATTGTTGGGGGAAACAACATGGTTTACATTGTTGATTGCATATATTTTACTTTGCTTAACATAGACTTACTATTCAATGATTTTTGAATGTATGACCAAATGGCAAACCAATCATTGAGCCAACAAATTTCGAACCAAGTCACTTCAATGGATAACATTTCAAGCCAACCACCCACAACCCAACAAAGCTCAAACCTTACAGTGACTTCTAGGGTCAAATTACCTTTCACAAAGAAGGATCCACTTGGTCAACCAACAATAGTCAGGTGGATGCCAACTCAACAGATCAATGACTCCACTCCAACACAACTATCACCATCCGAAAAATGGCCATGGATGGATTAATTACATTGACTGAATTGGATTTCATTTTGTTGCACAATCAGGAATACATTTGTAATAGCCCGATTTTGGGTCTAGTCAGAACAGTTGTTTCGGGACCACAAATCCGTCAAAAAAAATTTTTTTTATTATATTTTTATGGTCTACAGTTTTATAGAACAATTTTGTGAAAATTTCATCTGAAAATTTTGACATTTGGGCACTCGATTTAGTTAAAAGGACTAAATTAAAAAAATACAAAAATTGAATTCTATATGTTAAATGTGTCCAATTGCTATGAGATTTTAAATTGGAGGTCCTTAAATGGTAATTAGACCATTGGTTAATTTGGTGGACAAAACTGGACATGACTTGATATGTTTCTAAAGTTTTTCATTAAAGGCATTTTAGTAATTTGGTAATTAAATGAATTAAAAAGCCAAATTAAAAGCCAAGTTTTTTCCATCTTCTTCATCATTGCAGAAATTCACAAGGGGGAAGCCATAGCTAGGGTTTGGCCACTTTCAAGCTTGATTGTAAGTCCGTTCTAGCCCCGTTTTTAATGATTTTTATGTTTTTGAAATCCTTGTAACATGATCTATCTATTTCTACCACTAATTTGAAGATATGTCAAAGTCTAAACTTTTACCCATGTTGAACATGTATGTATTTTGATGTTCGATGGTAGAAAATGCATGTTTGTTGATTGTTAAACGACTTTTGCTAAGTGATTTTTGGTAAAAATGTCAATAAGGACCTATTTGTAAAAGTCTATAAAATGAGTAGAAAAGTGTGATTAAATGAGAAATGTGGGCTGTTATGAGTATGAAAATATTTTGTCTAGGCTTGGGTTTTGAAGAAATTAAATGAAAATCATTTTACGAGCCTAGGGACTACAATGTAAAATGTCAAAAGTTTAGAGGAAAATGTAATTTTTCCATAATGTGACTTTTTTAGATTGAAATGAATAATTTTTTGATTAAATTAGATGAATTTGGTATTATAGATCAAGAAAATTGAGGTTCAGACCTAGAACGGGGGGAAAACAAGTATTTAACGATTTAGTCCTTTTTTGCCCTTTTTATGTCGAGGTAAGTTCATATATTTAATAAGCATTAAATTATATGTGTATAAATGCTTAATTGATATAATTGTGGCAAATGTTATATTACTGAAATGAAATGTGAATTCTAATGAATACGATATTACGGAAATGACCGACAGAGATTCGATATAGCGAAAGTCTCGATTGAGCCATAGGAATAGTTAGAATACAAATGTCATGACATTGGGGTTGCTGAGATTACGTGTAAGACCATATTTGGGATATGGCATCAATATGAGACTTCGTGTAAGACCATATCTGGGATATGGCATCGATATGAGACTTCGTGTAAGACCATAGCTGGGCTATTGGCATCGATATGAGATTTACATCTAAGACCATACCTGAGATATGGCATTGGTACGGCACTGTGTGTACGAGATTCCCGAGTATCCCTTAGCATTCCAAATGGTTCAACAGGAAATTCAACGAGTATGTCAAAGAAGAGAAAGAGTATGTAAGTAATTACGAATTGGTACAGGTATGTACGTAAAGTTTATAAGTGGACTTCATGAAATTGTGAGTTCATGATTTCCACGAGAATGATTTCGTGGAAACCTTGTGATTATTAGTCTATACTTGTGATGTATGAAATTCATGATAAATTCGGTTGACATTGGTTTTCGGGCCAAATTAAGTTATGATATAGCATGTTTTATTCATGCAAATTATGATTTATCGGATATGAGAAAATGGAAAGATAAGAACTTAGGCAATTGAAAGATGTTAAAGTATATGCTTGAAATGTAAATAATCATAATTAATGTGCATGTTGACTATGAGATTTGAAATGATTTGTTATTTGTCTGTAATATGTTACAAATGAGAGATTATGGTTGTTAGGCTAATGCCAAGATATGTTAAATTATGCTTATAAGTTGATAGAGTAAATATTATGATTGAATAAGAATTATAACCGTGAGATTTATAGTAATTTTATTACCTTGTGTTTAAATTGTTGGACTTGATAAAAGATTGGTAAGAGTTCCTTATTATTTTTATGGACTTACTAAGCTATATAATATAGCTTACACCCCTTTCTTTCCCATGTTTTATAGTGACAACGAGCTAGCTAGGATTGGAGTTCGTCGGAGATCCTATCACACTATCAAGCTATCATTTTGGATATAAATGAATTGAAGCATTTTAAGTTTATGGCATGTATAAGGACTAGGCCAATTTGTGATGTGTGTCATTATTAATTTGGTCATATGTGTTAGTTTTTAATTGTTAATGTTTAATCTTATATATAGCCATGAATGATGGCTTATGTTGATCATAAGTTTATTCATATGTTAATGCCCTCTTGTGAATGTGAAATTAGTATGTTTTTAATGGGCTAAGTATGATGTTTTAAGCATGATAAATGATGGTATAAGAATGACACATTATTATCTTGTTTGTGGTTGTTTGATTGCATTTTTATGCTTGAATTTGTGCCATGTGATGTTTTGTAGATTTGTGCAAGTAATGGTGGCAAAATGGCTTGGTAAATAGCCTGGTTTTTGTCCACACGGGTAAACACACGGGCGTGTGTCTAGGCCGTGTGTGACACATGGTCTACCCCACGGGTGTGTGTCTAGGCCGTGTGTGATACACGGTCTACCCCACGGGCATGTAATTTGGCCGTGTGTCCCCTGTACCTTAATTTTGAAAAATAGAATGTCCAAAATTGAGCACACGAGCAGAGACACGGGCATGTGTCTCAGCCGTGTGTGCTACAAGGCCTAGAACACGAACGTGTGGCACAACCGTGTGGCATAAGTCGGAGAGAACCGTAAATTTAACACTGCCTCAAGCACGCAGGCGTGTCCTGTGGTCACACAGGCATGTCCCTTGGACCACATGGGCGTGTGGGCCCTACAGTTAGCAAAAATTTTCTATTTTTTCTAAAAAAATTTAAAGTTCTCGGTTTAGTCCCGAACCATTTCCAATACATGTTTTGGGCCTCGTAGGCTCGTATAAGGGACTTTATGATTGAATATGGATGGTTTTAATTTGGACCAAATTTTATGACTTGGGATTATGTGATTTCTTATTATATGAGTCGTAATGCCTCGTACCTTGTTCGGCGTCAAATACGGGTAAGGGTGTTACAATATTTTGTTTAGGAAATTTGATTTGTGGGAAAATACTATATCTTTTGGGAAGGGTTGTTGAACCATGTTAACAATAGTCAAGATGAAAAAAAATTCTTAGTTTAGCGTCTGCAATGTAACACCCCCAAACTTGGCTTAAAAGTTATGGTCGAATCTTGAGGTATTACATAAACTTATTTTAAAATCCAGAAATTTAATTTGAAATCGTGTGCTTTGAAAATATTAATTTTGGCAAATCACTTTTCAATTTTTTAGAAAATATTCTTTAAAACTATTCATTTTATTATAGAAAAACACTTAAGTGATTACATTATTTTACAGCGAAAATTTCTAAGTGTTAAATTTTGGAAAATGTGACTTAGTTTGTAAAACACAAAACTTTATAGTTTTAAAGTAATAGTTACTAAATCCAACAAAAACAAACCAAACGAAAAGAAAAATCCAACAATAGATTTACAACCCAAAAAAGTCTAGAAAGTCTATAATAATTTTAATTCATGAACCATCATTCTTAAATAAATGAGAAACCAATATTAGTCGTAACGCCCCAAAAATTTAAGGTTTGTAATTTTGCATGTTCTGACACAAATTGCTTGTTTACTTTAATGGCTAAGTGATTTGGGTGTGTATGGGGGTGTTTGAGAAGCCTGAGTTCAAGTATTGACTTTTGCAGAATTTGTAGTTTTTCTCTTAAACGAACCTGGACACTAGCACTTAGGCCTTATTAATAATAATGCTTGTTTTATGACACAAAAGAACTTGTAGTCCAGTGGTAAGTAGCGTGTTTAAGGCTGCAAGGGAGCTCAAGTTTGAGTCTCATGATGTGCAAGGGGGTATTTATTTTATTTCCTTGCAGTAGGAGAAGTAGAGTTAGACTGAAACTCTGTAAGGTAAAGTTTGAATTGGTCTTAGAGGGTTTTGGTGGAGCAAATCAAGGAGAAGATTGGGGAGAAAATCAAGGAATTTTGAAATGGGAGGTTGGTAAGGTGTTGTGGCCGGTTGGGACTCTAAGGCTCATTGGATTTCGGCTAAGGGGAAAAAGGGGGCAATTTCGACTAGAGCCATTTCTCTGTTTTGGCTTTGGGGGGTGTTGATAGGAGAGCTGTCGAATTTTCTTGCTGGCAGTTTAGGTTTTTTTTTTGCACTTTTTGCATTTCGGGTTCTCTCTAGTTTGTTTGTGCTACGAAACTGACCATTCGTGTCATCCCTTCTCTGCATCTTTGCTATTCTTTTCCCCTCTTCTTGGTCGAACCTAACATCTACTTTCCCTTACCCCTTTTCTTCTACAATCAGATTCTTTCATAGCCTAGCTGAACCCTCCCTTTTCTCTTTTTTAACTTCCGTTCATCTTCTATTCTAGTCTAGACGAATATCACTATTGTTAATCCCTCTCTGCGTTGATCTACTGTAAAGGTTCTGACTATCGGTAAGTGTTCAAAATCTATCCTCTGCTTTTCTTTTTAAAACCGAATACACCATGCTCTTCTTTTTCTTTTTCCAAAACTGAATACCCCATTTTGCTAACCGATTGCCATTTTCTTTTTCACGTACTGCACTCGTTGTGACTCTAGGGTCTTCCTCAATGAGTGGTAAAGTGTGAATGGTTTGGAGGAGTCATACTTTCGTCCTCAACGTACAAGTAAGGTAAAAGTGTTACCTTATGTTCTTTGCGGATTGGTTGAATGTGCCCTATCACTTACTAATTGGATTTTTATTGTACTATAGGAAACCAACAAGAGTGTGTGATCGTTTCTGAACAGCAATCGTATAGGGACTAAGGTCACCTTCATTCAAACAAGGTAAGAATAGTGTTTCAGATTAAGCGTCAATAAAAGGGTGCTTTACCCTATCGGTTAAAGGACTAACTTTGGATCTTGTTTTGAATCTAGGTTGGGTGCTCGTAGAGTGTGGAGCAATATCGTAATCAGGTGTGTAATCACACTATCTTTTCTATGAATCGGCAAAAGCCAAAAAGCCGAAAAGCCGAAACTCTAAAATTTAAGGCCGCACGACAGTGCGATCGGCCGTGTAGTAAACCGAGCCCACAATCATGGGTGATAGATTGTAGAGGCCACCATGAGCATTCTCATGCACTTGGGCCGTTATGGGCCTCGATTGGCTGAAATAGGCCGTGTGGGCCCAATGGGCTTGTAAGGTCCACACGTATAAAATTCACGAAATATGGAAAATAATGGATTGGGCTATGTAGTTCGCATAGCCGTGATGGAATTTAGACTAAATGGGCCACACGAGCGTGTGGGCCCACTTGGGTCGAATATTGGGCCTTGGGCCCATTTACACCATTTCGACCGTATAGGTTATCTGTGTCGCTCAAGGCGACTATAGACTTCGAAGAGGTCGTTAACTACACTAAGACCCCAAAGTAAGTAAAATGACCAAAATACCCCTAAAGGGCAAAATTACCTTTACCCCTAGTATAAGGAAATGACCCTTTTACCCCTAGCGGTAGGTTGACTGGTGAGTCTATGTCATTGTACGACTATACTGAGTAGCACATATTGTATACACGAAATATTTATGACATGGAATACTGTATGGGGTTGGGATTCTGATATGGAGGAAGTATCATTCGGTGGCTCGCCACAATCATCATTATTGGTGGCTCGCCATATATCTTTAGTTATTATTCTTGGCGACCATCTTGCTAAATTGAATGTCTTGTTGGGTGGGTCAATTTTATCCCCACATGGTGTGTTGGTTGGTACGGGTGGTGTGTTGGCTGGATTGGGATGGGTTACATATTTGCACTATACTGATACTGTATTGGGCTTAGGCCCACATTGATTACTGTAATGGGCTAAGGTCCACACTGTACTATTACTGAATAGGGCTCAGGCCAAGACTATTACTGCATGATAGGGGATTTCACACTGAGTTCTCGTAGCTCACCCTTTTCCTTTAACTGTACAGGTAATCCCCAGCCTTAAATGATTTGAAGTTGCAAGGGACTCGGAGGTGGCCACACGTTCGCTAGTATTTTATTTTAGACCTAGTTATTTAAACTTTTATATTGGGCTGATATTTATGTAATAAGGCCTCTAGTGATTTTAATTTCTTTTAATTGGGTCTAATTTCTTATTCTGAAACTGCCAAACTGATACAAACAAGTTTTCAAAAATAATAACTATTTTAAAAGACAAACACACATTTTCAAATTTCAAAATGACATTCATTAAAGTAGCTTCCGCGGATGTTTAACTAACTAAAAAACCAAAAGTAACAAACATGGAAATCGTTTAAAAATGGTTCCCTATCAACAAGCCTGATTTCAAAAAATACTTCGATGTGACACGTCAGATTCAGTCATAACGTCTAGGCCGAGTTTGGGGTGTTACATTTAGTGGTATCAGGGCCCGATTGCAAAACTCGACTGTGAAATGGGTTTTGAAAAGTTTTTTCTGAAAGTAGATTTTAAAGATTTGAAATGTTTTTTAAAGATGTACAAGTGTGGCACACCAAGTCTCCGGTGCCAAATCTGTAAGTTCTCTAATTCTGATTACTGTGATACTGTGAAACTCTAGATAAAAAAAATTGATACCGTAAGAGACTGTAAACTGTAGTGAGACATCGATCTACGAAACCAAACCCCTAATGATTATTTTTCATAATACATTTGCTAATAATTACTGAAATTATAATCTGATGCATAAGACTTCTTAATCAGATAAAGCACATATCGAAATGAGCACAAGAGGTACTCGCGGAAGGGTACACGGGGCCGCAGTAGGGGCCGAGGAAGTGCTCGAGCCAGATCATCGGCATCGGGCCACATGCCTACTGGGGTAGCACCAGCCTCACCAATAATTGTGACGGGGTCTTATGATCGAGAAGCTAGGGATGATGCCCTATCCCAAGCGATGCTCTGCTTTTTAAAGAGGGTTGCTGGAGCTAGGATTGGAATAGTGGGTCGAGGGTCAATTTTAGAGCGACTCTGGTCTAATGGAGCGAAAATTTTCAAGGGTATTTTTGGAGTAGCCCCAAATGTGGCGGAGTACTGGTTAGAGGCTACCGAGCAGATAATGGACGACTTCAACTATACTATGGAGCAAAAATTAAAAAGGGCAGTATCTTTACTGCGAGATGAGGCTTACCAATGGTGGCTCACCATGAGAGAGGGTACGCAGGTCGACTGAATGACATGGGATTTCTTTAAAGTGGCTTTCCAAGGGAAATATGTGGGTGCAAGTTATAGGACGCATGAAGAAGGGAATTTCTGAACCTGGCCCAAGGGAATAAGACAGTGGCGGAATATGAGGCAAAGTTCTTGCGGTTGAGTCGGTATGCTGAGGGATAGTAGCAATTGAGTATGAACGCTGTATGCATTTTGAGGATGGCCTTCGAGACGAGTTAAGGGTATTAATAGCTCCATAGAGGGAGCGAGATTTTACTGCTCTTGTAGAAAAGGCAAAGATTGCTGAAGAGGTGAAGCGCTTGGAGCACTAGAACCATGAAAAAGATAAGGGTAAAAATAAGAGCGATTTTGGGCCCATAAGTTCTTCTGGGAGGCCTATTAAGAAGGCCAGATTTGATGGGCCAGTTCAGATAGGAGTTCCTGATGCTATTGCTAGACCGTAGCCTTACGCTGATTGTGGGATATCTCACCAGGGTGAGTACTGGAAGAGGGTTAGGGCATGCTTTAGATACGGGTCCATGGATCATCAGGTTAACAATTATCCCCAGAGGCCTATTCAGATGCAAGCTGCAGGACAGGGTTATGGTCAGCCAGTGAGAGGTTGTCAGCAGCCACCAAAGGGTCGTGGGTAAGCTAGAGGTGGTAATGGTGGGGGAGGAGGTCATGGAGTATCGAGCAGAGTAATCGGCAGAGGTAATCGTAATATCTTGAGGTGAGGCGACCACTTTGGTATATCTTGCTTCAATCACAGAGAGAATGGTGATGCTCCAGATGTTATAACCGGTACATTCTTGATTCATAATGTATCGTACACTGCTCTGATTGATATAGGGTCCACGTATTTATACATTGCATGTATTGTGTCAAGCACCTTGAGTATCTTGTTTGAGAGTATTGTTAATGAAATGACGATGTTGAGTCCACTGGGACAGTCGGTTAGGGTAGACAAATTGTTCAAAAATGTGCCCCTAGAGATTCAATGGGTTGTCTTTCTGGCGAACTTGATGGAATTGCCGTTTGGTGAATTTGACCTTATATTGGGTATGGATTGGCTGGTGAAACACCATGCAAGTTTAGATTATGATGCTAAGCATATGGTGTTGAGAACTACTGAGAATGAAGAAGTGGCGATAATTGGGGAGCGCAGGGACTTCCTGTCTAATGTGATTTCTACACTAAGGGTCGAAAAACTAGTTTCCAAGGGTTGTGAGGCATTTTTTAGCCTATGTTGGAGTATCTGACTATGAGGGTCCTTCTGTTGGAGATATTAGGACAGTAAAGGATTTTTCTGATGTGTTTCCTGATGAGCTCCCTAGGTTGCCTCTGAATCGCGAAGTTGAATTTACTATCGAGCTCTTGCCTGGAATAGATTCAGTGTCCATCGCCCTTATAAGATGGCACCAAAGGAGCTGGTAGAGTTGAAAGCTCAGATCCAAGAGCTGCTAGATCAAGGATTCATTCGACCTAGTGTGTCTCCGTGGGGAGCACCAGTGTTGTTCGCAAAGAAGAAAGATAGGTCCATGCGCATGTGCATCGATTATTGGCAACTTAACAAACTGACTATCAAGAATAAGTATCCTTTACCGAGAATCGACAATCTGTTTGATCAGCTGCGAGGAGCTTTGGTTTTCTCCAATATATATCTCTGTTTTGGGTACCATCAGCTGAGGGTTAAAGAGGCTGATGTGTATAAGACTGCATTTAGGACTCGTTATGGTCACTACGAGTTCCTAGTGATGCCGTTTAGGCTGACAAATGCACTAGCTACTTTCATAGATCTGATGAACTGAGTGTTCTAGCCCTATCTAGATAGGTTCGTGGTGGTATTTATAGACGATATATTAGTGTATTGAGAACCGAGGATGAACATGATACACATCTTTGAATTATTTTGCAGATTTTAAGGGAGAAATAATTGTACGCTAAGTTCAGCAAGTCTGAATTCTGGCTGCGATAAGTGACATTTCTTGGTCACGTGGTATCTGCCAAGGAATTAGGGTGGATCCTCGAAAAGTTAAAGCCGTATTGGATTGGAAACCACCTAAGACCGTATCTGAGATTCGAAGCTTTCTAGGTCTGGCAGGGCATTACAGACGCTTTGTTAAGAGGTTTTCCTTGATTTCTGAACCTCTGACTAAGTTGTTGCGTAAAAGGGTACCATTTAACTGGACTGATAAGCGGTAAAAAAGTTTTGAGAAACTAAAAAATTCTAAATGAGGCCCCTGTCTTGATACAACCAGAGTCTGGGAAGGAATTTACTGTCTATAGTGATGCTTCACACATTAGATTGGGTTGTCTGACTGATGCATGAAGGTAAGGTGGTTGCTTATGCGTCTCGTCAGCTTAAGCCTCATGAGGCAAATTACCCAACTCATAACTTGGAGTTAGCCGCAATGATTTTCACACTAAAAATTTGGAGGCATTATTTATACGGCGAAAAGTGTATTATCTATACAGACCACAAGAGCCACAGGTACCTCTTCACTCAAAAGGAGTTGAATCTTAGGCAGTGAAGATGGATAGAGCTGCTTAAGGATTATGATTACTCAATTAAGTACCATCCGGTAAGGCTAACGTGGTAGCTGACGCACTGAGCCGTAGGGCTGTGTCCGATTTGAGAGCAATGTTTGCTCGTCTCAGCTTGTATGATGATGGTAGCTTGTGGGCTGAGCTCCAAGCTAAACCGACGTGGACTGTACAGATTAAGGGTAAGTAGTTGTTAGACAAGTCACTGGTTCCTCGCTTCCGACAGGTGGAGAAGGGGGAAACTTCAAATTTTGGGCTGAATAGTGAGGGAGTATTGTGTTTCCATGGGAAAGTCTGTGTACCGAAGGATTATAAGCTGAGGCAATCTATACTACAAGAGATGCATAGTAGTCTATATACTATACATCTTGGCGGAAACAAGTTATACCGAAATCTTCATGAGCTGTATTGGTGGCTAGGACTAAAACGCGAAGTTACTAATTTTGTGGGTAAGTGCGTGATGTGCTAGCAAGTTAAAGCTGAGCATCAACTGCCTTCAAGGTTACTGCAGCCAAGAAAGATTCCACTTTGCATGTGGGAGAGAGTAACTATGGATTTTGTGAGTGGGCTGCCCTTAACGCCTACTAAAAAGGATTCGATATGGGTTATTGTAGATCGATTAACTAAATCTTCCCATGTTATACTAGTCCGTACTGATTACTCATTGCAGAAGCTGGAAAATTTGTATGTGGCTGAAATTGTGAGACTGCATGGGGTACCGGTTTCTATTATATTTGAAAGAGACTCTCGATTCACATCTTGGTTCTGGAAGAGATTACACGAGGCTTTGGGTACTATGTTGGACTTCAGTACTACGTTCCATCCTCAGATAGATGGTCAATCAGATAGGGTGATTTAGATACTGGAGGACATGTTAAGAAGTTGTGTCATTAATTTCCATGGCAGTTGGGAAGACTTTGCCACTAGAAGAGTTCGTATAATAACAGCTATCAGTCTAGTATTCAAATGGCATCGTACGAGGCATTATATGGTCGTAGGTGTCGTACTCCTACCTGTTGGACTGAGCTAGACAAGACGCGAGTTTTGGGGCCAGAGTTAGTTTCTGATACCAAAGAAAAGGTGAAACTGATTCGAGACCAGTTAAAGGAAGCATCTGATAGGTAGAAGTCTTATGCGGTTCTCAAATGCCAAAAGATTGAGTATTCTGTGGGGACTTCGTATTTCTCAAGGTCTCCCCATGGAAGAAGGTATTAAGGGTTGGACGGAATGGTAAGCTTAGCCCTAGGTTCATTGGGCCTTACCGTATACTAAAGCGTGTGGGACCGGTCACCTTTCAGCTTGAGTTGCCTCCAGAGTTAGACTGAATTCACGACGTGTTCCATGTCTCCATGCTGAGGCATTATCGCTCTGATCCCACGACATATAGTACCAGTCGAGAAGATTGAGGTTGGGCCAGATCTGACCTTCGAGGAGGAGCCAGTGTAAATATTGGGCCATGAGGTTAAAGTACTGAGGAAGAAATATATTTCGATAGTCAAAGTGTTTTAGCGTAATCATAGTTCAAAAGAAGCCACGTGGGAACCCGAGAAGGCGATTCGACAACAATACTCTCACTTATTCTAACTAGGTAAATTTTGAGGCTAAAATTTCTTTTAGGGGATAGAATTGTAATGCCTCAAAAATTTAAGGTCTGTAATTTTGCATGTTCTAACACAAATTGCTTGTTTACTTTAATGGCTAAGTGATTTGGGTGTGTACAAGGGTGTGTGAGAAGCTTGGGTTCAAGTCTTGACTTTTGCAAAATTTGTAGTTTTTCTCTTAAATGAACCTGGACAATGGCACTTGTTTTAATAGTGCTTGTTTTATGACACAAAAGAACTTGTAGTCCAGTGGTAAGTGGCGTGTTTAAGGTTGCAAGGAAGCTCAAGTTTGAGTCTCATGATGCGCAAGGGAGTATTTATTTTATTTCCTTGCAACATGAGAAATAGAGTTAGACTAAGACTCTGTAAGGTGAAGTTTGAATTGGTTTTGAAGGATTTTGGTGGAGCAAATCAAGGAGATTGGGGAGAAAATCAAGGAATTTTGAAATGGGAGGTTGGTAAGGTGTTGTGGCCGATTGGGACTCTAAAGCTTTATTGGATTTCAGCTAAGGGGAAAACGGGCAACTTCAACTGGAGCCATTTCTTTGTTTCGGCTTTGGGGATTGTTGATAAGAGAGCTGCCAAATTTCCTTGCTGGCAGTTTAGGGTTTTTTTTTTTGCACTTTTTGCATTTCGGGTTCTCTCTAGTTTCTTTGTGCTACGAAACTAACCATTCGTGTCATTTCTTTTTTGCATCTTTGCTATTCTTTTCCTCTCTTCTTGGTGAACCTAACATCTACTTTCCCTTACCCTTTTTGTTCTGCAATTGGATTCTTTCATAGCCTAGCCGAACCTTCCCTTTCTCTTCTTCAAATTCTATTCATCTTCTATTCTAGTCCGCCGAATATCACTGTTGTTAATCCGTCTCTGCATCGATCTGCTACAAAGGTTCTGACTATCGGTAAGTGTTCAAAATTTATCATCTGCTTTTCTTTTTAAAACAAAATACACCATGCTCTTCTTTTTCTTTTTCCAAAACTGAATACCCACTTTTGTTAACCGATTGTCATTTTCTCCTTCATATACTGTACTCGTTGCGATTCTGGGTCTTTCTCAAGGAGTGGTGAAGTGTGAACGGTTTGGAGGAGTCACACTTTCGTTCTCAACATACAGGTAAGGTAAAAGTGTTACCTTATGTTCTTTGGGGATTGGCCTAATGTGCCTTATCACTTACTAATCGGATTTTGATTGTACTATAGGAAACCAACAAGGGCGTGTGAGCGTTTCTGAACAGCGATCATAGAGGGACTAAGGCCACCGTCATTTAAACAAGGTAAGAAGGGTGTTTCGGATTAAGCGTCAATAAGAGGGTGCTTTACTTTATCGGTTAAAGGACTAACTTTGGATCTTGTTTGATTCTAGGTTGGGTGCCCTGGAGCGTGGAGCAATATCGTAATCAGGTGTGTAATCACACTATCTTTTCTGTGAATCATAAAAAGTCAAAAAGTCGAAACTCTGGCATTTGAGGCCTCACGAGAGTGTGATCGATCGTGTGGTAAACCGATCCCACAATCATGGGTGATAGACTGTAGAGGCCACCATGAGCGTTCTCTTGCACTTGGGCCGTTATGGGCCTCGATTGGCTGAAGTAGGTCGTGTGGGCCCAATAGGCTCGTGGGGCTCATACGGATAAAATCTACGAAATGTGGCAAATACTGGATTGGGCTATGTAGTTCGCATATCTGTGATAGAATTTGGGCTAAATGGGCCACACGAATGTGTGGGCCCACTTGGGCTAAATATTGGGCATTGAGCCCATTTACACCGTTTTGACCGTATAGGTTATCTGTGTCGCTCAAGGTGATTGTAGACCTTCAAAGAGGTCGTTAATTAGATCGAGACCCCAAAGTAAATAAAATGACCAAAATACCCTTAAAGGGCAAAATTACCATTTTACCCCTAGTACATGAAAATAACCCTTTTACCCCTAGCGGTAGGTTGACTGATGAATGTATGTTATTGTACGACTGTACTGAGTAGGACATATTGCATACAAGAAATATTTATGACATGGCATACTGCAAAGGGTTGGGATTCTGATATGGATGAAGTACTGTTACTGGTGGCTATGCCACAATCACTGTTACTGGTGGCTTTGCCACATATACTGTTATTATTACTGGCAGTTGTGTTGCGATATTGGTGTGCTGGCTTGGTGGGTCGATTTTATCCCTACATGGTGTGTTGGTTGGTATGGGTGGTGTGTTGGCTGGATTGGGGTGGGTTACATATTTGTACCATACTAATACTGTATTGGACTTAGGCCCACATTGATTACTGTAATGGGCTAAGGCCCACACTATACTGTTATTGAATAGAGCTCAGGCCCAAACTGTTACTGCATGGTAGAGGATTACACACTGAGTTCTCGTAACTCACCCTTTTCTTTTAACTGTACAGGTAATCCCCAGCCTTAGATGATTTGGAGTTGCGAGGGATTGGGAGGTGGCCACACGTTCGCTAGTATTTTATTTTAGACCTAGTTATTTAAATTTTTATATTGGGTTGATATTTATGTAATAAGGCCTCTGGTGATTTTAATTTCTTTTAATTGGGTCTAATTTCTTATTTTGAAACTGCCAAACTGATACAAACAAGTTTTCAAAAATAATAACTGTTTTAAAAGACAAACACACATTTTCAAAGTTCAAAATGACATTCATTAAAGTAGCTTCCGCGGATGTTTAACTAACTAAGAAACCAACAGTAACAAACGTGGAAATCGTTTAAAAACGGTTCTCTCTCAACAAGCCTAATTTCAAAAAATACTTTGATGTGACACGTCAGATTCGATCATAACATCTAGGCCGGGTTTTGGGTGTTACATTACCTCTCACACGCCTTCTGGTTCTAAGTTTGCTGATTACCTAAGGAGATGAAAACAAAAGGGTGAGCTAACAAGCTCACCTTATACAAATAGAACAGATATAGATACGATAAGAAATACGAATACAGATACAGTTTAAAAATAGATACAGTTGTAGATTCTGATATAAACATAGATGTAGATACAGATACAAACATAGATGCAAATACAAATGCAGATGCATATAAAGATACAGGTCCTACTCCCATCTTCTACACACCATCTCTGCCCATCCCTACACACTAATTAGGGCAACGAATACCCATCCAACCCCAGACACCTATAAGGGAGTGTATGTCCACTTTTTAGAATAGCCTAGTCAAGTTACAAGATATAATACGGTAATCCGCCAAAATCAAACAAGTGTAGTCAAGCCCTCAAATCAAATAAGTTGTTAAACCATAAATTTAGTCCTCTCTGGTTGCTCGGAACGATGACCCACCACCCCGAGTTGCCCAGCAACGATGGCTTACTAATATCAATATGCAGTTAAACTACCAGAACACTTCATCACATCAACATCCCACCCCAATACACATGTCAGAACATATTACAAACTCAAATGCATATAAATGAATCATGCTTAAACGTGTTCTCAAAGTACAAATCAAAAGCATAAATTATACCAAAAACATGCTCTCGAATGTTACACATACAATACCAATATTTAATATCAAGCTTTCAGAAATCACACTAATAGAGGCATAATATCATATTTCGTATTCATAATACATACACATTTTGGAGCCTACAAAATGACTAATTTCAAATTGTAATTAAAATAATGTCCTAACAAAATTTTACAAAAATGGGTTCAAATAGCCAAATTGGCCCAGCCACTATTAACCACACGGTCTGGCACATGGCCGTGCAGCTCATAAGGTCTGGCACACAACCATATGGCATCGACAGTGAGTTTTCTAGCTTTACATCGTTTGTTATTTTTTGGGATTTTTGTTACACACCTAACTCTTTACAATGCCAAAAACAGAAGCAACAATTCCATAACGTAAATCGATATTGAGCTACAACACCAAAATACTCGGACACTTGCCCCAATAAAAGAATAGTTCCTAAGAATCTTAACTCATCGGCAAATTATTTGCTTCTAGATCTTCACCTGGTTCAAAAGATATCAAAATCGATAAGTCGAATTCACAGATTAAACCAAACCTTCTCATACCTTTCGTGAAATAAAAGAAAAGGATGAACAGCATCACATCCAGAATCCGAAATCACTTACTCAAATACAAACTTACTGACAAAACGCTCAAAATCCACACAACAAATCCAAGAGAGAGAGACGACTTAGGGCAAAACGCCTAGATACGACAAGAGAACATGAATTAAGGGAAGTTTTGGAAGAAAGGAAAATGGATGAACAGGAAAAAAAGGAAATAGGAGGAGAAGAAAGAAAGAAAGAAAGAAATCAAAGAAATTTTTAATAGTCAATTATGTGAAAACAAAAATAGAAGAGTAGGGTGAGAGAGAGAAAAGGACGTCACTAGTGAGAGGAGTGGAAGAGACGGTTGAAAGGAGAAGAATTAGGAGAAAATCCTTCATTAAAAAAACTACCCACTAACTCCTATCAATTTTCCACATCAGAATTTTCTTCAGAGTTTAAAAAAAAATAATTTCCACTTTGCATACACAAGATTCTAACATAGAACCTCTAGGTAAGCTGAAGCTTTACCACTGAACCAAGAGGATTATTCTTATCATCAGTTGAACGAAAATAATTTATACACCAGAAGTTCAAGGATAGGAGTTGGACAAAAATAGAAAAAAAAAATCAAGGAAAAAAATTCAAACCCAAAACCTCTTACAAACAAGCATAACACCTAACTACTGAACTAGATTAATACACTTGGCAAAATGTTCACAACTTTAATTTAAAAACAAAACATGACCACTCTTGGTTTCACTAACTCAATTTCTACTAACCCAGTTTTTGGGATGTGACAAATCTCTCCTTAAAAGAATTTTATCCTCGAAATTCTCATTGTCACACCATTCACTTAACCACGACATCTGAAACTCCTCATTCCAAATTGACCACCATGCTATTCTTGTCCAACTCTGATTTTAATGCAATCCAGACAATATTTCACTCCCAATCCAAATAATATAGCTAGAACTTCCTATTCACTATCTCGGATTGTGTCCAAAAACTCTCAACAAAAATATCCCTAACTATCCCTTTACCCTAAATTCTCAGAAACAACATTTACAACAAACACTTGGGTACAAACAACTCTTAATCAATGCAAGGTACAACTGAAATGGATCGCAAAAGTACCTGTATTGCCGCCAGATGTGCCTCTATCCTCTCATCGTCTAATTGCATAGACTAGTCTCTAATTCCCTTCCTGTGCTAAAGCATGCACCCATCTAAGATATTGTTGCAAATAATCCCTAACACGATGTTCAACAGACCCACATCTAAAACATTCACCCATTTTCCTCCAACACTCGCCCAGGATGGAACCTATAACGGGAAGCATAAGTCGAAGCCCGATCCACACCCATAGCAGCCTCAACCCACTAAGGTTGTCCATTCTGACTCTCTGGGATTTGTTTTTGTGCGGATTCTGAGCATTATTAGCGACCTCTCTTGGATTTTCTAATAAATTTTTTTAAAAAATGCCACAAATATATGGCTTCTAATAAAGACAACTTAATTTTCATTTCTTTTTACTCTTTCAACAACCTCCCATTTACTGTAAAGCAACCTCTAAACCCTACATACCCAATGCAATACAAGAAACACAACAATTACAACAATCCAAATCATTTTCTCCTTTCTTTTTTCCCTCTCCAGGTTTCTCACTTTCCTTAATGGTCCAACAAGAATCACCTTTACACAAGGTGTCCTAGGTGGATCAAACTAATAGAAAAAGACAATAATGCCTTATCCCATTCCCATATTTGGAAACCCAAAAATCTTCTACTTGGATTTTCAATTCAACCAATAAGTTCTTAAAATAGCTGCACAACCACAATAGCAAGCATGTATAGAGGTTGGTACGTCCATTTCTTCTTCTTCCCCTTCTCCTTCTTCTTTTATGTCATTCTACTCTTCTCCTCTTCTTTTCTCTAATGGTAACAAAAAAACCCAATTGTTGTTTCTTTTTTAAAACTGAAGAAAATTGGGTTTTAGGATAAAATTTTTATTCTATTTTCATAAAAGAATTCAACTTTTCTCATCCCAGCTAAACATCCACATTGGCATTTAAAACCCATTTTAACTATCACGTCAGACTTTCGTTTAAGAGGAAACAACTCTTAATGGCAAAGTGACCATTTCATACCAAAACTATAACCTAACTGACTAAAATGTAACCTGAGGAAAACAAAAGTGACTATTTTAGTAGTTTACCCTATTAATATATTATATTAGGAGCAATTTTGTAATTATTCTGAGATGGAGTGGGGCAAGGTTTCTCTAAATCTAACCCAACCACAATTAAAATTTACCCACCCTAATCCGTCTCAAATCTAATTTTTGAAAATCAACATTATCAGGTCGAGTCAGAATTGATCAAATACAGGTTTTTTTTTAAACCCTTAATTTTTAGTTTCAAATTTTTTATTAATTCAACACAAAAACATACCACTTATTCTAAGAAAGTATTGTTTGTTTGCCATTATTTTTGGTTGGTGTTATGCCTAATGTGATGCTCATTCATCAACAAATGTAGTTCTAATTGATAAATAAATTAAAATAATTAAGTAAAATATCAAATATTAGTCTACCGTATTGTATTAGGTTTCTTAAAAACTTCTTTAATCAACACATAGTAATACATATTTTTTAAAGTGTAATGATCATCAAAATCAACCATTAAAGGCTCTCTCTAGGAAATTTCTCATCCTTTTCTCTAGAATGTCCCTTTTCTTTTCCCCCCAAATCTTTTAGTTTGAATTGACTTTGAACAGTCGCTAGGCAACTAGGTCGGCACCAGTTTACTCCACAGTTCAACATTTTCCTTTGGTCATCCGTAAAAGGCAACGTCTTGGAGATCTATGGATGTCTCCCATCCTTTTCGTTCTATTGCCTCTGCTGACAAGTGAATCCCTATTGTTGACCTTTTATACTTAGACATCGACGTTTCTTCGGTCTTCTGCTAGTTTCAATCCTTGATGGTTGTTGGCGTTATCACACCAGGCTAAGTTCTAATGGCTATCATGTAGCAACCCATACCGGACCTGATCGATGGATTCAGACTATAGAGTGCTTCACTCAAATATACAGAATTAATTAACTAATTCTTATTGCAATTCAAAAATTTTTATCACGTAATAAAAGTAATATGAAAACATAATTTATCAAATTAACCTCTCAATATTCATGAACTTTAATTACAATTAATTTTAGAAAGTAATATTTTACAAAGTAACTTTAAAATGCGGACAGCTTTATGTAAATTTAAGGAAATGTATCCTACAACTCTATAATATTTTCAACTTATGCCTGACTTGAAACTCCACCTCTGGGTCGCCCCACAGTATGCATAGTACAACAAAAAGTAAGCTATCTAAGCTCAGCTATTTCTAGCCTAGTCCCTCATCAAACTCTCGAATTCCCTTAATACCTGCAATACAATATAACACTTGTAAATTCTAATGAACTTAGTGAGTAATCATAACTGACATTAGCATAAATCTACTAAGTTTGCACTTCGTTAGCCTATTATTTGCAACCCTTAAACTGACTTACTTGTACTTGGTACATTGTCTTCAAATACATCATTACTTATTTACTCGCACACCTTGGAGAACGATTCAATTTACTCGATTTCATTCGGTTTACCTGACGACTTGAACACAAAATATCACATTCAGGCTAAACAAAACCTTTCACACATAAAGCTTTCAATTATAGGACTCATATATGTAATACCAAAATACAAATTTTACAACGATTGACCTTTTGGTAGATTATCCCTGTGAATTTTATCTTCACTATTTTCCTTTGCAGACCCTTAAACATATATTTCCTTGAAAGGAATTCATTACGAATTCTTACTTGTAAACTAATAAAAGAAAATTGATAAATGATATCCATAATGCGTCTTGCACCAATAAATACAGAACCAGATATCAATCCTTGCAAATGGTTACTATTGCAGACTATTATTAGTGGTTTGTCCTAATTGACCCCGATTCATATTACGATCCTTATGGATTCCTTTTTTGACCCAATTCTGTAGGTTCATGGTTTAGGAAACATACCAGCGAATTCATAAAGATGTCCCCCATTATAGTTAAGGAGAAAATAAACTTATCTTGATCAAGCAAAAAAAATCTTGCAGACCGTCAAATCCTTCCCCTTTCTTGTAATAATGAATGACCCATTCTACGCGGTTTACTTTTAGAAACAGATAACATGTAAGAATATTCTTAAAGGCAAATCCCCTATTGCAGAGTCATACATGTAAAATAGTCCTAACAAACTTCCACATATAAGATACTCTTGGCGGATTTCCACATATAAGATAGTCCTGACGGGCTGCCATATTTTGCACATACAAACTCGCATAAACAGATAGCTCATTCTTGGCAGACTTCCATATATTTCATATTATGGCCATTAACTTGCTTACACATATGAGGCTTAAAGCCTTAGACTCCGCAAAGTCTTACACATTCATAGAACTCACATTGGGTTACCATATTCATATGCGCATATATTTTCGTATAACCTAATCAAACCTCTGTAAAGCCAAAACCATGCATATACATTCTCCTTGCTATCCATCCGAACCTCCACAAAGCTAATTAACATGTGGCACAGAGTGTATAACGTCACATTTCTTCATCTTTCATCCGCCAAAACATACCTCCACACTTCAAATATCAACCATGCATTTCATACATAGGCATTTTAACAACACTACTATTCAAGCACGACAGACACTACGCCAACATTTCATGCATTTTCATATCAACACAACAAACCTCACGATACATCAATATTCAGTTACGAAGTAATTCATCAATTACACATCATTCAGTCATAGGACAACACATCATTTGCTCAAAACTTAACGAACATAACTAGCAAACATCACGCCAAGGATCTCAATTATACCTCATAAATAGACTCACAACCAGCCATAGACTTTCATATCTACACACAGCATGTGTCTCGATATATCATCATTCAGCCATAGAATTCATCATCTTAGAGCAGAAGTTACAGACTCAACAAACACTACCAAAGCATAAACATCCATTTAAGGCTTCAGCTCTGGAACTCACTTAGAGGTTGATGCCAAATTCATCGATTTAACTTCTCCCTTGCTACCCGAGCCTCCAGCTTACAAAACATAACAACCAATTCAAAATTTTTAGTGAAGATAATTCATCATCATAAGAATCCTACATTGCTTACATGCAGAGGCCATTTAAAATATTATCAACAATTTTTATCCAAAACGGGACAAAACTGATGGATGACTGAAATCCTTAACTTTTTTTCCTTTTCTTAACTCTGTGACACATAAAGGTTAAAAAGCTTACCAACTTGGTAAATTATCAATTTCTTACATATGGAATTTAGCTTCTGTCCTCCATGAAAATCGTTTTTAATCTTTCTTCCCTCTTTCAACTAGACCAATGAAAAAGATAAAGAAAGAATAAAAGAACTATACTGGAGAATAACATCTCTCCCTTATATACTACTCATGCACTTCCTTTACCGATTTTAATTTCAACATCCAATTGTGCAAATTTATAATCATGATGTCTCCTACTAAGAACTCTCTAGTTCAAATGTAACGAAACCAAGGTTGAATTCCAACCTTTCCACAACCAGTCCATCTTTCTTACTTATTTCCACTAGAGCCCGCTCAATTTGTAATCATTTCAAATTAATCTCCAAAATTACCATTCCAACATAACTTAAGTGTGATCATGTCAACATCTAATTTGTAATCATTTCAAATTAATCAATTTGTAATCATGTCAACATCTAAAGGGTGATGTGTCGACCTCAACTCTTCCATCATAGATTTCTCGCCAATGTCATGGAAATATTGGCATCTCCTTTTGGGTTTAACGTTAAGTGTGACCTCCCCAAGATGCTTACTTTCTGATTAAGCTAATTGTAGGGAACAAGTGCTAGATTTTGGCTCTCCCTCTCCCTCCTCATGTGATGGTGAGGATGACAACATCTGTAACACCCCTAACCCATATCCATCACCGGAGCAGGGTTACGAAACATTGTTAGAGCTTTCAGAATATTTACAAATAATTAACATTAATTACTATTCATTTTTCGACATTATTTATAATGTCCCTTATATGGACTCTCGAGGCCCGATATGAGTATTAGCATCGAGTCGGGACTAAATCGAGAACTCATAAAAATTTTTGCTAAATTTCAAAAATTTTCCAAGATGCGGGGCACACACGCCATTTTGATACTATACTGATAACTGTTATTATAAGCAAATTCAACCAAAGGTAGATACATTTCCCAATTACCTTCAAATTTAAGTACACAACATCGAAGCATATCTTCCAAAATCGGTATTACACGTTTAGATTGACCATCTATCGGAGGATGGAATGCAGTACTAAAATTTAACTGTGTACCTAGAGCTTTCTACAATTTGCTCCAGAATCAAGATGTAAATCGAGGATCTCTATCTGAAATAATTGAGATAAGTACTCCATACAATCTAACAATCTCAGAGACATATAATCCATTCAATCTATCCAAGGAAAAATCCATATGTACCAAATAAAATGTGTAGATTTTGTCAACAGATCAACAATCACCCAAATGGCATCTTTCTTCTTTGGAGACAGGGTAATCCCGATACAAAGTCCATTATAATGCTTTTCCATTTCCATTCCAGTATCGTAATTGGCCGCAATAATCCTGAAGGCAACTGATGTTTATCTTTTACTTGTTGACATATCAAACACTTAGATACAAATTCAGAAATTTCTTGTTTCATTCATGGCCACTAGTACATCTTTTTCAGGTCATTGTCCATTTTATTACTTCCCGGATGATCAGACATAGTACCATTATGAGCTTCATTCAAAATCTTCTGTACTAGTTCTAAATTCTTCAATACATATATTCTGCCTCTAAATAACAGACAACCATCAGTCCCGATCTAAAATTTTGAATCAGAAGTCAATTCACACTGTATCCGTTTCGCTTGTAATTTACTATCATCTTTCTGATCTTCAGAAATCACTTGCTGCAAGAACATCGGTCTAGCTTTTAACTCAGCTATAATTGAACCATCATCTGATAACATCAATCGAGTATTCATAGCTAGCAAGGCAAACAGGGATTTTCTACTCAGAGCATCACTAACCACATGGGCTTTTCTTGTATGGTAGTCAATAACCAGATCATAATCTTTCAATAACTCAAGCCACCTGTGCTGTCTCAAATTCAAATCTTTCTAGTCATTAGATTTATAAATACTGCAGTTTATTTGTCAAACCGAATGGCATCACAAGAAACTCATAGTGTCTATACCTGGTTCTAAAAGATGTCTTTGGCACATCTGAATTTTTTACTCGTAACTAATAGTAACTAGAAAGGAGATCAATCTTTGAAAATATAGTGCCACCCTTCAGTTGATCAAATAAATCATCAATACTAGGCAACAGATACTTGTTCTTTATTGTAACTTTGTTAAGCTGTCTAAAATCAATACACAGCCTCAATGATTCATCTTTCTTCTTTACAAATAGAACCGGTGCACCCCAAAGTGAAAAACTGGGTCGAGCAAAGCCTCTATCAATCAACTCTTGTAACTGTGTTTTTAATTCCTTTAATTCAGTAGGAGCCATTCTGTAAGGTGCTATGGATATAGGTATTGTTCCCAGACAAGATCTATAGAGATTCCACTTCTCTAACCGGTGGTAAACCAGGCAAATCTTCTAGAAATACATCAGGAAATTTACATATAACCGGCACTGACTGAATCTTTGACTCAAATACTGTAACACCCCTTACCCGTGTCTGGCGTCAGGACAAGATACGAGGCATTATTGTACTTGACTTTACTTCAACATGTATTATCGGGCTATAAAATTTCTTTCCATCTTAAACTTTTCTTTCTTACTAATAACATACTTTTCATAATCCTTCGAGGCCTAAACGTACATCCAGATGGTTTTAGGATTTATTCAGAAACTTTGGCACTCCTTGAAAATTTTTGCCTAGACAGGGGCCACACGCCCGTGTTGTCCAAGGGACACACCCGTGTGCCCCTAAGACATGCCCGTGTTCGACACTCGTGGTTGACACTGACTTATTTCACACGGCTGAGCACACGCCCGTATCTATAACCCGTGTCCTTCACATGACCTTGACACGTCCATGTCCTCTACCCGTGGAGCTCTCTGTTTATGATGTCATCATACTCTTAATAGCACACGGCCAGGGCACACGCTCGTGTGCTGGCCCATGTGGTGAATCATATTTTCATAAATTAATGTAGGGGACACACGGCCTATCAACACGCCCATGGGGCTGACCGTGTGTCTAACCTTGTAGACAATTATAGGGCTATTTTCCAAGCCAATTGCCACCCTGAAACATAAACACACTTATACTTTCTCAAACAACTCAATTATTCCATCCATTGCATAAACTTAAATGCATAAACTTATCATTATGAAAAGGTATATAACTTAATAAATATTGACCAATTTCGAATAGCCATATACAAAAGAATGCATAATCTTAGTAACCAAGCCTTTAGCTCACAATATGACATAACCAAAATGATTAAACTCCTATACATGCCATACTCAAATTAATTAACTTCACTATACCAAATTAGTGGATGATAGTGTGATCCGAGCTCCAACGTCTGTGATCCCCAAGCTAACTTGGCGAACCTACATGGAAAAAGGAAATGAGGGAGGTAAGCATATAGCTTCATAAGTTTGCATGAAGATTTAACTAAGCAATATAATAGCTTATAATCAAACTCATCCCTCATAAGACTAAGTAACATAAATCTTAAGTACTCTTTCTCATCACTTACCATATTATAGTTTCATACTTGTAATTAAATTAGGGTACCTACATCACTTAATCACATATATTAGCACTTTTGCTAATATAACACAATCATAATACTTCTTTAATTTCTTAGAAGCAGATAATTTTGACTTACTCATAATTCTTTTACTAAAAACTCGAGCTTCTTTTTCAACTTGTTTCTTCTCTTTACTCAATTCCTCAACTTTATGTGCTCGATTGGCCAGTACCACAAATTTCCTCAATTCAAGAATTTCAATCAACAACTTAATGTCTTCATTTAGGCCCTCCTCACAGCGTTTGCATATATCAGCTTCAATTGGAACCCATTCTCTAGCATATTTACTCAACCGAAAAAATTCTCGTTCATATTTAGACACAGTCATATTTCCCTGTTTGAGCTCTAAAAATTCTTTTTTTTTCTGATCCAAGAATCTTTGACTAATATACTTCTTTTGAATTTATTTTGGAAGAATTCCCATATATTATTTTCTCTTGGTACCACAGAAGTTACGGTATTCCACCAATGATAAGTTATGTCTTTTAGTAAGGATACTGCACATTTCAGACATTCAGCGGGTGTACAAGATAATTTGTCTAAAACCGGATGGTATTTCTAACCAAAACTTAGCCCTTTCCGGATCATCATCCGCGGTAGTTTTAAATTATTCTGCTCCATCTTTACAAATTTTATCTACAGGAGGCTTACCAGTTCTAGTGGGTTCAGCACCCTGTAGTATTTCAGGAACCGATTGAGGAGCAGGTGGGGGAGGTTACTGTACAATAGGATTTGTTCTTATATAATGAGTGAACCATTCATTCATCATTTGAAAGAAGGCTTGTTTTGCCTCCTCACTTTGGCCCTCAGATACAAGCCTTTCACTACTAGTTGCAGCTCTTTGAACTGAAGCTAAAGCATTACTCTCAGCTTCCTCGGATTCAGCTCTAGCTTGGTTAGATGACATTACTATATGAAAAACACATTTAAAATGGTTAGGAGATATCACACTATAACAAATTATATAATGGCATGTATAGCTAAACTTATACTTGCTACGTTCAATCTAAGAATCGACTAAACTATAGCTCTGATACCAATAAATGTAACACCCCTAACCCATGTCCGTCACCGAAACAGGTTACGAAGCATTACTAGAACTTTCAGAACATTTACAAATAATTAACTTTAATTACTATTTATTTTTTGAGATTATTATAATGTCCTTTAAATGGACTCTCGAAGCCCGATATGAGTATTAGCATTGAGTCGGGACTAAATTGAGAACTCATAGAATTTTTCGTGAAATTTTAAAATTTTTCCAAGATGCAAGGCACACACGCCCGTGTGGTAAAGGCACACGCCTATGTGATCATATGACACGTCCGTGTCACAGGCCGTGTCCGACCCCGTGTAAATCTCTGACTTGCACCACACGACCAGCCACACGCCCGTTTGCTAGGCCGTGTAGCACACACAACTAAGACACACACCCGTGTCTCTACCTGTGTGCTCAATTCTGAGCATTCTATTTCTCGAATTTAAGATGCAAGGGACACGCGGCCTAACCACACGTCCATGTATCACTAAACACACGCCCGTGTGTCTACCCATATGGACAAAATAAAGCCGTTTCTAGCTTCATTTCTCACCCAAATTGTTACCAATATCCTGCACCAAAACTTACATCCAAATACCAATCAATTCAAGCATTGATTTCAAGCAAATTCTAACATTAAATATGATATATCATTGCATATATAATTATGTTTATAATCTTACCTTAGTTTAACCTAAACATTAAACATCACTCTATCATCCATACTTAACATATATGTATTTATCATGACATAATGCCTTATAAATACACCAAAATAAACCATTACTAGCCATTCCAATGGCTAGATTACAAACAACATATTCAAGCCAACAATGGCCAAGTTAGCCTATACTTGCCATTATACCAAAATAAATTTACTATTTACACCAAAATAAGATTGTAGATAGTGTGATGATACTCCAACCGTTCGCTAACCTTCGCGAGCTTTCGAGCACTATAAAACAGAGAAAAGTAAACCTAGTAATCATATTATGCTTAGTAAGTTCGTATAACTAGAATTAAACTTATCAATCTCATTTATTAAAATTAAGCATATAATAACTTGTTTCTATTAACTTGACTAAATTTGCCTAAACACATGCATTCAATCAAATATGTTAGTCACAAAATTCTTATTTACATCAAGTAAACATAGAAGAGCTCATCATGCTATATTCTTTCAATACATTATTCATTTCATCTCATAATTCTTTTATATGTCAAGCAATTTTTCCGTTGAATCATTGAAATTCCGATGGATGCTCAAATAGTACACTCAAGGTGTACAATTCAATAACCCATCAATTCATATTTAGGTGTATCCATTAAGGCACTTAATCAGAAAGCACACTCTCGAGCCACATATCATATAACAGGATTACCAGTCCAGGCTAAATCCTTTCTGTAACATATGCTCAGAAGAGCTCAATTAGGATTACCAGTCCAGGCTAAATCATAATTGTAACATATGCTCAAAAGGGATTTTATCAGGATTACCCGTCCGAGCTAAATCCTATTTGTAATGAGGTCAATAGGATTACTCGTCTGAGCTAAATCCCATCAGCAACAAATGCAGGACCTCATTCATTCCAGGAAATCATATATATCCATCGAAATCCAATATTCAAACGGAATTTAACTCTTTTCAAACAATTTCAAGCATGTATTAATTTTCTTATATTGTAACATTCCAATAATTCACATAAATATAAATTACATTCTATACAAATATAACATTCAATTCAACATATTTACATGCTTAATTAACTTACATCGACACTTGTTCGCGTATATAGATCTACTAATCCGAAACTTTCTCCTTTCCTCGATTTAACTTTGAATTTGAGTTATCCGGATCTATATAAATAAATTTAATCATAAATTTATCACATTTCATATTCCATTGGACTCAATTTACATCTTAGGCAAAATCACCATTTTGCCCCTAAACTTTTCATAAATTTTAATTTCGTCCTTAGGCTTGGAAAATGAAATTCATGCAATTTACTCCCTATTCCAAGCCTAACCAAAATTTCAATATACAATTTACAGCACATGTATTCCATAAATTTTAGATTTTTTCTTCAATTTTCACAATTTTACAAATTAGTCCCTAAATCATGTTTTCATGAAAAATCACTTTGTAAAAGATGTTTATCTATCAACAACCTTTCATATTCTACCATAAATTTCAAATTTTCAGCATATTCATCCATGACAAAATTTCTATACTTTCATAACTTTTCAAATTAATCCCTCAAATAGGTAGATTAAACTATCTTGGTTTCAAAAATATAAAAATTACTAAAAATGAGACAAGAAAACTTGCCCAATTAAGCCAAGAAAGCTTGTTTTCTCTTTCCTAGGGTTTCCATGGAATATTTGGGGAAGAAGATGATATAAAATGATATTAATTCTATTTGAATTATTTGTCATCTTTTAATTATTTCTATTTCCAATTTAGTCTTTGCTCTTTTCTTATTTTTCCATGGATGAATCATCAAAAATATCTATTAACTTTTAATTAATGGTCTAATTTCTATATAAGGACCTCAAGTTTTGAATTCCATAGCTATTTAATCCTTCTAGCTATTAGAATTCAACTTTTGTATTTTATGTGATTTGGTCCTTCCCATAATTAAGCACTAAATAGATAAAATTTTCTTATTAGAATTTTCACATGATATTCCTATCTAAATGCAAATCATGCGAAAATATAAAAATAATTTTTCTTTCCAGTTTGGGTTTGTGGTCTCGTAACCACTGTTCCGATTTCACTAAAAATGGGTTGTTACAACAAGAATGTTAATTGACTTTTCTAAAATTAATGAAATTTCATTTGGAAAGAAAATTAAATAATTAACTCAAAAAATAATTTAACTCAAATTAACCCATCTAGACATACTTTACTAGAAAGCTTGAACATAGAAGCTCAAAGTCTCAGAGCTTCAGTTGTACCATTTCAACTAGTCTCATTTGCATACTTTAGGTAATAATAAAAAGAAAAATGAATAGATTAATTTACTCTCTTATACTAATTAATCACTGTCAATATTGATTATTGAGAATTTGAAATCTCTACCTGACATAAAAACTCTCTCCAAGAGAGGAGACAACGACGACCGTCTTTTTTATCTTTATAAGTAATGATCTATTTTCAATGTCGAGGCCTCTATTATATTCAAATTTTAGATTGAGTCCTTGCACATTAATTCAAATAGTTTTATTCTCTTACTTTTATAATTTAATTATTTAGTTCAAATTATTTGTCATTATAAGGTAATAATTGATTTTCAGTTATGGTGCCTCTATTATATTCAAATTTATTATTTATTTCTTACACTTTAATTAACATAATTTAATTTTCTTACTTTTATAATATCATTAGGTGTTGCAAATAATTTATATTAGTAACTATTCTGGTTAAAATGCTAATTTGATTTTTTCCTAAAACATTGTTCTAATACACCGAAATATAAATTAACTTTGAATTTGTGTATGTTAAAAAGTTTGCGTAAGCATTTTAACTGTAATACTAAAGGTATTAATTAGTCTTATTAACCAATGATATTATAAAAGTAGAGTGATCAAATTATGTTAAATTAAAATATAAGAATTAAGTCTCAAATTTAAGCATACTAGAGAGACTATACCAATAATTTAACCTAAAACAAGACAATATATGCTTTTATTTATATAAATACATACCATCATTAAATGTATAATAAAAATTTAAATATTCAACATCAATTTAAGGATTTATATTTGAATATTGGATTTGTTGTTCAATGTTATTTTAGTGAACGAAAATCAATCAAATAATATAAATTACTTAAATTCATTTTAATTTTAGTTTAAATATTTATATATTTGAATTTGGTACTGGATAAGGATAAAAAATATTGATATTCAAACTGAATATCTATTTTTATATATTTGAAATTATTGTTTAAGATTAAATTAGTATTAGAAGAAAAAATGTGATAAATTTTAGTATTTTCAAGAATTTAATTAATGAAGTATTTTGTTTTCAGTTGTAAAAGTATAGCAAATTGGGGAGACATTATGATAATATGACTAAATATAACATTTATTTTTATTTTTATTTAATCATTTTGAATCGATATCTAACTTAATAAAAATAATAATAAGTTTAAGTAGATTACAATTTTAATTAAAAATACAGAAATTGAATATATGATATTGTTATGAAAAGAAGGGTTAGTGTCACCCAAAAGAAAAGATACAAGAAACGTAAAGCTGATTATTTGAAAACCCCCATCATTTAACGCGTCTTTCTATTTATACCAATCATCATTATGGGAGCATTTCCGTGAGATTATTTTTTTGCTTGCGGCATCTCCAAGTCTCTCATAATACTAATACCCACTAGTCTTCAATGGCTTCTTCTCTCAGTAATCATCTCATCTAATGGAACCCTTCCATATCAACATTTCCGCTATCCTTTCCTGGATTCCCTTACATAACCCCCAAAACAGATTTCAGTAGCCAGCACCACACCACTGCCAAAAACATCTCCTTTTTTCACTGCCATGGAGGAAACCCATATTTTGTTTGGGAAATACGAGATGGGGAGACTACTAGGGAAAGGCACTTTCGCCAAGGTTTACCATTGCAAAGACTTAACAACCGGCGAAAGCGTGGCCATTAAAGTCGTCAGTAAAGACCAGGTGAAGAAACAAGGCATGATGGAGCAAATCAAGAGGGAAATCTCGGTGATGCGCCTTGTTCGTCACCCAAACATTGTGGATCTCAAAGAAGTAATGGCGACCAAGACCAAGATCTTCTTCGTTATGGAGCACGTCCGTGGGGGCGAACTGTTTGCCAAAGTGTACAAAGGCAAGCTCAAAGAAAATGTTGCTCGTAAGTACTTTCAACAGCTGATAAGCGCCGTTGATTTCTGCCATAGCAGAGGCGTTTCGCACCGTGATTTGAAGCCTGAGAACCTCCTTTTAGACGAAAACGAAGACCTTAAGGTCTCTGATTTTGGGTTATCGGCTTTGCCCGAGCAGGTCCGCAATGATGGGCTCCTCCACACGCAGTGTGGCACGCCAGCTTATGTTGCCCCAGAGGTACTGAAAAAAAGAGGCTACGATGGACCCAAAGCTGATATCTGGTCTTGTGGGGTTATCTTGTATGTTCTTCTCGCTGGTTTTTTGCCATTTCAAGATGAGAATGTTATGAACATGTATAGGAAAGTTTTCAAAGCTGAATTTCAGTTTCCACCATGGTTTTCGACCGAATCCAAGCGTTTGATCTCGGAACATTTAGTGGCTGACCCCGAACAGAGGATCACGATCCCGGATATAATGCGTGTTCCTTGGTTTCGAAAAGGGTTCAAACATCCTCTCTCATTTTCGATCGAAGAACCGGTGCTGGATCACGTAGAGGATGACAAGCTACCCTCTCCAAAATTCTTCAACGCGTTCGAGTTCATTTCGTCCATGTCGTCAGGATTCAATTTGTCGAGTTTGTTCGAGAAGGAAAGGAAATCCGGGACTATGTTCACGTCTAGGTGTTCAGCTAGTGATATCATAGCTAAAATCCAAGATGTTGCCAAGGGGTTGAACTTTAAGGTGTGGAAAGTAAAGGACTTCAAGTTGAGATTACAAGGACCGTCTGAGGGAAGGAAAGGGCGACTTTCAGTGATGGCGGAGGTGTTTGAGGTGGCGCCGGAGGTTGCGGTGGTTGAATTCTCCAAGTCGGCCGGGGATACCTTAGAGTATGCTAAGTTTTGCGAGGAAGAAATTAGGCCCACATTGAAAGACATAGTTTGGACATGGCAAGGTGACAGTTTCAACCATTGTAGCAATGTTAAAATTGATGGTGAAGGATGTAAAATGCAAGTTCTACCCACAGCCTACCCTACACATAATTTGTAGATACGTACACTGTGATTAAAACAGTTATATAAGACTGGATTTTGCATACATAGATACATATAATAGATGCTAGCCATGGAGTGTGTATTTAGGATTCTTTTGGATGCACAAAGCAAAGATGTTAATTAAGACAAATTGCATCTTCAAAGTTTCAAGGGTATTGCAATGGCTTCCTTAGCTGCCATTAATGCCAAAGGGAGGATAGAAATTAGCTGAAGGAATTTTTTTTTTTTTTTACACTTTATAACATTATTTTCTAGGGACTAAAATTTGAATTTATTTTTAAACTTTAATTTCTTCTAATTTGATATAGTAAGTGTAAGATTTTAGTTCAATATTTATGTGGTCTAAAATAATGTGGCTCACTTTAAAAGAGATAAGAGTTTTATTTTGAATAGAAGTTAACATTTATCCATTTACTCAGTTACTTGATAGACATATTGGATTAAAAGTTGATCATTATAAATTGATTCTCCATCTACTCATTAGGATTACACATACAAAAACACAATAAAGATTAACCTCCATCATTTAAGGTTTGTGTAATTAAGGAAAAATGTTAAGAGAGAGAAATCAATTTATCGAGTGTCTTCTATCAAGTTTAAAAGCCAACCCTAATTTTGAATCAAATATTTCTTAAATTTGTATTCTAAATATCCCAAAATAATTATTTATGCAGTTATAAAGATTTAATTTACATAAATCTAAAAATGTAGATCAAACTTAATAACGTCGTTGTTTAAGTTTTTTATTAAACTTAACTCGTATTGATGTAACTATAAGGTGTCTCATTTCCTAATGAATTTGGGTAAAAAGCTTGCACTTCCAATATTATTGCGATAAAGTCAGGAATCATTATATTCTATAACCCAAATTACAGACAGAACCGAACAGGTGATTTATTCTTTTATATACTACTCTAAGATTGAGGCACATGAGAATGTAATGTGAGACATGGACAAATCCTAAGAAAGAAAGAAAAAAGACAAAGGATAAATGAGGTTGCAGCACTTTAGGGTATGAGATAGATGGCACATGGTGGTTGGAATGTAGCACAAATGCTAGAAGATTAGTTATGCAATCGTTGTCATCTATCCCTCTCTGGTGGCCTAAATCGTGACAGCTGCTCAACTCACCAAGTTACTACTAAACTAGGGTTTGAATTGAGTAATGTGCCCTGCCCACTCATCACTTCAAAATCAACAAATGGGGGTTTATTCTAACTTTACTCATATTTTAAGAGAGTTAAATTTTCAATACTTGAATACATATTAATAATACTAGTATTCTCAATTTATCTAATAAAGATATTGTATACAAGAAAAATTTTGTTTATATTAATAATTTAATAATTTAATAATTTAATCGTATAAAGCTTGGTTTAAGACTAAACCCATTACTTGAAGTAGTGTTTCCATTTGCAATTATTAAATTATTGACCAAATTAAAAGTTAAAAATATATATTTAAAAATAAATTATTTTAATTTTAGGTCATATATATAGGCATATTACCTGTAATAGTGTTGCCATTTGACCAGGGCAGGTTTTCCGGGAAAGCAACAAAGATTGGTCATAGCTCCTTTGTTTATTCATGACAAAAGAATCTTTTAGATGATCGCAAGATCCTAAATTCATGGAGCCTACGCATTATGATTTAATATTTTTTTTAAAAATTTTTTATAATGTTTAAAATTATTCATAATCTTTTTAATCTTTAAATAAAAAAATAAATACATTTTAGTACATTCAAATTTACATCTTTTATACTTGATAATAAGATCCATATCAATCAATTAAGATTCAATCTTCTTATTTTTAAAATTTTTAATATTTTTAATTTTTCTTTCTTACAAGTTACAATTAATTAACTGCCCTAGCTTCTTTTATAATTCAGTTTTAGTAATAAAAAAAGTCTGGTACCCTAGCACGTCTCTGTCTGCTCTCTCTGGTAGAATTTAGGTTTTTGTTCTTTTAGTCATTGTTTTGGGTTGGACGGCGTGGTATTACCCATTGTTTCTATCTCGCTAGCAAATTGTGATATTCAATCGAATTTGGTTTGAGATTATGGAGTTAGAATTCTCTGGACAAACAATTAATGAGGAGGAAGATGAGATCTTGCAAATACAAGTCGAGCAAAGTGCAGAAAGGGAGATAGGGGTCTTTCATTTAGTGGGTTGGTTCTTAATGGCTAGTATCATCCACTTTCCAGCAATGAAAAGTACCATGTAAAATCTATGACATCCTGTACGAGGTGTTCAAATTTGGGATTTGGGAGAGAAAAGATATTTGTTTCAATTTTTTCACGTTATAGATATGGAAAGGGTTTTTAAGGGTTCTCCTTACACAAGCTACAGTAGGGGGAAGACCCATTGAAAGTCCCTTTAATTCTTACTACCTTTTGGGTTCAGATTCATAATATCCCTATTGGGTTTTTCTCTGAACACCTGGCACCACAACTTGGAAATTTCATAGGGGTTTTTATGGAGTATGATGGTTCTAATTTGGGGACAGAAAATCGTAATTATATGCGCACAATAGTCCAAGTTGATATTAGTCGTCCTTTGAAAAGAAAGAAACAGTTTATGTTTAATGGACAATGTTTATATGTTCATTTTAAATATGACGATTGTCTCTTTTTTTGTTTTTATTGCGATAGATTGGGCCATAGTGATTCTTTCTGTGAAGCAAAAATGGCGTTAGGTGTAGAAATTGCTGAAATGGGATGGTATTTATCATTGAGAGCTCAGTCCCGAAGAGCTTTTGCTATGAAAAGCGTTTGGTTACGTGAGGAAGGGGAAAACGAACGGGGAGGAGTCAAGTGGGACATCAAATCCCAGGAAACACATTGGGGGTTGTTGAAAAACTGCAGGAACTAGGAATAATATAGATCTTGTTGTGGGTTTCAATTTGGAAGGGAGATTGTATACTTCTCATCAAGGAGGTGGCAATTCTTGCCCGGTTTATTTGCCCATTACTATGGACCATGATCTTGAAAATAGTGTGTTAATTGGAGGGGAAGGTAAAAAGAGAGCTAGAGGGAAGTTGAAGATTTAATAGGAAGTGACGAAGTCAATTCTAAGGTGATACGAAGTAAGTGAGTGAAGGAAGTTAATTATTTATCGGCAGCTGCCAAAAGGCATGCTGACCAGGAGTAATTAAATTCTTAAACTGGAATGTCCATGTATTGGGGAGTCCACAAATAGCTCGTAGACTTCGGCATTCGCTGAAGTTATATAATCCTCAAATAGTCTTCTTTATGGAGAAAAAATTTAGTAGAAGCCATATGGAAAAAGTTCACAGAAGTTGTGGTTTTCTTAATGGAATTGACGTCGACACAAGTGGTTCTAGGGGCTGGTTATGTTTGGCATGGAAAGGGGATATCAATGTAAACTCCAAATATTTTCGAAAAGGCATATTGATGTGAAAATAAAGGATGTGGATGAATGTAATAAATGGCAATTTACTGAGTTCTATGGATCACCTTATCATCAAGATAGAGATGCAACATAGTGACTTCTGAGGCAGTAGAGTCATGCTGAAGAACTTCCATGGATGGTATGTGGAGATTTCAATGAAATCCTATATGGGTTTGAGAAAAAAAAGTGGTTTACTTCGTGAGGAAGGGAGAATGGAAGCTTTTAGAAAGGCGCTGAAAGATTGTAATTTATTGGATTTGGGTTTCTCTGGGAACTAGTTCACATGGGAAATGAGTAATTTTCCAGAAACTAATATTCCAGGAGTGTTTAGGCAGAGGTGTAGCTAATGATGATTGGGTGTCTCTATTCCCAGAGTATCAAATTCGTCGTCTCCCTCATTCCTTTTCAGATCATTATCCACTACTTATAACCAAAAGACGTGAAGTTAAGAGGCAAGTTGAAAGAAATTTCAAGTTTGAAGCGTGGTGGGTAATGGAGGAATCATTCTTGGTAAAGGTTAAGAGTAAATGGGAAAATTCAACCGGGGACTTACTACATAAATTGGATAGTGTTAAAAGGGGGTTGCAGAATTGGGATGATGGCATTCGTCATAACAAAAAAATTAAGGAGGTATTACATTTAAAGTTGGCGAAATTGCTAGAAGAAGAAAGAAGCGAAGACAATATGGCGGAACTTATTGATATAAAAGTTGCACTTAATTTAGAGATTGAAAAAGATGAGCGGTACTGGGAACAAGGGGCGCGTATTATTTGGCTAAAATTAGGTGACAAAAATACTGCCTTTTTTCATAAGCAAACGACGCAGAAACGACGGAGGAATCTCATTAAGAAATTGCAATTTGAAGATGGTAGGGAAACAAAAGCTTTGGAGGAAATGAAAGAAATAGCAAGATCGTATTTTCAACATCTGTTCTCGGCTGAAAGAAGGGGATATTATAATCATGTTTTAGAGGGAATTGATCGATGTATCCTCGAAAAAGACAATCTAAAACTCAAGGCAAGCTATTCGAGAAAGAGATACGTGAGGCATTAAAAGAAATGGGCTTTACAATGGTACCAGGAGAGGATGGTTTTCTAGCATTATTTTATCAAAAATACTGGTCGATTATCGGGGAAGAAGTTTCATCTTATTGCCTTAACATACTAAACGAATGTATAGATCTGAGCCCAATTAATAAGACAAATATTGTGTTAATTCCGAAAATTGCAAATCCCTTGACTATTACTCAATTTAGACCCATTAGCTTGTGTAATGTACTATATAAACTGATTGCCAAAGTTATTGCTAATCGTCTCTGAACTGTAATAACTAAACGTATTGATTCAGCACAAAGTGCTTTTGTGCCCGGAAGGTTGATTTTTTATAATGTATTACTGGCCTATGAGCTTCTTCATACTCTAAAGCACAAACGAGCGAGGAAAAAGGATTTATGGCAGTGAAACTGAATATGAGCAACTCGTATGATAGAGTCGAATGGAGTTTTTTGAAAGAAATAATGAAGAAAATGGAAATAGATTCAGATTGGGTTGATTCGCTGATGAAATGTGTCAATTCAGTGTCTTATTCGGTGGTTTTCAATGATTATACCAGCCACATTTTTCTATACCAGCCACACTTGTATTCCCTCTAAAGGTCTTTGACAGGGGAATCCTCTGAGCCCATTTTTATTTTTGTTCTGTGGGGAAGGATTATCTAGTATTATGAGGTCAGCATTGGTAGGAAAAATAGTTCGAAGAGTCAAGGCAAGCAGAAGTGGTCTACAGGTTTCACATTTATTAATCGCGGACAATTGCATTCTCTTTGGGGAGGGTACAGAAAGAGGAGCAACCTCATTGAAGCAGATTCTTCATGAATATAAAATATGTTCGGGTCAGAATGTGAACTACTCAAAATCCACAATTTTCTTCAACTCTAACACACAAGGGGGGGAAAAAAGAATGATCAATAGAGTGCTCGAAGTTCGCAGTTCAATCGATCCAGAACGGTATTTAGGTTTGCCTAATTTGGTGGGAATGAGAAAAAATCTTTCAAAATTTTAAGGATAGATTACGAGCACGAAAAGAATATTGGAGCATTAAACATATTTCTCAAGGGGAAGGAGGTTTTTATTAAGGCAGTTTTGCAATCCATCCCAACTTATTCAATGGCTTGTTTTCTACTTCCCAAGTCCCTATGTATCGAATTGTAAGGATTAATAGCAAAATTCTGGTGGCAAAAAAACAAGGGTAAGAAGGGCATTCACTGGTGTGCCTGGAAGGATATTTGTTCATTTAAATAATAGAGAGGTCTTGGATTTCGAAAACTTGACAAGTTTAATATTGCGTTACTAGCTAAACAAGGTTGGCATTTAATTACTTATCCGAATTTGTTGTTAGCAAGAGTTTTGAAAGCTACATCTTAACCATCATCCAAATTTTTAAATGCTCAACTAGGTAACCTACCTTCACTTACCTGGAAGAATGTCTGGTCAGCTAAAGGACTGTTGGCGAAAGGTCTATGTTGGAGGATTGGTAAGGGTGATCACATTTCCATCTGGTCCGATTTGGATTCCGGGTCATGAAGTAGACGAGTTGCAGAATTACAGAGGAAATATAAATATGGAGTTAGTTTCAGATTTGATTGATGAAGATAGTAGAACATGGAAAGCAAATATTCTGGTTAATACCTTTAATGCTGATATTGCAAAAAGTATTATACAGAACCTACAAACTATTACAGAAGTCTACTCGGATTCCTAGTAATGATATTATAAAGGCCGAAAACAAAAATTTCTACAGAAAATTATGGAATTTACATATCCTCTTGAAAAATAAAATTACAGTGTGGAAGATCTCTTGGAACTATACTCCTACTTTTGCTAATCTCAAACTGAAGAGAGTGATTGCTGAAGCTTGGTGTCCCAAATGTAGACAAACAGAGAAAGATAGTAACCACGTTTTTCGACAGTGCCCTACAACGGAGGAAGTTTGGAGACATTTAAGTTTCGCTTGGGTGCTCAATACTAATATTCAGAGTGCATGGGAATGGCTCACCTGGGTCTTTAATCAAGGGACAAATGAGCAGTGTCGTCTATAATAGCTGTGGGCTTTGGCTTATCTGGTCAAATAGAAACCAGTTACTTTATGAAAATAAAACCACAAACAGCAGAGATATTTCAAGACAGTTAATAAGTTATAATTCAGAACTGCATGGGTTAGAGGAAAAACTACATATCTATGAAATAGGCAGACTCCATAATCAGGATGACCAAAGGACAAGCGTAACTATTCACTTCGATGCGGCTTTTGACCAATACTCTTCCAGATCCGCCTCAGGGCTGGTAGTTCTAGACATGTGAGGGGAAATTTTGGCGTCAAAGTCGGTCCTTCACTCAAACGTCGCCATATGCAGGATTACAAGCAGTAAGATTAGGGATTTCATTGGGCCTCAATGCATGTGAAATATTTGGGGATTCAAGGACCATTATCAAAAAATGTCAAAGCACAGAAAGGGACAAATAGATTATAGGAGTGCTTATTAGAGATATTCAAGATGCGAAGCCATTTTTTCAAGAAATAGGCTTTCATTTTATCCAAAAAACAGAAAATGTTCTTGCGCATGTTATAGCAAAAGAAGCATTGAAGGAAGGTTGGGCTATTACCTGGAGAACGACATTTCAGAGCAGATTCGACAGGAGATGGAAAGGATAAGGCAAATATTTATATACTAAATATAAATACAAAAATTTTACAATAGCATTTACAATTTAAAATGGCATTCCATTTCAAAACCACTTTTTGTTTACTAACATATTATAAAATCATATCTAAAAATGATACTACTTTCCTACATTTTGTTGGTGTTATACAACAAATATCAATAGAAAAAAAGAAAACAAGAATTTTGGCTACACTAAAGAGATAATTATATATTAGGCACTCACATTTACAGAAGCGGTGGGATGGGCAAAGAACAAATTTTGTGGCACCTAATATCTTCTATCCTTGAGCTTTTCTGCTTTTTTATAATTATATTAAAAAATAATAAACAACGATTGAAAATGGTCGATTGGTTAAAATACATAGCCGGCAAACCAGTCTAAGTGCAATTGCTGTGACGATTCAGAGAATCAAAATGAATGAAACTAGAAAGCAAAAATAACTATAAACAAATAAAATTATCAAGCAAACCTCTTCAATTGTGGAGAAATGTCATTTATGTGGTCCAACTGTTTTTGTCGACTGGAAATATTTTAAAAACCACTATTTAATAACTACCCTAATCTTAACTTCTTCTATAAAAAATTATCCATTATAATCCATTATAATTAGGGAAAGAGAATTTAAGTTTCCCCTTGTTTTATTTTCTTTTTTAAGAGAAAATTAGTTCTGTTAGTGGCCCGTTTTATCCCATTTTTCCCACTGCTTTTGGGTCTGTTCATTTTATTGATTTATTTGTTTTGGTTTTAGGGCCTGTTTGTTTGAGTTTTAGAGCAGACTTTTGTTTTGTTTTTACTTTATTTTATAAATCCAGTCGATTTTCTTTTGTTAGTTACATTAGTGGCCCGTTTTCTTTTCTTGCTTTTGGTCTGTTCATTTTATTGATTTATTTGTTTTGGTTTTAGGGCCTGTTTGTTTGAGTTTTAGAGCGACTTGTTTTGTTTTACTTTATTTTATAAATCCAATCGATTTTTCTAAAAAAAAGCAAAAAGAAAGGATTATTTTGAAACTTTAATTTTAATTAAATTATATATATTTAAATAAATAAATAATTTAATTTAATTTTATATTGAATAAATATATTTATTTGAGCATGCAACATATAAACGGAAAATAGTGTTATAGTGACAATGGTGTTAATGATTTATGAAAATTAAATCAAATCAAAACTTCATATATAAAATTATATAAAATCAAAGTTTATGTAGTTTTGATATTTATCCCAAAAATAATTAGTCATCCTTCTATGGGAAGGAAAAAATCAAAAGAATTACAGAGAGGATTTACCATTTATGGTATTGGAAAGGCATAATGATTTTTTTTGCCCTCTAACTTTATAAAAAAATTATTTTAGTCATCCATTTAATTTTTCATCTTTTTTAACCCTTGAACTTACTTTTTTTATCAAATCACCCCAAAACGGATGGAGAAGTTAACGTTTGTTAATTTTGCTCACGCTAATTCTTATATTTTTTTTAAATTTTAAATTTTTTTGAAAAAATTAATTAAATGTTGACGCATCCACGTGACAATCCACTTGTATGTCAAATTAGCAAAGTTAAAAACGTTAACTTTTCTATTCTTTTTGGAGTAATTTGACTAAAAAATGCTAGTGTAAAGGTTAAAAAAGCGAAAAATTAAATAAAATAACTAAAATAATTTTTTTATAAAGTTAAAAGGATAAATAAATCACTACATCTAATAGAAATGGATGATTTCTTCTTTAATCTTTTACATTAAAAAAAAATCGAGCTTTTATCGAGATACTTTTTATTATTTTGTTAGAAATATTTTGCATAAATTTGAAGAAAATGTTGTTTTAAAAATAATTAGGGATTTTAGTCGATTTTTTCGATATTTAACGAAATAGGTCGATTTTGGAGAGATAAACAGATGCTGAAGTTTTTGAAAACACTTTTTTTTTTTTAATAGCTTAGCATATTAGCTCTTTTGGGTAAATGATTAAATGTTAGTGATTTTGTCATTGAGTCTTAGGTTCGATTTCTCTCCTACTCACATTAGTATTTTTATTTCATGTTGTTTTAAACTTTTTTAAAAAATTTCAATTAATAATTAATAAATATATTGTTTTCAATTTTTTATTTCATTTTTTAATTAATAACTTTTTATTTATATAAATAAAATAATAAATATGTAATTATATAATAAAAATATATTATATATATCATTATGTTAAAAGTATTTTAATTAATAACTCCTTTATTTATATATAATAAAAATTAATTTTAATTTTATAATATTAGAATTTACCATGCTCACAATATAGGTGGAGAAAATAAATATTTAATATAATATATAAATAAAAATATATCAAACAAATTAGTTAAAGATAAAATATATTTAACACGTTGATAAATATAAAAATATATAATTTCATTATAAAATTACATATTTATTAATTTATATATATAAATAAAGGAGTTATTGATTAAAATATTTTAACATAATGATTTATGTAAAATATATTTTATTATATAATTACATATTTATTATTTTATTTATATAAATAAAAGAGTTATGTAACACCTTTATACCCAACCCGACTATTGGATTAGGTATAGGAATGCCACATTGATTGTTAGACTAAAAGACTATTATGTCCTAACAATAGACAAAATATTATATACCTATTCATTTTATTTAACTATCATAATCGTATTGGTGCAATTAAAATAACTTATGTATGAAAAACAGGGGCCAAGTATCGATACTAGGTAAGAAGTATTGATACCATTGTTGTAGGTATCGATACTCTTGTCAAATATCAATACTGTTTTGAACTTTGAAGTTTTAGAAAATCGAATTAAATTCATTAATATTTATACCAAAGTGTAAGTATCGATACTTGCCACTAAGTATCGGTACTTTAGCTATGGTATCGATACCAAATTAGGTTTTTGTCGTTTGGGATGCAGGGTAATTGCTAACTTCCAAACTTTATACATTTAAGTCTCTGCACACCAATTTCTTCAATTATAACACCCCAGGTCTAATGGATCTAATGTAACATCCTGAAAAGGGCCTATGCATTTTGGCCAAATTGTATGAAAAGACATGTTTTATATGTTTTGAATAAATTCTGAATATTTTTTTGGAAACCTAAGTAAATTAGGAAAGTGAACATTTTGGAAACCTAAGCTAAAAGAGGAAGCTAAACATTTTGGAAACTAAGCTAAAAGAGGAAAGTAAACATTTTGGAAACTAAGCCAAAAGAGGAAAGTAAACATTTTGGAAACTAAGCTAAAAGAGGAAACTAAACATTTTGGAAACACAGAAATGTCAAGCTCTGAGCAGCTGAAAATTTTGGAAACTTAAAATGACCTAAAATGTCGAATTTTAAAGTTCAAAGGGAACTTAGGTCCAGTGACCCTAAAATATAAAGTACGTGAAATTTGACCCGATGCGGACTTGGAAAAGTAGCTCAAGATGCCACTTAAGGCCTCGAGAAATGGCCCACATGCGAGGGTGTTGGGCACGAGTTCGAAGTCACATAAGAAGCAAATAAAAGAAGTTTTATTTTGCTTCCATAAGAAGAGAGTTGGACGGCACAAAGGATCTTGAAAGGGGAGTTTTAATTCCATTGGAATTTTTGGCTAATTAGGAGATTTGATGGAATTTAATATTTGATAAAATTAAAATTTATCACATAGGAAGAGTTGGCCGATTGAGGACTCTAAGGCTAGAAGTTTCGACCAAAGGGAAGTAAAGGGCCATTCTTCATTCTTTTCTCTTCAGGAAAACCCCTGAAAAATACTCTAGCAAATTAGCATCAATCTTTTCTCCTCTCTTTAGCTGAATTCTCTCTGTCAAAACTTTCTCCTTTTCTTTTCTTTTCTTTTCTTCTACTATTCCTTCACAAAAGCCAAAACTTTGTGATCCATAAAAGTGCCATAGCTGAATAGTATAAAGGATCATCCGGGATTTGAAAACGAGGTAAGTACATCTATGTACATTCGGCCAAAAGGTCTCTTCCATACTTGAATGATAGATCAGATCTAACATGTGATTTCGGCAGGAACTTAAACTAAAAGATCAATTTGGGTTTGAGAACTCCAAGGTAAGTGTGCTCATATATTCGCCAAGGCCAATCTTAAGTATTTAGATCAAAAGTGATAAAAATTTATCGATTCAAGGATTTAGGTTTTGGCCGAATACAAGGAAGAGAAAAGTGAAGTTTTCGGGATTTAAAATCCATAAGGTAAACACCTAAAAGTATTCGGCCAAGGCTTGTATGATTACATAGATCGGTTCTTTAATTATTAAAAAGCCGAAAACTAACCCATATTGAGATTCAGGGTTGGCCGAATATCAGGTGAAGGAAAACCAAGTTTTCGGGATTTGAATAAACATCAAATCGGCATCAAAGGGACTAAGGATCTAAACATTAGATCTAGCTTTTCGGAATCTCAAGGAATCACTAAAACAAATCAAGTGTGTACCCTACACTAATCTTAATAGATTTATGGCTTAAATATGATATGTATGTTAATATGAAAGTGTAAGAATGTGGCTAAAGTACCATATTATGGTACAAAGTACTCAGGTACGTTTTCCTACTCCTACTAGGATTTCGAAATATGTTATATTTAACATGTGAAAAGTGATGTGAAAGTGAAATTAAATATGATATGCATGATATGTATAATTTGGGGCATTCGGGTTATTTGAGAAAGGGAAAGTGAATGTGATGACTTCGGTCTCACTAAGTGAAACGTGATGACTTCGGTCTCACTAAGAATATGTGACGACTTCGGTCTCACTAAGTGAATGTGGTGACTTCGGTCACATTAAGTGAATGTGGTAACTTCGGTTACATTATCTGAATGTGGTGGCTATGCCACAATATTTTAAGTGGGCGATGAGCACGTCATTACCGCAAATGACGCCTTCGATAGTGTGTAGCGGATGGAGGTTGACTTAGTAGTCCCCACTTGTACAGGTTGGTGCAGGTGGAGTGTAGCAGATGGCATATAGGTTTGGGTTCGGGTTTGCATCATTATCTTGAATTTTTATATGAACATGATATGTATGGTGTGCTTAATTCTATTATATTTTAGTGTTGGTTACACATTGAGTCTATCGACTCACCCCGTTGTGGGAACATGTTTCAGGTGATGAGCAGTAATGGACCGGGACGGCAGAACTTGTGGTGGCCATGTTCAGCTTGAAGTTTAATTTAATTTAAATCTTTATTTTATTTTAAGTACTGTACAATTTTTATTTTGGGTTTCGTTTTATGTAATAAGGCCATCGTGACGATTTTTATTTCTGCTTTAATTACTATGTTATGAATTTAGGGCTTTATAAAGAATAAGCCCATTTAATTTAAAATAAGTTTAAACATTTTGTTACCTGAAACAAATGGGTTTTTGATATAAAATAAATTTGTTTTCAACTCGAGCCCAACCCACAACAAACTATCTTCCAAAACACACAGTTTTCAAAGTATTCGAATGAATTTGAAGCGGGTTACTTTGAGGAACATACCAGATCCGGTCCATTCGCGTGGGTCGGGTGTGGGGTGTTTCAGTTTGGTATCAGAGCCCAGTTTTAAACTCTCGGCCTGTGGCCTAAGGCCCAAAACGTTTTCAAATCAAGCCCAAATGAGTTTTATGGAAATATTTTTGAAAGTAGACAGGTTTGATGGCATGGCACCTAAGTCTCCGACCCGCAGTCCACCAGGTAAGTACTTCTATCTATCTGTGTGATTATGTGAATTATAGAAGGGTAGAAAAGGAATGGAACGTAGAATAGCATGATAGGAACTTGAACCCTAGGATTAGTGTACTCAAACACAAATACATAAGACTTAATACACTAAACAAACCTATGGCTAAGTCAATCAAGTTAGGGTGTGGCAACCATGGTACGCATGTCAGGATTGGATCTGAAGAGCTTGGTATTTAAGCGTCCTAGTGACTCACCTCCTCTTCAGGAATCCTACAGTGCGTAACTTGGTTCACCCTAACCTGAGGACTTAGTGGGTGTGGTAACCCCATGCGCATGTCTAGGAATGGTTTCAGTGGGAGCTTGGTACTTAAGCGATCCGCGTGACTCACCTCCTCTCCACTCGAATCCTGCACAGTGCGTAGCTTTGGTTCACCTCTAACCAAGAAGGCTCGGTCATAAAATAAACCCAATAACTAAAACACGAAAGGAACTAGCCATTTTTCGGAACCTTAATATTAAAATTCTTAAATCATTTTTCCCTTAATTCACGAAAACTATTTCTTATACACAATTTTCTCCGAAAATTTCTGACTTATAAAATTACAAAAATACCGCTAGTGGTAAAATTACAAAAATACCCTTGGTTTATAAAATGCCCAACTACTCAACAGTTTTGCCAAAATATCATTATCTCATAAATGTTCAAAAACCCTAATTTGCAAACTATCAGAAAAAAATATGTATACCTTGATTTATGGAAAATTACAAAATTGCCCCTAACTCACTAAAATTACCAAAATGACCCTGATTTCCAAAATTTTTGCAACAAGCACCGATTTGGAAAGTACAATTCTCAAAAAGAACCCTCAAAATTTTGCAACTTCTAAAATATCCCTGATTTATTAAAATTTTACAATTTACCCTAGTTTGTGGAAAAATTACCAAAATACCCCCAAGGTCCAAAAATTTTCGAAATACCCTCGGATTTCAAAAATTTTCCAAAATACCCTGGGAACTTAAAAATACCACCAAGGAACCTTATTTTGATAAATTACAAAAATACCCCTATAGGATAAATTACGAAAATACCCCGGGTAGTGGAAAAACAACAACAAACGAAAAAACTACAACGTTTCTCTGAATGAACTAAGGTTCATAATTGTTTGATGGATATATGAATGAATGAAAAGACTGTGTGCATGTATGAATACGAAAGAACCACTCCTAAATTCCTTTTCATAAAATTTCTTCATGAGTAATAAAGTGAAACAAAAGTACTAATTTATAAAAATTTCTTAATCGGATCTCGACGTTAGAAATGAGTTCTAGAGGGCGCGATCGTCAAGGGCGCGAGAGAAGAATAATCGTGTCGTAACCCGTTAGATCGGGTCAAGGGTCCGACAATGAATTACCACCGCCACCACCACCCCAATCGTTAATGTCGAGCAACAAGCTCGGATGGAGGATGATCTTGTCACGAGCTATATTACGAGTTTTAAAAATGGTGGTGGCGCAGGGGAAATCTGAGCTCAATCATGTGCGGCGACTCCAAGCCAACGGGCTGAGGTGTTTCGTGGAGTGTCCGGTGTGGCATCCAGTACAGCTGAGTATTGGTTGGAAGCAACCGAGCGTATTATGGATGAGCTCGACCTGACCCCTGAAGAGAAGTTGAAAGGGATGGTGGCACTATTACGTGATGAAGCGTACCAATAGTGGTTAACTGTCCGGGATGGTGCCACGGCTGAGGATCTGACCTGGGAGTATGCTAAGGGGCATATCGGAAAAAGTATATCGGCACTTGCTATATTGATGAGTAGAGGAAAGCTTTTCTAGGACTAGTTCAAGGGAACAAGTCGGTAGCAGCATATAAGGCTGAATTTCTGAGGTTAAGCCGATATGCTCGAGGAGTAGTAGCAACTAAACATGAACGCTGTGTCCGTTTTGAGGACGAATTAAGGGATGACCTAAGGTTATTGATAGCTCCACATCAGGAATGGGAGTTCTCCGCGTTGGTTGAAAAGGCTAAGGTAGCTGAGGGAATCAAGGACTCGACTAAGCGAAACTCGACAGAATAAACCAAGAGGGGTTATGGATCATTAGGAAATGTCGTAAAAGGCCCAATCGAGGGGTGAAGGGTCGCAAGTTGGTACCGAGGCGATGTCGTCCTTGTGAGCATTGTAGAAAGAAGCATTTAGGTGAGTGTTGGAAAAAGACAGAGCATGTCTTAAGTGTGGGTCCAAGGACCATATGCTCAAGGACCGTCCAAAGATATCGGATGACAAACGACCAACAACTCGAATGTTAATCGGTGGTAGGGAGGACAAAGACCTCAACGAGGTCGAGGTTGAATAATGAGGTAATGGTCTTTGGCGAGAGGGCGTGGCGAGGTCTTTGCTATCTTGAGGCAAAGCGGTCGGGTTTGGTTTATGCGGTTCGCCGTAGGAGGATGGAGACGCTACGGGCGTCATAACCCAGATGCGTTCTAATTCATGGCAAACCCTATTATACTTTAATTGATGTGGGCTCGACCCATTCTTATGTTACACAGAGTGTAGTTGAAACATTAGGCACGGACTCGAACTTTCGATAGGGAGATGATGGTAGTAAGCCTATTAGGCCAAACTATAGTGGTGAATAAGATCTTTCGAATATACCTCTAGAAATTCGGGAGTGAGCTTTGGTGACCTAATGGAGTTACCCTTGAAATTTGACCTCATACTTGGTATGGATTGGTTGGTAGAACAAGGCCGTGTTGGATTGTCTTGGCTAAGCGATGGAACTAAGGACCCCGAGGATGAGGTGGTCATTATGATAGGAGAAAGAAGAAATTACTTGACTAATGTAGTTTGGTGCTTAAGGTGAAAGGATGGTTAAGAAAGGGTCAAAGGAGTTAGAGCGGTGGGGACTTGAGGATGTGTTTTCAGAGGAATTACCAGGAATACCCCGAGATAGAAGTTGAATTTGGAATAGACTTACTACCGGGAACAACACCTGTGTCAATCGCTCCATACCGAATGGCACCAAAGGAGTTAGTGGAGCTCAAGGCTCAAATCCAAGAATTGTTGGATCGTGGGTTTATTCGACCCAGATGTCTCTCAAGTGGAGCACCCGGTCTGTTTGTGAAGAAGAAGGACGGAACTATGCGTATGTGCATAGACTATCGTCAATTGAATAAGCTGACCATCAAGAACAAGTATCCCTTGCCTAAGATTGATGACTTGTTCGACCAGCTGAAGGGAGCGGCAGTGTTCTCAAAGATCGACTTAAGGTCAGGATATCACCAGTTAAAAGTAAAGGAGATGGATATCCATAAGACAGCTTTCAGAACAAGATACGGCCATTTTGAGTTTGTGGTAATGCCGTTTGGGTTGACAAATGCCCCAGCCGCATTCATGGATATGATGAACCGAGTGTTTCAACCTTACTTAGATAGGTTCGTTGTAGAGTTCATCGACGATATTTTGGTATATTCCAAGTCTGAAGAGGAGCATGATGAGCATCTCCGGATTGTGTTGCAAGTATTAAGGGAGAAGAAGATTTATGCCAAATTCAAAGAAGTGTGAATTTTGGCTTAGGAAGTTGCTTTCTTAGGACACGTGGTGTCTCTGAGGGAATAAGGGTGGATCCTAAGAAAATCGGTCGTGTTGGATTGGAAACCACCTAAGTCGGTGGCGAGAATTGTAGTTTCTTAGGATTGGCGAGGCTATTCTGAAGGGTTCGTGGAAGGATTTTCATCAATAGCCGCGCCATTAACAAAATTATTGAAGAAGGAAGTACCCTTTGTGTGGACGGACAAGCAACGGAGAGTTTTGAAAAACTTAAGAAAGTATTAACTAAGCTCGGTGTTGATTCAACTGAGGGGAAAGGATTTTGTGGTGTATTGTGACGCTTCACATATGGGGTTAGGATGTGTTCTTATGCAAGATGGAAAAGTAGTCGCTTACGCGTTTCGACAGTTAAGGCCGCATGAGGTGAACTACCCAACCCATGACTTGGAATTGGCAGCAGTGGTATTCGCTCTCAAGGTGTGGAGGCATTATCTTTATGGAGAAAGGTCAGTGATTTACACAGACCACAAAAGTTTCAAGTACCTGTTGACTCAGAAGGAGTTAAACTTGAGGCAACGAAGGTGGGTGGAATTACTGAAAGACTATGACTGTTCGATAGAATATCACCCGGGCAAGGCGAATATAGTAGCGGATGCCTTAAATAGGAAAGTTGTGTCGGACCTAAGAGCAATGTTCGCCCATCTAAGCTTGTATGAGGATGGAAGCCTGTTGGCTGAGTTGCAAGTCAAGCCAACGTGGTTGAAGGAGGTGAAAGAGGGACAGTTGGTTGATGAGGATTTAAGTGTTAAGTTACAAAAAGTACAGAACGGGGATTTGGAGGACTATGAGGTTAATGATGAAGGAGTATTGTGCTACAAAGGAAAAGTCTGTATGCCAAGGGACAAGGAGTTAAGACGGAGGATTCTTGGGAAGTGCATAGTAGCCCTTATGCTATGCATCCGGAGGCATTGTTGTCTGATTTAAGAGAACAATTTTGGTGGGAAAATGTCTGACGTGTCAGCAGGTTAAGGCTAAACACCAAGTTCCATCGGGATTGCTTCAGCCAATCCAGATTTCGCAGTGGAAGTGGGAAAGAATTACCATGGACTTCGTTAGTGGGCTTCCCCTTACGCCTACTAAGAAGGACTCGGTATGGGTAATAGTGGACCGGTTGACTAAATTCGCGCATTTTATCCCGGTAAGAGTTGATTATTCTCTTCCAAAATTAGCTAAGTTATATGTGGCAGAAATTGTGAGGCTACACGGAGTGCCAATGTTAATTATTTCGGATAGAGACCCAAGATTCACGTCTCGATTTTGGAGGGCACTTCACCAAGCTTTAGGCACCAAGTTGGATTTCACTACAGCTTTTCATCCACAATCAGATGGGCAGTCTGAACGGGTAATACAAGTGTTGGAGGATATGTTGAGAGGATGTGTGATAGATTTTCGAGGAAGTTGGGAGGATTACTTACCTTTAGCAGAGTTCGCCTACAACAACAGTTATCAAGCTAGCATTCGAATGGCACCATATGAAGCATTGTACGGACGGAAGTGTCGTACTTCTACTTGTTGGACTGAGTTAGGAGAACGTCGGGTTTTGGGACCAGAGATGGTGGCAGAGACGGAAGAGAAGGTTGAGATAATTGATACGATTAAAGGAAGCCTCGATAGGTAGAAGTCTTATCCGACCTCAGCGGAAGGAAATAGAGTTTGAAGTGGGAGACCAAGTATTTCTGAAAGTCTCACCATGGAAGAAGGTGAAGAGGTTTGGTCGGAAAGGAAAGTTAAGCCCAAGGTTTATAGGGCCCTATCAGGTACTAAAGCGAGTGGGACCAGTGGCATACCAGCTAGAGTTGCCACCTGAGTTGCAGCAGATGCACGACGTGTTCCATGTGTCCATGCTACGTCGCTACCGATCGGATCCCTCTCACGTAGTACCAGTTGAAGAAGTGGAGCTAAAGCGAGACTTAACCTACGAGGAAGAGTCGATTGATTTTGGAACATGGCGTGAAAGTGTTGCGAAGAAAATCGATTCCTCTAGTCAAAGTGTTATGGCGCAATCATGGATCGGAGGAAGCTTCGTGGGAACGAGAGGAGGCAATGCGACGATAATACCTCAATTATTTAGTTAGAAAAATTTCGAGGACGAAATTATTTTAAGGGGTAGAATCGTAACATCACGAAAAGGGCCTATGCATTTTGGCCAAATTGTATGAAAAGACATGTTTTATATGTTTTGAATAAATTACGAATATTTTTGGAAACCTAAGTAAATTAGGAAAGTGAACATTTTGGAAACCTAAGCTAAAAGAGGAAGGTAAACATTTTGGAAACTAAGCTAAAAGAGGAAAGTAAACATTTTGAAAACTAAGCCAAAAGAGGAAAGTAAACATTTTGGAAACTAAGCTAAAAGAGAAACTAAACATTTTGGAAACACAGGAAATGTCAAGCTACTGAGTCAGCGAAAATTTTGGAAACTTAAAATGACCTCGAAATGTCAATTTTAAAGTTCAAAGGGAACTTAGGTCCAGTGACCCTAAAATATAAAGTACGTGAAATTTGACCCATTAACGGACTTGGAAAAGTGGCTGAAGATGCCACTTAAGGCCTCGAGAAATGGCCCACATGCGAGGTGTTGGGCACTGAGTTCGAATCACATAAAAGCAAATAAAAAAGTTTTATTTTGCTTCCATAAGAAGAGAGTTGGACGACACAAAGGATCTTGAAAGGGAGTTTTAATTCCTTTGGAATTTTGACTAATTAGGAGATTTGATGGAATTTAATATTTGATAAAATTAAAATTTATCACATAGGAAGAGTTGGCGATTGAGGGACTCTAAGGCTAGAAGTTTCGACCAAAGGGGAAGTAAAGGGCCATTCTTCATTCTTTTCTCTTCAAGGAAAAACCTGCGAAAATACTCTAGCAAATTAGCATCAATCTTTTCTCCTCTCTTTAGCCGAATTCTCTCAGTCAAAACTTTCTCCTTTTCTTTTCTTTTCTTTTCTTCTACTATTCCTTCACAAAAGCCAAAACTTTGTGATCCATAAAAGTGCCATAGCCGAATAGTATAAAGGATCATCCGGATTTGAAAGCGAGGTAAGTACATCTATGTACATTCTACCAAAATGTCTTTTCCATACTTGAATGATAGATCGATCTAACATGTGATTTGGCGGAACTTAAACTAAAAGATCAATTTCGGATTTGAGAACTCCAAGGTAAGTGTGTTCATATATTCGCCAAGGCCAATCTTAAGTATTTAGATCAAAAGTGATCAAAAATTTATCGATTCAAGGATTTAGGTTTTGGCCGAATACAAGGAAGAGAAAAGTGAAGTTTTCGGGATTTAAAATCCATAAGGTAAACACCTAAAAGTATTCGGCCAAGGCTTGTATGATTACATAGATCGATTCTTTAATTATTAAAAAGCCAAAAACTAACCCATATTGAGATTCAGGGTTGGCCGAATATCAGGTGAAGGAAAACCAAGTTTTCGGGATTTGAATAAACATCAAATCGGCATCAAAGGGACTAAGGATCTAAACATTAGATCTAGCTTTTCAGAATCTCAAGGAATCGCTAAAACAAATCAGGTGTGTACCCTATACTAATGTTAATAGATTTATGGCTTAAATATGATATGTATGTTAATATGAAAGTGTAAGAATGTGGCTAAAGTACCATATTATGGTACAAAGTCCTCAGGTACGTTTTCCTACTCCTACTAGGATTTCGAGTGAAAAGTGATGTGAAAGTGAAATTAAATATGATATGCATGATATGTATAATTTGGGGCATTCGGGTTATTTGAGAAAGGGAAGTGAATGTGATGACTTGGTCTCACTAAGTGAAACGTGATGACTTGGTCTCACTAAGAATATGTGACGACTTGGTCTCACTAAGTGAATGTGGTGACTTGGTCACATTAAGTGAATGTGGTAACTTTACATTATCTGAATGTGGTGGCTATGCCACAATATTTTAAGTGGGCGATGAGCACGTCATTGCAATGACGCCTTCGATGGTGTGTAGCGGATGGAGGGTTGACTTAGTAGTCCCCGGTTATGCAGGTTGGTACGGGTGGAGTGTAGCGGATGGCATATAGGTTTGGGTTCGGGTTTACATCATTATCTTGAATTTTATATGAACATGATATGTATGGTGTGCTTAATTCTATTATATTTTAGTGTTGGTTACATTGAGTCTATCGACTCACCCGTTGTGGGAACATGTTTGGTGATGAGCGGTAATAGACCGGGACGGCAGAACTTGTGGTGGCCATGTTCAAATTTTAAAGTTAATTTAATTTAAATCTTTATTTTATTTTAAGTCTTGTACAATTTTTATTTTGGGTTTCGTTTTATGTAATAAGGCCATCGTGACGATTTTTATTTCTGCTTTAATTACTATGTTATGAATTTAGGGCTTTATAAAGAATAAGCCCATTTAATTTAAAATAAGTTTGAACATTTTGTTACCTGAAACAAATGGGTTTTTGATATAAAATAAATTTGTTTTCAACTTGAGCCCAACCCACAACAAACTATCTTCCAAAACACACAGTTTTCAAAGTATTCGAATGAATTTGAAGCGGGTTACTTCGAGGAACATACCAGATCCGGTCCATTTGCGTGGGCCGGGTGTGGGGTGTTTCATCTAAAGTTTCAGCGTATAGTCGTAAATAATCTGTCTAGTGTAGTGGTATTAGCCTAAAATATTGTTTTGGTGTATACATGTGGGCGTATATTAACCGCCACAAAAGTAAGTAAGAATTTGATTTTCTGATATTCTTCCATGTATCAAGGAGTAGTTCGTGTTAAGAGGTTAAGGGTAAGTATAGAAGGAGCTTTCGCCAAAAGTATTGTATGTTTGGTTTGTATGGAATACTATGGTAGCTAGATTTTAAGTAATGTGGTTATAAATCAACTAAATAGCCAAGCTGGATAATTGTGATTGCAAGGCAAATAAATCTCCTGGAAACTGTATGTAACATCCTGAAATTTAGAATTTCATGTTTTGTATTATACCATGCAATAGGCTAGTGAAAAATGTTAATTGTGTATGTTTAGGGGTCCTAAGAAGGCTTGGGGTTGAGTTGGGCCTTAGCAAAATTTTTGTGTTTAAGCACTTTAAGGAGAGAAGGTAAGTGGCATCAAGGCTTAAGGAAATAAGTGTGTATTTTGCTAGCATAAGAGGAGTTAGTAGTAGAGTGGTGTGGCATCACATGAAAGAGCTTAAGAGGTGGAGTTCGAATCCCACCTATTGCAAAATTTTTGGATTATTTTGTGCTTCTTTTCCAAAGTGTCGGCCAAGGCTTTAAGTAAGGTAAGGAAGACTTTTTATTGATGGAAAGAAGACTAAGAAAATAAGGTAAGGAGGAGAGTAAGGAAAGAAGTAAAGGAAAGGAGTAAGAAGGGGGATATATTGGCCAAATATTTGGAAGGTGCTTGGGATAGAATTTTTGGTCAACCATGACCTTTTTGGTGAATGAAGTACATGATTTTGGTAGGGGGAGTTAGGGAGCCGATTTTTCTTTTGGTTTTTGTGCAAATTGGTGCATGAAAGGTTTTGGTTTCTTTTAGCATTTTGGGTACTTTTCTTTTCCAACTTCTTTTTCCCCTTATTTTGACTGAAATACTCTAGCACATTTGTCCATCTTTCTCTCTTGTTTTTGCGAAACCCTCAATCCATTCTTGCTCATTTTTCCTTTGTTAGCCAAAACTATCTAGCACTCTTTCTCCATCTTTTCTTTTCTTTTTCACTATTTCTTCAACCTTTCTTTCTTCTTCTTTAATCAATATTTTGGTGGCCGAATCTTCTTGTTCATTTCTCTCCATAGCCGAACCTTTTAACTCTTAATCTCTTCTTCATTATTTCTTTCTCTTTCGTGTTGGCACTTTCTTCTTTGATCGAATCGCTAAGTGGTTTCTTTCTCTCTTTTCATTTTCTTTTCTCCCTAGCCGAATGTGTGTCCATCACTATTCGGTTGTTCTATTTTGCTCTAAACTGAGATATCATTTTCTCCTACTCTCTCAAGTCGTGATCAACTCTTCTTTTTCGTAGTGTTTTAGTGGGTGGCCGAATACCACATCCTTGTTGATTCATCCGTAGTCATAAGCCAATAGGTGGAAGTTGGATCTACCATTGTTAAGGTAAGAGATTTCTTCAAGGTTCATCTCGATATCTCTTAATACTTGGTTATTCCGCTAAAATGGATTGATGGTTAAGTTTAAATGCTTATTCTAGGGACTAATCATTTGTTCTTATCTATTCATTGATCCTTCGGAGGTAGTGGTAAGCCGAATCCTAACCCTAAACAACTACTTTCTCTCGTAGTAGTAATATTCTAACTGAGACTTTTTCAATGGAGGCAAGTGGTAACGATTTGAAAGGAAAAGCGATAGGAGAACACAAAAGGAGTGGATTTGCTATTCCTACTCCCAAGTTCAAACGAAGGGCTGTATCGATAATTCGGGATTTTCCACTGGGTTGTGGACCATCATCCAGTGAGAATAGACAAATGGTGGTCGTTCACGATACTAAGGGTAAGTATTTCATTAGATTGTTAGATTTAGATATTTGGATTAAAAAAATCTCGTTTGTTGGTTAATCGAGTGTAATGGTGATTTAGGTGCCGACGATCAAGAAAGCTTAGTCCTTACTGTAATCAGGTGTGTAATCTCACACCGAAATTCTGTAAATCTGTGATTTATCTTCATGTTAGAAAAATAGATCGATGTTGCTTAAGAACTTAATAATGGTAATATGGTATGAATCGAGTGATTTGCTTAAAAATCATTAATACTAAGATTTATCAAAATCGGTGTTAATTTATAAAATTACAAAAATGCCCTTATGGGCCGAATTATGAATATACCCTCAATGGGTCGTTATTATCAAAATGCCTTAACGGGCCAATTGTTTAAATGCCTTTAAAGTGTTGATTTACCAAAATGCCTTTAAGGGTCGATTTATTAAAATTCCCTTATGGCCAAATTATCAAAATGCCCCTAATGGGCCATTTGCAAAAATGCCTTAGTGGGTGAATTATTAAATTGCTTTAATGGGCCGATTCACTGAAATTAATTCATTAGATTATTGGTGATTATATATGTATGTGGATGTTTAATTATGAATGTTGCACTTTTACATATTGCATGGGATGGGAAAAATTGTATCGAGAGCAGTGTAGCCTGGTGGCATTGCCACAATTTGTTCATTAATATGCTTAATTATGATTTCGGTGGCTTGACAATGAAAATATTATACTTTAGCAGCTTGGCTGCATATTGGTGTGAGCGGCGGGGTGGGTTAACTTGATCCCCACAGGTGTGATTGGCTGGTCGGGGGTGTGATGGATGGATGGGTTGGGTTGCATACATTTACTTCATTTAAATATTGTTATGTAAATGGGCTTGACCCAGATTATGCTCTATGGGCTCAGGCCCAAAATGTTGCATTACGGGTTCAGGCCCAGTGGATGACGGTAAGGGGATTATACACTGAGTTCTAGTAACTCACCCCTCATTCTTAATCCTTGCAGGTAATACTCAGTAATGTGGATTTGGGCCATGGATGACTCGGTGGAGGCCTTACTTTAGAAATGGCATTTTTGGACTTTAGTAAATTTTATTTTCCGCTTTATTACTTTTACTATTTTGGGTTTAAAGCTATAATAAGGCCTTTGGGATAAACTTTAATTTGTTTTATGTTTGGACGTATTTATTATTTTTCTTGAATTATTTTAAATATGGATTTTCTAAAATCATAAATAAAGGTTTTCCCAAAATAGATTAACAAATGGATTTCATAATAAACTTTTACAAATAATTTAACGCGGAAATTCTCTTTCGAATTATCAACAATATTTTTTAAAAAGATTACTAGTTTAATTATCGATTCTTCAATCAACCTTTCAAGATTAGTAGTATTTTATCGAGTATTTCTAAATCAAATTCGTTTTCTTAAACAATAGCCTAATAACAACATCTTTAGTAAGAATCATAAGTTCTTTATTCGTTTTCTTCATGTGACATGCCAGATCTGGTCATACCGCATGGGCCGGGTTTGGGGTGTTACACTGTAGGCTATTAAGAAGGCAAGTCTTGAAACGTATGACACTTGTTAAATTCCACTAAGTAGGTTGAGTCATATTTATATGTGAGAGATGAGTTCTAAAGGGTTCTTGTAACACCTCTAACCCGTATCCGTCATCGGATCAGGGTTATAGAGCATTACCAGAGTTTACAGTTCAATTACAGTTAATTTATGTAACACCCTAACCTGTATCCGTCGCCGGACTAAGGTTAAGAGGCGTTACCGAATATATCGAATCAAAACACAAACATTTCACTAACATCAGACATTCACATACATTCCATAGAGAAATATATACATAGAGTCCCTTTAGAAGGTCTACGAGACCTTAAACATGCATTGGGAAGGGTTGGGACTAAACCGAGCACATACAAATTTTTCCAAAAATTAAACATTTTTTCAAAGTTACAGAGGTCACACGTCCGTGTGGGTAAGCCGTATGTCTAGGCCGTGGCAAAACAAGGCATACATACTGACTTGTCCACACAGCCACAAGACACACCCATGTGCCAGGCCGTGTGAAATTTAGGGAGGCTACTAACTTGCTCATACGGCCAGTCACACGCCCGTGTGGCTTCCTGACTTATTTTGAAATACAACCATGAAAGACACGATCGAGACACACGCCCGTGTGCTCAACCATGTGGGCAAATATAGGCCATTTGCAAGGCCAATTTGCCACCAAAATTGAGCCAAACCTACAAGTATCAAACAAGACTCAATTCATGTCCCAAGGCATCCAAAAACATACCAAAACATGCACAATTTGACTCTTAACAACATCATTCATTTTCATATACAAATCCAACTCAAACATACCAATTCAAAGCATAGATTTCACATCAAAAAACATATGTTTCATACTTCATTTAAAACCATTTCAATTCCTAACATTTCTCATCATATCAATTTCCCAAATCAATCATATAGCTTACCAAAATTGACCATTTCTTTTGGCCATTCATAAGCACATCAAACCATACCAAATTTTGCATCACATAACATGCACTAAAATCACTTCATGATCATATTCATTATCAAGCCATATCATATGGCTATATTTACACATTTCAAAACATAATCAAACTTTTATAGCCTATACATGCCATACTTCAATATATACATTTTCAAAGGTACCAAAATATAGTTCGATAGTGTGGTGATGATCCTCGACGATCCCTGAGCTTCCCATAGCTTTGATAATCTATAAAACAATGAACAAACACACACACAAAGTAATCTTACATAGCTTAGTAAGTCATAAGCAAATAATGATCAAATAAACATTCGCTTTAAATAAACTAGCCAACTCAAGCAAACCTTAATCAAATGAACATTTATTATGCTTGCAAACTCAAATATTATCACATATATAATAGCATTATAACATCAATGGCCGAATGCACATATACTCATAAGCACATATAAATTTCTCTTTTATCATGTCTAATTCATATATTCATCTCAAACATATACTTACCTTACTTACAAATTCATATAACATAGCACATACCTGAACCTTTTAGTTCATTTTCACATTAGATCTTAACTCGATAATGCCAGTTGAACCATTCGAAATTAATAAGGATACTCGAATAGTCAGAAAGCTAGTACAATGCCAATGTCCCAGAGGTGGTCTTACATGTAATCACATATCGATGCCACTGTCCTAGACAAGGCCTTACACGAATCAAATACGATGCCAATGTCCTAGACTTGATCTTACACGTAAACACAAGTTGATGCCAACGTCCCATACGTGGTCTTACACAAAATCACATCTCAGAATCCTATGTCATGACATATGTATCCTAACTATTCCTAAGGTTCGTACGGGGCTATCGGACGTCGTAACTCGATCGATTCAAGCACGTAGACAATTCTTCCACACTTTGATCAATTTGGCTTTCACATAAATATACATTTAATAATTCAATTCGATACTAATAAAATATATATAATCGAATTTAACGAAATTTATTTACTTATGAACTTACCTCGGCAAAGACGGACGAACCGAGACGACTATACAACAACTTTAGATTTTCCTCGATCCAATTCCGATTTCCTCTTTTCTTGATCTAAATTAGTATAAATTAAACTTATTTAATCACATATTCAATCAAATTCATCGAAAACACATAAATGGAAAAGTTACACTTTTCCCCTAACGTTTCACATTTTTCACAAATTAGTCCTTATTTCACAAAATACAAAATAAACATAATTTCATTACACAATACCTTGGCCGAATATTCACTAAGCTCATACAAGTCCACACATTTCATTTATTTCACATTTTAGTCCTCAATTTATTATTTTCATAATTTAGCCTAAATTACTCAAATTCATCAAAAATCCAAAGACAAAACATATTAATCTACCACATTTCTTTTATTTTCCATCATCAAACAACAAAAATCACAAAATATCATCAATGGCATTTCATGAATACATCATCAAATTAAAAAAATTCAAGCATTGGCTAGTTAAAACACGAAGCAACAATTTCAAAAACATAAAAATTATCAAAAATGGATCAAAAACCATACCTTAATCAAGATTAATAGATGCCGAATGCTCAAAGCTCATGAACCCTATATTTTCTTTATGATTTTCGGTTAAGAAGTATAAAGATGATAGAATTTGGCTTTAGTTTTGTTTAATTAATCTTTTATTTTTTAAATTACCTATTTAGCCTTATTAATATCATTTAAATTCCACTAACCTTAGAAATTTGTGTCCATCCATTAACCACATGGTCTAATAACAACATAAGGACCTTTCATTTAAGAAGTCATGTCAATTCAGCACTTATATAATTAAAACACAACTTTTTC